>OY735218.1:51691180-51863680 GCA_963457665.1 Thysanoteuthis rhombus
GGACAAAAGATTTATATGTTAGTTATAGAGTCGTCTCCCTTGCTATATTTTGTTTGTTTTTTTTTGTAAATGCACAAATATTCTGGGATCATTCTGAATGTGCCTAAAAGAAAAATGCAATGCCACACAATGTCTTTGATCTTTTTCAAGTACAATGCAATTGCAAAATTATTTAAATACTACCGTCATTTTTTGATAGGTGCTTGTTATTTGTAATTTCGCTATGTCTTTCTTTGTTTCTCACTTTCATTTTCCTTTTCTATGTGGGATTTTGCAATTTCTGACAAAGTGCAGAATAGTATTTGTGATTATTCACATCCACAGATGCATACATGCACCTCTTATTAAACTACCTAACCTTTCCTATCACTATATCATATTATAGATTCATATTTACAGGCCTAGACATGCATGCAATTATTCTCCCCAAGTAAAATTCTTGACAGTCTGTTCTGCCCTCTCTCTTCATGACCTCTTATTAAACTACTTAACCTTTCCTATTACTATACTATAATATTATAGATCCACATTTACAGGCCTAGACATGCATGCAAATATTCTCCTCAAGTAAAATACTTGACAGTCTGTTCTGTCGTCACTCTTCATGACCTCTTATTAAACTACCTAACCTTTCCTCTTACTATATTATAATATCATAGGTTCTTATATACAAACCAAGTCATGCCTGCAAATATTCTTCCCAAATAAAGCAAGGCAGATGGAAAATTTTTAAGATATCATGTGGAAAGACCAACATTAGTGAATACATTTACCTCTTCTTCATTAGCTGAGGTAAATTAGGTCACATAATTCATTTAGAATTGTACGTCTTTCTTTGTTCTTTCCTTAAATTCTCTTTTTGTCCCCATGTGGTCGGTTTGTGTCTAGCAAAAATGCATTATCATCATTATTCATATTTACAGATGTACATAAACATACACACATACACACACATGCAAATATTCGCATCAAATAAAGCGAAACAGATGAAAACAGAAGAAATATTGGTTTTCTTGGGAGAAATGATCAAATCTTTTTGATGTAATTCAAACACGATGATTGCAATGTTTGATTTCTTTCACCATGTAATTTCTTTCTTTTTTTTTTCATGTATTTTGATCAGTTCAGCCTCAGATTATCTTACCATTGCGCTTTGGTGTGAACTTATTGAAGAATATGTTTTGATATGCTTTTTACCAATCTTTTTAGGTATTTTCTAAATAATATATAGATTTGCTCTGAATTGAAACCAATTCATTTGTTTTTATGATGATGGCAATAATAAATAAACACATTTGCATAGCATATCGAACAAAGATATGCATATATGATTTATTCATTCAACTGCACAAGTCTCTGCATATATATATACATAAACATTCAATTGTTCAAAAAGTTGAAAAGATCAACAAAACAATCTGCCAAAAGGTAGTGATATACATTATAAAATGAAAATCAAAAATGTATATATATCAGAGTATCATGACAGTTTGGAGATCTTATTTTACATATTTTGGCCTCTTCAGCTTCATTGGAAATAATGTTGAAAATTAAAAGTTTCAAAAAAGATGATTCAGCACTACTTCTGCATCAAGCTGTTATGGACAAGGCAGATATTATCTAGGTTCCATCATCATTGTTTTATTTGGCTGCGGCATTTATCAACCAATATAATCATAATACTTTTATATTGTTGGATTCTGAATCAAAATAATCCATGCACATATACACCAAAGTACAAACCAGAAATACTATATCCAATGGGTGATTGGTTTTTAAGCAAACCTAACCCAGAAGATAAAAAGAATCAATCATAAACAACTAAGGTCATGTAAAAGTGAACTCCAACACCCAGGGGGTGGCATGAAGGGAAAAAAATAGAATACTTCCTGACACAAAGAGCTGATGGATCAACAACACACTGATAAAGAAAGTATCTGCAAAATTACAAATAACTTGAAAAGTAATACATACCAACCAGACAGAAATCCACTTCTATGTAAAACAAAACTATCTGTGCCAAACGACTAAATAAGGAAGAGAAAAAAGAAGATATATGTAAGTAGAATGAGAGGAAGGTTCTCCATGAAGGAAAATAGTCACACCTTCAATAAAGTCCAAAATAAGGATCCAAATAAATCAAATGATTCACCTGAAGAAGCCCAAATAGGACAGAAACATAAACATGTTTGAGTGGCAAAACCTTTATTTCTATCATATTGTACAGGAATGTGTTTTTGCATGCTTTCTACCTATCTTTACAGTAATTTCCAAATGATATGAAAAAATAAACCAGGGTTATATCTCTTTGTGATTCAATTTGATAAGACTGAAATCATTTTTCTACATTGTTATTCTTGCTTCCAAAAACAAACCATCAAAAGGTTTCAGCTTCATTTCTTAGAGAGAGCATTTTTCTTGCTTGTCTCACTTCCATTTATTTCAGATTCATTTTATCTGAAGAATTTTGGCAACTCAGGTGTAATTGCTTTAATTGGAAATGGACGTACTTGATTAGCTTCTATTTCCAAAATACAAGAGCCATCTCAGAGTCAGAATGGCTTCTGGTAAATTAGTGGGAAAATATTTGTCATCACAAAAGCTAAAGAAGAATGTACTCAAATTAAGTGTCATACACAAAAGCTCTCTAATCTTTGAGATAATTTTAGGTCTTATATCTTTGATAAGCTTTAAATATTAGAAATCATCAACCAGAACTATCAACATAGGTTTCTTCAGTGTTTAAATTTATCTGGCTGGTTATGTATATATCATGCAAGCAGGTTGTGACAATGGAGCTAGATAGTTAATTATTTAAACATTTACTTCTTATTATGTTTATAAAAAATGTTTCTTTCGTTTTTTCAAAATTCCTCCACCAAATATTTTTTCATATGTGTGTGTGTGTGTGCAGATATGTGGGTTATTATGTCATGCTAAATTGGTCCCTTAGTTGATGTTTGGCGATGATCACTTTTGTTTTTTGAAAATTTGACCTTTTAGTGATCAAATAAAAAGGAATAGAAGTAAGTTATTCACTGATCAGAGCTTATTCTAATCTTTTGATTGATCACCTCCAACATGGCATGCTGCCAGAAGACATTGGTTACATTATGGTTTCTATTTGAATTTTATTTAAATCTTATCATAATTCAAGTCATAAGTATTTTTCTGCAGATGTTTTGATAGTTTTTGAAATGACTGCAATGAATATAGGCTGAAAGGAAATCGGCCTCAAAAATGAATGAAAATTGGACACAGGAAATGTTATTATTCTAGGACTCATCTTCAAGACATTTTTAGAAATGAAGAGGATGGATAAAGGTTCTTATTTACGAGACAAGACATGGCTATTTTCAAAATCAAACTTTAGTTCATCTTTTGTGAAATTGACATAATTCTGTGAAAGAAAGTTCATTGTAATTACAGGTAAAGCTCCTACCTTTTATTCCAAAGTGAGAGTGGACTAAGTAAGAGTTTCTCCTGCAATTCTTCCTAGATTGCCTGTTTTCTTGGAATGCATTTTGTACAGAAGAGGAACTTTACTTGTACATTATTTTTCATATAATTTGTTGGGAATAGGAATTTGACATTTGAAGTACATTTAAAGCAAAGACTTCAGTATTTGATGTAGATAAGCAATTTAGTTCTATTTATGAATCCCTTGTCAAAGGATAATGTCTAAAAAATGAGCAGTCCTTGATAGTTATCTAAATTATTAATATCTGATAAGCTTAGCTCAGTACAGCACTTGTTCACAAGTGTGAGGCTTTCCAATGAGGATTGAAGTCTCACTAGTAATGGTCTGCAGGGAGCTAACCATTGCTCCATGATGAAGCATTCATATTGCCTGATTTCTTCCATATTCTTATCAACAAGCCAAACATGAAACATTCATCCTATGAGATTACGTATGATCCAGTAATTATTGAAGAGAGGATGTTAGTTATTTTTTAAAGTACATGCTGACTTCACTGACTTTTTCTGATAATTGATTTGTAGGGTGGAATCTAACTTGGGACATAGCGAATCACATTCCTTGGATCTGCTATTAGAAATTGTGAACACAGATTTCTTCAGTTTTTCAGTGATATCTGCCTGGCTGGCTATGTATCTATGTATGTGTCAAGCATACAGGCTGCATCAATAGAGATAGATGGCTGAAAATTAAAACATTTACTCCTTATTAGGCTAAGAAAAACTTTTATTTTGTTTTTGAAAATTCGCTCCCAAAATATGGTTGATTTACAATGAAAGATCATCTAAAATTGATTCCTTTGTATCAGGCAGATTTAATGCTAGTTTTTGAAAACTACCCCCAATAAAATGTGAGAGAGGTAACTTATTAATTGATCACCCCTTTTAGAATTTTTTTGATTGATCACTTCCAACACGGCCCGCTGCCAAGAGATATCAGTTATATGGCAGAATCTATTGAGTGACTAACAAGATATGTTGATGATTATTTTTTTGAAATCAAAGCAAAAATGAGATGTTGAAAAAATCATGTTGTTTAATCTAATTTAAAGTCTTTCAAGAATGAATAATCTCTAAGATAAAATCTTGAAACAAATTGAAACATGAAAAAACATTGAAAATAAAAAATTGTTTTTAAGAATATTTTTAGCCGGGGTGGGAGGGGTCTTAGGATTGTAGGGTCTGGTTGAAAGTTTACTTTTTGCACTACCTTGAGTAGGGTCCTGATGATTTGTAAAATACAATGAAACAAAAAACCTCGCTTGTTTCCAAGAGAAACTGAAGAGATTTATAACAATGAAAACAAGAAAATTCATTTTTCCTAAACAAATAATTATTAGATTTATCTATTTCTGATCCTGGTTTGTTTATCTGCCTCTGCCTATCAGTAAATATTTTGAAGCCAATAAACTATATGTTATGATATACTAAGCACAAGATTATACCTGTGTTTGGCTTATCATAACATGATGGATGATAACCATATTTATATAAGCAAACATACGCTGCGTTTATACAAGAATGTATCTTTATATCCATCTATTTACAGTGACATTGGAGAGAAATCAGGGGAATAAGCGTACGAATAAGTAAATTCGAACTTAATTTGTAAAGGTATGTGTTCTCAATCAAGATATGTACCTGAGAAAGGCTGCAGGGTACAATGGGTTGAGCATTGTGTAGCCTGAAAAGATCTACATATAAATATATTCCATTTGTAATGAATCTCCATGAAATCCTCAAAAGAAAAAGAAATCAAGTAAAGAACCACTCTAGGTTGGCAAACTCAACCTTCAAGAACTAGAAAATCCAATTACTCGTACGAAGTAGGATATACTGCCAATGCACTCTCCCAACAGTCACCTATGGAGCTGAAACATGGAACCCAACCAAAAGTTTGACCCTCAACTGATAACCGTACAATGAGCTCAGGAATGAATCATGCTCAACCTAACATGAAGAGATCACATGACAGCACAGTATATTAGAAAAAAAAATCTTGGGGAGGTTTTTGTCCAATAATAGATGCTAAAAAAACTGATGATGATGATGACGACGACGACGATGATGATGATGATGATGATGATGATGATGAAACTGTAATTTGCAACAATGTTTTTGGGTCTGTGGCTCTACAGTAGCATTGGAGAATATCAGCAGATATAGGTAATTGTTTTTCCTCGACATCTGTTAATACAATTCATGGTGACCACCTGATATGCAGAACAGAAATACGCATGGGGATTGCAATGGGATAAATACTTGTCTTAGTACACAGAACTCACTAGGTGATGTTATTAGTCTTTAGTACCCATGAGATCTTATGAACATAACTAATTTGTGTCGTTAAAAACAATACAGACGTGAGGGATTTTTCCTTATCATTGATCAACATGTCAAGATTAGTTCTTATCGCTCTGACTAATGACTTTCCTCTAATACTTTTCTTAGTTCATCCTCTTCCATACTTCAAGAAGTCATACAAACAGCTCTGGTGAGTATTTCAATAGAAGCTGCCATGTGACTAACATCTTTTAGCAGCATGCTATGTTGGGGATGATCAGTTTAAAAAATTGGAAAAAAAGAGTGATCGATTGATGATGCTTTTCTCGCCCTCTGTTAGATTACTGATAAGTCAAAATTTGCGAAACACAAGTGTGAATGCTGCTGGACATGAGTGAAAGGATCAATTTAGTATGACCTAACATAGTAAATTGACCCTCCCCCCGAAAAACTTATTTTGGTTGGGAAATTTTTAAAACAAAAAGTATTCTTTTTAGACATAGTAAGGAGTAAATGCTTAAATTTTCAGCTCCATTGATTTAGCCTGTTAACATGACACCTATTGTCTAGAGTCGTGTAAAAGTAAAATTTTTTAGACTATTTTGGGCGGTTCCTTTCATAGAATCTACTATTACATGGATACTATTTTTGAGGTACTGAAATTCATACTACGATCCAAAATACGGTTTCAATAAGCAAAAGTCCAAATGGTCTCTAAATGAATAAAAAACAAAAAAAAAAATTAATCTTAGTGATAATAAAGATGTTCCTAAGCATCAGAACAAATTTCCTATCGATAAAGCACATAAATGAGGCTGCTTAGCTCTCATAAATTTTTTAAGATTAATGTGACAAATTCTTTTCCCCCTTTTTTTTTCTCTTGTCTATTTTTGTAATGCTTAGACTAACATTTTAATCTCCAGGTATTTTTCTGATGAGAATTATCAGACATTTGATAAACATACAGTTTCTCTGATCCCTGTAACTGAGTGAAATCAATAGCAGCATGTCTAATTGGATCCTGTATGGAGGCAGGAAGAAAACAAAACTCTGTTCGGCTGTGAAACAAGAGCAAAGCTAAATGTAATGAAAGCAGATCAGTCGTCATCATCATCATCATCATCATCGTCATCATCATCATCATCATCAGTCTTTTACCTTCCTCAAGATTCACCAGATCTCTCTATCATGGGCGTTGCAGAGCCAGTACTTTCTAAACTTGTCTTGTTTGTCTCTCCATCTTATATTCTGCCAGCCTTGGTTGTGCAAGTTATCTCTGGGGATCCACATTGTTAGTCATGATGTCCATCAGTTGTCTGCCATTCTTGCAACATAACCAACTCATTGCCATTCGAGTTTTCTAATGGATTCTATGATGTCTCAAATTCTTGTTTTTTCCCTAATATGTTGTGTTGTTATCTCTCCATGTTTGAGGGTCAGAAGTTCAATGTTCCAGCTCCAGATGTGACTATTGGGAGGATGTATTCATTGTATACTCTTCTTTTTGAGACTATTTTCTAGATCTTAAAGGTTGAGCTTGCTCAACTTAAGGCTTGCCATCTTAGAGGGATTGATTTCGCTTGATTTCTTCTTCTTCTTTCAGGGATTTTATGGAGATTCATTGTCTTAGGTAGATGTAGTGGTCTGCTTCCTCTAGTTATGCATTTTCGATTTTTGATTTTTGTGTGTTTATTTCCAACGGGATTGTTGCAAATTGTTTGCTGAAGTTCTTGTGAAGGCTGACTTTCTTGGTTTCTTTGTTCAGTTTGCTAAGCATTAGTTTGAGATCATGAAGGTTCTCTGCAAAAAGGACGATGTCGTTTGCAATTCTGAGGTTGCTTAGGTATTTGCTGTCTATTCTGATTCCTTTATTTTCCCATATGACAATATGAAACTGATCGTAATACATTGTTAATGCATTTCAGCCTAGCTGTGTTGCTATCCATAGCAGTGTTTACATCTCCTAGAGGTAAACAGACTTGTTTTATAATGATTTTAACTTACTGAAATATACCATAATAACTGTAAGTACCCAGCCAGAGATATGGTGATTATAGTGAACTATCGTCGTATACTTATAGAGCTAACATATCTGAAATGATGGTGTGATACACTGACCCAGTAACATAATCTCTATAAACCTTGGCGAGGCAGCATTGCTATCTGTTACTGTTTACATGACTGACAAGCAGACAAAGCAGAAATTAAACATTTCTTATAAAATCCACATCACCACTGGATTCAGATGTAATTGTTCATCTTGATAATGCAGGTCAATATCAAAAGTAACTAGCGGTATTTATAATATCAAAACAGTCCTATTTATGATTTCTCACTGACATATTTAATTGGACATGAATTCTAATACATACATCAGAACATAATAGCGTAGAAAAATGAATTTCCTCATCGTAACATTCATGTTCAGGATAATACCTTGATTCATAAATGTTGACCCGTTTTCTATGAAAAACTAGGGTCAACTTTCATATGAGATACATGGAAGAATCCACTTTGGGGGCAAAAAATTAGGGTGTTAACTTTTACATGAGATCAACATTTACCCAACTATATACAGTACATATATAGCCAGCTAGAGAGAAACACTTAAAGATTGCAGAAACCTATGCTGGCAGTTTTAGTTGATGGTGTCTAATAATTTGGTGCATATTGGATCAAATTCAGTATTTCATCACTGGTTGGTCGTTTAGTATTGTGAAAAATTAGATTGAAGTAGGATGATTATTGTCAGGTTGGACATCACGTCTCACAACATGGATCCCCAGAGATCACATGAGAAACCGAGACTGACAGAACACAAGATGGAGAGATGAACTGGACAGATTCAGGAAATACTGGCTCCGCAATGCCCATGATAGGGAATTGTGGCGAATCCTGGGGAAGGTTTCTGTCCAACGAAAGACGTTAAAAGATTGTTGATGATGAGAGCAAAAGCACAACCCTCTAGATTTTTTGGTGAAAGAAGAAACCACAATTTTGAACACATATACAGCCAATTTGGCACCATTTTAGATACTGTGTGAAGTTCTGAAAAAAGAAGTGGTTCAGCTGAAAGCCAACTGTTTTAAGATAATATGCTAGTTTGGAGATGAGAAAAGTAAGTTGAAAGACTCACCTATCATAAGTTAATTTCTAGATTTGTCTGTCATCAAAAAGACAGATGATTGCTTTCATTTTCTCTTTATGCTTTTCAATGGCTTCACCAAAAAAGTCAATAATAAAAAAACACAGATTACATTTCTAACATTAATGTTTGATTGTTCAATATTAATCATAGCAAGTGTGATTACATGAATTTATTATTTTGATCTACTATTAAGCCGAAAGCTTTTTGTTGCTTGCCAAGGCACTCACTGTTTCATAGCAAGATAATTAACGAGGCACACATAATGGACATTTCATCTGATTTCATTCAAGAAGACAACTATAACAACTACTACAACAAAAAAGACAATGTATTACTAATAGTAATAGTATTATCTGAGGGAAATATGTTAGGTGATTATATTCTTATATTATTCTTATATTATCATCATAATTTTACACTGAGAGAAAATAATATTGCAACCCTTGAATATGTGTTCCAATCAACTTGCAATTAAATGTTTAGGTAATAGAGTTGGATTACTGTAAATGACTACATATATCCATCAATGCATACGCAGGCTTCAAAATTGAGGGTGCATCAGTAGTGCTCAGTCTTTGAATCATTATTCTGTATATCCTCCGTGGGTATCAACACAGGCCTATACTTTAGAACTCAGACACCGATGCACTTGTATGAGTGTCACTACAACACAAAATAGCCTAAGACTTTCTACTACCCTTATGATGCACTTACTGTTCCTAGGTAAAAATTGGAATCATCCTTCAGGGTATTGCAATTTTCTTTTCCATCAATATAATGACATAATTAAAATTATACGTTTTGTGAAAGCAAGCGAAAGGATATATTCGAAGAAGGTACTACCCTTTCTACCTCTTGTATCATAAACAAGTATGACCCACTGTATGATCTAGATGTCAGAAGGTGCAATTGATTGTTGACAGAGACATGTAACCTGACCCAACAGCAGTACAAGATTTTTTATATGGAAACATAAAACAATCATACTGAACCATTTTCACTTATTGTATATAAAGTTCCAACTTACAAACACCTTACCCTTCTTGAAAAGACCTGATCCACTTAAGAATGGTGAGGGCTGCAATAGCCCTGTTTGCACCTCCCCAGCAGATGTCTATGGTGGTTGAATTTTGTGTTTGCTTTGCTCGGTTGCCTTGGATTTAAAAGAATCAATCTTAAATATTTAGGACATGGCTCTCATACTGGTTGCTATTGTGGTAAAACCTAATTTCGATTCAGTAGATGCCTTGTCACAATCTCTAAAATAGGAAGAAATGTTGTAAGTTTGAAATATTACTGATGAGTTCCTTGGCTTGACTTCTCTACTGTGTAAATCAGTTTGAGCTTTTTTCTTTCAAAGCAATGAATATTTGATTTTAACTTTGATTACTCTATCAATCAATTAAGATGTCAGTTTGGCAAAGCAATGTAGGAGTCGTCTTTTCATATCATTGTAAAGCAGTTTTTCAAAATTTTTCTCCGACCATGGCCCCTTTTTAGAACATATATCCTATCAGAGCTCCCTTTTAAAGTCAGTTAATAATGATACATTGAGAATGAAATTTGTTTCCTTTGCCCCTTGTTCCTCTCACAATCCTCTGCCTTGTGGCACCCCAATCTCCTCTTGCTTCTAACTTCCCCACTGTCCCTTGCCTTCCAATGCACCCAACAACTCCCTAGACTTCCAACCCCTTCTATGCCACCCCTACCAAATTTTCCCAGAGCCCTGAAAAGGTGGTAGCTCATAGGACTCAGCACAGAAAGTACATTGAAATCATATGGCTGATGATGGCAGATGCCTTTACCTTCTAAGACATAGAGCCCCAATAAAACATCATCATCATCATCATGACATCCATTGTAGGACATAGACCTTCCCAAAGATTTGCCACCCTTCCATCATGGGCATCACAGAGGCAATACATCCTGAACTTGTCTAGTTCATCCTGCCATCATATGTTTCGCATAAGATCTCTGGAGATCCGTCACCATGTGTAGGAGTTGTCTGCCTTTTTTTCAACATGATCAGCCCATTGCTGTGTGAGTTTTCTAATGGGTTCTATGATATCCCTGACTTCTGCTTTTTCTCTAATGTACGGCACTGTTTCATAAACTCTCCATGTGAGGTTGAGAATGATTCTCTCCGGTTCACATTTCATGGTTCAGTTTGAGGGTCAATCTTTTGGTTAGGTTCCATGTTTTAAGCTCCATAAGGCAGCGCTTATTCACAGTTGTAAACAATCTCATGTGATATGCCCTACTACTCTGTATGTGACAAAAAAAACAGTGAAAGAACAAAAATTGTCTGAAACCTCAAACATAAACTCTATTGCTCAGCCCCAAATTGACCAGAACCTAAGAGGACATTAGATAACTGGATTAAAAAAGAAGAAGAATTCCTGGAGATGCGTTTTTCCTTCTTCTTTATATTCCTTGATGAAATAAATGTGGTTTTATATGCCATCAAATGTAGTATCTTTTGGGAGGCACACACCTCTGAGATGGTCTTTGCTTGATCAGTAATATTTGAATTTAAAAACATAAAAATACTGTCCAATTCCGTTATATAATCAATAGCAACTTCTGGTTGAACGTTGAAATTTTAAAAAAAGTATGTATAATTGATTGCTGATCCTTAATTCAATGCCAGCCGTTTTGATATGAGATTGAAAAACCAAAAGAGATGGTAGTATTCACTCTCTCTCATCCATTTATGTTCTTTCTATTCAGATAAATGGAGGTTTTCTACAAGAACAAATAGATACAAACAAGTGTTGTTTGTTTAGATCATATTTTTTTAGTTCATATGTTTAGGGTTCGCTCATGAAAGGCCTAATGATGATTTAGCGCAAAAACTCTGGGCATTTATCTAGAGAATTCAGACTTTCTAAGATGCTTCTTTCAATCATTAAAAGAATCTAGACATTATTTGCAACAATTCTTCAATCAAACCTCATGTTGAGTAAGATTTTGAAGTTTTGTCAAACTTCTGTCCAAGTTGGAGTTGACTCTGTTTTTCCCCATAACAACAACAGCAAGAACAATCCTCACCAGATTTAAGGAAGTAAATTGTTTAGTCTGGGATTATCACATCACATGAAACCAGACCTATCGATAGAATTAACATTTCTTTGAAATCACAAACAAGTGATTGGTATGTAGGTATAGTACCTGCTGTGGAAACTGAAAAGTCTTGTACACCTACAAACTAATTCATTATACATACAGTATAAAAGTTTCTGTAATCATCTTAACTGGAAATAGAAATGGACTTTGATCCAGCAGCAGCCAACCTTGTTTTTTTTAAAGATTTTATGTACTTTTTCAGTAGCAGAAGAAACCCAATATGTAATATTTTATCTCAATATAATCCTGATTCTATGGTTTGTCCATTTGAGTGATCAATGGTCAGATATATTCACTTACAATTAACAATATTCTCAAAATGTGGATAATTGTTAGGAACCCTCAACCACAACTGTTAATATAGGTTTCTTCAGTTTTTGAGCTGGGCTGGCTGGCTAGTTATCTATATGTATCATGTAACGGGCCACATCAATGGAGGTAGATGGCTGAAATTTTCAACATTTATTCCTTATTATATCTTGAAAAAACATACCCCCGAATAGATTTCTAGTGGGTTTTCAATTTAC
The DNA here is from genome assembly GCA_963457665.1 of Thysanoteuthis rhombus. Classification (NCBI taxonomy): domain Eukaryota; kingdom Metazoa; phylum Mollusca; class Cephalopoda; order Oegopsida; family Thysanoteuthidae; genus Thysanoteuthis; species Thysanoteuthis major. Next base: position 51,703,742 of record OY735218.1, read on the forward strand.
AATGAAAGTTTATGCTGAAATGGTGTCTTAGTTTGCATTCACTTTTTTTGACAATTCAGACTTTTTAATGATTACTACCTAACAAAGGTGAGAGGTGTAACATTAATTTATCACCCCCGTTTTCTGATTTTCTAATTGATCACCCCCAACATGGTGTGCTACAAAGGGATGCTGGTTACATGACGGTTTATATGTCTAACCAGGCCTGTTTTGTGTTTAATTAACACTGGCTAATGCTTTTTATTATTGTGAGAGTTATAAACAAGTAATCTTGAAGATAATTGATGATGAAAAATGAAAAGTTTCAAATTAATGTTGCTGATAGTCTTGAGTTGATACCAAAGTTCTTGAATATCATGACATCATTCTTTTTGTTTTTCTATATTATATTTTACTCGATATCTGATTAGCTCAAAATGTCAACATTTCTTTTAATAACTGTTGAGTTTGTCAGGGTTCATTTGTCTTCAACCAGTAACCAACGATTTATTCTTTTCATTTGATGTTTTACTTTAAAACTTGAACCCCCAAAAGAGTTAGATTTGCTGACTTGAATAATGATTTTGAGTTTGCGGTTTTTTCTTTTAAAAGGTCTTTCAGAACAAAATCTCTCTGATGTACTTGTTATGACCATTAAGTAAACAGTAATCAACTGTCTTCCTTTTGAGGGAATAAACTCATATTATTATGCAAAGAATGAACAAAACTGATGATAAAAGTCATACATTTGTATGAACGGTTGTGTATACAGAGATTGCGACTGAAGAAAAAAACTGATAAAATAGAATGAATTTATGTGTTTACAGCATCAAAGGGAGAATAACTAACAAAAAACAGTATAAATGTAATATCTCAAGAGAGAAATATAGTTGAAATTGAAAGGGGCAATTTTCTAAGAGAAAATTCAGATTCAACTTAGAATGTATCTTTTATTCTCAAGAGTTTAAGACCCAATTAGTTTTAAAAAGAAACGGCTACAACCAATGCATCCTCCCAATAGTCACCTATGGAGCTGCAACCTGGAACCTAACCAAAAGATCCACATGGAGAGATCATGACAGCACAGTATATTACAGAATAAAACAGAATCATTGAATCCATTAGAAACTGGAATGGCAATGGGCAGATCATGTTGCAAGAATAGACATTATAACACGCAACATGGATCCTCAGGAGATCATATGTAAAATTGAGGCTGACAGAAACTAAGATGGCATGACGATTTAGATGGGTGTACGAGTTATTGGTGCTATGATGCCTGTGGTAGAGAAATTTGGGGGGAGGTCCATGTCCAGCGACTAACATTGGAAGACTGATGATGATTTGATGGTATATAAGACCCCCCCTCTAATTTCAGCAGGGAATAAATTATTTTCCTAAATCCTTCACATTTATAACCCTCTTTTTCTAATTCCTCTGCAGATTCTGAGCACTCTGATTGTCATATCTATCTTTCGGGCTATTTTCTAGGAAAAAAAAAGTAGGAAGGTGGAGGTGTGCTGTCAAATACAGTCAGTGATGTATTTTTGACTTTGTTATCCAACCATAACAAGAACAAGAAGAACAATTTTCATTCCTCAGATGCAATCTGAAATTATGACCAACAGATTGATAGTCATGTCTCCTAAATACCAAGACAAATTGAGCCTTACATATCAACTAAAATTTATGTTAAAATTATGCAAGGGTCATTTCATTTTGATAAATAAATTATCATTACAACATTTATTGAATTAACATTTCCTTACCATGATTTGAAATCACAACCAAGTGAGTGATGGATGGCTCTCTTATCAACTGAACCAAACTGACAGGTCTCACATAGCTACAAGATCTATCTTACAAACATGCTATGGCTTATTTTGTTCTAATGAATAGAAACATTTACACTTAAAAAACATATATCTATATAAATTTTTTCTATTCTATATACAATAGGAAAGTAGCTGTAAACATCTTCAGTCAGAAGAGAAGTAGGAGTTGAGTTTAACCCTGCAGCATTCAGCCAGGTTTTCATTTGGAATATCTCCAAACGTCTTAGAATAAACTATTTCACGATATTATACATATATACTCTCTATAAATAAAAACTTTAGGATTTTTATCATGATTATATACCTATTATTTGTTGGAAAATCATTTATTCTGTTTTGGCGCCAAGCTTCTACTTGGTTTTATATTTAGAAATGGACACATTGAGATCTAAAAGTACAATATCAGATATATTCTCATCAGCAATGTTTCAGCCAAACTATTCTCTGGTTATCCTCAGGCGTACAATCCATATAGAAAGAGCAGGTGTGTTTACCAATACTGTAAAACAGAAAAAAAAAAGGTGTCTAAAAAGAAAATTTTGCCAAATATATTAATCTTAGCAAATCATTACGCCAAACCTCACAGCCATTATTTTCCTTGTAGAGATGAAGACACTGGTCTCAAAACTATATCGAGCTGGTCTGGTTAGTCATTCAATTGATATCATTGTCATCTTTTGACAGCATGCCATGTTGGAGTGATCAAGTAAAAAATTGGGAAAAGAGATGGACACAGACTAAGGGATCATTTTAGCAAGCACTTACTATACAAATTGAACTCCAACTAAAAACCTACTGGATTGAAAAAACAAAAAAAATTGTTCCTTCTAGATATAATAAGGGTTGAATTTTCAACCTCCTGGTTCCATTGGTGCAGTTTAAACATACAAAAATACATACACAGTCAGTCATCCAGACTAACTTAAAAAATGAAGAAACCTATGTTGACAGTTTCTAATAACGAAAATACTCAATCTCAGAACTTCGATCAATACAGGAAGACTGGAAAATATATTAGACAAAATATTGTTTTACAAACAACAATGAAGAAAATAACGGGCCAAAAAGCAAATGAAAAAATGGAAAAGAAAAGCCATATATATATATTTGCAGAAGCATGCATAATAACAATTGAAAAACATTCTTTTCAAAAGAAAATGACAAAATTGTAATAACAGAAAGATAATAACAAAAATCCTAATTACAATAAAAAATGCTGATAATGTTTTAAAAGAAATACTGTGACCTCACTCAAAAACTTAAGCTCTGGATTATGATGCTTAGGGCTCATGCCTGTAACAACCAAACTGATCAAGTTATTCCTGTATTCTGCATAATTGTGTCATCATCATCATCCGTCTTTTAATGTACATCAGTGGACATACACCTTCGCCAGGATTCACCACACCTCTCTATTTTGAGAGTTGTGGAGCCAATACTTTTTGAGTTTGTCTCGTTCATCTTTGTATCCTGTGTTCTACCAGCCTCAGTTGCGCATGTGATCTCTGGAGATCCATACGGTGAGTTGTAATGTCCATCAGTTATCTGCCATTCTTGCAATATGACTACCCCATTACCATTTGAGTTTCCTAATGGATTCTATGATGTCTCAGATTCTTGTTTTCTCCCTGATACAGTGCTGTTCTGTGGTCTTTCAATGTGAGGTTGAGCATGATACTTTCATGTGTACGTTACATGGTTCTCAGTTTGTGGGTCTGTCTCTTGAACAAGTCCCATGTTTCAGCTCCATAAGTGACTATTGGGAGGATGTATTTGTTGTTCACGCTTCTTTTAAGAACTAATAGGATCTTCTTGTTTTTGAAGGTTGAGCTTGCTCTGCCAAAGGCTTGCCATCCTAGGGTGATTCTTTGCTTGATTTCTTCTTTTGTGGATTTCATAGGGATTCATTTTCCAGGGTAGATGTAGTGGTCTACTTTCTCCAGTTCTGCATCTTCGATTTTGATTGTTGTGTTTTTTTTTTGGACCTGATTATTGCACGCCAGGCCAAAGGCTTTTCCCAAATCAGCAAAAGTAAAATGAATGAAAAGAATATCCTCAAAGTGAATTTAAAGCTATAAAATATGTATGTAGATAAACAAAGAGGAAAAAAATGAGTTGTAATCTTTTTTCGCAAAACACAATTGAGTATCAGGTTCCTACACAAAAATATTCACTCATCTCTCCTAGGAGTAGATTGTAAATAGGACACAAAGGTATATTGATAAGATCCACCTTATGACAGCAACGTTATCTGTTGTTACCTGTATTAAAATGACTCGCGGCACAGTTGTCACCTCGCAACATCACACTCATCTTTATCCAACAATAGAAGAAAATTCAATTTCTTTGGGGCTACATAAGTAATTACCTATTCTCAGTGGCGTTCATGGAGACGGGGACTGCTGATGTATCCTTCAGTGCTACAGCATCCTGGGTAGGATTCAGTACATAAGTTCAATGAGTTCAAGTCTTCATCTGACATGATTTGGTTGTTTGTTAGATTTGATTGATTGTTTACTGCCTAATCTCCAGCTCTCCCTGTTTTTTTCAAGGGTGCCAAGATTTTGTGCACTAAGTAACTTTAGAAGCCTGTATCTTGTGTGTCTGGTCATTTATGACAGGAATTGATGTGAGATTCACACGACAACACAAACTCAAAATTCAAATACACTATTGATTGGTTGTTTGGCAAACAAAGTCACCTTCAGAGTGCTCAAGGTTATGAGTGACAAGAGTAACATTTGTGTAGACAATGTTTACATCCTTCTACCAGCTTTTGTTTATTTTTATAGAAAGGTAATCCAGGTTTATATGCCAACAAAGATTGAAGCTTTAATGATAGCATCAGAAAGATAAATTTATGCTTTTATAGAATAAGTCTATGTTGTGATCTAATAGCTGCCACAAGATCTCAAGTTAAATAGAATTAAAAACATGATTTTATTCATCCTTACCTCAATATGATTATTCTGTGTTGGTTTGTATGCAAGAAGATGAGTCAACAACAGGCCATTTTATGAAATTGATACTTGCCAGACATTATAGTATCAATTTTGAAGTCATTCGGGTCAGCAGTTCATACGTGGGCAGTACTTGATTTACAATAAAAAAATCTATACTCAAATGAACACATATTTTGTGACCATGAGAGGCAATGTTTTTATGATGCAATATGCATTTTTAATCATTTCAAAGTGGTTTTTGAATAGAAACGAGAGAAAGAGTTAAAGAGAATCAAGATTTTTTTCTGACAAATTTTTCCGTAGTATGAGATTAAATTAAACTTTACTTAGATAATGTAACAGCATTTGTTGAAAATTCTCTCTTGATCGTTGTTATCAATGACATCATAAATGAATAAAAAACTGCATCTCATTATTTCAAGTTTGAATCTCCAGAAGTTTTCCATCAAACCAGACACACCTTTTGAACAGGAATGCCCCAGTTTCATTACGTAGATAATACATACAGTTTCTAACAATAACCTTTAAAACTTTCCCAATAACTTCTGAACGCAGCATCTCAGGAAATGAAAATAGCAATTTGGTTTAAATACACCAAAAGTGGCAGCAGCCCTGGTCTGTAAAACAAATCATATTGGCTTTAAATTCAGTTTGAAGCTCTTCCTGTCTTTAAATGTTAAGAGCACTCAATGTAAGACGTAAGCATTATTTTGAGGCTTGTGTGTACTTCTTTTCCTTTATTGTGAAAGGAGGTGATGCAATAAAAGCCTATTTCAAAATGTACGAACAAGTTTTGAAGACAAGTACCAGATTAAAAGGTGTCTGTGGAGTGTTATTATGTATGTATGTATGTATGTATGCATGTATATGTGGTTGTTGTGTGCTTGTATGTGTGATGTGTTCGTGAGTTTGTATGCTTGGTGCGTTTCCATGCGTGGTTTGTTTGCAAATGTAGTGTTTTCATATGTGTTGTGTATATGTTCATGGGTATTTTAAGTATGTGTGTGTTTGTAGGTGTGTTAAAGCTTGTAAGATGTGTATGCATGTTCCTGTGTGTAGGGCTTGTGTTTATGTGCATGTTCTGGTGTTTGTTTATGTGTAGTAGTGAGTGCTCATATGTGTGTGTGTGTGTGTGTGTAGTGTATCCTTATCTTTGTAGATATGTGTAAAAGTATGTACATGATTATCAGAATTTACTTCTGTCACTCATGTGAAAATATTGTTTTTAGGATGGAATTCTATGAATGGAAGAACTTGTCATTAGAATCATTAGAGGTTTGAATGAAGCATTTGAGACATTTATTTCTCTTTAATTGATTCTGGTTTTACCATTTTAAAGACTAATCTTCATCTAAAATTGACATTTATAATTCCTGACATTTAATCCTTTGCCTATCGAAAATTCGAAGAAGAATCAACAAATACGACAGTCATGAATTAAATATGAGAGTAAGACTGGACAAAAGAGGAAAAAGAGAGAAATTTATTTCTTCAATATACATTTTAGGAGTAGCTGTAGACTTTCATCCATAGTAATAGAACCATTAACAAGCATTAAGATTAAATTTACCAATTTGTAATCGCAAGGAATCAGTCTTCTGTTGAAAAAGAAGAATAATATTGAACCTATTTCAAAACAGGTCTAGTTACTAGTTCAATAGAAACCGTCATGTGACCAATGTCTTTTGGCTTCATGCTATGTTGTGATGAACAATGAAAAAATTGGAAAAAGGGGTGATCAATGATTAAGTTACTTTTCTTGTTATTAATTGGACAGTGATCAGCAAAAAAAATCTGAATTTTCAAAAAACAAGCTTATATGCTACCAGACACAAACTGAAGAAACAATTTAGCATATACTTACATTGTAAATTGGACCCCCTACTAAAAACCTATTTTTGGAGGGATTTTTGATAAAAGTCTCTTTTAGACATAAGGAATAGATGTTTAAATTTTCAGCATTGATATGGCAAGTACACATGATACATACATGCATAGCCAGCCAGCCATACCATCTTAAAAACTGAAGAAACCTACGCTGACAAGTTTCTAATACAACAAAATTAGCACATCATAATTACACCATTTCCTCAGGCTTGAGATTTCTCTTGTTTTTTCAAATGTATGAATATTTTATTATCATGTTAGTTGTTTAAATGACAAATCTAATTCTTGAGAAGCTCATGATTAGGTAATCAGTATTTAACAAACAACTAGAAAAATCTGTGCACTGTATCATTGTCATTAATCGTAGTAATGCTATGTTTGAATATTTCATGAGTCACACGCAAGATTCACGTAATCTATCTTCCAACTAGTTCAGTGTGTAATACAGCAAAAGTCAATTTCAAACTGAAAATTTTCCATTAACAAATTATTAAATTACTTCTTTGTAAAATGTAATCCGCATGAATTTTTAACTGCATTATCGCCAAATCTGTCAAGCCAAAAAAACTCTTGTTGTCTATAATATGAATTTCTGTTTGATACTGTTTTTTTGCTCTGCACTACCAGAGGAAAAAGACCAATAACAGAGACTTCCTTTCCTCATGGACATCACATTTTACAACTGAAGAAGTCCAGAAAATGAATCAGCCAAAATATTGCATCAAAATCAAAGATGGGAAGAAGTGATTAAATTGTTCAAACAAAAGTTGGTGAATTCTTCTATTCGTAATTTGAACCCCACCCAAATGGAGTAAGGCACCTGGAAGTTTCATAAATCATAATTCAACTACTGCACTTCGGGCAACATTACACAACAACAAGGATATATTTGTTCAAACATGAATTTTCCCTAATTAAGTTAGAGTGCATGTCTATTTATTGCAAATTTTCATTTTTCATTGAATGTCTTTAGCAATGCCGTTGCTTACTGTCATACTCTTTCTCATTTCTGGACTTCTTCAAGTTTAAACTTGATAGTGTGTCTATTTGCTTTGTCTGATGGGCTCACAAAACTCACTGAATGATTAACGTTTTGTGTTGAATTCCAATACCAGGACTGGAAAGGAATTGCTTAAACAACCTCCCTGCTGGACCCGTCTAGATGACTGGATGTTCGAGTAATCCCTGAATAGAATATATTCCTCACTGAAGCTAGAGAGCTGATCCGTGTCCATGATTAATAAAAAAGAAAATATTGGTTTGTGCAATAATAGGACTGACTGGTTGACTATGTATATCATTAATTTATTTGCGTTTTTAGTAAGATGATTTTTTAAAATCTTCCACTAGTGCAAGGTATTGACTGTATGTGTGTTGGGGGTGGGGATGGAGATGATTGTCAATTTATTCCGTTTGTCTGCTTTTATTCCCGTTTATTTTACCTGTGCAATTTTTATCATGATCCACTTCTGAATTGCTAGGCCCATAGAAACTTTATCAGAGCCCTTTTAACTATAAATTTAAGAAACACGTTCTCCACTTTTTCTGTTATCTCATGATGTTGGATGCAGAGTACGATTCTGCCGGTTTGAATTCAGAGTTGTCCATCTCCCAGAATGATTGCTAACCAAGGTTGAAGTGCCCAGTCTACCCGATTATTTGCCAAAAGAAAGTGGAGAGGTCAGAAGAGATGGATTCATGCCTTTCCCAGAGAGCAGAAGGACGAAGTGGATGCAAACTGTCTCAGTCGAAGTTTGAACTCTATTTGTTAATTGTATTTTATGATGTGATAACTGTTAGGCCTCTCGCAACTCCATATAGATGATGTCATTGCATCAAGAGAGAAGTAATAAAAGAAACATTTCTGGGTCATTAGATTAGACACTGGATCGCAAGGCAGGGCTGCGACTGATTTTTAGTCCACTGGAAATGGTAATTTTTGTAAAAAAAAACAAAGCTTTGTGATTTTATTGTATTGTTCACCAAAAATGGAGCTCATCTGTACAAAGCACAATATCTCATCGAGTGATTTGTTCCTTCTCTCAGAAGTCTCTTTGTGTCGATGTGCTTTCTATAACACACTTCTTCGAATGTAGATGGCATAACAAATATGCCAGACGTCATGATTGTCTAGCAGTGAATTAAAAAATCTGGAATTCTGGTCTCTGGTGTGTTTTCTAAATGGTTTAGTCTACAGAACCAAAGCTTACTTTGATGCTAATTAAATTATTCATTCTTCTTGCACATCCATGCTTCAATGGCAGAACCAAATAAGATTTCTTTTTGAATTCCTGTGAGATGCACTGAATTTGCAGACGCAGAATTGCATTTTAATCACAGAATCCAACTTTTTTTATAACAGTTCTCTTTTCATTCTTCATTCTTCAAATGGATTTTTGTAACAATTCTATTTTTTTCCGCCATTCTTAAGAATATGTTCTAAAATTATACAATCAATAATGCAATGTGTGTTGTAGCTTCTCCCAAACTTTCAGAGAATTTTCTGTAGACACCTGTGCAAATTCATTGAGTGATATGGATCATTTGTTGAGCTAATACAAAAGATGCCCTAAATCTAAAGCATCATGCAAATGTAACTTTGAGACTGTGATGTTTTTTTTACTTCACCTCATACTGTTAACTCTCATAAAAAAAGATTTTGTTAAAAAAATTCTCTTTTGAGCCAAACTGCACATGAGCAAATGATTTTGTCTCCATTTGTTGAGTAATCCATTGAGGCCAAAATATTGTTTGCAATAATTTGGGAGTTTTATAAGGCTGGGATGCTAGCTTGATGTCCAAGATGGATTGCTTTTAAGGGTTAAAAGGCTCCAACTACCTGGTTATTTTCCTAGAGCAGAGAGAAGAAGTGGATCTATGCCTTTCTCTTGGGCATTTGTTCAGAGTGGATGCAAACTATTCCAACTATTGTGTTATCCTTTGGACCGTCCACACTTTGAGAATTTCAAAGAGTGGCATTAGTCTTGGAGACCATCAATTAAAACTATCAACATATGTTTGTTTGTTTCTATCAGAATTTTTTAGATGAAAGATTATCATTATGTAAAATATTGTTTTCAAACTTTTGTCTTCATCTTGGTTCATTTTTAGATTATAACGTTTTGGTTGTAGTATCCTACAGTCATCTTCAAGCGATAAGAGATTGAATTTTGACCATCCACACAGGGATTGCGATCGCTCGGCACATGTACATTCCACAGTCTAATTTCAGGTTTGGCTTAATCTTAGTTCCAAACACTGCAGTTGGTCATAATTGGAGTCAAAATTCAATAATTGCATTCGAGAAATGAACCAACATGAGAACAAAAGTCCGAACAAAATTTTGCATGAGTTGGTTCAATTTTTAAATAGGTCTGGTTATGCATTTATCACACATACAGGCTGAATCAATGGAGTTAGAAGGATGAAAATTTCAACATTCACTCATTATGCAAAAAAAACAACTTTTTTCTGTTTTTCAAAAAATTCCCATCCTAAATAAGTTTTTAGAGAGGGATTTAATTTCCAATGTAATTTTATGCTAGATTGATTCCTTAGTTTGCATTCATGCTTCTTTTTTGGAAATTCAGACTTTTTTAGTGATCACTGCCCAACAAAAGACGAGAGAAGTAACTTTTTCTTTGATTATCCCTTTTTCTGATTCTTTAATTTTCTGCATGGCATGCTGCAAAAGGCATTGGTCATGTAGAGGTTCCTTTTGAGTGACTAACCATACTTTTTTTTTTCTAAAGACTGGAAAATTTTCTATGCCAAACAGTTCTATGTTAGTTTTATAAAGCAAGATTTTTTAGGTAAAATGAATCGTTTACTGTGTTAAAAACAAGTATTTTTGAAGTAAACACTCCTTTGTTTTCAAATTGAAATTAATAGAACTAAAAGTTTTGCATTATTTCATCTCAATACAGATGTAACAGTGTCAAACTTGTACAAAAATTCCAGCTAAGAGAATTTCTGAGCATTGTTTTACTGATATTGCCTGCTCTTAGTCCCGGTCAAAAATGAGTGAATCTAATCAGACACCTAGTCTTTTATATGACTTTAAGACAAAGAAAATAAAGATAGATAAAAAGAAAGCTTCCTTGTTGGTAATCTATATTTGATGGAAAAAAATTAAATCATTGCTCTGAGGATGATCGAAATGAACTTTGAAATAGTAACAAAGCAACAATGACTTGTAGATTATCAATATTTGATGAACAGAATGAAATTAATATTCTTAGGATAACGTAAATAAACAGTGATATATCAACAATACAGCCAGTACTTGTATATAATTAATATTTGATAAATAAAGTAAAACTAATGATGTTGTTCGTGAATCATTTTTCAAACTATCACAAAAGGTAACTGCTTTGGGTAGGTATAAAAGAAATCAACTGGAAACTTAATTAGATTTCATTGAAAGTTTTTGGAAAGCTTTATCAATTCAAAAATTGTTTATGGCAGATTCTGAAATCTGAAATGGAATTTACAATTCTTGAAAGTTTTTACAAAAAGCGAAATAATGAAAAATACACAATAAAAATATATTTCCAATGAAAATTCCATGATCACCAGTGATGGGAAAGGGGGAGGGAGACGACATATTTCTACTTGTTCATTTCATCGTAGGTTATATTATCTCAAAACACACCTGAAATTGGCCATATTTATAAAAATTACCCCTGGGGGGGCTCACAGTGAACCTCTCAGATTCACAGGTTCACCTCACTTATCTCTGTTAAATCCCCTGTGATCCACCAAGCATAATAAATCCTAGGTACAGCCTCAGCATATACCAAGTTCCCAAAACCCATTATATTCAACATTTTGATAGGCTGGCATAGGGTGGTGTAAAAGTTGTATAGGAGACAGAGATGTTCACATCTTTTCAGTTTTATTTATTTTCTAAAAATTGATTTTTCTAAGGAAAAAATTTCTACATACAACAAATGAAAATTATATTTAATCAACCTATGTATGGAAAAATGTTTTCCTTCAAATGCCCATGCCCCTTGCTCTTTGAAAAACATTCTGCGTAACATTTTTTGAGGGATATCTCCTCTACACATGTATATTTTTTCAGCATTTCAGACTGAACATAGTTTCGCTGTTCATGAGTGATCACCAATGAATCCAAGTTCTTGAAAACACACATGTGAGTGAATAATCATTAACTCAGATGGTGGTGTCCACATGTTTAAATAACGAGAATATGTTCCAAGGTTTAATATTATATTCATTCATAGTAAAATTCTATTATTCTAGTTTGTTGCTAAGTTGGGCACCTTTCATAGTAAATTGAAAAGGTACCGTTTTTTTATATCTGCGAAGGGGAAAAACAAAAAACAGAAGAGTAGAAAAAGTAATGAATGTTTTAAATCCCTTTTTGTGCCACCCTGTACTTTCTCAAGACAACTGTGATGAATATCCCACATTTGTATTCTCTTAGCAAAGAGGATTAAAGTTTAAATTGCTAGTATTATTTTGAATTCCTATTTGCTTAAGCATTGTCAACCATCATTAATTTTTGAATAGTACCTCTTTGATGTCAGTTAGTTGTTTTACTTTGCAACTATTCAGACAATCAGTCTACAACAGTGAGTGAACAGTGCAGATCGGAAATAAAGGATAAGCTCTTGGCAGTGTTCAGCAACTAAATTCAAGATGAAAGAAGTTCTGGTGAAAAATTTATAGGGGTTCACAATGCATCGACTGATAGGGAATCGAGTTGATATTACAATGTACTGATACTGCACAGAGAAATATCAGAAAATACAATGCTGAAAAAAATGGAAGAATGAAGGAAAGGATTTAATGGTTAGATTTGATCTCCTACCAGCTGTAGGCCTCTTGTAGCTCAAGGTATAGAGCAGCCAATATCGAAAACCAGGCTTCCGAAGGCAAAAATTATGTGAGTTCTTGCTGAGAGCTAATTCTTTAGTTCTGATCCATGCTTTTTAATCACTGGAAAACAAATTCATAATTTCATGTTATCCAAATCTAATTTACAATATCTTAGGATTGCTTGTTTTTTTTTTATTGATAAGCTTTTCATCTAGATTCTTTGAAATAGATCTTTCAATGTGGTTTGCTCAAGTAATTGGTGGAGGGGTTCCAGACTCCCAAGGATCCCTCTACTTAGATCTGTGCCTGTAAATTGTTAGATATATTCTTCCTTAACTATGAGATCACTATTTGTATTTTCTTGTTGCATCTGTTTTTTCTCTCCTTATAATGAGAAATGGAGCTGAGAAATGAAACCTAACCAAATCACTGACCCTTAAACTGAGAACCATGTAATGTGCATATACGAGAATCATGCTCAATATGGAGAGATCACAAGACAGCACAGTATGTTAGAGAAAAAAACAGTAGTTATAGGTTTTATAGAAACCATTAGAAAATGCAAATGGCAATGGGCTGGCCATTTTGTAAGAATGTCAGACAACTGGAGGACATCACAACTCTCAATTTGGATCCAAAGATATCATATGCAAAAATGTGTCGGCAAAATATGAGATGAGATGAGACAAATCCAGTTGGTATTAGCCCCACTGCGCCCAAGATAAAGAGGTCTTGAGAATCCTGGAGAAAGTCTATGTCCGATAATGGACACTAAAAGGAGGAGGAGGATGGTGGTGGTGGTAGTCATCATCATCATCATCACCCTTTTAGCGTCCATAATTGGACATAGACCTTCTCCAGGATTCTATCGTTGGTGCTGTGGTAGTGGTGTTGTAATGTATATATTAATTTTTTCAACTTCTGAATTATCCACCCTCGGTTGAATTATTCAATTTTTTTCAGACATCTATATTTTTTATATTCTCAAAAAAGTAATTTTGTGGTAAACATTACCAATAAGCAAAAATTGTTTCCAAGAATTTTATTCTTAGACTGGTTTTCACCTTTACTTTAAGGAAATTGAAAAAATTGAAATAATTTTCTTGCGTTTTTTGTACTCCTAGTTTTTGTCTACATATCATATACCATGAACCAAATCAGTCATCATAGGTTTCTTTCAGCTTTCAAGTTGGTCTGGCTGGCTATGTTTGCATAATGTAAACAGGATACACTTATTGAGCTAAAGGGGTAAAAATTTCAACATTTACCCCTTATATCTGGAAAACTTCTTTTTGGGGTTTTTACTTAATTTCGCCCCTGAATACTTTTTTAGAGGGGGGTTCAGTTTACAATGTAAGTTTATTCTAAGTTGGTGACTTAGTTTATGCCAGGCAACATTCATGCTCATTTTTGAGATTTCAGTCAATTTTAGTAGTCAATGACCGACAAAAGGCAGGAATGATTTATTCATTGATCACCCTCTTTCCCAATTTCTATAACTGATGAACCCAAACAAGGTATGCTGCAAAAAGACTTTGGTCAAATGACGGTGTCTATTGAACAACTAACAAGACCTGTGTTTATAATAAACATGGAAGTGTTAATTAATGTTTATTTTTCTCCCGATACTAAATGAATTCAGCTTAAAATGATAGACCAGGGAGAATGAGACAAAAGAGATAAAAAAAGGAAGAAAATTTTGTCGGAGATGAATGGAATTTTATATGAAAGACTCAAGAGAGAATGGCACTGGAATAGTTCAAGAAGTGCTGGTATGAACAAGATATACCCCAAAATGTATGCACACATCTAAAGATAAATCACGTCAGGGGTTCTCTGTAGATGGATTGAACCGAATCTTGGATTGGTTTCGAGTACCTTGTGATTTCAAGAGATTTAACGCACCTTATTTTTTTCCTTGTGAGGTAAAAGACAATTTTTTTGCCACTAAACACCACATACTTACATACCGAGGGATTAGAATTTAAGAGAATCATAGGCATACATTCAACTCAGACAAAACAATTTAAAATCAGCACCGTTCTGGTTAAACTATGGAAAATTGGAGTGAATCAATTCCTCTCCACCCAAAGAGTTTCCATTCAGTTATGAAGAGAATTGTTGTATTATTACAAAAGATACCTTGGATGATATTTGGGATCCGATCACACATGGGTGTAGACTCAAGCTAAGAACATTACGTAAAAATAAGTAAGAAATGCTTTTTTAAAAACTTTCTCTCTTCAGCAACAGACTAACCGTCATGTATTATCACAATATCATGAAGCCATCTAATGAATGTAATATGAACATAAATCAGATAGAAAAGAATATTGTAATGATTTAAATGAATATGAAACATCTTCAAATGCAGGGGAATAGCATATAGCTACTTTTCAATTTCCAGGGTTTTTTTTTTGTATGTTTGGTTTCTACTAATGGAGACATTACTGTATACCTAGTTCCCAAAGCCCAGCCTTACCATATACCTAGTCCCTCAAACCATTTAGTACATTCATATCTACTCTCGCTGTTTTCTTCTTTCTGTATATATATATCCTTCACATCTTATAATGGAGTTTTGTCATTCCATGAAAGAATAACATACTATTGTTGAACAGGTTATCACGTCCATGACGCTGGACTGTTAACTTGTTTCCATGAGTTATCATGTCTATGGCAGTGAACAGGTTAATGTTCACAGATTAACAATACCAACAGCCTTCTCCTCATATCTTGAGTAAAAAGAAAAAATACAATCATAAAAGATTATGTATGAATATACTTTTTGGAGATAGATATGGTCAATTGAACTTTTATGTGTGTCTATTGAAACGGATCTGCATTATTAATATATATTTGTAGACGGTCTGGCGACTGGATGCAAGGGAAAATTACAGAAGCACTCCCTGACAAAGCTTTATTGCAATCAGCTTGGGACAATTATATTGTTTGATATCATAAAACAATGTCATGAATTATCAAGATATTTTGGGGTGTGTTTCCAGAGACACTTGATGTATAATAAATGAAATCATTTTTTTTTTTCATTTCAGTCATTATTTTTGGCTACCTGTGGTGACCAAAATGAAATCTACGTTTTGTTTTTCTCTCGCCATTTTTTTTTGTCCACAAAGGGAATGGATATTTTTTGTTGGCCAAGATGCATTAGTTGCAGTTCTTCCATTTCAAATGAAATTGTATATTAAAAACCATGAACTAAAACTATCATTGGTTTTTCCAGTATTGAAATTAATCTGGCTTGCTGGCTATCATGTGTACAGGCCACACCAGTAGAACGAGAGAGCTGGAAACATTCGCGTTGACTCCTTATTATGTATGGAAAATGTTTTTTTATTCTTTTTTTGCTTTTTTTGTGAGGAGTGGGGTTACTACGTAAGTTTGTGTTAAATTGGACCCTTAGTTTGTGTCTAGCTGTGCTGATGCTTGTTTTTGAGATTCGGCTGCACGATCACAGCAGGTGATGCAACTCAATTACACACTAATCCTTGGCGCAAATTCCATTGTCTTCCAAGACAGAAAAAAGCCATTGATGACAATTCTTTCAACAAAATGAAAATGACATTTGGGCATTTATCCTCCCTACCATCTTGTTTGTTCATTATGAATCATGAGGGCAACTCAGACCTACAAATCATCAAACGTGTGTTTTCACTTATCACAAAAACAATGATTAATGACTTGCATTCATAAGCACACTATTGCTCTGCAACGTATTTTTCATCTATTCATTCTCATCCCGCTCATTTTTTGAACTTCTTTCCCTTCTTTTCAAGATATTGATACCATCCCAATGCTAAGTAGAGTCTTGAAGTTGTGAATTGCATTTACATACAGTTTTGGAAAAATTTGATTTCTCAAGGTTTTAGTGAGAGGGGTTCTATTAACAATGTAATTATAATGAACCCTTACTTTTTTTCAATTTGTACCGTTTCAAAGTATCCATCCACTTGTGAAAGTTGCAAAACATTTTTTGCTCATGATTTTTTTTGTGAATTCATTAAGATTTGGGTGTCTACGCTGAATCATTATCTTACTGGCAGATCCTTCACAAAATGCAGACTCTAGTCTCAATGTTTCTTCTTTACAGGTATTCTTATTCATTTATCTTGTCACTTTTGGAGAGTTTGGAGAAAATGTGATGTTGGGAAAGTAAACTATGAAAGAGAATCTTGTGGAAAACTGAGACTGGAGAATTGTCCTTGCAAATAAGTTTCCTTGGTCTATATTATCTACTCTGAAGGACAAATAGTAACTACGAGAGTATTTATGAGCCCAATCTTTGGGAATTATGTTCAATGTTATTAGTTTCTTATGATTCAAGAAGTAAACTTTATCAAAGAACTATCTTTCAAGAAGAAACCTTTTATCTGACTCATACTGATCAAAGGAATTACTATTTGCTATCAAAACTTGTTATTTTGCTATGGGCTTTTATTTTAGATTCATATATATATATATATATATGCATATATTTACATATGTATATATATATATATATACATATGCACTTGTATACATACATATATATGTATACATTTGCATGTATACACACACATATATATATATATATATACATATATACACATATATGCATATATATGAATATATATTCATAGATACTTGCATACCTAATATACTCATATATATATATATACATATATTCATATTTATATTTTTTAGACTATGCATAATCTGAAATAAAGAAACAAAAATCAAAGCCAAGAATATCTGGAGTGCAACCAAACGGAAAAGACGAAGGTAGACAAGATGCTTTGATTTGAAGGAAATCACGTTATTTGAAAACTATAAAATGCAAATTTGTTTTTCCAGTGGCTGCAAACATTGGACGGTTTCAGTTTAAAAGTTGTTGCTAAATTATTGTGTGCGTGAAGCATGTGTGTATACTCATAAGGTCATTACATATTGCTCGTAGTAATATCTGAACCAAATAGAACTGCATAATAAGCACTTGATTGTGTTGAGTAAACATTATGGATGCTTCAAAAACAAAAGATCAAAGATGAATTCTAACTTTGAGCCAGAATTTCGGTTCGTCAAAATATAGGATTTTTTATTTGATAAATGTATTGTTTTCTTCTTAAACGATTGAATAAAAATCACCACATTCTTGGCTTCAATACCATTTTTTAAAAAATCCGAACATAAAGAATTTTAAAAGATAGTTTGGAAAAGTTTCACCTGTCTTAGAGTCTTTGCATTCATCTTTGAGGAGTACAGATTTAATTAGGTAATGATAATCACTCAATAGAAACCATCATGTGACGAAAGTGCTTTGGCAGCAAGCAATGTTGAGGGCGATCAATCAAAATATTTTTAAAAAAGGGTAATCCATGATTGAGTAACTTATCCCACTTCTATTGGCTAGTGATCACTAAAAACATCAGAATTTTAAGAAAAAAACAAGCATGAATACTTGTGGACACAAACCAAGGAACTAATTTAACACAAACTTACATTGTAAACTGAATCTCCCCACTAAAATCCTATTTGGGGATCAGATTTTTAAAAAAACAAAAAAAATGTATCTTTAGACACGATGAGTAGCATTTGAATCTCCAGCACTCTGCTCTCCTGGTGCAGCCTATAGGCATGATACTTATGAACATAGTCCGTCAAACAAACTTAAGAAGAAAAGAAACCTATGTTGACAGTTTTAGTTGAAGAGATTATACAAAGTACTTGAGTTCTTTACTTCAAAACTCAAAAAAGATGCATTCACTTTCACTCTGAAATTTTCAATCAATTCGGCTTTAAAGAAACAGGGCTTAGGTAATTTTATTACCTTTGTTTCTATCGGCAAAAATAAATTATTTATAAGTACCTTTAGAGACTGAATAAAAAAAATGGAGTTGAGTTATTGAATTTCCAATGAACGCATTACCTTTGACACAAAATTTTTTTAAGAATTGAATCAAAACAAAAAAACTTGAATGAATTTGGTTCAGTGATTTTGCCCACCCTTGATTAACTCTTGAATTCAGTTTTTAAAAAAATGAACATGATTATCAAGGGACATAACTCCTCATTGAAATTTTCTCCCTTTGACGACTAAGTAAATTTTTTCACAGAATAGTTCCATTATTTTTAATTTCATTCATTGAAGACTTCCAATGTCAGTATGAGTGGTCCATAAATTTAAGAATTGATACATTATTGAATTCAAGTAAATAAAAAAAAATGTTAATGTAATTTTCCCCTGAAAAATATCTTTTTTTGCATCAGATTCCATGTATATAATTATCAATAGAAAACAGAAAATTTAAAATAGACAAAGGTTGAGATTTCACAAATTAAAAAATATATCCAAAACTATGAATTATAACTATCATGTGTCATCATGTGACAAATACAATAAACTGTATTTTCATTCTAAAAATTGATTCAAAGATGATAAGATTTTCTATGGATAGAAAAATAAACGTTTGATTTTTTTAGTTTTAAAAAAAACTTTTAGCAAATTTATCAAGGTTCTAGTGAACAGAGATAATCTAATAGATTATTTCAAAATAAAAAAAGCATCTCTGTTCAGTTACTACATTTGAAAATTTAAGAAAGCTGGAAATTCTTATGGAAGTACCTATGTACAAGCAGGGCTGAATATAACATTGCAGGGACCCAATGCATAAAATTTTGGAGGGCATTCCTACTTTTGTATTTCACTATTATCTATTAAAAATCAAAACAAAAATTAAATATTTGCAAAATTATGATAGTTAATTTAGCTTAAAGTTGCTCATGGATCAATAATCTAAGACTGTATAACGTAATACATGCTCAAGTAGACTGAAACACTGGGAAACTTTGAAATAGAAAGAAATATTTTTTCAATACATATTTCTTGGTGTCTCCTAAAACCTTAAGGTTCTGTACAGTTGCACTGTTTCTACTCTCATGTATGATTATGTTCGATCATTAAAATCATGGCAGTTGGATAATTTTTTATCACCATTACCCACAACACTGGTTTAGATATTGGGTTTAGGTCACTCATGTGTTCTGACATTTATATATGTCAATGAATCAGACTATGGTAATCTATTAATCCAGACTTTGCCCAACCTTGACTTTTGGTAGTTGAAACTTGAAATTTTGCTTACACACTCTCTTCAATGAGAAGGGAACTGTTATTTTGTTTTTTTTAAATTCCCCTCTGAAATGGGATTTTAGTAGGGGGTCTGATTTTCAGTGTGAGTTTATGCTAAATCGGTCCCTTAGTTTGAATCCACCCTTATTTTTTTTAAGATTTGGGTTTTTTAGTATCCAACAAAAGGCAAGAGAAGTATCTTGTTCATTGATCAACTCTTTTTCTGATTTTTCAATTGATCACCCCAACACAAAATGCTACTAAAAGACATTGGTTAATGGGAGGACGAGAAAAAGAAATACCTTTTCATATATATCCTATCTGTTATGCATGTACAAAAAACAAACCAGTTCAAACCCACAACAAACCAGTTCAAACACTTTTGCTGAGTTGAAGTTATTCATATGTCCTGATAATTATATATATGTATTTATCTATGTGTCTGGATTTCACCCAGTTTTTAGGGGCCCAGAGTAGAAACATTAAATTCTGCTCTCATTCTCTTCTGAATGAGTAAAGGAATTTTTTTTCATTTTTTGAAAAATTCCCATCCCCATATTTTCAGTAGAAGGTTCAATATTAAAAACATAAGTTTATGCTGAATTTACATGATAAAAATGAGCATAAAAAGTAATTCATAATTTCCTTTGAAATGCTGGTAATGATTATATTCATCACTGTTAGTGACCAATGTCTTTTGGCTGCATACCATGTGATCAATTAAAAGTTGGAAAATTGAGTGATCAATGAATATGCTATTTCTCTCACCTTTCATTGGGCAGTGATTGTCTAAAAAAGCTGGATATTAAAGAAAAATAAGCATGAATGTCACTGGACACAATATAAAGGATCAGTTTAGTATAAACTTGCATTGTAAATTTAAATCCCCACTGAAAAAAACTATTGAGAGAAGGAATTTTCAAAAGACATTTTCTGGGGTTTTTTTTCAGTTGATATTGAAATTTTAAAAACTATCTCCCCATGAAGATAATTTTGGTTGACTGTTTCAAGTACACTTACGTTCACTTTGAATTTGTTTGAACAACTGGGATTGAAAAACTTACATAACTTTATCACCTTTGTTTCCATCAGCAAAGATTAATTTTCCACAAGTACCTTTGGAGCCTGGAAGAAAAAAAATAGGTTAAGTTGGTAAATTTTTCGTGAATAAGTTGCCTTTGATCAGAAGAGCAAAATTCACTTTAAATCAAAACATGGAAACTTGGCAAATCGATTCCTTTCCAAGAGCGAACTAGAGAAATGAAGAACTTTAAAAAATCTTCAGTGAATGTATCTACCTCCCTCCTAGGAACCAATGATTTTTTCCAAGTGTAAATAGAAAATCAATGTTTAATTTTTGTGTTTTAGGAAATACTTTCGGCAATTTTTTCTCTCTTTAGTCAGCAGATTGTTTTTGCACAATACCAATAAAAAAAAATAGGTGAACAGATTATTTGATAAAATGAAATAAACTAAAGTATCTTTGTTTCATCAATGCATTATTGCATTTAAGAAAGTAGAAAATTGCAAGCAAAGCTTTCATTGGAAAAAAATATTTCTTTTTTAGTATAAGTATTCACAAATATAATTATGCTTGGTAAATTATAAACACTACTAAAGTTTTGATCATTGTGATCATTATTATCTGATCATAATAATCATTGTTGCTTAATTATTATAATCTATGCTTTTGAATAGAATTTCAAATTTCAAGATGTTTAAAATTCCCATGTGTAGAGTTATTGCTGTTTGATAGTTTTAATTATTATCATCATTGCTGTTGAATAGTTTTGAATATTATTATCCTTGCTGCTTGATCATTATAATTACTGATGTTAGTTTATAGTGTTGTATCATTACAATCATTCTGATGATGATAATGTCATCATATATAGACCTTCCCTGAAATCAAGCAGACCTCTCAATCCTGAGCCTTGTGGTGCCAGTACTTTCATAAGTCGTCTTGCAATATTATTTTTTGTTTGCCACAAAGAGGTTATCTGGTTGATCCATGGGGTGAGTATTGACGTCAAGCGGTTGTTTGACATTCTTGCAACATGGTTAGCCCATTGCCATTTGAGTTTTAAAATGTTTTTTATGAGATATCTGACCCTTGTTTGTTCTCTAATATGATTGGCTGTTCTATAATCTTTCAATGTGATGGTAATCCCAATCATCTCCTACATACATTCCATAGTCCATAGCTTGCGAGCCGTTGTTTCGGCAAGGTTTCAAGTTTCAGCTTCAAAAGTGACTATTTTTAGGATGTATTGGTTGTAGATTCTTCCGTTTAAAATCAATGTTCTTGAAGGTTGAGCTTGCACTGCAATATGCTTGCTGACCCAGGGTGATTCTTTCTTCGATTTCTTCTACTTTTAAGGATTTAATGGAGATTTCTTGTACCTGGTGGGTGTAATGGTAAACATTTCGAAAAAAAGATACTTTTACTTTCGTACAGAATTTGTTCAAACAACTTGATTTTGAAAGTAAAAGGCTGGCATAATTTTATTACCTTTGTTTCTATCTGCAAAAATTAACTTTTTATGAGTGCCTTCAGAAAGTGAGAAAAGAAATGAGGTTAAGTTGATAAATTCTAAGATCGTGTGTTGTGTTTGATGTCAAAAGTAGATTTAACCCCAAAGCATAAATGTTTGACAGAATGAACTTTTGATAAGGAAAGAGTAAGAGGAGAGAACTTCAAAAATGCAAATATTTCAACAGGTATGTTTTATATATATATATATCTTCTTTTTTATTTTGAGAACTTCTGAAATAGATTTTTGTGACGGGGTTTCAAAGGATATCTTTCTTTTTGTCTTAATTACTTCAGCCAACAAAGTTTGAAGAGATATATCTATCCATTTATGTTTGTTTGCTTGTCCAAACAATATCTCGAAAAGTTTTCTATTAATTTTGATTAAATCTCATCTAAGGATGGTCTATTGGCTAAGGAAGAATTGATTAAATTTGTGGAAGGCTCAAGGAATTTTAATTTTGATTTTATTGAGAGATATTTTTTTCATATATTGAGACATAAGTCCAAAAAAGAAAAAATTAAAATTTACTGTCAACTCCCCTGCACCATAGTTATAAGAAAAGCTGGCATTCTAAGGGAAATTATGAATCACCATCATGCATATATGTTGTGTTGGGGGTGATCAATCAAAAAATTGGGAAAAATGGGTGATCAATGAATAAGTTACTACTCTTGCATTTTGTTTGGCTGTGATCTCTGAAAAAAGGTCTGAATTAGAAAAAGAAGGAAGAGTGGGCACAAACTAATGACCAAATACCATAAATATATGTTGCATATTGAACTTATATTTCATATAAAATCTGCTTTTGAGGGTAATTTTCAGAAACAAAAAATAAAACATTTCCCCAACTCATTGAGAAGAGTTTGGATGCAAAATTTCAAGTTTCTCCAATGGACAGTGGAGACTGAGCAAGTATGGATTGATAGACACCTGCTTTGATACATACATATGAATTTCAGAACACATGAATAACTTGAACCCAGAAACAGTGATTAGACCAATTTGCAGTGAGCCATCATCATCATCAGTAGCTGCAGCCTTTTAGCAACCATCATTTGAACACAGGCCTTTCCCAAAATTTACTTGGCCTCTCTATCATGTGCGTTGTGGAGCCAGTATTTTCTGATCTTGTCCAGTTTGTTACCCTATCTTATATTTGGCTGGCCACAGTTTCACATATGATCACTGAGAATCCATTAATTTGTCAGAATGTCCACCGGTTTTCTGACCTTCTTGCTACATGACCAGAGGCTATGAAATATATAATGATACTGGGGGGGGGTATTAAATACGTATATATATGAATATATTTGTCATCATCATCATCATTATCTGTCTTTTATCATCTTTCATTGGACACAGATCTTCCCAAGGATTTGACACGCCACTCTATCAATACTTTCTGAATTTGTCTAGTTTGTCTCTCCATCTTATATTCTACCAGCCTCGGTAGCGTATATGATCTCATTGTGAGTCGTGATGTCCATCGGTTGTCTGTCATTCTTGCAACATGACCAGCCCATGGTCATTTCAGTTTTCTGATGGATTCTATGATGTCACTGACTCCAGTTTTCCCCCTGATATACAGTGCTGTCTATTGATCACTCGTGAAAGGGTAAACATGATTCTCTAATAAGTACATTGCATGCTTCTCAGCCTGTGGGTCTGTCTCTTGGTTAAGTTCCATGTTTCAGCTCCATAAGTGACTATCAGGAGAAGGCATTGGTTGCATACTCTTCTTTTTAGGATTATTGGGATCATTTTATTTTTGAAGATTGAGCTTTCTCTGCCAAAGGCTTGCCATTCTAGTGATTCTTTGTTTGATTTCTTACACATATATATGTGTATATGTATGCGTGTATGTATGTGTATATATATATATATATATTTATATGTGTATGCATGTATGTATATATATATTCATCTGTGTATGTACGTGTATATGTCTATGCATATTCATTGTATTTGTATGTGTGCTTATTTGTTTATATATATATATATATATGTATATACATATATGTGTCTATAAGTATGTGTTTATCTAAGTATATATATATATATATATATATATATATATATATATATATATATGGAAGTCAATTGTTGTTAGTAGCAAAATTAAGTTGTAAACAATTTGATGAATAGCTTCTGAGACCATACAATGTTTTATCAATAATTGTTAAAAATTTTATTAGATAGAAAAAAGGAAAATATAAAAGCAATGAACAATCTTGATCACAGTTCTTATAAGATATATCATTAGTTCTATCCTCATTTATAAATCACTTGTAAGTAAGTGTATACATTGTGCTTTCCCTCTTTTAATTTCATTACATTTCTGTCTCTTTTCAAGATAAAAATCTCAATTGAAATTTTTATCATCTGTCAAATTACCCTTTCTACTTAAAGGGCTGACTGATCATATCTAAATCTGTGAAATCTTTTTGAAAATAGAATTTTTTTTTTTTCTAAAAATCTGCCGTAAAGACATCAAAGATCTAACCTCTGTAGATACTGTTTTCTATAGACTCTTTCCATAACACATTAACCGTGGATGGTGATGAAGAGTAATAGTTATCCATTGCAAGATGAAAGCCCTTGTCTATTTCAGGACAGTCCTTTGCAAATTATCCATTGCAAGATAAAGGCCCTGAACCATAAATAGAACTTAGTTGCCCCAATCACAACGAAATGAAAATTTTATTGACTTAACTCTTCAATTCAGGAGAAATAACTCATGTGATATTATCAAGAGAAAAAAAACTACTGATTAAGATTACCTCCTTCAAGTTTTAGATGAAATCAAAATTTTTTTTTCTCCAATGATAATTCTAACAAATTTGATCTCTGCTACCAAAGAGTTTCACTGTCAATTAAAGGTGGTATCAAGAGATTTATGACTTTAAGAGCAACCAACAAACTGCAGCGATGGAAATCTCTGCCATCTGCAGCTAAAGTGTAGATATTAAATGTTTTGAATTTTTTTACAGCCAACAGATATGGATTTAAGAATTGGATTTGAATTGTAATTAGAATTGCCATATTCATTCATTTGACGAACTACTTTGAAAAGTTTTGAATATATAATCTATTTCAATGTAAAATTCAATCCTCTCTTTACTATGCACTGAACATGCACAATTACGAGTTTCTCCAGTTAGTGCAGCACGTCTTAGTTTAGAAACTAGTATAAATCTTAAACTTGGAGACCTTAGGCAACTTAAGAATGAACAAAGATGAGAATTCCTGTTACAAAAATGTATCTGCCAGTCGTATATGTAAGGTGCCCATTTACGAGAGACAAATAAAAATTGTAATTCATTCCAGCCAACTGAAATCTTTGACTGTGTTGAGTGAATTCAAATGATGTTTTTTTTCTACAGGATAATCAACATTATCGTTATCTATAATCTACCACTCGTCTTTCTTAAATCCTTATGGAACTAACTCTTTTCTAGCCTCTACCTCCCTACCTTTCTTTCTCCCCTCAACTCTTCAAACCTCTTATTAAACTACCTTTTGTTTCTACCCTCTTCCTTGCTACACCCATTGAACTACTTACATTTGTCTTCACTCCTCCATTTCTTTTCTTTGCTTTGCCTTCCTACCTTTTCATCAAACTACCTAACTTCTTTTCTCTCCTCTCCCTCCTTGTCATGTCTTTTCTATTGGTTATGCAAGTATTTTCAGTTTATATAGCAAAGACTGATAGGGAAATAACTAAACTGTACTAATTTGAGTTGAAAATGTATCCCAATTATTGGTTGCCATGATTTAGTCTCTCAAGGAATCATTATTCCTAATTGACTATACGGGAATTTAAATAACCCTTGATTCCATGAAAGAGAGAAGGAGAAAGTATTTTCATTTCTTTATAAAACTTGAACATATTTCATATTAGATTGCAGAATTTTAAAAAAATTGAGCAAAAGAACAATATTCATCGCTGAATGTCAAGGTTCAACCTCACGTGGAGAGATCATAAAACAGCACAGTATATTAGAGAAAAGACAAGAGTCTGAGACATCATAGGAACTGTTAGGAAACTTAGATGGCAATGGACTGGACATGTTGTAAGAATGTCAGTCAATCGCTGGACATCATAACTAACAATGTGGATCCCCAGAGATCAGGTACAACGCTGTGGCTGACAGAAAGTAAGATGGCATGACGAGCTAGATAAATTCAGAAAGTACTGGCTCCACAATGCCCATGATAGAGAGATCTGGTGAATCTTGAAGAAGGTCTATGTACAACGATGGACACTAACAAACTAATGGTCATCATCATCATTATCATCATCATGAATGTCAAGTGAGTACAACAAAATGACCAGTTTTTCACCAAGAAGAAACTTTGATGATATTGTAGCCAGTAAAACCTTTGCAACAAGTGTTACAAGGCAAAAAGAAAGAAATTTCGAACAATAAATACAGAAAATCCCTGATGCATCCAAAATAGCAGATAATAATTGTGGCAGTCTGGCTTGAGGGAAAAACATTTGCAGGAAAAATAATTTGATGGACGCTCTCATTCGTTTTCCAAGGATGAAGAAAAATAAGATTCTGCTATTTTTCAGCATTTAGAGGAGTTTCCTTGGGCAAGAAGGGAAACCACACAATAATTCCCCGAATGTGTCATCATCTTTTTTATCAAAACACTTTTTTCTTGCTAACAGAGACCTGCAATTCTCAAATCAAGTAAATAATTATCATGCACTTGTCATTGTGACCTACCCAGTGAGTGATAACAGGCCCCACCCTACAAATATCTCAGTCCAAACAAATAACAACTAGCATCCCAAGGGAAATTATGAATCACTACCAACTATATATTCTATATTTCCTCAATATAAACTCAACAGCGGTGGTGATAAAATTAAGTTACCTTGATGAAAATGCAACCAGTATGGTTTGATCCATAAATTCATAATTTAAAGAAAAACAAACGCAGATCTGTTTAGTTACTCAATAGAAATTGTCATATGACCACCTTTCGGCAGCATGCTGTGTTAGGGATGATCAATAAATGAGTTACTCCTCTTACCTTTTTGGGGGCATAGGTCACTAAAAAGTCCAAATTTCCAAAAAAAACAAGCATGAATGCTGCTGAACAGAAACTAAGGGACCAATTTAGAGTAAACTTATCTTGTAAATTGAACCACTCCCCCACTAAAAACTTATTCTTATACTTATTTTGATGAGGGGAATTTTCAAAAACAAAGAAAACCGTTTTCCTAAATCAGTAATTTTAAGTTTCCGTCACTCTAAATGGTTTGGACTCAGCAAAGTCTGGATACATGGATACATATGTCAGAACACATGCATAACCTTAACCCAGTAAAAGTGTTTAAACCAGTCTGCTGTGGGTAGTTGTGATTAATTTAACAGCCAGATTAATGTTGATAAAACTTCAACTGTATCTATTCAGTTTGACTTGAGAAGGTGAGAATTGATTTGATCATAGACAAAATTAATTAAGATTTTATAATTCAATCATGGTTAATCTCCTATTTAAGTTAATCAAAGTGAATCATGTTGGTGTCTAATAGACATTAATTCAAAGTGTAAGCACCAAGTCATAAGTGGCCTACTCTATGAGTATAAAATTACTATATTTGCGGGTGTTGATGGTTCTCTGACCTCAGGAATGCATCCAACTTTTGAACCACAAAATTAAAAAACCAGAAACATAAGATGAACGATGCATCCATCATCCTCACGTCCATATCTCTGATTTACGATTTCAAAGGGACAAAGTAGTTGTAACATTGTAAGGAAGAGGAAGATAAGGATGGTTCAACCAAAAATCTGGCTTTTAAAAATAAAATATGTAGAAAAAAGAGATGAAAACACATAAAATATTGATATACAACATGGAAATTGCTACTTCTCTGTTTGCAGAGGTATGCTAATTCAAGGAATTCATTTTTGCAATTATGCATGTTTTGAAAAATATCTATTATACTTTGGTTTATTTACTACTTAAGACTTAGTATAATTTGTAATTCATTAATTTGACAATTTAGAAAAATGTCTGAATTATAAATTCTTCTCATATTTTTTTGAAAAGTGACAAAATCATAAACTTTTTAGACAGAAAATGTATGAGGAATTCCTAATTTATTATTTTTTTCCAAATTTTCAAATTATTGAATCACTTATTGTCAAAAAAATCTTTCCATTCATAAAGAAATAGTATAATTCACACATTCCATTCATTAGTCATGTACAGGAGTTCTAATTAATGCCTAGTATTGACTACTTTCCTGAGTGGAAGGATTGACCTATGAAAGAAGTAACCTTTGACCAGGTAAATTTTTGAAACTTTTTTCAGCGGGGAGAAAATAACTGCTTTGATACTGGGAAAATATTTCTCATTTCTGGTTTTTTTTTATCATCTCACACTTAGATTCATAAACCACTTTGGAACTCTTCAATGATGAGAATTTTGAAAAATGGAACTCTTCAAGGTATTGAATACAAAAAAAATTTCAAATCATCAAGAAGTGCAATGGAGGTAACTTGAATCAGGAGTAATTTCCCTTGATTTAACAGTTAAATTCCCTAGTATGAATTTGAGGGTTAAAAGTAGAATCAGATCAATTAGTTTTAATGCATGAAGGATCAATAGATAATTGAATTGAAACAGGCAGACAGAATGGGTCAAAACTCAGACTGCTGAAGTCATAAAGCTCAGTAAACATAAACCTGCTAGGAATTCTGCATAAAAGATATATATTTTT
Source organism: Thysanoteuthis rhombus (assembly GCA_963457665.1). Taxonomy (NCBI): domain Eukaryota; kingdom Metazoa; phylum Mollusca; class Cephalopoda; order Oegopsida; family Thysanoteuthidae; genus Thysanoteuthis; species Thysanoteuthis major. Next base: position 51,732,664 of record OY735218.1, read on the forward strand.
GAGTTTCATGTTCATTGATCAGAAACCCAGACAGTCGAAAATCTCTGGATGGACCTCAAAAAAGAATTGCGACAACATTTTGGTATGTCGTATGCCATTTCCTTTGTACCTAAATAAATTCATGGTGCACAATATTCAAATAAATGGCTTTTAACTTCATTATTTTCTTAATATCTGATCAATACATTTTATAGTTATACTTTTCAGAGCCTTTTTATGGCTTTACATGTTGTGTACAACGAGCGTATTTTTCATCCATAAGATCAAGAATTACCATTATCTCCAATTTATAATGTAAAAATAACTCCATTTTTTCAGTCAAAATTTGAATATAAAAGATAGTGTATATGTTGGCTTGAATTAAATTAAAAGTGCTTTATAAATAGTAGTTCACTTACTGCTTTTCTACTATACTATACTATACTATACTATAACAAATCTCACTAAATGTTGGCAGAGTCCCATCAAGGAGCCCATCCTCCAAACCGTGTTCTTAAAACTCTAGCTTTGTTTTTGAGCCTGACAGCTCAACAAGTTCATGGACCGCTAGTAATACCTTCAGATTGGGAACAGCTTTAAATATTAAAGGGAGGAGCCCTCCAAAGAGCCAACCTCTGCCAGCCTAGGATCATCAGCTACATCCCCGTTCATAGCCACTTGTATAACCCACACAACATAAATTTATACAGAAGGGTGTACTCCGATTCCCTTTTATCAGAGACAGTTTACCAATGGCTTTCAAAAAATTTGCATTTAGCATTTTTTCACAAAAAATAAATCCTGTATCATTGAATTGCATTTTTTCCAATCTATAAAAAGAGATTTTTTTCAAAAGGAGAAAAAATATCAATGCCAGGCTAGCCTATTGCTGACTTTCACCATTATTTTTTATATTGAATCATTGTTGGTATGATTATTCATGCTTTTCTATTTTTATTTCTCTTATTTTTCTAACTTCATTGCTATCTTTTTCACCTCTACCGACGATTTTGAAAGGATTGCATCTACTCATTTGAGTCTGTCTATCCAACTGTCTATTTGTTAACACAAATCTCCAAAAGCTCTCAATGAATTTCAATGATAATTAAGCCATGGGGTAAGGGAGAATCAACTAAGTTTTGGGGTGAAACCAGCAAATTTTTTCCATGTACCTCCCTTACATCATTGCTATGTGTCTGTCCATGCAATATCTCAATGAATTTCAATTGGATTTTCTGGATGGGTTTGGTGCGTGAAAAGAAAGTGTTGATATAATTTTGAGATAGATCCAGAAATCTCTCAGATTTAATAATTATTTAGCCTAGGTTGGTGAAGATCAGGACTACAAGAAAAGAGTACCAAGTGAGAATTAAACTTACTAATGTAGTGTTTACTAGGCTTAGTTTAGAATGCTGCCAGTTTCAATTATGATTATTTATTCAGTTTAGCTTAGTTAGAGCATAAAGACACAAGTATGAGATGCCAAGTGAGAATTTAACACATTACATTAAAATTTGTTTCAAGATTGAGTTGCTAACTCATGCCTCAAGTCAAGGCAACAAAAACCTGTTGATTTTTTTTTCTTTCTCTGGTTCTGGTTTGTTTTTATAACCCCCCCTTCTTTCTCTTCCCTTTACTCTCAATTTACCATCTCTCCTGTCACTCATCTCTTTTTCATATTTTCTTTCTTTACTATCTTCCACTTATTCTTTTCAATACCTTTCTTTCTTGGTAATATCCTTTTCTTTTTTTCTTACTGTTGCTCATCTCTTTGCTTTTGTTATAGCAAGTGTGTTTATTACCTCCCTTGTTTTGCACCTTATCTGTCTTTCCATTTTCTACAAATTTCCTACCTTTTCTGACAATTGAGCCTTTTTTTATCAAATTCATCCATTTTTACCCCCGTATTTTCATTCCCTCTTTTGTTGATCTCTTCCTTATTGTTTTTGACGCTTTTTTATTCCAGCTTTTCTTTGATGCTATTTTTTTAATCTCTCTTATTCTTTTCCCTCTTTATTACCTCAGTTTCCAGCAATTTCCACACCTGTCGTGTCACTTTTACCTTCTCTTCTATAGATTAAAAAACAGTCGACTGAGACTGTCCGTATATGTATTGCACAAACAGGTCACATCAAAGGATCTAGAGGGCAAGGAAGTAAAACATTTACTCCTTAATATACCTGCAAAAAATGTTCAATTCTTCTTTTCATCACCTCCAAAGATAGGTTTATAGAGGGGGTTCAATTTACCATGTAAGCTTATTCTAAATTGGCCTGCCATTTTGTGCTCGGTTAAATTCACGCTTGTTTTTTGAAAATTCAATTGATCATCATCATCATCATCATCATCATCATCATCAGTCTTTAAACGTCCGTTGTTGGACGTAGACCTTCCCAAGGATTCGCCACAATTCTCTGTCATGGGCATAGCGTAGCCAGCATTTTCTGAATTTGTCTAGTTCGTCTCCCCATTTTGTATTCTGCTGGCCTCTGTTTCGCCCGTCATCTCTGAAGAGAAGTAACATTCAATGATCACTTCTTCTTCCTATTTTTTATTTGATCACTCTCAACACAGCATGCTACCAAAATACATTGGTCAAGTGACGCATCCAATTGAATGCCTATCTATACTTTCCTTCTTCCAAACTTTCATTCTTTTTTTCTGTTTTTTCTCCTTCTTACTGTTATTAAGTTCCTAGTTTGGTTCTCTTATCGCTCTCACTTTACCCTTAGCTTTTCTGTTATAGTATATGTTTTTCATTCATCCTGTTACTTAGAAGGATTCTTTTTTTCCTCTTCATTAATAAAAAGATGGAGCAGATAGATTCTGTTTTCAAAATGGAGAACACATATTCGGTTTTGATCTTGATCAGAAATTCTGTGTGAATCCATTTTTCTCTTTCATGACGCTTAACAGTTTCAGAAGGCAATTATTATTTTTTCTACAGAAATTTTTCTCTTTGTAGTTGTTATGAACATCAGAAATTGTGTTTCGTGAAAGTTGTTTATGCATCTCCCATGCCTAGGCAATTAAAAAAAGAGTTTCTCTTTCATCTCTGCAATTCAAAAAGCTACGTGTTTGTTAGTGATGAGAAAAACTAAGTTATAATGTTAGAGCCAGGCAATTTTGGAGCAGCTAGGTGTTAGATGAAAATAAAAGCGAAATGTTTATGCTATATTTATCAGCAAGGTCAGCTTGATGTCGCACTCAGAAGAATTAAACCTGCCAAAAATTATCAGGGATCATACTTCTCCATGCCTCTCTCTTAAGCAATATATTCTTATAATTGTCCAAGGAAATAATACTTGGGTTTTTTATTTGGTTTTCAGGTGGAAACTATTTTTCTGTTTCTTATTCGTTTATGTCTGCTCTTATAGTGGAATGGTTAGCATGCGTGTCTCACATGTAGGAGGTTCCCAGTTAGATTTCCAATATGAGCAAGAAGCATGGAAAATACTTCATTAAAAGATATTTCTTTGTACATTCAGCAGCTAATTAAGTACACTGAGCTGTATGATTGTGGTGGAAGGATCCCTTTGAAAGACGAGCATACTCCCAAGGGGGTTGTCATGAAATGTTCTGGTCTCGACCAGACTTGAAACTTGTATCACTACACAGCAATGGAAAGCTGGACTCCATCACTGGCTCTATAATCCATTTGGAAGTTGTCTCTTAAGCGTTGGATGCTTTACTTCTTCATTTACAAATTCAGATCATGAGAGTAGCACTGGTCTGCAAAGTTAGGGCGTGGCTATTCTAAAGCAGCAAGGTGAAATTCCTATTTACTGGTATAAGATAAAAATATAACTGTGATATCTATTCTACAAATATTCAACTCTTAAATTCATATAGCAAATTCAAATCTTAAATCAAAAAGTTTACCTTCAAATTAAAGTTATTTCCCACGCATTTTTAGTTAATTTTTTCATTTATCTTATTCAATTCATGAGAAAGTTCTATTTGAAAAAATTGTATTCATTATCGGGTTTCACTATATTTAGTTAGATTTCATCGGTTTATGAATTTAAGAGTTAATGTTTTTAGAGGAATTAAACCTGCTGTAAATATATCAAGGATCATGGTTCTCCCCACCTTCCTTTCAAGCTATGCCTTAGTATAATTGTTTACCGCAATTATACTGGGTTTTTGATTTTCTCTTGGCTCGCTGGTTGGGGAGGGGATTTCAAAAAAAGGAAAGAACGGAGAATGTATACTGAAAAGCATCATCATCATCATCAGCCTTTTAGCATCCATTGTTGGACATAGACCTTCCCGTAGATGTACCAGACCTCCCTATCATTGGCTTCAAGGAGCCAAAACTTCCTGAACTTGTCTGGTTCATCATGCCATCTCATATTTTGCTGTAAACATTTTCCCATATGATCTCTGGGGATCAGTGTTCTTGCTCTACCAAAAGCTTATCATAGAGTGATCCTCAGCTTGATTTCCTCTTCTTTTGATGATTTTATGGAGATTTCTTGTCAGGTTAATGTAGTGGTCTACTTTCTCCAGTTTTGCACTTTCAATTTTGATCGTTGTGTCTTTGTCTGTTACGTATTTTTCGGACATGACATAATGGTAACAAAATTACTAGATGACAATTAAAAATGGGAAAAGGATCATGGAAATTTGGTATCATAAAGGCTAGAATGTCACCTTGGACCAGTGTTGGTCACCCAGTGAAAATCGAACTCATATAAGTAATGTTAACAAACCTAAGTTAGATTTTCTCTGATAGTAAGCAATTTGATACTCATTCGGCATATCATTGCTAGACGAATTATCATGATTAACGATGGATCGGTTTTGGAGACTAGTCATTAGTAGACAATGAGTATGGATAAACCTTGAAATTAAGACATAGGTGTATGCCACCCCTCACCTTCTTTCAATCCCTGATTGAGACACTATGATATACTGTGTATACAAGTATATATCAGACGTTCAATATTGACAATCATAGGTCTTGGATGAATTGCAGAGAGAGGTAGTCCTCCAAATTCCATTGTAAAGTAATCATCTTATTGTCTGCTTAATACAGTATTTGGACTGGCATCTTTCTTTCTTTAAAATTATATAAAAATCTAACTGAGACAGAGATGATAGTAACTAAAATCACTTCCAATTCTTGGTGAATATGTGTACATACATATATATATATATATATATATATATATATATATATATATATATATATATATATATTACATATATATATATACCACTCATGCATACAAACACATATATATATATATATATGAATGATATTATAGATAAATGATATAATTTGAATTATTGCCAACCAAAATAATGATGATTTGTATTCTGGTTCACTTATTTGCTCCAATTTTTAGATACGTTACTTTCCATTGACCATTTTCCATTTCTGTAATCAGATCATTTCTCGTAGCTTTTCATCAATTAAGAACATGAGGGCACATGGGTCGGGAAATGAATTTACGACTAATTCAAAAAGATCAGTTTCAAACATCAGTAAATTTGAAAGATTCTTAAAGAGGACTGGTTAGTCACACAACAGAAACCACGAGATAGCCAATGTCTTTTGGCAGCACGCTGTGTTAAGGATAATTAATTGAAGAATTGAAAAAAATGCTGATCAATGGATAAGTTACTTGACTCGCCTTTTGTTAGATCACCAAAAACTCCTAATCTAAGAAAGAAAAAAAAAATGTGTGAATACAGCTGGATATGAATTGAGGAAAGAAACTTTGCATAAAATTATATTGTGAATTGAACCTCCCCTAAAAAACTTTTTCTAGGGTCGGGGGAGATGAGCCCTCTAGTTCCACTGTCACAACCTGTGCACATGGCAAATATGCACAAAGCCGAATCATTTGAAAACTGGAAAAACCTATGTGGACAGTTTTGGTTGATTGTTTCTGATAAAGGGGGAGAATAGTAGCTTGACTAGAAATGAAATAGAAATATCCATTAATGATATATCTATATGTGTCCTTTTGTTTACACACACATACATGAATATCCATAGATAGGTATATTAAATCGATATCAGACTAATGATGGAAAAATCATTAAAGATATGTATATTAATATAATATATTGTGGCGGGAATAGCAACTTGAATAATTTTTTTTGACCCAAGTTGGTTGGAAAATTCCTGCTTTACAACAGATTCAATAACCCCTATTTATATAACTGTGTTTATAGTTAAACTGATTTCACTAAACCTTGTTTCAGTTAAAGTTGTTTTCAGGAACCTAACCACAGATTTAATGTGTATATGTATATATATATATATATATATATATGTAGAGAGAGAGAGAGAGAGTTAAACTGATTTCACTAAACCTTGTTTCAGTTAAATTGTTTTCAGTAACTTAACCACAGCATTAATATCTATTTACATATGCTCTATCTATTATGATGTCTTCACTTGACTTGGGCCTCTAACTAAGCATTGTGCTGTTTACCTCATTTAGGAGCAGCAGTATGTTGACTGGATCACAGCTTTGACTCCAGCCGCAGCCCATTTGTTCAATTGTTCATTCTATTTACTCTGTCTAGGCCAAATGGGTCATTAAACATGTAATAACAGAAAACCAGTTCAAATGAAGTTCCAATGAAATAACATATTTATGATATATAATTTTTTGTATATCACATATATATATATATATATATATATAATACAAATCAGGAACACAATATGATATTTGTTATAATAAAATATTCAATGTGTGATGCTTTTATTTCTTAAAAACCTCGATGCATTCAACATTTAACGTTGAGTTAGGGTAGAGCTTGGAAAATAATGAAATAAAGGATATGCTACACAAACGTTTATGTTTCTGCCCTGTTTGGGCTTTTTCAGGCGAATGACTTGTTTTATTTTAGATCCTTATTTAGGATATTTGTTAAATGGGAGTTTGTTTTTCTAGATTGTTGGATCTTCCTCTTATTCTGTTTATTTATCGTTTCTTTTTTTTCTTTTTCTTTTTTTCTTTTTCTTTTTTTCTTTTTCTTTTTTTCCTTTTCTTTGTTTATTGGTTTGTCATTGCTTGTTTTGCTTTTCCGTTTTATTTTGTGGAGATTTTGTGCTTGTTGGAAGTTATAAATTATAAATCAACAGGAGATAGTGTAGGCATTTTCTTCATCAGCAATCTGCAAAACCATCACCTTTTTGTGATATGTTTACTCTCTGAGAGTATTTCGTTCTCACTTGAATCTGTTTCCCCAGTGTTGGGGTTCACTCTTACATGACCTTAGTTGTTAGTCTATTTATTCTGGGTTTGGTCGGTTTCTATATATTTTAGATAATTATGGGGATTGGGTTGTTCTTTAAAGTGGCTGGAGGCATAAAATGATTATAATGTTGATTGTAATTACAAGAGGAATAAGATATCTATGGTGGTTAATTTTTTGGGATGTTGAATTATGTCTTTTAATAGAAATTTTGAGCAGTGCTGGTATTTTAATGATAATTCATTTTTCCTATTTAATAATTCTGTTTTTTGTTTTATTGTTTTATTGGTAAAGATGAGGATTTCTCATTTAGACATAGGTAACATGGGGTTTCAATATTCTGGCATGTGTGTGTTTGTTGAAATATTTTCCATTTTACTGTGGGTGTGAGGTAGCTATCTGTTAATCTCCAGTAATGAGTTGACAGGGCTGGAAATAGACCAGGATGCAATGAATGACCAGGGGCTTCTACCTGTCACGCCATACTCTTTATGTTCTAAAACACGATAACTTGGAATGGAGTTGTCTGTCTTCTAGTCTGGTTGCCAACCTTAGCTGATGACCCCCATCTACCTAGATATTTAAACATACTGGGGAAGATGAAGAAGAGGAATTCATGCCTTTCTCAAGGGCAAAGTGCAAAAACTATCTTGTTCATTCCATTTGCCATGCTTTTCACAGTTAGGTCAACCGCATCCATTGCTCTATGTAGCATGTTACTTGTATAGTTTTGTACCTGACAAAGCATATATAAGAATATTTAATATGTATATTTGCTTTTACATATTGAATCATGGCAGCCCTACAAATGGCCCAACAAACCAGCCAAATGGGCTACAGATTCTTCTCTCTTTAGTTATCAGTCTGTTTGGGTCACCAGGTACTCCTGGTCACATTTTTAGGGTTACAATCTTGAAAATCAGCATGAATACACCACTAGGCACCATATAAAAATGTTCCTCTTTGTTTTTTTTCTTTAAATTGCTATTTGGAGTCTCCCTGGTAATTTTTGACTAACAATGCCTAAATCTTGTGCTGGTATTTTTCAGATAAAAAGATCAATTTTTTTAGATAATTTTAGATCCATTTTTTGATGATAACTTGAGAATACAGATCTATTTTCCTTTACATAATTTTAAATAAAGGATCTATTTTCTTTAGATGATTCTTTAAAAAATACCTGTTTTCTTTCAATAACTTATATAGATTTCTTCTTTATCTAATTTTAAATAAAATATCAATTTCGTTTGTATAATTTCAGATAAAGAAATCTATTTTTTAAGATGATTTTAGATGAATAGAAGATCTATTTTCTTTAGATAATTTTAGATAAAAGTTCTATGTCTTTTTGATGAATTTAGATAGAATATCTATATTCTTTAAGAATTCTAGATAAAAGATCTATTCTTTTTAGATGATTTTAGATAGAAAATCTATTTTCTTCAGATAATTTCAGGTATTCTATGCATTTCAATGGACATATATGTTACGTACATAATTTCTCCATACTTGTTTTTGTCAGTTTGTGCCCAAAAGTTTTTATGTGGATATGTATGCATGAGTATAGAATATACTGCATAAATCAGCTTCCTAATGTATTGATTTATCTTAGAACTAATTCATGTGACATAAACACATTTTGACATTTTTATACCAATATATTTTATTGCATGGCTAAATTTTTTATCCTTATTGTAAATTTATTATTCAGTTTTCATTTGTACATGTATAGAAAAAAATTGTGGCTCGTTTATGCAAACATGAGGCCTGTAATCTTTTTTGACAACCATTTTCCAAGTGTTATTAAATAAAGTCTTCCTGTCATCATATAAATACCTTTTCTTTAAGTTGGTCACTAATTTAATTTTCCGTTCTCTGCCAATATTGAAATAGAATGGAAATATGACTAAATGCCGTCCATTCATATCTGAGAATATTTTGTATCGTTTCAATCGAAGCACACTAACCAAGGAAAAAAAAAACAGTTTTATGATGAATTATGGTCCAAATGTGTTTGTTTTTTTCAGTGTACATTTTTCCCTTGATTTTTTCCTTGGCTCCTCAGATAAAGAGATTGTTTCTTTTGCCAGGAACATTTTTGATAATTTGGTGGAAATCAATAACACAATCGATCGTATGGGATACAAACCTTTGAGCAATGATTTGAATACTGAGCAAGTCTATTTCAATCTGTTTCTGTTTTGAGCAAAACATTTCTGTAAATACTCGCTCATGGTCATCTGAGGTATGGCCACGGGCATCTGCTTGAGGATGCAAACTGGGCATTTGCCCTCCCTTCGATCAGGCCTTTTCATCGATAGGGTGTGGTAAAAAGTTGGGACCTCCTTGAGGCTGGGGATTGAAGGATCAATTTCCAGGCCTTTTGTATGTTCAATGCCTACAGCTGTTTATTCAGTTTTCAAAACCTGTCTCACCTAATTCACAAAACCCATTTCCATCACTGTTGATTTTCTAGCTATACACCATAATGAGGAGCTTCCTATCCAATATGAGGATCAAGGAAAATGGATGTCTTTTTTGAATCCCCCCCAAAAAACAATAGTTTTTAAACAGATGTAATCAATATAAATATTCCCTTTCAAATTTATTATGGGTGCAAGAAATTAAATTCATGCAAATCAAGTGACTTTGCCTCTTTATCTATAGAAGTTTCTATATAATGAAGTGTTTGGCTAATTGTGTAGTGAATATTTAACTGACAAGTGTCATATCTCGCTCTCGTGGGGAAGTGAGTAGATACGAATCCAACCTGAACCTGATGTATATCAACTCACTTCCCCACATATTTCCCCATATATTACATGTTCTGTAATACTACCACAGCAAGGTGGAGCTAAAATTGTGGGTTTATCGATCAGTTATTTGGACAATTGTTGCCACCAGCTGCAAGGGGGATCTACACTTATGGATCCTGACCAGTTGCTATATCTTACCTGTAATCATTGATGTCCATGGGGAGAGAAAGAGCTGTTGGACAACACCATTACCCTAATTTGACTGTGCAGGTTTTTCCTCTCTGCAATATCTTCTATCATTGAGTTTGAAGTACAGAGAGAGATGAGCTCTCTGTCAGATTTGATGGCTCAGTTCATCATTCAATCTATTCCATCAATAGTTGCAAATCCATATGCAAGTCTGCCAATATCGAAAGATGCTGATGAAGGAGAAAAATACCCTGTGCCAAGTTAGACTCAGCAAATATCGGGAAGAAGAAAAATTGATTGCTCAATATGTATATCTAGATCTAGCATGAAAGAAACATCGTAGCTCACGTGAGTATGTACGAGAACTAATAATCAAAAAGAATACCAGTACATGTTTGTTGGTCTGAAATAACCATTGAGACCCAGAAGACATTTTTTCAGAAAAGCAAAAAAAAAATAGAGGTGTATTCATGCAAACTTTCCAGGTTGTAGTCCCCAAAATATGACCAGGAGTGCCTGGAAAACACACATGCACAGCTGTGTACACACTCAAAGAGAAAAGAATTCATGGCCCACTTGGCTGGTCGGTCACACTGCAGTGATTTGATCTTAAACCATAGACAGATTTCATGTGTTGGGGCACAAAGTGGTTGGGGGTGCCTAAAAGCTTTATGAATCATAAGTTAATGATTTTAAAAAAATGAGTCAGGTTAGTCACTCAATAGAGACAATCACATGACCAATGTTTTTCAGTAGCATACAGTGTTAAAGGTGAGCAATTAAAAAATATGGATGAAGGTTGATTGATGAATGAATTACTTCTCATACTTTTTTGCGGCAGTGATCATTAAAAAAAGTCCGACCCCCTCCTCAAAAAAAAAACAAGCGTAAATGCTGCCAGGCACAAACTAAGGGACCAATTTGATATAGACATACATTGTGAATTGAACCCTCACTAAAAATTTACTCAGGAAGGGGGATTCCCATGAAAACTTTTTTCCCTACTCATTGAGAGGATTGTGTTTGCAAAGTTTCAATTTGCTGCTGTGGATGTTTAGGGGTGGGCAAAGATACATATAAATGTTAGAACACATGAATAATCTTAACCCAGCAACAGGGTTTAAACTAGTCTGTTGTGGGTAGCTGTGATTAATGAAACTGCACCAGGCATCTTTGTAAAAAGTGTCCAATGCACCTTGATACACAAATATTCGTTTTTTTGCCTAGTGATTAATTGATCACCTGTCTGTTTCAAAAGTCTGTCTTTATTAGAAAGGAAAATCTGAATTTCACTGCCTTTCTAACCCTGTAAGTTTTCAAAAATAACCTTTAACTTACAAGATCAATAGACTGTGTAATCATAAGGTAGACTGAACCGTGTCTCCAGCAATTAGCTTCACATACAATGTTCTTTCTTTCCTGTTATTGCAATATATTGCCTTTTCATTTTGCTTCTGATCTTGAATTATTTTCAGGCTAATAAAAAAAAATTTGATTAAAACAATTCATTTTTAAGGAAGAATGAAAAATAAAAATCCTGGGAGCATTTAGCTGCATGCAATATCTGTCAGCATTTAAAAGTAAAATCGATCGAGCCAAATTTTTTTTTTCTTTTTACATCTTAGATCAATATGGCATGTGATTTTTATGCCAGGAAGTTGATGAGCCTTAATTACTTATTTTCCTATCAAATCACAATTCACCAAACTAAAGAATAAACCCAAATTTTGTTCTTCAGGAAAGAAATTTAAAATTTAAACAGAACAGAAAAAGTAAAACGGCTTTGATAATATAACAAATTAGCTTTGATAATAAAGCATAATCTATGTGATCAGGCAAAAAAATATTGATCTAGGCATAAAACCATGAAATTTGACCCATGCCCTTAAAGCTAATCACTATTTGTGAACCCAATGGGTTGATATTTTCTTATTAACTGTTTCAGTAATGTTCAGTGTGCAAAAGGTATGTTCAGTACATTATTCGGTTAATATTTCTATTGCTCTATTTTTTAGTCTCCCAATCATTGACTCTATAATACAACAATAACTCAACATACACCAAAGATTATATTGGCCAAAACTTTGTGGTAAAAAGGTAAAAGATGAGGAGAAGAATATACATATAGTGCTCAATATTGATAATATAAAGCTATATAATTGAATAAATATTTTGTATACTTTCATTCAGTTAATTGTATGTATATATATATATATATACATATATATATATATATATATATATATATATATATATATATATTTATATATATTTATATGTAAGTGCTAAATGTAACATTATTACAATACAGTCCATATATTTACTTAATATTAGAGCGAGAAAACACCCAACATATGTTTCATTGTATATTCATTTTTCAAAAGTGAAATACTTGTTGGTTGTTTTTTCTCTCTCGTATTCTATATGTGCATGTATGTATATATATATATATATATATATATATATATATATATATATATATATATATACGCATACATATATACACACATACACACATACACAGGTATGTCTTGATTAGAACAATCCATACCGTCCAAAATAGTGCTGTTAAAGGTCTCATGATTTTCATGATTTTTCAGTGGGTTTTTTTTCAGCTTGTACTCAAATACATAAGTCTGTACAATATTTTAAGCAGGCAACATCAAAAGCCACACTAAAACTGTAACACTCAAGGTATACTTATATATATTTGTGTGCACAACACTCCAATGGGCATACTGATTCTACACTCTGACCTTAGGCAGAGGACTAGAGCGCTACACTTTGATCCAAGGCCAAAGAACTGATCCATACGTAATTAAACCCACTATTTTTTCACTGATACAATACTAGTTTATATGAAGAGTGATTTAGAATTGTTCCCCCCACCCCCACTCTTAGTTATGTGCCTGTCTATATGAAATCTGTCCGCAGTTTCTGACAATACAAATTAGCAATTCTTCATATCAGCGTTAAAAACATCCAGTCACTTAGTAAAGTTTAAAAAATCAACAAAACAATCTACCAGAATGTAGAATATACATTGTAAAATAAAATATACATATATATATATATATATATACATGTGAGTGTATATATATATATATATATATATATATATATATATATATATACATGTGAGTGTATATATATATATATATATATATATATATATATATATATATGCATATGCAAAATCATGAAAACAGTTCTTGAAACTTGAGAAAACAACTGAAGCAACATCTGTGTTCAGCTATTTCAGAAATTCACTATTTCAAGAAAATTGTATTTTTACCTGTTTGTGATTAGAAACTTCTCATTATCTTAATTCATTTTGGACTCTTGATGAATTTTTTTCTCTTTTGTAGATAATTTCTTTCTTTATCTCTTTCGGAATTAATTAGTTTGCTAATCATAACTCAGGCACCAAAGCACGGGATTTCATTAATTAATGAATTTCTTTTTTAATTGTCTTTTTAGTAAATGTTGTAGGTCACCTTATCATGACTGGTGACAGTCTTTACACTGATTCATTACATTTCGTTCGCCGCTTGATGAAAATGTGAAGCTGATCAAAACCTAATTCAATTTTGTCAAAACCAAAAGGAAGCGTCATTTATTTGAAGCTTTAAATAGAAAATTAGAATTGGTTAATACGAATGCAGTTTTTGTTGTCTGAGGTAAAGAATAATAGAATACATCTGCCTTTTATTACGTATTCAAGAAACCAAAAAGGAGAATTTATAGTAGGCATAAATACCCATAATATCAATTTACTCTTTAATAACCAAGAGAAATTATTCTTAGCGAGTGTGTCAAATATTTCTTCTGTGGAGCTGCTCAATGTGTGCTTTGGAAATTTTCTGGGAATAATGATAATAAATTTGAATATAATTTTCACAGTAAATCTTTTGAATTCTATAGTCAAAATGATTTTTTTAAAAAGCCCATTCAAAATCCAATCCTTAAAATGATGAAATATATCCTTAGCTTGTTGCTGGTATCTGCCTTGTCCATTTAGCACCTTGTTCATTGAGCCATGATTTAAAAAAGAGAAGGGTCTCTGATCTAAATAATAGATTGTACCCAAAACCGGATTGAAATCACTTAATACCCTCAGCTCAATCCCAGAATGGTGCCCCTACCTTAGCCTTCCTATTGCTTAACTGAAAAGATAAAACAAAAAATTTAACATTTTAGAAAAAATAAACATCAAATCCATTCAAAACATATACATTCTCCCACAAAAATATGCTACTTCCCAAAACTAATTCCGTACAAACTAAACTTGTGCTTGACTAAAGTCCAGTTTTCAACAATAGTATTGGTGTGGATGATTCAATTATCTGAACGTTTGAATTAACTCTATTCATAAAAGAAAAAATTGAATTTTAAATTCAAACTTTCATGTAAAACAATTTGAACAACTCACTATGAGTTAATGTGGGGAAACTGCAGAAAACCTGTCTAATTCAGCAACCCGTGGTTTGGCAATGCCCATAATTCTACATACTTGGAATCTGCCATCATTAGTTTGTGGATCTGCCGATATAATTCTTTGATTCAGTTTCGAATCTCAGTTTGAACTGTAATTCTGACTTGTTAAACCAAATGTGCTTCTCAATGATATTGATCTAAATTGAGAAATTTAAAATTTGTCAATTAAAACCCATATTTTTTGATAAAAATCAAATATTATGGATCCCATTCTGAATAATAAACAAATAAAATTAGTCAAATGATAATCACTTCATGAACCATAGTTCAAAATTTAAACCCAACCTTTAAGCTGTTTACCTTTGAAAAATTAAGCCTCTAAGTCAGACTATTGATGCACTAGTTTGATATTTGTTGCCTATAAAAGCCCTTGCATTTAGAAGCCCATTCCATACAAAGCTCTCATCTTCAAGAGCCATTTCCTCTTAATCTTTCATTTGACGCTAATATTATTGTAAAATAGAATTTCATTCATACAATTAACATTTTGATGATGTAATGATAAAATGGCATCAGATTAAAAGAAGGAGTTGGTGGAAATGTTTTGTGGAAATGTTGTGAGGAATTTTGCTGCTATAGATGCTAGCACCTCTAAAAACAAGCAACAAAAAGCTACTGTGTCCATTATTAAGGGTTTTATACTTTATATTACATAAAATAATGAAAAACCTTGTTTGGAAACATTAATAGTAGAATTATTCCATGTTTCATGTTTTGTTCTCCCTTTGATAATGCTATAAAATGGAATGTGGGATGAGATGGCAAGATTAAAGGCCATGCAAATGTTTACATAGGGGTTTCCCTTGGAGGTTTCTTCCTCTTTTCCTGCTTTTTATGTGCTCCAGCAATTGCAAGGTCTTCAGGTTGCCAGATTAAAGGGTATTTTCTTTATTATGTTTATGACATAGATACACACAGGTCCAGATTGTTGCGGAAAATTGCAAGAAACCAGTAGTGACCCCTTCCCTTTTGATACCCTAAACATGTGCTTAACTTGCTTAATCTAAGGACGCACACACACACAAATCAAACAAATGAATCTTCTATAGCATCATCCACCAATACTGAATCTAAAAAATGTTTTCAGTCTTTCGCTTTTTCTCAGCCATTTTTAGAACCTTCTCATCAATCAGAAGAGAATTAAAAATAAAACAAGCCTGGAAGTCAGACTAGAGATGCACTTGTGTGGAGAACTAGCAAGAGTAGAGTTTTCATTTTTATTTTCTAGCATACATCTAAAATTGAGTTAAAAAAATATGTTGAAACACCTAGAAACATTTATGTTCTCTGGATATATGTCTAAAATCTTGGAAATATATTACATATTATTATCAAATTAAATGTTACTCTGATCTTCAACATTTATTTTATTAAAATATTACTTGATTTATAGAAAATATTACACATTTTATTTCTATGAATCAAAAAAATATTTCTTATTCTAATTCATCTAAATAGCAATTTCTAACATTTCGACACAAACAAAAACATGGATTTGGATGAGAAACATGTAACTTGTCAAAAACTGAGCAAGGGACATAATTCCCATTATGGTATGTATGTCAGTCAGTGATAGCAATCGATGCTAGAGATGCTAGCACATCTAAAAATCAAAAATACACAGTGAGTTCAACTATGACTTTGTTGAATTCTTTTTCTAATTTGATTTGCCTGAAAAAAAAACCAACAAAGAGAAAAGAAAAATTTAGCTTTCATGTAAAACAAAGACTCTTACTTGAAGGAGTTTGGAAGTTAATTGAATTTATTTTTTCTCAATGTCAGATCACAAATAAAACTAAGCAGCTTTAAGCTTAGCACCATTTTAGAGCCACCATTAGTGAACACATTAGTAAATGCCTTTAATTAAAGAACTTGGGAGAAAAAAAATGGAAAATCATGGACTACTTTTTGTGAACATATATAACAATCATTTGATTGGTGTTCAGACAGAGTAGGATTACACTGGATGATTTTTTCTTCATTCTATAATAAATAGTCCATGACCCTTCACCTCGTGGACAATTGTCATGCATAGAACAACAGGCTTGGCAGATTGCTGCTACTGATACTATGTGTGGTAGAAACAGTAGAAAGAGAAAGGGAAGAAAAGAAAGTCAGTTTGATAAAAAAGGTTGGAAGAGAGGGAGGAGAAAAGAAAGCTTGGTAGTTTAACAGAAGGGTGGGAAGAGAGGCCAGAAAAGAATGGTAGTTTAATAAGAGGGTTGGAAAGAAGGGCTGATGGCTGCTACTGTTATTATGAGTGGGAGAGACACAGTTCTATGTATGATGATTTTGAGTGAAATCATTTGACTAATTTTGACTGTGAGTTTTGTGTTTTTCATTCACTTATCATTTACTTATTTCTTTAAATAGAAAAGATTTGAACAATTCTCGTTTTTTGTTAAGCAGATATTTTTAAAATGATTTCTTCAATATTCCTGCTGTAGATTATTTTTTAGCGAGACATTTCTTTTGTAAGAAATTACATGACCTGAATTAGATTTTGAATTCAGTTTGGCTCTGTAAACTCCTTGTGGAGCATAGGGCTGCACTGTATCTGCTGCGGTTTCAGTAATAAGTAGGGTTTTTTGGGGTGGAAGTAGAATCTACCCTTAACATGGATTGCCTCACAGGGTTAAAGGGCTCTATTTTCAAATGTGTTTCACTGAAATTTTGAAAAGAATTTCTGCAAGGTTTTTCAAATATCTTTTAATGCAAAATACCTTGATTGGATGATATGGATCCAAATCACTTCCTTTCTGTTTCATAATGAAAACATGAAAATGTGGCTTCTTTCCTGCTTGTTGGCAAAGTTTCAGGGTTAGTTGAAAAATCAAGCAATCAAACAATTAATATGAATAGTTCAACTTTATGCTATTATCTGAAATTAAGAAGTTCTAACAATGGATAATGTTGTAATTTTCTTAATTGGGAAGGATTGTAAATTGTAAATTTGGAAATTCATCCATCCATCTATATAAAACACATTTTGTATATCTATATATACATATATATGTATGTATATATATATTTTTTTTCTGTCGGCTGCACTGCAGTCTTTGGCAGAAAGCCAGTAAGCAACACTTTGATCCCCGGCAGAGTGTACTCATACTCTGATTCAAGGCAGAATCGCCAATTCATGAATTATACTTATATAGATAATCTGGATAGTCATGTTTGTTGATTTTTTTAGTAATGGTTATGTCCATAGAAAATTTAGCACTTATTTACAAGGATATCCATCAATATCATGGAACTATGACGGGCTGAGGGTGAGCTCACTCATTTGATTGTTATCATTTGGAAAATATATGTAGAATCCATAGAGATATCTATATGAAAAGACATGTTGGAAACTGTCATCAAAGGTTGGTCTGACTATGTATGTGAGGCTTACACCCTGCACCAATGGAGCTAAAGGGTCGAAAATTTGAACATTCACTCATCATCATCATCATCATCATCATCATCATCATCATCATTATATCTAAAAAAAAAAGTTTTTTTTGTTTTTCTACCAAAATTCCAAATAGCTTTTTAGTGTGGATTTCAATATGCGACGTATTTTTATGCTAAATTGGCCACTTAGTTTGTGCTCAGCAGAGTTTTGTACTTTCTTTTTAAAATTCAAACATTTTTAATGATCATTGTCTGACTGAAATAAATAGCAAGGGAAATATCTTGATCACTTACTTGATCACCCTTTTTCCAATTTTTTTCAATTGATTATCCCAAACACAGCATGCTGTCAAAAGTCATTGGTCAAGTGATGGTTTCAATTGATTGACTGACCAGATCTGTTTTCCATAATTTCTGTTCTAACATATAACTCATGCTTCTCCCTAGGGGAATAGTGCAAAGTGAGCACAAACTCTCTCAGCCAGAGTTTGATCTCAGCTCGACTATCCCATTCTCCGTGCTATCAACTGTTTGGCCACTTTGCACATCCTTTTGAAACCAAACGCAGAATTCATGGAAAAATTCTTATGAAAAGACTTTTCAGTTTTTTCTTCAAAATACAACTTGTTTAAGAAATTTTCTTTTCTTTTAATACGAATGTGGTTTCTACTTCCATCCTAATGATGATCAGGATTTTTTGTCCTTTTTTTCCTGAAAACAAAGCTGATATTTCTAACACACATCTGGGGCTGTATTTTTTTAACAACCTGTATCACATGCACAAGATTCTCTGGTAAACTTTTCATTTAAAAGCTGGTTAGTATAAAAAGAAAACATATTAGTATATTTCAAAAGAATAAAACATTTGTTTTTGCATTTGGAAAAACAAAATATTTCCAAATGAAACATCATCAACAAGGAAAAACCACATTCTTTCCTTTTCTTTCCTATATCAGTCCTTTGGGGACTGACTCCCATAGAGATATCACTCAACATCAAAAATTCCTCTTTGGAAACAATTTTTTTAATGTCCTTTTCTGCTAGTTCACCAAGGAATTAAACTATTGGTATGTTTTTTTTTCCTAATATTCTGTTAAGAAGTGAAAATGTTCACTGTAAACAAATGATTGAGATCTTTCTTTTAAATATTTGTCAGTTCTTGTATAAAGGTTTATTTATTGAGGATAATATCGTTGATTGAGTAGTATCGGTCGAGTAAAGTCATAAACCCTTGATAACAAACTGGGATAACTTTATTCTCTTACTGGTAACTCTATTAAAAAAAAAGATTTAACGAATAGTTTTCAAAATAAAGAAAAGCATATTCTAAAGTAATATATTGAGTTTTTAGAATTCTTGTCATCTTTTCCTTAGAGAAAGAGCAAATTTTATGAATGCAGAGAAAAGGCACTTTACACGATGTTCATATAATTATATGTATCTATGCATAAAAGCATGTCATTGATTTGATAGAGGGATAGGTAATTTGTTGTATATCATATTTATCTTATGAAATGAGAGGAAATTCAATAAGAAAAAATAGAATGTAAATGTTCATGTGAATGCATCTATTGACAAAAGATCTGACCAACTGAGTGGATTCTCATATGATAAAAAAAATCTGTATATGTATATTAGTTTAGTATATGTATATTAGTTTAGTATATATGTATATCTACAAATCACTGTATGAATATACGACTCTATGCATACTTGTAAATACATATAAAAAATACTTCTGAAGTAACAGAGTTTTGTATTTTTTTTCTGTTGAAGCCTTCTGTGCATAATTTGAAATCACGTATTCTTGTTTGTCTGTCCACGCAATATCTCAAAAAGTTCTCAATAAATTCCAACGACATTTTGTGTGAGAGTAGGCCATGGGCTGAGAAAATATTGACTGAATTTTGAGGCAGATCCACGAACTTCTTAACATAGCAAGATGGGACAATTTTTTTCTTTTCAGATGTAATAACGCAATAAAGACAAAGATAGTTTGAGAGTAAATAATCAAACGTTGAAATGGAAGTGATGTCTTTGATCATCAATTATTATAAGCTTTTGCTATGACATAGTCTGGGCTCTGTAACCCAACTTCCATTTTAGTGGAAACATCAGTGGCAGAGGTATTTTCTCTCAGAGTGCTTTCTATTTTCTCATTTATATTTGCGTTCTCTGGATTAAAAGTTTTCCATTAGGGAAAGTAAAAACAAAAGTAAAGAATAGAATTGATTTTATTAAAAAAATATCTGACTGGCATTTTGTAAATGTCAGCAAAAAACTCTACTTTGTACACTCTGATAAAAACAAACAAGAGAAAGGTGGTAAGGAAAGGTTCCTCCCATTAAAAAAATAATAATACATCAGGCCTTACAGTCGTGCAATTTACAAGAATCTTTCTTACTATTTTAGAACAAAAAAATTAGAGGTCTGGTTAGTTATTCAATAGAAACCATCACGTGACCAACGTTTTTTGGCAGCATTCCATGTAGGGGATGATCAATTAAAAAGTTGGAAAAAGGAATGACCAATGAATAAGGTCTCTCGCATTTTGTTTGCAAAATGATCACTAAAAATTCTCCATGTGAATGCAGCCAGAACACAAACTGAGTGATCAATTTAGCATAAACTTACATTATAAATTGAATGCTCCACTGAAAACCTATTTTAGGAAAGTAATTTCCAAATAACAAAAAAGACATTTTTTGTAAACATAGTAAAGAGTAAATTTTGAAATTTTCAGCTCTCTTGCTCTATTGATACAGCCAGTTCATATATTACATAGCCAGCCAGCCAGCTAGCCAAATCTAAAAACTGAAAAAAACCTATATTCATACTTTTGATGACAGTTTTTATTGATGCTTTCTAACAACACCAGTTTGTACAATCTGATTTTTTTTTTTAAACATGGGGGTAAGGAATGGTTTATTGCAAAAAAAATGTCTGCCGGCTCAAAGTCATGCGATTTACAAGAATCTTTTTTCCATTTTAGAATGAAAAAATAATGAATAAATTGCATCAGGACTAGTAATGATGACTGAAAGTAAGCATCTGATATTTTTGTGGCTTTTAACTAATTTCATTGTAAGGGCGGGTTGGTCTTTCGCTCTCTCTCTCTGGTTTTAAATTCCTTCTATCCTTTCCTTATAAGAGAAATTGACTTTATGCCTTGAAGATTATTAGAATCAGAGTTGCAATGTAAATAAAAACAAATGTCACCAAAAATGATTCGAAATGAAAAAAAGACTCAAATTCAAAAGACAACTGAACTAAAAAGTTTTTATTTAGATAATACTAGACAATCGCCTGGTCACCCTATGAGAGAAAATAGCTGCACTGTTTATCGTAATTAGAGGTCACACACAGATGAACAGAATTAGAATTTTATTATTATATAGATGGATAAATGGATAGATAGGTAGAAATCAGATTATTATCATTACTGGGTTGAGCTTCAACGCTGACCACCTCAATCTTTATTCAGTTGTAAATCTCCAAAATGATTTTTTGCATTCTTTAAGCTATCACATTTTAAGGGTACTTTAATTCAAAACTTCTAGCTACAATGCACCATTTTGGCTACTTGAAAGTCAAGAACAGATAACCAAAATCAGACTCTTTGTATTATATAGATGAATTTGAATTCCAAAGATACTTCTAGGAACAGTTTTAGTTTTTAAATGTTAGTCAAAAAGGGTTTTCATTCAGGTTGCTATATTGAGATTTAAGTATCAAAAGATGCAACTCATTTCCTTGTCCTACCTGAGCATTGAAGTCTCTGATAATGATGTTGAAGTATATTTTGGTATCTTGGAATATGGTGTTCAAGTTGTCGTAGAAGTTCTCTACTTTTCCTTTAGTTTACTGAGAAGTGTGAGTGTAGGCTTGAAATGATCAGAATCAAAAATTCAGATGAAAAAAGTAGATCACTGCATCTACCTAGGGCTAGTACGATGAATTTCCATGAAGACCTTGGAACAAAGACAAATCAAGCAAAGAATCATCCTAAGATGGCAAGCCTTTAGCAGAGTAAGAGCAACCCGCAAGAACAAGAAAATCCCATTAGTCCTTAAAAGAATACACAACCAATGCATCCTCCCAATAGTCAATTATGCAGCTGAAAAATGGAGCCTTACCAAAAGATTGATCCCCAAACTGAGAACCATGCAACAGGAGAGAATCATGCTTAACATCACATGTAGAGGCCACAAAACAGCACAATATATTAGAGAAAAAACAGGAGAGGGATATCATATAATTTTACACATGTAGAGATCACAAGACAGCACAATATATCAGGAAGAAAACTGGAGTCCATGACATCATAGAATGAATTAGAAAAATCAAATAGCAATGGGCTGGTCATGTCGCAAGAATGGTAGACAATTGATGGATATGCCGACTCACAATGTGAATCTCCAGACATCATATGCAAAACTGTGACTGACAAAATATGAAATGAGTGGACAAACTAGACGAGTTAAGAAAGTATTGACTCCGTGATACCTATGATAGAGAGTTCTGGTAGAGTCTATGTCTATCTCCAATGACAGACACTAAAAGGTTTATGATGATGATGATGTTGATGACAAGTATCTTTTTTCTTTGTTATTGTAATCATGTTTTGGCCATAGCACACTCCGGCCTTCTTCAATTGTCTGTCATAGTTGTAGCCTTATGAGGAATTTTGAATGAAACCCTTTATTCAATCTAAAATATTACTAACTGCAACGAGCACCTGAAAAAGGTTAGAAAGTACAAAGGCCTAACTGTTGCTGAAATAATAATTTGTCATTATAAAAGCTCAGAGAAAAGCAGTTATTAGTTATCTATGATTTAAAGTGATCCATACTTTTGGGAACATTTGATAACCACCGATATATGAGTAAAACCAAGAAGCCATGAAATACTAGTAAATACACAAAATTGGTTTGTTCAAATAATCAAGCTTTTATTCAAAGATTCCACAGGGTTTTTAGTTAGAATTTGATTATTGTTAATGAAGCCAGAACTCTTCTCTGCCTTTCAGTCAACTTCCGCTGAGAATGGAAGTGAATGCAAATAACCTTTAGCATCTTTTGAATTCCTTTTATTTATTTAATCAGTTGACATTAACAAATATACAAACTTGAAACTCTCCGATCTCAGGTCTTCGATAACTTAAGGAAGGCTCAGAAGATAGAATTGTTAGTTTGGGAAAACTGTCAGCTATGTTGAAAATCGAAGAGAGTGAGCTTTACTGACTGATTATGTGATTTATTATGATTACTATCATCATCATCATCATCATCATCATCATCATCATCATCATCATCTTCTAATCGTTCGTCATTGGACATAGACCTTTCCCAGGATTTGCTGCAACTCACTATTGAAGGCGTTGCGGTGCCAAATACTTTCTGAATTTGTCTGATCTGTCTCTCCATCTTTTACTCTGCCAGCCTTGGTTGCATATGTAATCTCTGGGTATCCATGTTGTGAGTCATAATGTTCATCGGTTGTCTGCCATTCTTGCAACATGACCAGCCCATTGCTATTTGAGTTTTCTAATGGATTCTGTAAGGTCTCTAACTCCTGTTTTCTCCCTGATATATTGTGCTGTCTCGTGAACTTTCCATGTAAGGTTGAGCATGATTCTTTCATATGCACTTAGCATGCTCTTTGGAGTAACCGTCAAAGATGATGAGATTACTTAAAAATGGATGGGCGCTTATACTTACAATTAGAATATCTGTGCACTCTGCTAAGGATCAAAGAATTGCTACCTGTCACTTCTGCCAAGGATTAGAGTGTCGTATCTATGAATGTTGAAGAACGTTACTTATTAAAAAAAATAAATTGTTGTTCACTTTCTTTGACTGTGCAGCCATTCATATCATATTAATAGCTCAGCAATATCTAACATTGTAGCATCATTGATTTACACATAAAAATACATATCTATGGATTCACATTACGCTTTAGATATTAGGATTATGCACTAATTCACCGGAATCATTATGAAAGCATTTGATTAAATCCATTAAAGCTTTAAGGTTAATTATAATTTTGAAATAAATTTTTGAATAACTGCAGTGATCAAAGATGATGGATGGTTTTACATTTTTTTTTTTTTATGTGCATTTGTTGATGTATATCCCAGTGCTCCTGGCCATAATGTTCAGTCTATTAACTTTGAAATTGGCATCATTTTGATTTTTGAAAAAAAAGCCTTTTTTGACCTTTTGGGGGCTTTATTTTGATAGATTTACAAAAAAACATCTAGATTGTTCAAAAGTTTTATTTACTCTGACATATTTGCTCAAAGAAAACAGTGTTGTCTCAAATAAAATTTATTCTGACCATATTTATCCTGTGATAGAAATTTTTTACATGACTTTGAATTTTAATGCTACGGTTGTTCAATTATTGACTGCAGTGGTGAGTGAGTACATATTTTCATGCAACATACTTTGCTAGCAATTAGTGTGATAAATATGAACAGAAAGGTTCATCTGAAGTTGTAAAATGAAGTATGATTATTATCCTTTGAATTGTTTAGAAATCTTCTCAGTGTTATTTCTAACATTTGTGTTTTTGGTCTTCTTCAATCATCTTTTACATCCAGTAATTCTTGTTCCTTATTTATTTCTTTTAATTTGTATTACCATTTTGGTTAAAAAAGATTGCAGAGTAGGAGTTTAAGACATGTGTATTAAGGAAGTCAACAGATACTGGATAGTGCTTGAATCTTTAAATTCTAATAGAGAATATTCCAAGGGAAGGGAGGAATAGTTTCTTGCCTTCAACACAGATCAGAACTCCCTCAGTGAACTGAAAAGCCAAACACTCCACAGTATAAGAGGACCAAATCATCTTCCAAAGAAAAAACTGACTTTTGAAAAATTTAAAATAGATAAACAAAAAACAAAATAAGAAGCATGTCTGGTTCAATAGAAACCGTCACAATATCATTTGGCAGCATGCCATGTTGGGGTTGATCAAACAATAAATCTGAATAAGGGGTGATCAACAAAAGTCTTGTCACTCGGTCTGGTTGCACCCCTTTTCAATTTTTGTGAAGGATGCAAATTGTAATCTTGAAAAAATGAAAGGTTTCAATCGGTAGGTTAGATTGTAGACCAGAACATCACCCCACCAGCAGTTGCAGGTTCTTTGGGCCTAACACACTGCCTCTATCCAAGATTAAATCACTTCTCTTGCCTTTTGTTGGGTCACTGTAAAGTTTGGATTTTCATAGGTACCAATTTAGCAAAAATTGACACTGCAATTTGAACAACCTACTAGAAACATACCTGAAAGAAGCGGACTTCAAAAAGACTAAAAAACGTTATTGTAGACATGATAAGGGGTAAATGTTAATGTTTTCTATACTCGCTTGATTGGAGCAGCTCTTATGTATGATACATAACCAGCCAGACCAGCATTAAAACTGAAGAAACTTATATTGACAGTTTTGATTAACAGTTGCTAAAAATTTGATCAGGTATGGTACAGAATATTTTTCTAAGATGCAAACGTAATGTTTTTGAGTTCATAGATTGTTACCCAGGGGTGATGAGATCTTTCAACTGACCTATCCTGAAAATCAGCATTTGAAACCTAATTTTGACACTGATTTCAACAAGACTTCCATTTGCCTGAAGCATTCATGTCTGTTTTTACCATCAAGTCAATCTGATCCAATCACGTACAAAAATATATATTCATGAAAAGAGAAAATAGATAGATAAATATATTTACTGTTGTAATACTGCCAAAGATCAAATTTGGTTAGTGTATCAAATTGCAGCTTTCTGATTTGGTAACTGTACCAAATTGTGCTTCTCCAATATCCCAAACATAATCAACAATTCATAGCCATCCAAAATGAGCCCCTATTGATTGATTCAGCTATTTCTATTCTGTAAATACAAGATCAGTTTAGGAACAAACTAACCAGTCTGAATATGTTGATAACTGGTTACATGACCTTGACGGGATTTTGCAACCAATGAGAGGGGACCTTACTGTGCATGCATAAACAGAGAATTTCCTGGCAGTGAGACATCATCAAGTGAGCTTGTGTACTGAGTGATCATCAAATTCACATTCTTCATGTTTACTTCAGGGTTTTGGTTTTGTAAAACATGCATCCCCTTGTCCTTCAAAGTCCAGATTTGACTCCCTGCAACTTCTTGCTTTTCTCATAGCTAAAATTGTTCATCAAAGGAAGATTTTAGACTATGGATGAGATTAAAAAGAATGTGGCAATGCCACTAATGGTGATCCCAAGAGAGGACTTTCCAATCTGTTTGAAAAGTAGAAAGATGCTAAGATAAGTGTGTGAAGGTAGTACTTTCATGGTGACTAAGGCGCCATCTCCTGAGGTTGACTATTTTTCCATTGATGTTAATGGCTAGAAACTTTCAGGAGAGACCTCATATACCTCTTCTTAGCAGCGCATATTTTCTTCAGCTTTTGTTTAAGTTTTGTTCATGTTTTCATACAGCTCTATTTCAGAGGTTCTCCATTCCCAAGTTCATCAGTCGTCACCTACTTTATAACCATCATTTAGATTTTCCTTTCCTTGGCTACATCAAATGTCAAGCACACGAAACATATTGAATGACTTGAAATTGTGGTTCAATAAGAAGCTACTAATAAGGCTACTTTTTAAGAAATTTTGACATTAACTCCATTGGACAAAATATATGAGACCATAGTCAAATGAGGGGAAAATATATTCATTTTGCACATTAGATATTGCATATTTCAGCTTACAAAATGATCTTCAAATAAGGCAAGACCCTAGTATCATTCCAAATTTCATGGTTTCTGCTCACTGTTTAGTCACTGTTTTTGTATCTGGCCTATAGGACAGCCCCATTTTAGGGGGTAGGAGATGCTTGAAGTTCTGTCATCCACTGGAATACACATTGTTGATGCACTTCAATACCAGGAATATGAATTTTATTGGTATTTCCGGATATAATTAAAAAAATAGATGATTGAAATATCTGTAAAGGTGCAAGAGCAAGGACATTTTTTTGTATAATAGAAGAACAAAATCAGGAATGAGAATTATTTCCCCAAATCTTATCAAATGGTGTCCATCTTGAAAGATATTTTTAATCAGATGTGTAAGGGGTTTATTTTATTTTGGCAAATCTCTGTTATCATTCTTTGCTCTTTTTATTTGTATAATGAAATATTCCATCGTTTGTCTCTGTGATGACAGAACACATCAGGTTGCGTTTATTTTAGATGAAGTTTTCCCAATGGTTTTCTTTGCATATCGTTGTTTCAATATTGTTTGAGATTAATTTGAATATCACCAAATTTCGTCGTTATCTCTTTCAGGCAAGGAAATACTAAATGAAATGATTCTATGAATGATTTTATTGCTCCTTGGAAATTTTGATGTGGCTTTAATTGATTTAGGCTTATTTGCATTCTCCACTTTGCAGAGGCCCACCAAATCATGAATTAGTAATTTCATCTTCATCTGGCTTAGAGTCTTTAGATTCCATCTGATTAGTGCCTCTATTTGTATTTACAGGCGATTCCAAAGTGGAGTGTTCCTATCAAAACCTCTTGTGAGGTGGAATTTCTCAAAACAAAGAAGATATTACAAATGATAATTCATATGGGAAAAAATCTGAGAGTTCACAGACCCTTAAAATTGTGATGTTGGTATGTTAGTTAGAGTTGTCATGGGTTAGGGTTGTGAGAGGAGACTGGGGTGTATGAGAGAGAGTGCAATCAAAACAAAACAGTATCATATAGCAAAATCCTAATTAACGAGTATACCTGTATCTATGTATTGTTGTTCGTTCCTGTAGACAACTTGTGGAGCACACGGTTACATTGCAAGTAGGTTTGACAGAGTGGAGTTGCTAGTCCCATGCCCAATATAGACTACCTTATTGGATGAAAAGGCTCCAACTGTACTGCTACCCGTAGCTGGGGAAAAAAGTGGATACATGCCTTCTCCAAGAATGTTAGTGCAGAGTGAACATAATCAGCCTTGGCGGAATCTCAAGCTCAGTTTGCTGATTCTATCTCCTATGCGGCAACCACTCTAGCTTTCCACTTCTCCATATTTACATATATGTAAGATTCATTTTGTCTCTAACACGTGTGTTCACCTGAATATCCACTCGTTTAGCCCTAGGTTTTTTAATGATTAAAAAGCAAGGACAAAATGGATGGGTTTAAATTGTCTCAATTTGTAAGAAACCCTAGGAAGTCATACATCATTTGAAGGTTATATGATATGGATTTCTTCCATGACAGAATTATATAGATATAATGGTCATGTGATAATGTATTCAAAATGGCTGCAAATTTTCCAATTTCATAAATAACAAAATTATGTCTCAGGAAGAGGAAATGAGAAATGATAATATTTACTACATGGTTGGTGTAACTTGGTGCAAATGGTTGACTGTTGTTGTCTACGTATTATATATCTTTGTTCTCTTCTATTGCACGAAGTCCCTCTGATGACTATCTATAATATCTTCATGACACCATGAAATTACTAAACAATCAATAGAAGACACCTTTTGGCAGCATGCCTTATTGGGGGTGATCAATTAAAGAAATATAAAAAGAGGTGATCAATAAATGAATTGCTTCTCTCATCTTTTGTTGGGTGGAGATAATTAAAACATCCAGATTTTTAAAAAAACAAGCTTGACACAGACTAAGGGACCAGTTTAGTGTAAATGTGCATTGCTCCCACTTAAAACTCTTTTGGGAGAGGTTGGGTTAAAGAAATATAAATAAAACATTTTTTCTAGACAAAATGAAGAGTAAATATTTAAATTTTCAGCCTTCTAACTTTGTTAGTGTGGCTTGTATACATGTGAAATACACATACAGCCAGGATCACTCAAATTCTGGAGAAACCTATGTTGACGGTTCAGTTTTCCAGTTTCTAGTAATAGAAAATGATTAGGTAACTTAGTGCAAATGGTTGACTGTTGTTGTCGATG
The DNA here is from genome assembly GCA_963457665.1 of Thysanoteuthis rhombus. NCBI lineage: Eukaryota > Metazoa > Mollusca > Cephalopoda > Oegopsida > Thysanoteuthidae > Thysanoteuthis > Thysanoteuthis major. Next base: position 51,761,690 of record OY735218.1, read on the forward strand.
CATAATATATCTTTGTTCTCTTCTATTGCACAAAAGTCTCTCTGATGACTATCTATGATATCTACATTACACAACATGAAATTACTTCACCTATGCTTTTATCTCTCCAAAAACTGTCGGGAGGATTTCATTTTCTATGCAGTCTCACAATGCTATTTTTAGTGTTCCCAGACCTGGCAAATGGGGAAGAAGATATATTAGTCTGAGTCGTCAAAGGTTGGGTGATTTGGATGTAAGAAAGTAACAAAAAAAGTGCGTGCTGCCTCTATAAAAGTCCTCTGCAAAACAAATGCTACATGCTAGTATATCTCTGTCCACATGGACATATAGCGTAGTGGTTACAGAATCAGACTGAATTACTGCAAGTAATCTGATGGTTCTTGGTTCAATCCCAGTGTGAGACAATAATAATACTACTAATGCTAAGAGGGGAGTGTGGTCAATATACCCCCGTCGGTTAAATAAAGGGTTCGGTTCGTTACTTCCCCACACAAATCAGATGATACCTGATGAAGGCCATAGAGTACAACGGCCGAAACGTTGTATGAAAAACAAACAAGATGAGGATGGTCCGAATAAAGATAAAAATAAATGCTACATGCTATTTTTGATTTTGATTCTTTCTTTCATAAAAAATGGAAATATCCGTACCTCAAATAAATGAATCCCCTTGACCTTGATGTATGCCAGAACTAATTACGTAAATAATCATCTAAAATTATCTTAAAAAAATATACCAGAAAAAGATTTAGGTATTTAAAAAAAAAAATTTTTGATATTGCACTTAGTGGTGTACTCATGCAGTTGCACAAAGACAAGCGAAGAGGGAAGAATCTATTGCTTACTTGGCTTGTTGGTCAGACAGACCATTTGACTCAGTGATTCAAATTTCTTATAGCAAATGATTCCTGTATTCACTTGTATGTGTGATTAATTTTGTTCGGAATTACTAAAACCTATTTCATAAATATCAAAATTACGTCTCAAAGAGAAAAACATGAGAAATTAAACTTTCATTACATTGTTGGTACAACACAATTTTTTATTAAATTTAATTAGTTTTTACCTTTATCACCCTAGTTATTTTTTTCGGAAACTAGTAGTTATAAATGAATTTTAATTATTTATCATGATTACTGGATGAAGAATTGCTATAGTTTATTTTTATTGATTTTGATTAGTTTTCACCTTCATCATAATTTTCAGTCGTTTTTGTAAGAATTCACTATGCAACATAATTATGCAATAGTGAAAATTTCTTGTTTACATATGTTGCAAAAGCAAGGGAGTATTGTTTCCTCACTTTTGGTTAGGATTTGTTACATCATCATCATTATCATCATTAGTCTTTTATCGTCTTTATCTTGGACTCTGGTTTTTCCCATATAAACTGCGCTCTTTTATTGAGCACGATCCTCTCATGTGCATACTGCATGCATCTCAGTTTGAGTGTCAATCTTTTGGTTTCAGCTCCACAGGTGACTATCTGGAGGATGCATTAAGTAATGATAAATAATAAAGAACAGTTGGTGTAACTTGGTGCAAATGTTTGAGTGTTGTTGTTGATGTATAATATATCTTTGTTCTCCGCTATTGCACAAAGTCTCTTTGAAGACTCTCTGTAATATATCAACATTACACCACACGAAATTACTGCATCTCTTCTTTTATTTCCTCAAGCATTGTATTCAGGAGGATCTCATTTTCTACGCAGTCTCATAACACAATCACATTTTAGCTAATTGTTTCAGAGAACATACTCCCTCTATTAAGCAAGATATTCTTGTAGGTCAAAGTCGATGCTCTATCCACCGATAGAACAAAGAGATTTTATTCCCTCGAGTCCACTGATGATAAATTTAATCTGTGAGTGACTACAATCTAATGTTTGGAATACAAATAATTACCACTGATTGTAATTATTAGTCTAGTGCTCACGGGTATGTCTGTAATTCTATTCGGCACCATTTCTGGCGCCATCATTTCTCCAAGAGTTCTCCTCCTTCATCAACCAATTCCGGAGGTGTCTTTTAGAAAATGTTGACAAAAACTGTCACCAAAATTGTCAACATAGGGTTTTTTCAGGTTTTAAGTGATTCTGCTTGCATAGCTATCTATATACATGTATGAACACACCAGCCCCATTGTGCTAGAGGGCTAAAATTCTAGATATTTACCTCATATTATAACTGGAAAAGACTTCTCTTGTTTCTTGAAAACTAAGCCAAGATCATTTTTCAATTAGGAGGAGATTGATTTGCAATGTAATTTTACGCTAAATTGGTCTCTTAGTTTGTTTTCTGCTGCACTCATGCTTTTTTGAAAATTGGAAATTTGGATTTTCCAAGGATCACGACCCAACAAGAGGTGGGACAAGAAACTAATCTATTGATCACTTAATCTTTCCTATTCTTTAATTGATCTCCTTCAACAAGGCTTGCTGCCAAAAGATGTTGGTCCTATGATGGACTCTATTGAGTAATTAACCAGACCTGTTCCTTTTATTTTTTGCAGACTAGTTGAGAGTTATTGGCCATTTGTGCACTACAAAATAATTTGTAATCACTTTTGTGACTCATTCATTGAAAATCCCTGCAAGAAACAGTCTTATCATAGCATTAATAATTAGTTTCAGGAGAAGAGTTCAACGATATTAACTTATCTATAGAGTTTATTAGGTGTATGTCTATTATGAAAGGATGATTAAGAGTGCAGCTGTGATCACTTGAAAGGGCCAGTTGGCTTACAAAGAATCAACCTAAAAGTATCTACGTACGTACGTGTACGTGCAAGTGTAGTTATAAGGTTATAGGGTGTGTTATTCATGCGCATATGTTGGTTTGGGTGCTGGTTCATCTGTACGTATCATGAAATATAGTTTTTTTAAGAGAAATATACAGTATTTTTGCATTTCCTTGTAAAATTTTGTAGTACTTATTCGATTTGTATAAATTATAGTTGTAAATTTACTGAATTCTTAGATCCTAAACAGATACAAAAGAGTCTGTTCAGATAGTATAATGGTTAGCATATTTGCCTCACAGGCAGAAGATCCAGTGTTCAATTCCTAATATGAGCAAATAGTGTAGGAAACTCTTCATTATGACAAACTTTTCTGTACACTCAGCAGCTGATTGAGTACACTGTAAGCTATGTGATTAGGGTGGAAGTATCCCTCATAATAAGAAAAATCCTTATCAAGTTTGGGGGAGTAAACTCATTCCTGTTCATCTATTATGTTGCGTTAAACCAAGCCTATTGAAAGTCAACATTTCCCTCCTGCGATTTCAAATTACAAACTAAGCTAATCTGACTAGTCATATATTATTAGGGATCTATTTATTGTGAACATGCAATACAAAATTTGCCGTAATCATCTTCAGTCAGAATTAGAGGAAGAGTGGACAGTGACCATGAAGTAGTTCAGTTCATCCTGAATGCATTAGTGCAAAGTGAATAAAAACAATCCCAGCTAAAACTTATCTCTGTCTGCTGATTCCTTTTCCCAGATGGTAACTATTTACAACTGAACAGCTCCATATTTTCAAAAACATTTTTAGCAGATTGGAACATATGAGTATTGACTCTTGAATTCATGAAAAACTTAATACTATGCCAATTGGCAGTAGAGCTCTTCTATTAGCAGAATGGAAAATAATGAAACTATTTTAAAAGACAAAAAAATGATTGGTTTCTGAGAGATGTAACATTCTGAAGTCTTCTTTTCCATCAAATATCACTCCAAGATTTCAGCATCAGGTTAACATGGTTGGTCAAGGTGGCCCCTAGCTGTGTGGCCCTTAAAGAGAAAGAAATGAGCTTCTATGAAGAGTCAATTGTCAATTGCTCCACAAGGATGAAACAGCGCTCTAAAATTCAGTTGTAGCAGTTGGGCCTGGACACTTTACTTCTTGCATTTCATATTTGTTCCATTGTCATTGGCCTGTCATATTTTCAAAGGCAATACAAAGTCCCTCCAATTTTTCAACAATGACATTGGAGATTGTATTTGTATAGTTTTGCCCTAAACAAAATCCATATCTTCAAAAGAATGTAAGACTTCCAAAGGTTTCTTAAAAATGAGAAAACTTAATTCCATTACTTTCTTGCTTTGCAACTCTAAAAAAAAACTAGGCTTAAATGAGTTAAAGATCAAACAAAAGTTACTCTGATCAGTAACTATTCCCCTCAACGTCATTCAAATTTTTATATAAATTCAAGAATCGATGTGTGAGTTTGTATGACAATTCGAGACATATTTTTGTGCAGAAGTCTTTCATTTAATCATCAAATCTCAGTAACACCTGACATGACAAAACTAATCAGATTTCAAAAGATTCAAACAATGAATCAGGTAATGTGTCAAAACTTATCTTTCGAACAAACCTTGATTTCCTGTTAGATTTTTCTTTTTCTTGGTATCAAACCGATTCTCGAAGGAGACTCTCAGACACTTTCATAATGGTAATGCTGACTGACAGAATTGCTTTGAGAATTCTCCCCAGATAACAAGAAGAAATAGTTTGATTTCTCATTACCATAGTTAGTCATTACTAGACTGGGTGTCTGTAGAGAGTTTGGAGATTAAAAAAAAAGATATTCACGATTAACCTTCTAGTGTCCAACTTTGGGTTGTCCCGAATTTCTAGCAGCATTACTTCTATTTATTTTTTTCTATGAAATTTATCAGTTTTCCCATCATCATCATCATAATCATAGTGTCTATTGTTGGACATAGAGCTTCCCTAAGAATCACCTGACCTCTATATCATGGGGTTTGTGGAATCAATACTCGTCTGGTTTGTTATGCCATCTTCTTTTCTGCCAGATTTGAGCTCTGGGGATCCATGTTGTGAGTTTTGATGTCCAGCAGTTGTCTACCATTCTTGCAACATGACCAGCCCATCACCAGTTGGGTTTTCTTATGGATTTCATGATGTCTTTGACTCCTGTTTTTTCCTTATAATATAGTGATGTCTTGTGATCTGTCCATATGAGGTTGAGCCTGATTCTTTTATGTGTACATGGCATGCTCCTCAGTTTTGACGGTCAGTCTCCAGGTCATGTTCCATGTTTCAGCTACTTAGGATTACTATTTGGAAGATGCATTGGTTGTATACTCTTCTTTCAAGGACTAACGGGATTTTCTTGTTCTTGAAGATTGAACTTGTTCTCCTAAAGTAATTCTTTGCTTGATTTCTTCTTCTTTTCTGGATTTCATAGAGATTCATTGTCCTTGGTAGACCTAGTGGTCTATGTTCACCAGCTCTGCATTTTCAATTTTGGTCACTGTGTCTTTGGTTGGTCATATTTGTTGTACATGACATTTGTTTTATTACAGTTCATGTGAAGACCAACTTGCATACTCTCTTCATTTGGGTTATCCAGCATTATTTGGAGATCATGAAGGTTCTTACAGTCTCAGTTTCTGAAAATCATTTTCAGGCAGGCTGTGAAGAGTTTGAGTAAAAGCTGGTATCACATTGTCTCACTTCTTTAGTGGAATAGATTATTAAATCTTTTATTGCAGTTGTGACTCTACGGATGTAAATATCTCAAAATATTTTAAATATCTCAAATTTATATCAGGTAAAAAGATATTTAATTATAACATTGATTGTTGAACTTTAAATTCGTTCATCATCAGCATCAGCCTTTTAACATCTGTTGTTGGATATGGACCTTTCCCAAGATTCACCAGACCTCTTTTTTTAAGCCAGAAGTTTCTGAATTTTTCAAGCTTGTCATTCCATCTCACTTCCTGTTGGCTCTCAATTTTGCATATGATCTCCAGGGATCCATGTTCCGAGTTGCAATGTCCAGCAGTTGTCTGACATTCCTACAACATGTCAAGCCCATTACCATCTGAATTTTCTAATGGTCTCTATGATTACTGAAATAGCTTTAGGAAATGTTAGGAATATTGATGTTAGAAAATATTAGAAATGGATATTAGAATAGTTATGTTAGAGTAGCATTGATATTTTGATCTTAAAAATACTGGATAAACAATATTTGTGTGTATGGAAGTCCATTGATAAAAAAAATAACTATTTTCTCTATTGATACACAGATGGGAGGACAATTCATACAATATCACCCAATTAATTAATTAATTAATTAACCAACTGACTCATTCATGTGTACTTTAAATTTTATGGCCATTTTAAATATGGAAACCATTTTGAATTCATAATGAGGCCGCATAACCCTTATGTAATTTTGCCATAAATCAAATCCATATCTTATAGCTCTCAAAATGATTTATGACTAACAAGGTTTTTTTTTAAAATAAGAAAATTCAAATCCATCATGTTTTTTGCTTTGTAACTCTTAGAAGAACCGAGACCTGAATGGGTTAAAGATTAAAGTAAGTAACTGATCGATAGTCATTCCAGTTCCATGGCTAACTCAATAACACTCCTGTTTTATTGTGATCGATGCCACATCAGTTTTATCTATTTGTCGGGACTTTTATCTTGCAATGGATAACTTGTTATTTTGGAGTTGGCTTGAATTTAAACTTTCAAACAATGGTTGAATGGATAAAGGAATCAAATCAAAATTTGTTGAGATATTTCTTCGTTCAACCTAAATTATTCCTTCCATGTTAATATCAAACCTTTTCTCATTGAATTTCTTATTTAGGAAAATCTACTCATATGTAAAAGTGTGGTCAAAATTCCTGTGTTTTTCTAATAATAAATTTGATAATATACAAAATATACACCCAAAAACACACACACACACATTACTTATTAGAAACAGTTAACCAAAACTGTTAACATCAACATAGGTTTCTTCGGTTTTATAAGTTTCTAGCAATCTTTATATCACACATACACACAACACAGATGTAGATAGAGGGATGAAAATATAAAAATTTACTCCTTATTAGAAAAAATCTTTTTCAGTTTTTTAGAAATTCGTCCATAAATAAGTTTTCACTGGGGGGGAGGTCTATTCGAGATATAAGTTTTATGCTAAATTCATCACTTAGTTTGTGCCCAGCAGTAGTCATGCAAGATTTTTTTGGTTTTTCTTTTTAAATTCAGACTTGTTCATCAATTACTGCCAAAGAAAAGGCAAGAGAAGTAAATTATTTTTTGATTACCCCTTTTTTCCAATTAGTTAATTGATCACTCCGAACACAGCTTCCTTCCAAAAGACGCTCTTCTATCATAGTTTCTATTGAGTTGCTAACCAAATCTGATATCATTCTTTATTGTTTCCAATAATTAGAAATTTCAATACAGAATATGTTGTTGATTTATGTTTAATTAATAGGAATTGATAACTCTTTTCAAGAATTGATTCCCTTAGTTACAACATTCAGATAATCTCTCTGTTTGTTTCAAATGAGTCTCCTTTTTTTCTTCCTCTATTTAAATTCTGTGGATAACACATTTCTTGCAGACAATTCCAGTATGCACTTGTTCATTTCTAGAATGTTACTTACTAATTATTAATTATCACAAATCAAGAGGAATTCAATTTTCCTTGAAAACTTGAAAGCAATGAAGTAAGCTGTTCTTGTTAGTCCTACAGTCCCCAATCAAGAAGGAACCCCACCTCCCCCAGGGGGTTGGATGGCGGTAGATTCCTTTGAAGATATTTATGAAAATATTCTTTCAGGTTTTGTTGATATGATTTTGTCTCACATTATTATTCACTCCCTGATCTTGAAAGGAAATGAATGTGCCAAAAGTTATTCACTTTCTGTCAGAAAGCGAGGACCCTCTTCTATTCAAAGCAAATCCCAAAACTGTACGTGTCACGTCAGGTTTGGTTTTAACTTCAGTTGAAAAACCATGCATGAAGCTGTCAACATTTTCAGCAAACATATACAGGACTATCTCAGAATTCTCTTACTCCAACTAAACTCCTAATGACAAAGTGAGGTGGTTCGAAAATTGGACCATGATAATCAATAGAGAATAACAATGCTCTACAATAGTGCTATATAAACACAACTTGGAGTTCCAATATAAAAAGACTGTGCTTGCTCCATCATGTCGTCCCAGTACAAAGCCTGGCATCTGGATCATACAATGGATTGTATTAGCTTAAACCACAAATAGTAAGTGCAGTACCTTTTCCATTAGTGGAATGCCAATCATATGACAGGGTTTACTGCCATGGGTGTCCGTAAGTGCAAACCCCTGGAGAATTTCTGCAACTCATTTAATTTGCAATAATAAAGCAATATAAGTGATCTACTCAAGAAAGACGAAGAATAAATTTCCAGAGTTTGTAGATTATCTTTATTACAATCCTAAACAGAGAAAATCATTGTCGCATGCAGACAATTTACAGGACACAAGTTGAGAGCAGCTAATCATTGACAAAAAGGAACTAGATTATTCTTGGATCTTATCTGTATTTTTTGTTGATTTTATCTCTATGAACATATCATACTTAACCTAGATAAGCAATCATCAGAAATTGTAGATTTTTGGGGAATGGTGAGTAAACCTTTGCCAAATGTATCTTTTTGCATCACCATCCCCCGGATATATATCTTTTTATCACACTGCTTGGAAAGTGGCAGCTGACACCTATGTTTACAACAAAGACATTTTCTGAGAGTATGATTTTGCCACACTGGGAAAAGGGACAATGGATAGGCATGCTCGTATGGTGCATCTGAACTTATGTTTGATGATGTTGGCTCCAAGCTATTGGCTTAATCTTCCTCAAGGACTGCAAGGTTGGGGACCCAGTCTTCCCATTCAATATTCATTCCAAAACCTAGACAGGGAAAACAATGGAATCAGGACAGCAAATATCGCAGCATCCCAAGATTTACAGATGACATCGTCCTTTTTGCAGAGAACAGCCGCAACCTTCAACAAGATGAACTGAATGAGGAAGGCAAAAGAGTCAGCCTACACATGAAATTCAGCAAAACAAAGGCCATATGCAACAACCACATTGGAAATAAACACACCACAATCAAAATTGAAACTGGACAAAGTAGTTGACTACATATACTTAAAACAACAAGTTTCCATGAAATCCTCAAGAGAAGAAGAAATCAAGCAAAGTCACTCTAGGATGGTAAGCCTTTAGCAAAGCAAGTTCAACCTTCAAGAACAAGGAAATGCCATGTTCTCAAAAGAAGAGTATACAACCAATGCATCCTCTCAATAGTCACTTATAGAGCTGAAACATGGAACCTAACCGAAAGATTGACCCTTAAACTGAGAAATATGCAATATGCACATGAAAAAAAACATGTTCAACATCACATGGAGAGATCACAAGACTGCACAATATATTATGGAAAAAACAGGTGTCCAAAGTATCATGAAATACATTAGAAAGCCCAATTTGTGATGGGCTGGTCATGTTGCAAGAATGGCAAATAGACATCACAACTCACAGCATGGATCCCCAGAGATCACATCTGTAACAGAGGCCGGCAGAATGCAATATGAAGAGATGGAGTAGACAAGTTCAGCGAGTATTGGCTCGGCAACACCCTTGATAGAGAGGTATAGCCAATCCAGGGTAAGGTATAAATCCAACAATGGATATTTAAAGGATGATGATGATGATGATTGACCAAAGGTCCTGCTGGGGAAAGTGACCTTAATATCTTGACTGCACACATTCTATATTTTACATCTATTAAGTTCAAATGATGACAGCTTGATAACCCAAGCTTAATTAATCTGCTACTTTTCTAGGGGAATGGGCATATTTCCACAGAGGGCAAAAGGGTATATTTGGAATACATCTTAGCAGCAACCCTGTTACCAAATAAGAACAATACCATCTTTTCATATCAGTACATTAAGAGGGTTACACACAACAATTATACAGACTGGTTATAGAAGGGATGGCATCAAAGACCCATGAGTTAGAAGTATTGTTTTTATTCTGTTGTTGTATTGATTTCATCTTTATCCTACATATTATTATATTTTATGATTTCAATTCTTTTAATTCTGACGAAACAAAAGGTGAAACATTCCAAATAAATTTTCAGAATTATCATTAATATCTAAACCTCACGGATTCTCTTTCCAACTTTTACTCCTCATTAATAGTAAAATCCACTGAGTTATACAAATATACATACGCACACACACATTCATTGTTTTCAGTATTTTTAAAAAATTTATTTCTGTTTGGAAAAAGGAAGAAAAATATAAAACCCCCTTTTTTTCACAACGAAATGTTTTTTCATTCTATTTTCCATTTATTTTTCTCTATTGAAGATTATATTGTACCTTTGTTATGCCTGATCCCTGAATCTGATGTCTTTGTATTTGTTTAGACACTTGTTTTGGGGCTCTCTTTTGGTAGAGGTATCCATGCTGATATCAATTATTTGAACCATTGGCAATATTTGCTATAGATCATACACGTAAATTTCTTTTGCTTTCAAGAAAATCTTTTTCATTCAGCAATTATCTATGTACATTCATTCATATAAATACTGTGGATTCTGGTTAGTAGTGCTGCATTAGGACTAACAACTTTGAACCCAATAAGCATCTGGTCTGATAAACTGAACTACTCAATTTTTTTATACACCAAACTTTGTTGTCATGTTGTCTTTGGCTGGACAGGTCTGAACTACAGTTGCATAAGACTGGCTTTAAAAATGGCTAAATTAGGCCAGATTTTTCATTTTCTGCCAATTCTATAGCTACAAATGTTAAAAACAGTATTTCATTATTTTTGAGGAAGCCAAAAGGCGAAACTTGTGAAATAAATTTTCCACACCGTCATAAATATCTTCAACTTGTCAGGTTCTTCATCCCATTCCTTCTCATCTTGTTGACATGGAAAATGAATAGACGAATCTACAAATGAAACAGAACAATTTAGACTAAGGATTTATATGGGGCATTATAACGGCCACAATAAAAACCAAAGATGACAGAATCTATATAAATCACTAAAACCAGACTCAGCCATAATGACATGCTGCAAAACAGATGCTGAACTTTTTTGAAACTTTGCTTTCAAATGTATTTCATAATTTATGAGGAAGCAGAATTGGCAAAACTTGTTAAATAAATTTTCCAAATTATTAAACTTGTCTGATTTCTCATCTCATTTCTACTCATCTATTAGAATTCTATATAAACATTTGTTTAATTCATACCCTAAATATTAGAAACTGTCGACCCAAACTGTGAGCATAGATAAATGTAGGAGAATGTTCCTCAAGCTTTCAAGGGATTTGTGATATCATGTGTACAGGCAGCATCAATGGAGCTAGAAGGCTGAAAATCCAAACATTTACTCCTTATGTCAAGAAAAAACGTTTTTTTCTATTTTTGGAAATTTTTCCCCTAAATAGATTTTAAGTGGGGGGTTCAATTTAAGTTTATGCAAAATCAATCTCTCAATATCTGACAGTCTTCATGGCTGTTTTTGAAAATTCACATTCTTAGTGATCACTGCCCAACAAGGTGTGAAAGAAGTAATTTATTTCCTGATCAACTCTTTTTCCAATTTTTTAATTGATCATTCCCAACGCAAGATTTTGGTTCCATGATGGTCTCTATTGAGTGAAAACCAGGACTATTCATTTCTATTCTTTATCTAAATTCTATGATTACAATTCTCTAAAACCATTGATTTAATTCATACCCTAAATATTCATGTTTGTTCTTTGCCTTTCTCTCCTGATAATGTTAATGTATATTGCTTTTTCTTTTGTTTTTGCAGCTTGTTCGTTCTCCTAAAAGATGATTCCTGCTGGGTAGAACAATAGAATTTCAGAAAGAGGGTTGTAAGAGAAACAAAAGATTAAAATATTTCAAGGTAAGTGATCTTTACTTATTTGATTGTAAGCCGTATACAATCAGAGTAATCAATTTTTCAAATTATTTTCTCGTTTAATTAGGCATCTTAGGAGGCAAAGCACAAAATGACTAATTAAACAGACATTTTAATCAACACGTAGCGATGTAATTTCACTCCACCCCTTTCTCGATATGTTTTTCCATCTCACTTTCTCTCTGTCTGTTAGTCTCTAGATAGATAGATAAACAGATTGATAAATATGAAGAGATGGATAGATAGAGATCAAGATACTAGATAGATAGAGATAGATAGAGAGATAGATAGATAGATAGATAGATAGTTGTGAAGAGATTGAGATAGATTGAGATAGATATAAAGTGATGTATATATATAACAAACATAAGAAACTGAGATATATATATATATATATATATATATATATGTGTGTATATATATATATATATATATATATATATATATATATGTATATGTATATATGTATGTGTATAGGCAATACACATATGTATGTACATATATATATATATATATATATATATATATATATATATATATACATATGTATTTGTATAGGCAATATATCAGCTTCTTTTCGGTTTATTTCTTTCCTTCTTTCTCAATTAGTGTGTATAGACACACACATTCACATAAACTCATGCGCACTAAAGTGTGTAGAAAATTGAATTAGCAGCCCTAAATGAACAGATAGACATTGTTCCGTAGTTAAAGATCTCTGCTGTTATCTTATTCATAGAATATGAGATCAAGTAGACGTAACTTACAATGATCAATCTTAATTTATTTTCAGAAAAAATAAATTTCATCAACTTTCAGCTGAAGATAACAGTGAAATAGATTATTGAAATGCTTATCTGTATTTATGTTTACTTAAAACTGATGCCCTTTGGAAATGTATGAATCCTCATCACTACATATCTTGACAGAAGGTCTCACCACTTGCATGCCATAGAGATAAAGAAGAATATGGCTGAGTTATCCCTTGGGCAAATCTCTCTCCTGTAACTGCTTTACTGCTTTTACCACCAGGCATTTGTTAAAAAGTCCTAAAAAGCTGTTGCAGATATTTTCAATGTTAACAGGAGCGATTCGTATTATAATTATTTTTTTTTCTTTTGACTAAACTACAGTCCAAGGGATAAATCTAGCCCGCAGTCTCATTTTATCTGGCCCACAAAGTTCATTGAATACATGACTTTGTGTACAGAAATCCTTTGTTTTTCCTATCTATCTTTGGTATTCAGTACAGAAAACGATTATCAATATTGGAAAATTTGTTTATGTGAAAAAACTATTTCAAAGATAAAGTATATCAAATTTGTTTGTAGTCTGGTTCCAACTGATCACCACTTGCTCTAAGTTTTGAATGGGCTCATGGGAACTCTCTCTATAAGAGTTAATTTTCTTCAGTTTTGCCCAAATTAGACTGATTTGGCTGAAATTGAACACATCTTGCAGGAATATGGAGAGGCATTTACCACCCTTTACTTGTAGACCTATAACAGGAATCACAAAACTTGAACCACAATTTGTCAATATTTTGTTTCAGAAAAGATGTTCATAGTTTTCATTGTTTTAATGTCCATAGAAGTTTATGTAGGTATTTACTCCTATTATGAAAGACATTACAATAATTCAAAAAAAACAAGATGTTTCCATAGCCTTGTATGATCATTGTTTCATTGTTTCATTCCCTTTGGTCCGCAAAACATTAAAACATTTCTCAAAAGGTTTTCCCGACCCCTACGTTCCAGCTGGTAGTCTTATCCAATAATCTTATTTTTTCTCTCTCTCAATCTCTATCTCTTCATTGATCAAACAACAATTTGTCTGGTACAGAAACATTTTACTCTTTGGGAATATTTTCCATTGTTTTATCTGTACTTCTGGGAGGAGACCATTATTACCACTTTTTTGTATGTGTCGGCTGGGTATAGACAATAATTTCTTTTTAATTTTTCTTTTCTCTCATGAATTTATTCTTCGAGCTGAATTTATTGATATTTAATTTTTCTATCTTATAATTTGTTTTTTTATCTACAAAAATCCTCTACGCACACAGGATTTCAGGACAAGCAAGCCATTACCATTGTTACAACACAAAATCACCCATGCTGCCAAAAAATTATGGAAATTGAAAAGTACTTAAACTATTCTGCTGTTATGCTGCTCTTGTTTTTGTTCTGTAACGCCAAAGAGCTAAAAATAATTCAACATATCAATAATGGCATTTAACAAGTTCAAGACAGCGAGGAATTCTATTTTTACAATGTCACCAGAAGAGTCAAATTCATGAAAATGAGAGAAATTTATTTTTGTATAAATATAGGAGAGTGTTCCACAAATATATATATATATATATATATATATATATATATATATATATATATATATATGTATATATGTATATATATATATATATATATATATATATATATATATATATATATATAACCAAGAAAATGTTCTGTTCTTTATATATATATATATATGTATATGTGTATATATATATATAAGAAAATGTTCTGTTCTTTAAATTAGTAAACAATATTTGGATACAAACAATATGATAGAGTTTTATTTACCAAGTTTGAAATATCATGAAATCTTATTTCTATGATGTTATCAGAAGAGTCCCCAACATGAAGATTCATGAAGTCACCAGTGCTGATGATGGAGAAAACTTTAGCATGCAATGTGTGCTTGTAATCTGTTGGATTACAAATACATTTATTCATGAAGTGAAATAGAATTTTATGTTTTGATGATGTTATAAAAATGCTGAATTTGAAGAACAATGAAAAGTAATGAAAACATAAGTGAAAAATGATAAAAATCCATTTGTGGTCAATAGACAACTATTCTCAAAGCACATTGCAATACAAAATCTCTACGAAAATATATGCCGTAATTTTTTTATAGCACAGTGAATGTTTGATACAAATAGATAAGTATTTACTCATATATTTATCAACTTATCTGTATATCTATATCTATATGTCTAAAGAAAAAAGTTCCTGCTTGACTATTGTCAATTTTAAGTTCAGCCACGTTCTTTATCAGAGGAAATAAGCCACTTAAAGTATTGTTCTGTCATGAGATAGATTTGAGATTTGTTTGAATGAAAAATCCAAGATAAAAAGGAAAATCATCGGAGCAAGTAAAACATGGAGAAGGTTGAAAGTCACCAATTTCTTTGTAGTAGTTACACAAGAAAGAGAGAATGCGATGGTTTTGACAAGTGAGAGTGGGGGGAAGATAGAGTGGAAATCTTTAATTATTCCAGAAACTGGGTCAACCATTTGCGTTGTCACGTCTCTATTAATTGCAAGATTCGGTAACGCAACACGGAATTCCAGCATCTCATGTTCATGAAGAAACTAATGATGTGGGTGTTGTTCAAGAAAATTTTCCTTTTTTTTTTATATCGCTTCGGAAATAAATACATGAGTTCTCCTCTTTTGTAATAGAGCTTGGCATATTTTTTTTTTTACAATCATTAGAAACCATCAACTTAAACTGTCAACATAGGTTTCTTCAGTTTTTAAGTTAGTCTTTAGGTTTATCTGGCTAAGTACATATGCCCATGATAAAGAGATCTGGCGAATCTTGGGAGAGTTCTATATCAAACGACAGACGCTAACATATTTATGATGATGATGATGATGTCTAGAGAAAAAGATATTTTTATTGTTTGAAAATCACCCTTCCCCATATAGGTTTTTAGTAGGGGTATCAATTTACAATCTAAGTTCATACTAAATTGATCCTTTAGAAAAATTGGTTATTGGTTCTAGAATGTGGAATCACTACTTAGAACAATACTAGTATTGGATTAGACACATCATTACCATTTTTTTGGATATTTGGGTTGTTATCAGGGAATTTCTGAGCTCCCTTCCTTGCAATGGATAATGGATAAAGCTTCTTATAAAAAGTGGCTCCCAGATTCATATCTATACTTGTTAGACTAATTGGTTAACACACGGAGGAGGAAAATAGTCCGTTCACATCATAAATAATGATAAATACACTCCGGCTAACGAAATTCAGACAAAAGTCAAGCCATATGATATTAATTAAAAACTAGCCTACCTCAGGCAATGGTGCTTTAGTCTCTTTTAGAGTACTTATCTTGTTATCTCACACACATATCCCTACTTCCTGTCCACTCTTGAAAACAGTCTATGAATCCTCTTTCAAGATCACTATCAGATGACTCAGTGTGCTCTTCTTGATATTGACCATAATCATCTTTTTGAGAAAGCCCAGAAATTGCCGGAAGCAAACTGTAAGGGGGCAGACAGTGTGACCACACCCCCTTTTTCAAGTACATCTCTATATACCAGTAAGTGTTTCGAAATTCTGACACTAATTTTTTATTCGGCAGTGAAGTTGTTGCTCTGGGAGACCATGAAATGAGACCACTTATTAACAGACTATCAGTCGTCATACATGATTGGACTGTCACAAGTAATTATCACCTACATTGGCTATTGTCAAATATACAACCAGACTCATATTCAAGGCATTAGATGCTATTGTAATACAAAATAAACTGATGAATTTTTTAAATTGTTGGTCTCCCAAACACATCATATTAACAACAGACTTGGTTGATGCAATGTTCTGTGGAAGAACTCAACAAAACATTAAGAATGAGCAGGCTTGGTTATTGCAAATGCATCAATGACATAGTACACAAGCTCACTCAATGACCTCTCACTGCCGATTGAGTACCCCCATTGGAGAGTGTCTGTTTACGGTTGCCAAGTTACATCAAAGCTGCTCAACCAGAACATGATATCTTTTGGCAGCATGCTGTTTTGGGTTGATCAATTAAAAAACTGGAAAAAGGGGTGATCGATAAATTCTCTCGCCTTTCTTTGGCTATGATCAAAAAAAATCCTAAATTTAAAAAAAAGCAAGCCTAAATACTACAGGTCGGTCAAAAACTGAGGGGCAAATTTAGTATAAACTTACATTGCAAATTAAGCCGTACACTAAAAACATATTTAGGGGGCAATCTTTAAAAAACAAGAAAAGTTTTCTGTAGATATGATAAAGAGTAAACATTTAAATTTTCAGTCCTCTAATTCCCTTGGTGCAGTCTGTACCTGAAATGCATACATGCTTTGTCAGCCAGAACCACTTGAAAACTAAAGAAATCTTTGATGACAGTTTTGGTTGACAGTTTTTCATTTTCACAAAATGGCAAAGAGATAAATTGATGAGAGGATAAGCATAATGCTCAACAAAGTATATATATATATATATATATATATGTGTGTATATATATATATATATATATATATATATATATATCATAATGTACGTCTCCTGTCAAGTATAAAACCTTCGAAATCCTGTCTAATGACCCAAGGGATCAGATATGTGATCTTTGTATAATGAAGTTCAGAATCATTCTACCTTGGGTTTTGTTTCTGAACAGACAATCATGGTGATTCATTAGAAATAAATTCAGCTGTCAAAGGCTTGAAAGATAAAAGATCTCTGGAATAAACAATTCTGCTTTTGGATGTAAGTCTTATGTCAGAACCAAGAATCCCAAAGGTAACAATTTGGCATTTGTTTCCATGTTTGATGCATGAGTGTAAACTAGAAGCAATCAATTGGGGGGCAAAATATGTGTGTACAGGTGGGGGGGGGCATATAAATATCTATAATGCATGGGCTTGTGAGGGCATAGACACATATACGATGCATGTGCTTCTGAGAGTAGGGATGTATATACAATATATGTCCGTATGAGGGTATAAACATATGCTTGATATGGGAGCATATGTCCTTGTGCATACACATATGGTAGGTCTGTCCCAAACGGTGTGAAAAATCATGATAATGCAGCAACGCCGCCATGAGGCACACCTGCACAAATGATGGAAATAATGAACGGTAAGGGAATACAGAGATCTAAATCAAAGATTGCTCTCCTTGATTGATTGATTTGAGAGTTCAATTTAAGATGATGCGCAAAATTTGTGCTGTTGACAAGATTTTAGCATAAGCATTTGGGAGTCACATTCAGTCTGAATTCTGCATTGTGAGACTCAAAATCACTTTATCACAACTTTGTCCATGAAGAATCAACCCCTTTGAAATCAGCAAAAAATAGTTCAACTCAGGCAGTGGTACCTTAGTCCCCTTCAGAGTAAACCCCTTTGGGACCTCACAAACTCATCCCTGCATCCCTTCCACTTTTCAAAATAGTCTGCAAAGTCCTCTCTTGGGATTACCATTAGCTTGTCACATTCTTCCTAACCTCATCCACAGTCTTGAATCTCCTCCCTTACAACAATGAAAAGATAGAAGTTACAAGGATCCAAATCAGGAGATTCAGTAACTTAGTAACCCAATAGGAAAGTGTCTATTCATGCATACGCAGTAAGGTACCCCCTTGTTGCCAAATCACATCAAAGCTGTGCAATCAGTTCTTGAAGTATTTTCTAGATAGACCTCATACATATATATATATATATATATATATATATATATATATATATATATATATATATATATATATATATATATATATATATAGTTTTTTCAAAAAATGTATATCATTTCAGACAAGTATTTCCTTATATCTGTTGAGTATTTTATGTAATTTTCCTGCATTTTTTATGTCTAAGCTGAATTAGATAGTATGCCACTATGTGTAGATTTTTTTTTGTTGGGATCATCATTTGTTTACCATACAACTGTTTTGGGAATTAAAAAACAAAACAGTTATATTAACATGGCTCCCAAGCAGTCTTGATCAAGCACCACTTCCCTTTTGGCAATGATTTCAAAATATATCTTCATTTTATTACTTCACAATTGGAAATCTAGGTCTTCAAAATAATGTGTAGTGTGGATAGTTTTGAGTGGGAAGGTCAGCTTACATTTTATTTCCAGCTCTGATAAGTGTTTGAGATATATTTTACTTGTGAAATGCTTGACTGATGTTTTGAATTCTGAGCATCATGGGATTTATTCTAAAGAAAAGTGCCTCCAATCCCCCCCCAAAACATCATAAGAACAAATCAAAGTTTGTGGCGTTATAGATAGTGATATATTCAAGTGGGTATCGATGAGTTCATTGCCTGACCAAGTAATTCATTTTTTCTCTACTAAAAAAATGTATTTACACTTTAATATTTTTCTTCCAGATTCTAGATCTTTGAATTTTTTCTTCTGAAAGACAGTTACAATGAGCCAGATCTTTTTTGGTATTGTTTCTGTTGTTATATCTTTGTTTGTGAAAAATATGGAACACAATGTGTATCCCTAAATACTTTGTGTGTGTGTGTGTGTGTATGTGTGTGTGCATGTGTGTAACTCTCAAATGAATGCACAGATACTATACTAACCCTGGGTTGAAGTGCCAGTGAGTGACAATTCAAATTTTGGCAGAGTGCACACATAACGCTCTGATCTAGACAGAAGTACCAATAGATACATAAATATCTGTAACACACATAAAAAAAAATTTTGAGAAAAACTCAATTAACTCAAGATTCAGGCATTGTTGGACAAAAATGACCATAGTGCCTCCAAAAAGCACTCTTGTGAAAAGACAAAAAACCTTTTTAAATGTACTTATGCAAATTTTCTAGGTTGTAACCCCCAAAATGTGACCAGGAACATTCAGAGACACACAAGCATAGACTAATAGACACAGATACTCGATGAGAGGAAAATCTATTGCTTGCTTGCTTGGTTGGCTGGTCAGTTGATTGGTTGGTCGAACCATTTGTGGGGCTATGGTGATTCCATAATACCATCATTTTGACAAGTAATATACTAGCAGATGTATTACAAAAAAATTGAATTCAAATCACTGGCATAAAAGAAAGTTAATTCTCTGATCATAATATAAATGGAGATATTCTAAACTTGAATTTTCTTAAATCTTCTGTTAATGGAGAGTCTTCAGTAATCGTTTGAAAATTCTCGATGCTCTCATCTTTTAGAATTCTTTTATAATTTCTGACTCCTATTTCATATGCATTAGATTTGGAAATAAAACTCTGTAAAATTGGAATCATTATTTTGACTTTCAGATATGAAGTGGCAAAATTTAACTTGGAAGTGAAGAATGTTTAATAAAGAAGAATTTTGAAATCTTTGGAGAAAGAAGTAAATTAGGAACCGAGACTGTCACAAAAAACTGTCAAAGTATGTTTTCATTCAAAAAAAATTCTAATCCAAAATAGGTTTTTAGTAGGGGTTCAATTTGTAATCTAATTTTATGCTAGATTGGTTTTAAATTGCGTCTGGCAGTATCCATGCTTGTTTTAGCTGGTGTTCTTGTCTGATTCAGACTTTTTTGAGTGATCACCGCCCGACAAAAAGTAAAAGTAGCATTGATTGATTACTTCTTTTTTCCAATTTTTCAACTGATTACCCCCAATATAGCATGCTGCCAAAAGAATTTTGTCATGTGACAGTTTCCATTGAGTGACTAACTCGACTATTTTTCTGTAAATCATTATTTCAAATTCTCATCATATCTTTGCTTTGATTAATTGAATGTCTCCTGAACATGAGGTCTTCTTCTATGATTGGCTTCATGATACACAAAACCAGATTGGCAAGCATTTTTAGAAGCAGTTTCACTCAAACTTATCTATTTGGCATGAACTTTTAGAAGACTGCATGGAACCATGTCTTGTAGGAGCTTATCTATTTGCTACCAGCCAATAATTTCATATTCACTGCTTGACTTTGACTTGGTTACTTACAGAAAATAGGAATAAATTTACTTATAATGTTCATCTTCATGGTCAACTGACTCAAAAATAGACTGTCTTAACCCTTTCCAGACAGAATTCATTTCTAAATTTTACCAATCTCTGATCAATCTGCACATGTTAACCTCTCTAAACTATATATATTCTGGTAGGATTAGGCTCGAGTTATATGATAGAGGCACTTTGACTCATGAATATTTTGTTTTGATTGATTCGATGAGAACGAAATCAACAAAAATTGTCTAAAAATGCAAAATATATCCTAAATATGACTGTATTGAGGATGAAGTTTTAATAGTTTTGGTAACAATTAAGTCCCAGAATCATTTAACAATAATTCTAATAAAGCAACAACATCCAAGTTAAAAACCTACCAGAGCTAAGAACGTTCTGCCAGGCCTCCCGGATATTCACAAGTCTATAACTTGTCAAGGTATTGAAATCTGATCACATCACTAATTTTGAAACACGCTGCTGATACATGAAAGCTGCCATATTGCCCAGGCTAATTCGATAGCTTAAATCACATTACAGCCTATCAGTATAGTTAAATTTGGATGCAAAAAAACACACATAGTATGGAAAGGGTTAACCATCTTGAGTCTGTGAGACGAGGGTCAGCGGATTCACTGATTTAATGAATGGAGATTTTTTTTTCTCTTTTAAAGAATCTATAATTTGTGAAAATAGAAATTCGGTAATGCCTATAGAAATTAAACATAATTTAACTAAATGTGCATGACTGAGTATTTGTGTTTTCGAAAAAGGCATTTTTAAATAGATATGTTAATAGCTATGTATATATTGCTTTTGGAGATACAAAGTATGAATCTACTTCTTTGGGCTATGGGTGAATAGTTGGGCTGACGTAGTCCTTTAGTCTTTCTTCTAAGGTAGTCTATTGAAGAGAAGGTTACTCTGACTTTTAAAAAAACTTACAGGTTAGCATTCGCCATTGTGGGTCCTAAGTCTAGACATAAGAAGCAGGTTAATTGTAGGTCTAGCAACTCCACTTCATAAACCTACTTGCTACTTACACTGGTTATGACCCTATGCTCCACAAGGAGTCTAAAGGAATCGACAAACATATTTTGAATTTCAGCATTCATATCATCAAAAACAAAATTTGCAAAAATATATATTCCTGCTTTCAATGCACAGACTTAGATATAAAAGAAACTTTGGATAACGAAAGTCTTATTTGGAAAATGATGAGAAGCAGGTCTGGTTAGTCTTTCAAGAAAAACATTTTGCAACCAATGTCTTTTGGCAGCATATTATGTTTTGGGGGATCAATCAAAACATTGAAAAATAGTATGAAATTAGGTCTCTTGCCTTTTGTTGTGCTTAGATCACTAAAAACTTTTGAATCTTAAAAAAAAAAAAAAGAAAACACTGTCAGATAAAAAGTAAGGCACAAATTTAGCATAGACTTACTAAGCAAATTGAACCCCAAAACTAAAAAACCCAATTTGGAAAAAAACAAAAATGTTTTTCATGGACATGATAAGGAGTAAATGGGTGAAGGCAGTCTATCTAAGAGAAGGTTACTCAGACTCACTCTGTTAGTTCAGTTTGTACACGTGATACATACATACATATATAAATAGCCAAACCAACTTAAAAACTGAAGAAATTCAGGATGACAGTTTTAGTGACAGTTCTGGTTGACTTTTTCTGAAATGTTTGAGGAATTCCACGAGAATTCTCTTCCAGTACGTACTTCATTAAAATCAATTATATAGGCTAATTTGAAATAGTATCCATGGTTGAATTTCTCTTGAAGTTTAGAACACATAATCAAGTTTCCAATTTTCTTTATCGAATGTGTGCAGAGACCATATCTGAATAGGATCTTTGGGTAGAATTGTTTACTGCTTCAATTTTGAAATGAAATTAACAAGTGTATATTTTTGAACGAAAATGTTTCCGTCTGATGATTTTCGCAAGAAATTGCTTTGTTGCAAAAGCAGATAATGCAAGTACTGCTTGTTTCCCGAGAAAATTGTCAAGTTCATTTTTATTTGAGTGGATGCAAGAAAATAAAGGTAAACTCACAGTCACAGTCAATAACTGAACAGACATAGCAGCAAAATTTGAAGTCATGAAAAAAAATTCCATCAGAATAGATTCTATTTATGACATCACTGGTGTTTCACACTGGAAACCATCGAAAATAGAGTTTTAAAAAATCTAGAAATATCTAGATTCTTCACAATCTAAAATATTTGTAGATTTTTTTTAATTATTGAACCTATCAGAATAAGCCCCCCCCCCAAGTTACAAAGGCTTTTTTTTTCCGGAATAAAAACATTTTTAGAAGTGGTTCTAGTGGCATACTGATGTAAATAGTCAAGTGTGTAGATCATAGAGTATGGCCAGGAGTGCTGGAGAAATCTAAGCAAGTAGACCCATAGACAAATACACATATGTCTTTGCTACCTATATTTTTTCAATAAAGAGATTCCATTCTTGCAATTCTAACACTGCTCTATTCCTGCCAGAATTTTGTTAGATAGGGGCATAGGAGCTTCTGGAGGGGCCCCCTCCAACATTTAGTAAGATTTGATATTGTATAATGTCAGTATAAATGCAGTAGTTGCAGAGGTGTAGCTAGAAGAGGCAGAACTTGAGATGGGGCAGTTGCTCCTAGGTACAGATGTGAAGGGTTCAAAATTTCTTTATGCCAATAATGCCTGTAAATCAATAATCATCTATCTGCCTCCATGCTTGAAAAATAGTGCAACTCCCTTTTGGTTGCTGCTTATGCACCCAGGTTCTGTCTTTGACCCCCCCAGGCAATAAGGACCTGTGCTAGGCTACTGAGTAGGTGAACAAATATTTCCTAAGCTTTTGGGAGGGGAGCATTTCCAAATAGTCCCCACTCCCACATCTGCAATGTATGTGGTTTAGATGGATTATTTTTCTTGTCTCTGTTGATCTGACCGCGTATCCCCAGTGTCTATTTTGTTCAGGAATGTGAAATCTGGTTCCACGGAAGTGCGTGTATCTCCTTACATGTATGTCATGTCAGCATTTTGCATCTCTGTGTTTCAGGGATTGTCTCCTATTGACCTCTGTGCTTGGCTTGTGACCTCCTCCTGAGCATTGCATGAACGCACTTCTCTTGAGCTATGCCCATGAAATACCTTCTTTAACAATGGATCTCACCAGCTATTCATGTTGCTACTTGGTCTGCTGATTGAATTATCTAAGCATATTATATAGACGGAATCTGTCAGCTTTCTCATTCACCAAAGCTCCTGCCGGTCTATTATTTTGATCTCATTTCATGAAGGGGTAAATTTCCCTCTCAGGTTCACAAACTCAATTATACTCAAATCATTCAAAATATTAAAGGGTGATAACCAGTGATGCTGACTTATAAACCTAAGCCAAATATTTACCCTTAAATTTTGGTGTGCCTCTTTTTGCATGGTCAGAAATACTAGATTTTAAAGTGTCCCCGTACATTTCATCTTTTCGGAGTTCCTCAAGTTTTGGAATGGGTACAGAGCCAACACATGAGAAATATACTCAAAGTCAAGGAAAATAGTCTCACTCAATCATATATACACTTTGGGTCAATAAAACTTGAGGTAGCTTAATTCTGGTGGCATTACTTAATACCCTACACCATCCAACAGTTCTTGTATAGACTCATAACATATATCTATTGTAATATAACAATATTCCTTTATAAAATGCAATGTGTATCCATACATTTTTTTCATGTTTGTTCAACGCTTTTCAATGAGCACCCAGATACTACACTCTGATCTCTACCTACATGAGAGCAAAATGTGACACAAAGTCAGTTTAATGTTGGGTCCTGTGTACAGGAAGTTCAAAAAATTGCTCCAGTCCCTGCAAATGGTGTTGCAAAGGCGTCATGGAAAGCTTGACCCCTCCTCTTTTAGTACAATGGGAAGGTACTGCCCAGGGGCTTACTATTCCCCCAAGACTGGGCAGAGTTTTTTTTTTTGAGGCACTGGAGCAAAGCTACAAAAGTATGTTCTGCAAGCTGATTCTACATCTTGATCATAGGCAGAGTGAACAAATATTCTGATCTAGAGTGGAAGAGCCCCCTGTTGGTTGATCATACATGAATCATTCTGTTCTTTTTTTTTTCGGTCTCTTTGCTCATTTTAGCAATAAATAATTAGGTGATAATAAACCAGATGATCTATTCAATAATGATTGGTAAGATCATTGGAATTTCTGATTCAAGTGTTGGGCAGTGCCAGTGTCGGACAACGTCAGACACGTCAAGCATCAACTAAGTGCCTCAGCCAAATTCCAAATTTGTTGAAATAAAAATGACAGGTCTGGTTAGTAACTCAATAGAAATCGGGTTTTTTTGGCAGCGTGCTATGCTGGTGGTGATCAGTTAAAAAATTCTGGAAAGAGGTAATCAATGAAGAAGTTAATTTTTTTGCATTTTTTCAGGCAATAATCACCCTAAAAGTTTGAATTTTCAAAAAACCGCCATGAATTTTGCTGGTCACATAATAAGTAATCAATTTAGCATAAACTCACATTGCAAATTGACCCTCAACTTCACACACGCATGCTAAAAACCTATTCAAAGACATCATTTTCAAATAAACAAAAAAAAATGTTTTTTGCAAACATAAGGGTTGAATATTCAATTTTTAGCCCTCTAACTCCATTGGTGCAGCCTGTACACATGATATATACATAGCCATCCAGCCAGACCATCTTGAAAACTGGATGAAATCTATTTTATCAGTTTTGGCTGATAGTTCCTAATAAGTAATTTTAGAAAGTGACAAAATATTGTTATTCTCTGGTAACTGAACATCTAAACAATCTATTTATCTTAGTTTGAGATTATTTATCATGAGCTAGTTATCATGATAACCATCCAACACTAAATGATTGCCAGAGACATAGCTAGTGGTTGGGGGACCCAGATGGCTTCGTTCTTTGAGAGACCCCCTCCAACTTTTAGTGATATTTGTCAGTAGGAAAGTAGTGTGGCAACCCCTATATTTTTAGTTGAGAATTAGACACAAAACCTTCCTTTTAGCTGGGAATCTAAAACATCACTTTCTTTGACAACCCTCTATAAAAGCCCTGAACGCACATGATCGAATGCTTCTTTGCTCCGGTCTTTGAACTAGTTAACTTTTTTTTGGCCCCAGCATCTCAAGCCAGTTATTTTCCTTTACCCCTCTCTAAACTCTCAGCAAGCACTTTTCATATTCATTGACTGTGACTATATATATAATGTCTTGTCACTTATCTTCCTTAATGTGAGTATTTACAAGAACTTTGTAGCTATTAAATGCAAACACTGCAACTACTATTTTTGGCAACCACACAAACGCCAGGTTCATTATTTTGACCCTCTTGCTCCTTTTTGCACCTCTCCTGACTAACCACCTTTTCCAAATCTAGCTTGCTCAATTATACCACGCATTATATCAGACACGCCTCACTAGGTTCCATTTGATAGATAGACGAAACAACATTACACCCTTAATGCCACACGTTCCTTAAATTTCTATTCTTTCCTATATCTTGTTTCTACACCTAGGAATAACCTAAACCTAACAGGCCCCTACTCTTCTCTTCTTTACATGATCAAATGTATTGATGCTTCCATTTCATGTATTTCATTTACATTCTTCATTTGGGCATTAAACATATCTATCATTTTTCACAATCTAAATATTTGTATGTCTTTTTACTCCATTTGATATCTGCATCCACATTCGTACTTGGCACATATGTTCTCTATACGTCTCCGTTCCTTCATCAACATTTGCAGTGACATCTCTGCAAACACCAAACAACATGCTACCATATTATTGTATTAGCTGGATCTGCCGTGTCAAGTTTCCAGAAGGCAACTTCTAGGGGTACTGATACAACTGAGAAAGAGAACCGTGGATAAAAAAAAACAGTATGGAAGTACAGATGGATCCATTCTTATACCCCCACAGATACCCTCACAGGGACAATCAAGCAAACATGAGAGAAAGAAAAAAAATTTATGTCAACAGAGAAAAACCCCTTTCTTTTTTTTAAACACAAAATAATACTGAAGCTAACAAAAAAAACGATTATTGGATTACAAGCCAAGTCCTGGATGAATGTGGCCCTTTCCATCTCTATATCACTCTGATCTCTCTGTATTGGTCCTCTCAAATAAAAGATGTTCCCTCTTCCTTCTCCTGTCAGTCTTACTTTGACCTCCTACTGATCAGATGTCATGATGCGAAGACAGACTTCAGCATCATCATTCTATTTGATGCTTTACCTTGAAACGTCTTCTGGTCACTAATAAGATATAGACAAAACTGTCAGGCAGTAATTTATAAAAATGATCTGTCATTTAGAGTTTTCAAGCAGATATTTAAACAAGCATCGATCCAATTTTATGAGTTGTGAATCTATACTTGTCTTCATAGATATTTCCGCCATTGAGCACGATCTACCAAATCTATGATTTCCACTCCCTGGGCAGTCATTAAGTATAACATCGGACGATTCACGGTGTTTGATATATATCTGATAATATCTTAAAGCTTGAATGCCTTCATGAGATTAACCTATTCACTGCCAAGTATATTTTTTAACTCTTGTGCTGAGTTTTTCCTCCCCAAATTTCATGATGATAGCAAGTTTTCATTTCATGCTTAAAGCTGTTTTATTTTCATGAGAATAGACTATTGTGTACAACAAAATATATGTTAAATGTAATATAAAAATGCAAACACGTTCTTGTACTCATCTCTGATGCTTGACGGATGACTTGCTGGAAAAATTTATCTCGTCCATGATGACAAACTGGTCAAGGTAAGGTTAGTAGATTTTTTTTTTTTTTATATCTATATCTATATCACTCAATTGAAATCTCCACATAACCAACATCTTTTTGCAACAAGCAGTATTGGGGGGGGGGGGATTGGGGAGTCATGATGTCCTACCAAAAAAATGCAGGGCATCATGACTCACAATGTGGATCCCGAGAGATCATGGGTAGAACTTAGGTCAGCAAAATATAAGATGGTGAGACAAACAACAGGTTCAGAAAATATTGGCTCTGCGACGTCGATGTTAGAGAGGTCTGGTATATCTTTGGGGAGGCTTATGTCCAACAATGGATGATACAAGGCTAATAATGATGAATGAATTAGTTATTTCTCTTGCCTTTTGTTAGATTATTAAAAAATCCAATTTTTTTTCAAAGAAGCCTGAATGCTGCCAAACACAAACTAATGGGCCAATTCAGCATGAACTTACATTGTAACCCCCCCCCCATTTCTTACTTTGGTGGGAATTTTCAAAAAAATAAAAAACAGTTTTTTCTGGACATAAAGAGGAATGAATGTTTAAATTTTCAGCTCCCCTGCTCCTCTGGTATGACGCATTGATTGCCAGCCAGCCAGCCAAAATCAGTTGAAAAAGCCTACGTCTTGGTTGATGAACTCTAATGTCATGAATAGTAGTTTACAGATATGTAAAGCCTGTTGTAAACAAGAACTTTATTTCAATAGGATCTCCAATAAGTAGATAAACTTAGAGAATACATCCAGTGAGTAAATAAACTTCAAAATTGCATACACTTGAGTCAAAAGTTCAATTTACAGTTGTCAGTTACCTGGACTATAAATAAAATGAAAAAAATCCCAAAGCACAGGCCTAAGGGTTTTCCACGTTACCAATCAGCAGAGAAGAGATGATGTCGTAACTTGATCTTCCTACCCATTGACAAATCTCCTGCAGCTATCCTGGAGGGACTCACCTTTTCCTCTGTGGCCCTGCTGGCCAAAAGCTGACTTGAAACAGACATGGAATCTCCTTCAGATCTCCTGATGATGATAAGTTGTAATAGTATGTCAGTAATGTTAATCTCCCACAGAAGGAAAGAATGATTGAAATGTATTCAGGAAAAAGAAATATTTATTCCATAGTTTTATCTTTGGCTTTTTCCTCTTTTATGATTTTATCATGTTTATCAATTTGTATTTTTTTAAAATCAAATTTGAATCTATTTATATACATACGTCCATTGAAAATATTAGCTATATGACAGCTACGATAGAAGTGTGGTCATCGACAAACAAGTTTTGAAAATTTTATCAGATATTTCACACTTTTTTCATTTCAAGAGTAAAATATTTGATAGAATCTTTTGCCCAAAATATCTGTTATTAGAAAGCGTCAACCAACACTTTCAACATGGGTTTCTACAGTTCTCAAGTAAGTCTGGATTTTCTATCTATTGCAGGCCACACAAATAGAGCTAGAAGGCTGAAAATTCAAGTATTTACATGAAAATTTTTTCCAAAGAAGTTTTTTAGTATGGAGTTCAATTTACAGTGTATGTTTATGCAAAATATATCCTTAAGTGTTAATTCAATTTTTTTTTATTTGTTTTTTTTTTAGCGATCGCATAAGTAAGAGAAGTGATTTGTTCATTGATCAGGCTTTTTTTTCCAACTGTTTAATTGATTACCCCACTCGGCATGCTGCCAAATGACATTGATGATGGTTTCTAATGAGTGACTGAACAGACTTGTTCCTTCATTTACCTTTTGCTCTCTCTGTGTCTCTCTCTCTCTGTCTGTCTGTCTCTCTCTCTATATATATATATATATATATACATATACATATATATATATATACATATATATATATATATATATATATATATATATATATACATATACATATATATATATATACATATATATATATATATATATATATATATATATATATTATGAATAAAAATATGATAAATAATATATATTGATAAAAAAAGATTATTTAAAGATGTTTTCAATCATAAAAATATTTCTGGACATATTTCTCAGATCAGAAAAACTTATTCACCAGGTTTGATAAATTATACTATGCTACCATCTGCCATATCTTATCTTATCAACAAACTTTTCAATCTAATCTCTTCATTCTTATATCTGGTCTCTTCCTACTGCATTTACTATCTCATGGGCACAAATCTGTCGTCATTTCTTCTTGCTAAGTATCCTGCCCATCTCCATTTTGTTGGTCTAATTATTTGCACTGGCATATATGGAACAACCAAGATGAGGAAACCATCTGAAAAAGATCTATGTGCAATGGTATTTTGAATTTATTCAAACAATGGGATTGATATATATATATATATATATATATATATATATATACATATATATATATATATATATATATATATATATATATATATATATATATATATATAAAGTCATTTTTCTCATTGATCATATTGAAAAGATTTGTCCTTATTTTGATGTTGCTTTCTGAGATTTATGGTGTGGAAGGTTTATGGCTGGATACTCTTTCTGAAACCAATTCAACTGTGACTGGGATTGGGCACTGAGTTGTTATTCTTGAAGGCTTTTATAACATTGTGCCAGTACAGATTAACTGGTTCTCAGTTTCATGGGTGTACATCGCAATTTTTCCAGAGCTGGGCTGTATATATTCCATGGAAGGACAAAACAATTTATTTGAAGTATATGTTTGTAGCAACCCAGTTGCTATCGATTAATAATAATGATACAGTCTTTTTATATAGGAACATTAGGTTGGGGTTACATAAAACAATTGTATTGCACCATTATTCTTTACTGACTATAAGGTTCAACCTTTCAAATTTCTTCACCCTAAATGAAATAGCCTCCTCCAGGAGGGGTCAAATGCTCAGTTTGCCTCTGTTCACAGTGGATCATACCTAGTATGAAAAGATATATATATATATATATATATATATATATATATATATATATATATATATATATATATCAATAGAGAGTATTGGCTTCACAATACCCATAATAGAAATGTGGCCATCAACAAACAATTTTTGTAATTGCGTGAGATCATTCTGAGACTTTCAGAGTAAAATATTCGATAGATAGAATCTTTAGCCAAAAACATCTGTTTTAGAAACTGTCAACCATAACTTTCAGTATGGATTTCTCCAGTTCTCAAGTGAGTCTTGCTTGATGATCTATTGAATGTACAGACCACACAAATGAAAATCAGATGAGAGTTGTAAGAGCACAGATTTTTTGATAAATAGATTGGTAATGCAGTCACAGCTGATGGAAGGAGAGGGCAATTTTAAATCGTCCTTTGGCCCCCAATGGAGAGGGACCCCAGAAACTTTATGAATAGAAGATCACCTACTGTATTTTTACTGATATTATACAACAAGAAATCTCAACAAAGTTGGAGGGTACACCAAGGGAAGCCAAGCCCTCAGAGACCCCAAATCTCCTGCCTCGTCCCTGGGGTAATGCATTCACAAATCTCTCACTCACATATACTGGATGCTCCATGCATAAGGAATAAATGTTTAACCATTTTTTCATCCTTCACGGAGCCAAAACATTCAGTCTTTTTTTGTTGTTTTACTTACAATACTTATATTCCCTTATGGTTTCCGCTTGATAAAATCACTATTTTTTAATCGATCTATTGCTTTCAGAATTTTGTGGCTTAGATACAAATACATAAACACAATCATGCATGAAGGGTGTACTAAAGAAATATATAAGCACCATGTTAATAGTACTTCTGTTTATTGCCTATAAGTAAGTCAAAACCTTTTTAATGGAGAATAAATGTTGTAATAAATATCAACATATCTCTTGGGCTTGTACAATAAGAATCCTCAACTGGAAAAAAACTTATCAAATATTATCAATTTTTGACTTGTATTTTCTCTTATTCTATCAGAAACTATCAACCAAAATTGTAAACGTAAATTTCTTCAGTTCTTAAGTAGGTGTAGCTGGCTATGTATGTATCACAAATACTGACCAAGCGAATGGAGCCAGAGGGATGAAATTTTTAATGTTTACTCTCTATTTCTAGAGAAACTTCTGTTTGTTTTCTAAAAACCCTCCCCACCCTAAATAAGTTTTTAGTGGAGTGCTCAATTTGCTATGTAAGTTTATGCTAACTTTATCCCTTTGTTTGTGTCCTGTAGCATTCAGGCTTATATTTGAAAAAAAATTTGAACTTTTTTAATTATCACTACCCAATAGAAGGCTAGAGAAATATCTTATCCTTCGATTACCCATTTTTCCAATTTTTTCATTGATCATTCCTAACAGGTCATGCTACCAAAAGATCTTGTTCATGTGAAGGTTTCTTTTGAGTGACTAACCAGACCTGTTTGCTTTTTAGTTGCTTTTTCTGATCGGTTTTGTTTACTCACTGCTGTAGACTGACGGTCTAAACAAGTTGCGATAAAAAGCAACAATAAAAAAATTCAAGATGAAAGACAGTGCTCAACAAATGCTTCATCAACTGAAAAATAAATCTGGATAATGTTGCTCCTGCTGAATTACCCATCTATGCGAGGTTAAATATTTGAGAAATAGAAAAAAGTGACTAAATCTTCCACTAAAGTTCATCATCACTTTTGAACCTGTACATGGTAAATAGAACCCTAACGTTAAAACTCTGAGAATTGATTTTTCTCAAATGTTTTACTTTAAAACCATCTACAGGGTTGGTTGAGTATGCAATCCAATTTTGGTTGAGCTATGCCCATAATTAGGCATTTTCTATGGTATGATATCTCTCATATAAATACAGTAATTAAATTTCTTCATTAAGTAGATATTACAATAAGAATAATTATGGTACCAAACAATTAGGGAAGAATGCAAAAAGTCTGTAAGGATTATATTTGTTTATCTGCCAGCCATAAGAGCTCAAGTAACTCAGCCAGTAGAGCAGTGCTATACATAAGCAACTTCTCAAAGTAAAAGCAACACAAGTTCAAGTCTTGCCCAGAGCATATTCTCTATTCATTATTTCCATTGTGCTCTGTTTATATATAAGAAGACAAGAGCTATACATGTATAGATATATATATATCATTGGAAATGATGGACAAATTTTGTTCAGTTGACTTCTTATTCAGTTCCTGTCAGCAGATCAATTGTTTAGTTTTTTGATCACAGGAATGTACAAACTGTCCAAAGTTTTTGATGTTCATCTTTTTCTGAGCGCTTCCAATTGCCTTTAGTCATTTTCAAGCACTAGTAAAAGGATGAACATTAAAAACTTTGAAGAGTTTCTACATTTCTGTGACCAAAAAACCAAACAAATGATCTGCCAACAGGAAAAACTAAATGAAAAGTTAACTTGACAAAAGTTGTCTGTCATTTTTAACGAAATATGCTTAAGAGAAAAATTACTGATGAAATACACATAATGTATGTATACATATTTCTTGTTTTTCCTTCCTTTTATCACTCTTCTAGTACTTCCAGATATTGGAAAATATCAGGTTTCTTCAGTTTTCAAGTTGTTTGGTTGGCTGGCTGGCTATGTATGTATATATTTATAATTCATAATGAAGCTAGAGGGCTGAAAATTCAAATATTTACTTCTCAATGCTCTTTTTTTTCTTAAATTCCCTCCCTAAATAGGTTTTTAGTGGAGGGGGGGCTCAATTTTTTGCTAAATTGGTCTCCAGTTTGTGTCTGCTTGTTTCTTAAAAATTCAGACTCTTGTCTGATCACTGTTAGTTATCACTGTCCAACAAAAGGCAAGAGAAGTAACTTATTCATTGATCACCCTTTTTTAAAATTTTTATGCTCACCTCATACATGGCATGCTGCCAAAAGACTGCAGTTGACAGTTTCTATTGAGCAACTAACCAAACCTGTCATTTTATCAGTCAGAATATTAATTTGTATTGATTTTGGTATGTCTTATCTCTACACCTTTTGTGTTTATCAACACATATCTCTGTGAATATATATATATATATATATATATATATATATATATATATATATATATATATATATTATATATATATATATATATGTAGGTATGTATGTATGTATGTATGTACTCATATATTACGTAAAGAGTGAATGTATACTATTAATAAATTTAAAAAGAAAGACAAAAGGAATAAAATAAAAGGCCAGAAAATAAAACACAATAAACTCTCAACAAGACTGGATGTTGCAAAGATGTATTGAACAAGGAGATTTTTCCGGCAGCAATGTCTTGTACTTCCCATGATGTCTAAATGGCAACAAATGAATCCGTATTTCAGTAAAAGAATCAATAAATTCAACAGAACTGTGACAGTTTCATTGCGTAATGGAAGTAGACACATAGAGAAGCAACAACTAAAGTCTATTAACTTCCAAAGATCTTATTCGCTGGCAAACCATCATCACATAGTCTCATACAGAACAGATAAAAGTAATTCTGGGGAACATGCTTTTGTTACATTATTATCAGTTTTTTTGACAACAATTTATCTTCACTTCAACATTTTAGTTGTTTTTATGGAGAACTGGACAGCTTGGTAGAAAATCCAATCTAACTCTATTATGAATACTACAACTGTAAATCAATATCAAATATGGTGCTGAGAGAGATCAGGACAGAATAATTGGTAGGTTTGAGGATTAGATTTAATCTCCTGTCAAACCATAGAATTTTCATAGCTTAGTCAATAAGATCAGCTGGTACAGTTAAAAGAACTGTGATATATGCAGACAAAGAAGCAACAATTAAAGTCTATTAACTCTCAAGATCTTATTCCCTGGAAAGCTATCATCACATAGACTCATGCAGGAAGGATAAAAGTAACACTGGGAAACATGCTTATGGTTCGTCATAGTTGATTTTTCGAATATTTTCACATTCATCTCAATTTTTTAGTTACTTTTATCACAATATAACAAAAATATTAAGATGAAGGTAAATGGTAGTCAAAAGATTATATCAATGATTTACAATACTTCATCTAATAAAAGGCAAAAAAAAATGCAGCATCTGCTTAATTGCTATTAGATAAAAAATAATAAAGTGTATTTCAGTTTTATGTATTTTTTATCTGGTTAAGCACTATCAACAATCATCAAATCACTCTAGCTCAACAAATGGCCAGCCCGACCAGCCAGCCAGCCAGCCAACCAGCCGGATAGGCTACAGATCTTTTTCGGTGTTCATGTGTCTGTGGGCGTGTATCTCTGGATGCTCATGGTCATATTTTTGGGGCCACAACTTTGAAAAAGATTTTTCGTTTTCCAAACAAATGCATTTTAAGGTCACCATTTTAGGACAACAATGCCGAAATCTTCTGTTGTTATTTTTTAGATAATTTAAATAAAAGATTTATTTTTTCAAGATAATTGTTTAGATAATTAGTTCTGGTACACTCACAGGCTACAAGGATTCATAAATGCAAGGTATTGATATATTAATTAATTTTTAATTATTATGTCCTTTGATTTTATAATTGCTTTTCATAGGAACTTTTCTTGGGGCGTCAGTCTACTGTATAAGTAAACATCATAAATGACAAATAAAGGATTAGCTCTCAGTGGCAATCAAAGTCACATCCCTTTGCTTCAGGAAAGTCTGGTTAACTTCACTGTCAGTTCTATGAGTCCTCGTAATTCAGTTGATAACTACACTTACCTTCTGACTTTCTAGGGCTTTTAGGGCTAGCAGAAGAAGCTCAACCTTCATCCTCCGCAAAGGTGTATATCTGTTTTTATGTACATTAGTTGTAGCAGTTATGATATAATCCTAATTTATTTTTCCATTCAGATGAAGCATTGTCAGCCATTATCAATTCTTGAATAGTATATTATTTTCCTTGAATGTTATAGTGATTTTTCAGAGTGACTTTCCTGTAATAATGGTCGACAATACTTCGTGGAAAAATAAATCTGGATGATAATAACGCTGGTGGTTAATTAATATTTAAGAAATGATTAATTTTTTTGCTAATATATTCATTTATCCTCTTGCTCACATTGTTAACTTGATTTATCAAATCATCGTAGCCTCATAAATGGTCATGTAGGTAACATATTCGTCTCCCTGGTTGAGTGTCTGTGTCTATGCGTGTGCATCTTTGGGTGCTCCTGCTCACATTTTTAGGGCTACAACTTTGCGTGTGTACACCACTGGGCACCATCTAAAAACATCTTTTTTTTTTTCTTAAAGCCTCTTTGGGGACAAACAATGCCTAAATGTGTGTTAGTATTTTTCAAAATAATTCTAGATAAAAGATCTTTTTTTTAGATAATTAGTTCTTATATACGAGCATGCTATGGTTATACACTTATGTGAGGTACTGGTATTGTATATTTCATAAATTACTGTGCACATCGCAGATGGGAGATATATTATGAATGTCATTTGACATTTGTCCCAGAAGCTATGATTCTATAATGATCTATCCAGACAAGTGCGAGTGACGTAGTTGTTAGAAGCTTCAGTGTATACAGCTTATAATTCGAGGTCATTAACTTTCAAAGAGTTTTTCAGACATTTAAACTCATGATCATTGCTATTTTTGTATCCACAATATTTGGACGGATTCATTCTATGGCCTTCTTTAGGTGCACTATCCCTGTGTAAGGTAAGGCATTATATCTCTTAGACCAGAACTTTTTACTGACAAGATTTATGACTACTCCCTCGGCAGAGCGCAAGTCAACCAAAGGGATACCTCAAATGTAATCACACAGCTTGGAGTGTCCTAATGAAGTGTTTCCACACTCTTTGCTTGTACTGTCAGTTCTCCTGCATACGAGACGGATATGCTAACCATTGCATTACCCAAACAAACTTCCCGTTAGTGTCAAATAGGGGACATTAGCAAACAGAAATCTTTTTTTTGATGCCAGGTTTTTAAAGTAGATTGTGAATGGTTTTTAATTCTTTTTCTTTATTGATCAAAGAACTCTATACCATATCCCTATTGAGCATCAAAAGCCATATCCAGTTGAAATCCACACGGTCAAACTTATACTGAGGGCCAGATTATGATAGTATGGGGCCTGTAGCATATATCATAAAGAGGCCCCTAAATTTTTTTTTAAATACATATAAATATCAGAAGACATTGTTACTTGCATAGTCAAGTAATTTTGTTCATTTGCTATAAAAGCCAGATAATACAGCAAATATGTTGGACATTTCAGTAATAGGATTACTTGATTTTTATTTGGTTTTTGTGTTATAGCTATGACATCACTTTCAAATACCTTTGTACTTATGCATCGTATGTATATCCAAAAGATACCGCACTCCCATGAATTACTGTATTAAAATGGTAAATCCAATTAGAAGTGATAACAGGCTAAAATTGTTTACCTTATACATCCAGTCATTCATTAAAGTTGAAGGCCGAACTGTAGTAATACAGAAACTGCTGCATCACTGAATTGGAATTGATAGCTTGGAGGAATTTAGTGCCTGGTCCTTGAAATTGCTGGGCCAATAGCATATGCTACTTTCGTTACATAGTTAATCCAGTGTTTCTTAGTTAGTGGACTAGTGTGGATTTCAACTTTGCATGAGTATCTTACCGTTTTGTTGGAGATCATAATGTTATTTACCCAATGTTATTTACCCTTCTTGAAAAAATCCTCTGAACCTCTATTTTTGCAATATGTGATTTTCATCATGAAAATTCATCGGCTTGGCTGAGTAAGGGAGTGTTCAACATATGGAAATTTACATAGATGTTCCCAAAAGCTCTTTGCTGATGATCATTTGAAATTCTGCACAACGAAAAAAGATATGTGTTCTCCGTGTATGCACATTGATCATTCTAGTAATTTTTTCCCCCTTTTATTTATCTGGAAAATACATACAGCTCAAAACATCTACGCAGAGAGGAATTTGCAAACATTCGTTGCTGTAAGGACGCTGCAAAAAGCTGGTCTATTGCATTAATTTGTTTGTTTATCATTGCACATATTCTTATCAGCTGTGAAAGTAGGGCTTCTGTTGTCTTGATTAGCATTCTACTCACCTTTGTTTGAATGAGATTAACTTT
This sequence comes from Thysanoteuthis rhombus, assembly GCA_963457665.1. Classification (NCBI taxonomy): domain Eukaryota; kingdom Metazoa; phylum Mollusca; class Cephalopoda; order Oegopsida; family Thysanoteuthidae; genus Thysanoteuthis; species Thysanoteuthis major. The sequence continues at coordinate 51,799,106 of OY735218.1, forward strand.
GTCCGTTTTTTTGTTATCCAAACTGACTATTGTTTATTTTCCACATAAAATGCCCTGCAATGAAGCCACGTTGTTTGATAAGGCTTCCAATGAATCCGGATCGTTTGATACGACTTCCAATGAATCCGGTTTGTTTGATAAGGATTCCAATGGATCTGGTGCCAACAAAAAAGAATTAATCCTCCTTAACAACCGCCTAATCTAACTTGAAATTAGATTTATTTGCAGAAGTACGCATATCTGTTAATTAGTAACCAACTAGCATTCCCGTGTCATCAAAGATGACAACTGTTTCATTAATTATAGTAGATAACCCATAAATAATTCCACCTCTTCAAACAGAACAAATAAACATCAAGGACTGAAGATAAAGAATCTTCCCGTTATAAAGCAGCTCAATATATAATAGGAATGGATGGTTAACCCCGGAATAATATTATATTTCCAAAATACCTAGATACAGCACCAAATTTTTCCAGATTCAGCTACAATAAAGCTAGATATGGTTCCAAAATAGCTAAATTGGTTGCTGCTCAGTTATAATGCAGTTGGCCTTTCTGGACACCAACACCCATGTTATAATAGGCAACGTTTATAGTTTTGCAATATCAACAAAGTGAATCAAAAGTATTTGTGTATCAATTCAAAGTCACTTATAGTTAATTTTTTAGTGGACCCTTTATGATATGATGGATTCAATCATTATTTAATTAGCGTTAGAGAAGTTTTCCAGCGAGAATTTCCATAGTTGAAATCGAACCTGCAGCTCTACTACTTTCCAGCGTGTGGTGAATCCACATTATTTCTGTGCCAGCTGGTAGCCCCACCTTATCAAAAATTTTCTTTGGAAAAAAAATTAGTGCCTGAGATAAGATAGGTAATACAGAAGATGTTACATTTTGTGATCACTTTGGGAAAGGGTATTCTTGGTAGCAATAAATTACTAATACCATTAAGCAAAGGATATCAAAATTGGTTTACATTCATTGTTGTTATGATTATAAATTCATTGTTATAAACATTCTTATACTATAAAAAAATCAATATGATTAATATGAATATTTTTATGTAATTTTCAATTAATTTTAACTCTTAAATTCATGGACCGTTTGTAATTACAGTGGAAATCCTCAATGAATAGAATTAAAAATAATGGAAATCTTCTGTGAATTGAATAAGAAAAAATTCTCTTAATTGTCAAAGTGAGATTATTTTAATTTGAAGTTATTTCCATTGAAATTGACATCCATTTATGACAGATATGTATTTAAAGGTTGAATAAAGTGTTTGGGACTGACTGATTTTTAAAAAAAACAATAACCGTTTGATAACCTTATCTATGATTATGATAAAGAGATTCTTCAGTCTAAATAATCAGGTGTCTCGTTATTGACAAATTGAGTGCACAAAATCAAATAAACTAGAAAGTAAAATATATTCAAATCATAAATAGGATGAGGATATTGGTCTCAATATACACACTATAATACAAAACATTATAATTTGCACTAATTCATTTTCCTTTCTACTTAGCAAATCTATTTTTCTTTCATTGACCAATGTTGTTGGCAAGTGTGACTTGGCAAGTGTAAATTAACAAATTTTCTGTCAGAACCAAAAAATGGCTCTCCAAGAATTCAGCTTTTTAATATGACATAATTAGATTTAACCGGCACCATTAATCAGATTAAAAGATCAGAACATTTCCCAAGTGTCAAAGAATGCAGTTTTTTCCCAGACTTTATCAGATTTACTCATTCACCTAATATGGATTTATCCAAAGAGATGTGGAACTCTTCATTTAATGGAAAGCTGGACAAGTTAACATAGTTCTTAATTGCTGATTCTGTCTTGTTTAGCAAATGAATTAAAATGATACTATGGCTAGAAGTTATTTAACTCTTAACTTCATGAACCACTTGTAACTGACAGTAATTTCTCCAGTGAATAGAATTTTCAAGAATGGAACTCTTCTATGAATTGGATAGATAAACAAAGTAATTCACGAACTAGTCAAAGGAAGATGATTTCTTTCATGTTATTTCCTTTGATATCGACATCCAATTTTTTAAGTATGAAATAAAGGTTGAAAAATGTACCTTAGAAGTTTGCTGTTTTCTTTTTATAATTCTGAATAACATTTGTTGATTCTTGTAGATTCTTAATGGAATATTGATTTGCAATCACTGAATCTTCTTCCCATCCCAGTCACTGATAGATAGCTGGGAAAATGGATCCCTTTTGCCCTGTTAGACAGTCTATCGATAAGAGTTTTACTCTGACAGAAAAGACCTATATACAGCTTGGCAGTTGCCATGAATTACTCCTCTCACGTTTTGTTGGTCAGTGATCACTAAAAAGTCCAAATTTCGAAGAAACAAGTATCATCACTGACAGAAACAAATTAAGGAAATGATTCACCCCAAACTTACATCTAAAATTGAAGCACCATCATTTAAAAGATGTTTCTAGATATAAGACATGAATGTTCAAATTCACAGCCCTAGACAGCCAGCCAGAAATCCCATGAAAACTGAAGAAACCTATGTTTTTTGGTTGATTCCAAAAAACTCACATTTTTGCAGCTACTTCTTGCAAATTACTCACCAAGATGATTCAAAATGTAAATTCTTTTTTTTTACCTTTGCTTGTTTTGTATTTATTCATCTGGTTCTTCCAACTGAGACAACTACAAATTCTCCCTTTCTTCTTGGTTCTTTGTGCGTTTTTAGGCAGCTGATTTACTCAAGATTAACTTTTTAAATTTCTCTTAGTTGTCGTCCACATAATTTTATTAAATAGTCACTTGAAGTATAAAATCAACATAGTCTGTTGTCAGATAAAAGTCAGCTTTTATAATTGGATGGCTGAAGCCTTTTTCTTACTCTTGCAGATTACAAATTCCATTTACATCTCATAGGACTAAAACCAGTCCACAGAGTACTTTAAAACTTTGATGAGTGAGTTGTGCAATTTTGTAATGCCTGTGATAATTTCTGCCATACTAAAAACTCTCATCCAAAACTATCAGCAGATTTCTTTAGTTTTCAAGTTGGTCTGGATTGGTGCTAGATTAATTCCTTTGTTTGTTTCCAATAGCCTTCATACTGGCTTTTTAAATATTCAGACTTTTTTAGTGATCACTGTAGAACAAAAGGTGACAGTAGCTTATTCATTGATTACTTTTTTCTCCATCTATTGAATGATCACCCCAAACACAGCATTTTGCTGACAGACATTGGTCACAACGGTTTCTGTTCAGTGACTAATGAAGCCTGTTTTAGATTTGCATTCAGAACATTTTGTGGGTTTCCAGATAATTGACAAGCAAAAGATTTCAAGCATTCAGAAATCGTGTCTATCCCTCAAACAAAGGAAAGCGTTGTTGGCAATGTTCTCACTAATTTTTTGTTGTCAGTGGGCGCAAAAATTTTATCTTCTACAATTTTTTTTCCTGTGAGAAAAGTATGTGCGCACTTCTAAATACAACAAGAGGAATCAATATTTTCCAATCAAAACTCTGTAAATTACCTACAGAATTAGAAATATTTTGTGCGCACATTAATTTCCTTTGTGTGCTGATTGAAAAACATGTGTGTGCATATACAAGTGAACACAGCTTAGAAAAAACTATGCACACCAATTCATGTAGGTGTTGATATTAAGTTCAGTATTGAATCAAGGAAAATTCTGTTACCTCGAATTCTTCTGTAAATCCAAATTCACGTTAGATCTTTTATCATTTCTCATGCATTTGGTTGAAGCTCCCGTGTTTGCAAACGCATGACACTTTTAAAAGAGATACAAATATTACAGTGCATCCAGTGTGCTGGTAATGTGACCAGGGGGCTGTCTACCAAAGCACGAAATGGACAGCTATGGCAAAAGGTCACAAGAGAGGATATTACTATGCAATATAAAATCATAAACTTTCCTCTTTTCTCAACCTTCTTCGAAAGGTCAAAAAGCTTACCTGCTGCAAGGTCAAACTCTTCTCCAACTTTTATTCCAACAGATGATTATTACTGTAACTTTTGTATTGTATTTAAACAAATTCAAAGTGATATGAGACTTATCAATTTAGCTCAGTTGGAGAGACAGCCACCAAGCAATCTTATGGATGTCATTTCAAATCATGGTATGAAAATGTATAATTTTATCAAGCTCCAGTACAAAGTCTGGAGTTAACTCTGTTATCAAAACCTAAGAAGAACAACAAGAACAATCCTCACCAATATGAGGGATGTAAACTGATATATGAAATTTATATCCTATACAGTGAGTTGAACTCATGATCAATTTATTGCGGGGAGACTGTCTTAAGAAGTGAGCTAAATTGACAAGTGTTGGATATTAACTAAAGTCTATCCCATAAATATACAAGGTCTCATTTCATTTGGATAAATAAATATATAAATGCATACTACAAAAATATATTTTATCATTTTTCATTTATCATAAATATAATGCAAAAAAGGCTCTTCAACATGGACAAAATTGAAAAGGTTTTCCTGGTCCTTTTGACAACATTACCCTAACTCTAACCTTTGCCCTAGATTATAGTTTATAAAGTACCAGTAGTTTTGAAAGTTTGGTGTTATTAACTACCAGCAGGCTCTTAGCAGATTTATGTTTTAAAAAAAAGAAAAAGATTTGGAGTTGGTATTCAAACATTGTCTAAAAAAAATACAAGAACAGTATCCAAGCTTACACCTGGCGCCAGACAATAAAAGTAACATTGTTAGAGACGTGACCATGTAATCCTTCTGCCTAAATAATTCACCAATAACCATTGTTAAAAACATTTCCCCGGATCCTAATTTTCTTCTTTTCTCCACTCTGTTAGATTCCATTATCTGACTCGACAGAGCAAAGGAAAACTTTTACCAGCAGCAGCAGAATAAAAGACAGTTACTGCAGAAAGACTGCTTGCTGCTCTGGCTTTGTCAGAAGCAGGTGATATTGGGGAATACGACATCATTGATATTCTTGAAAATACATTCAAAACTGATATTTTGGTATTTATGTTTGATGGCTATAAAATAGAATGTGTAGCACTGTATCCAGGATTTTGAGCAGGTGGATTCCAAATAGAAAAAAATTTTCTTACAAATAAATGCATGAATATTACCCATATATAGGTCGACCTAAATTTTGAGCTGAAAAACCTATTTTAAAACAACTCGACTCACACACAGTCATAAATGGTGATTTAATAGCTATTTAGTATAACTAAAGCTCATCCACCGGATAAGTCCCAAAGCTGGTAAATGCTGCAACTAACCACATGAGACCACCTGGCTCTTCCGATGTGTATTTATAGCAGTTGTCTGTGGCAATACAGTCTCCATAATGACTGTGGGATGCACAGTCATTCATTAGAAGAAGGAAATTGATGTATTTTAAAACTGTCATAGTTTTTATTTTTGCTCACATGAGGTCTAAAAGCAGTTAAGTAAATCAGATAAAATTGTGGAGCAGGATAAATTCATTCGGATATTTTTTTCCAGTATCATCTTCTTGCATTTCTTTTTATACACGCATACCTTTTATTCTCATTGTTTATTCCTGAACACTCCAATAAACAGTTTTTTTCAAGAGAAAAAATACATAAAAAAAGATTCAGATCAATGATGGTTACAATGATTCATGTATGACATATGTAAAAAGTCATACAACAGTTCATGGCTCTGCCCCAACAACCCTTCTGATTCACATCTGAAATGGACTTTTTTTCTGTCATTCATGTTGGAAAGTGCTTACCAACTTTCAAAAGATTTCATCCCAGGTTATTTGTTACTTATTCAATAGATGAGATGAAAGATTTTCTCCCAACAAGACAATGAACTTGGATTTTCATAGTGTACGGCAGTGGACAGCAAACGTTTTTGGTGGCAGGCTGTATTAGAAATGTTTTCATAACTTGCAGGCCACAGCACAAAATAACAAATGAAATATAGATCATACAAGGCTATAAAAGCAGCTTGTGTAGTGTTAAAATATTTTTAGCTAAAAACATTGATTGGTCTCAGGCCACTATAAAGATGAGACTTTTGGTTGATTTTTCCAAATTTTATTGTTTGTAAACCAGATATTGGTAAAGAGAAAGAAGAATTTTTGAATGCAATGTCTCGGATTCAATGAAGTTGTATGAAATAGAGCTGCTGACTGGATTTGGCCCACAGACTATAGCTTGCTGACCCCTGATATAGGCTACTTAATATCTGCATCGCATACTGGAAATATTATGAAAGGTCTGGTTAGTCTCTCAATAGAAACCATCATGTGACAAACTTTCTTTGGCTGGTGATTGATATGGGGGTGATCAATTCAAAAATTAGAGTAAGAGGTCAACAATGAATAAGTTATGTCTCTCACCTTTTGTTGGGCAGTGAATTTTCTAGAAACAAGCATGAATGCTGTCAAACACAAACTAAGGGGCTAATTCAAGATAAACTTACGTTGCAAATTGAACTCCATACTAAAAATCTATTCAGGTAAGGAATTTTAAAAAACAAAAGAATAAATATTTTTTCTACACCTAATAAGGAGTAAATGTTGAAATTTTCAGCCCTTTAGCTCCATTGATGTGGCCATTATGCATAATACATACGTACACAGCCAGCCAGAGCAGTTGAAAAGAAAAAGAAGTGTATGGTGACAGTTTGAGAGTCGGTTTCTAATAAAACTAAAGAGAATACGAGTCAAATATTGATACGTGACAGTTTTTTCCAGTTGGGGATTTTTATTGCCGGGTACATGAGTTATGTTGATATTTATTACAACATTTATTCTCCATTAAAAAAGGTTTTGACTTACTTATAGGCAATAAACAGAACTACAAGTAATATGGTGTTCATACATTTCTTTTTGGATACCCTTCTTATGTAAGAGTGTTTATGGATTTAGATATCAGTCACAAATCTCTAAAAGCAATAAATCTATTAAAATATACAGATTTTATCACACGGAAACCATAAGGGGATATAAGTATTCTAAGTAAAAAAAAAAAAAAGGCATGTTCTAACTATGAATATAGAACCAATGGATAAACACTTATTCCTTACACATTGTGTATGCATCTGTGAGATTTGTGAATGTATTACCTTAGGGATATGGTTGGAGATTTGGGGGCTTTGGGGGCTTGTCTCATTGTGGGGCCCTCTTCCAATGTTTAGCAAGATTTTTCATAGTACAATATTTGTATAAAAGCAGTAGGCAAACTGCTAATAAAACTCTTAAGGCCCCATTCCATTTGAGGCCAAGGTCATTGCTTTACCAATCTATTCATCTGAAAATTTATGCACTCAAAACTCTCAACTGATTTCTCAATCTCTCATTGAGGGTGAAGTGGTTTGAATGTTGGAACATTATTGTCCATAAAGGATGATGGTGCAGTACAAAAACAGAAAAAACCTATTGTGACAGTTTTCATTGACAGTTTCTAGAAAAAACTTTTGTATTTTAGAAAGAATCACTTTATCAAAACTAGACAATCTCAGATAGTAAATTTTGATTTACATGAAAAAATCCAAAGTTATTTCTCAAGGGGAATGTTTTATCAAGGCAAAGGCTTTGGAGGCTGCACCCAAGGGATTAAGTGAAAAGTTATTTTGTTTGTAAATGCTGAATCAAAGTATAAGTATTCTAAATATCAATTTGAAAAGTGTCTAATATATTGTACAGGTGTTTGTAGTCAATATACTGCTGAAAAAAAACCCTGTAATATGTACATATCATATGATGATTTGTGACATCTAAGAATGATTAAAACAGACTCACAATCATGGCAATTGAAAATAATGTTCTCAAGAACTTACAGTTTACTGATATTTTGCAAAAATTTGTTTCCAAAAAATCAAGCAAGGCACATGTTTGAATTTTAATTTTACTGGCTTCGCAGAAATAAATCTAATTATCAAAACTTTTTTTTATCTTTTGAAAATATTACTGGAGGCCTTACAGTATCTGTATTCCAGAGGCCGACAAAATATTAATCCGGTTTTGCCCAAAAGTAAAATAACAATCCATGACTTGATTAATAATTATGTAAACATTTGGCCTCTAGAAGAATTAAAAGATCAGGACAATTTTAATGAGGTGGCTTTTGAAGAAGAATCTGTCAAATGATTAAACCATGACAATGATTAAAACAATATACAACACTCAAAAAAAAATAGTTTTCCTCAAAATTTTTTAACTTCAGCAACATTTGATTCCATAAATTGATCAGAACATCATTTCCTATGATAGGCTATTAAGAAAATCATTCAGCCTTCAAGATTCTTTTGGAACTCAGATCGGTGAATGATACTGTGTTGAAATTTTGTTGTCATGTTAATTCAAGTTAGACATAAACAGACATGCACATAACAGATTTTCAAAGTTACTAAGTGCACAAAATCTTGGCACCCTTGAAAAAAAATTCAGTAAACCAAATGTGCTATCAAAGATAAGGATAATTGCAACATTTCAAAATTGATGAAATCAAAAAACTTACATCGTTTAGTTGGGCATTCTTATAAACAATGAATTATTTCTGTCTGAATTTTTTTATATAGTGATCATCATTATGTGTAGATATTTTGTACTGTTGTCCTCATCTTGATTCATCTTTTGAACACAATGTTCCAGCCATTTTACTCTGCAGCCTTCTTCAATTTCCTTTGACACCAGTTTCGAACATCAATAGGATTAAAACACCAAAAATGACCAACGTGGTTATGAAAACAATCTGAGGACATTCCACCACCAAGCTTAAATGGGAGTCCCCAGTCCAAACATTTTGAACCCTCCCTATTTATGATACCTATGATACCTAACAGTCCGAAAAAGTCTATACATAAACAAATTGTTATATGCCAGGAAAACTTTGCTTAAAGCTATTAGTAATATCCATACCTTACATGAATTGATTGCTCTAGATCTTCTATCTGGTATTATCTAGAAGAAATACCAGCAGAAAATTTTGGCAGTGCTGGTCCAAAAACACTCCAGAAAGCATATGATGCCTAGTGGTGTACTCAAACAAATTTTCAAGGTTGTAGTTTCAAAAACGTGACAAGGAGCGCTTGGAGACAGACAGACACACACACAGATGAGTAAAGAGAGAAGGATCTGTGACCTACTGTGTTGTTTAGTTGGGCAGGCCATTGGTGGGGCTACAGTGATTCAATTTTTCTTCTCTGAAAAAATGTTCTTTATAACATTATCTAGAACAGTGATTCTAAAAGTAACCACAACAGCCCCTCAGCAGGCACTGTGAGACAAGAGGGGTGCTGGAAGACAAAGGGGTTGTTGTGGGATCTTAGCTGAAATTAGGTGATTAGGGGACAAGGGACAAAAAATACAAATCAATATCTCCTACTTATATATCTGAAAAGTTGATTTTATCTGTAGTCTTATCACATTAAGCCCTTCCTTCTCAATAATTGATTTTAATTAATTAACCAAGTACTTTTGCGCAATTATTGTTTTGGTTATAAAATAAATTCTTAAATTTGGAGAAAAATTATTAAGATTTAATGTTCAATTCGACCAACTTCACAGGAGAGGAGTGCTGATAAAATATATGCTTTTAAAGGTGTTGATAGTCTGTAAGGTTTGAGGAATACTTATTTTGAATTATATCATCATCATCATCATCCTCATTTGCCTTTTCGTGCCTAGTGTTGTACGTAGATTTTTCCCCGATTAATCAGACCTCTCTATTATGGGTATCATGGGGCCAATACTTTCTGAAATTGTCAAGTTTGTCTAGCCATTTTCTATTTTGCAGGCCATAGTTTCACATATTATCTCGAGGGATCAATATTGTCTGCCATTCTCGTGGCCAGCCCATCGCCATTCAAGTTTTGTAATAGATTCTACAGTATCTTGGATTCCTGTTTTTCCTCTAACATATTGTCCTGTCTTGTGATCTTTCCATGTTATGTTGAGCATGATTCTCTCCTGTGCACATTGCACGGTTCACATTTAAGGGTCAAACTTTTGGCAAGGTTCCATGTTTCAGTTCCTAAGGTGATTTTCGGGAGGATTAATTTGTTGCAGAACAAACATATACGGACAATTACAGATAAATAATGGCATAAATAAAGTGAAAAGTTATGTACATAATTAACAGATTAATCATTTATTGAGAACCTCAAATCAGTTATGTTTAAATCAATTTTCCGTTCAACATTTTCTTAATCATCATTAGCAGCCTTTTAGCGTTCATCATCGGAGATAGACCTTCCCCAGAATTCATCAGACATCATGAGTGTTGCAGAGCCAGTACTTTCAGGACTTGTCTAGTTTGTCATACCATCTTATACTTTGCCAGACACCGTGCCGCATATGATTGCTGGGGATCCATGCGGTTGTCTGCCATTCTTGCAACATGACCAGCCTATGACCATTGATTTATTCTAATAATGTAGCATGATTCTCAGTTTAAGGGACATACTTTTGGCTAAGGTCCGTGTTTCAGCTCCTTAGTTGACTATTGGGATGATGCATTGATTGCATACCCTCCTTTTTAGGATTAACGCTACTTTCTTGTTCTGATGATAGAGCTTGCCCTACTTCTTCAACTGATTTCTTCTTTTGAGGATTTCATAGAGATTCATTGTCCTAAAGAGATGTAGTGGTCTACTCTCTCCAGATTTACATTGTGCTTCAGTACTATTATTGTTTTGGTTAAAAAAAATAAATGCTTGAATTTGAGAATCAAAGGAGGTAAATTAAAATCCACACTTGTCCACCTCAACATATAATCTAATTAAATCTGCAAAAACTTCTCTTGAAATAACAATACCCTGAAAAAGAAGAGAGAGATAAGATTGGGGATGCTCAATTGATAGAGAAACAGTCAAATGATGACCCACAAAACAATGAAATACAAGAAGAAAGACAGAGAAAAACATTTCTAATTAGATCCACCCTGACCAACCTTTCATTTACCATTTCTCTTTTTCTAAGATGACCAAACAGTCAAAACTAGTGAAGAAATATATAAAAAACTGTCTGTGGGTCTTCCATATGTTTATCCATACACACACACACACACACACACACACACACACACACACATATATATATATATAGTTCAAAAGGCTTTAAATACTAAACACTTTTTTTTAAAATTTTTGTCAAAAATTCTTTTGTGTCACTTAAGGGATTTATTTCCTAATATCAATTTATATACAATATTCTGACCAAAAATTGTTCTATATGTATAAAATTGACACATATATATATATTTGATATTGTCAACCAAAACTCTGGTCAAGGGGTTTGCATCACCACCCCATAAAACATACTTGCTATTTAGACTACAACAAATTGGTAGTGCCCCTATGCTCCACAAGGAGTGTACATGACTAAACAAATGAAACAATGTATATCAAACACAGAGAAAAACTTACAGCTTGGTCTGAATGTAGGAAGAAGGTTGGGCCTAAGGCTGGCAACTCTCCACCTTTAAAAACCTACTTGCTACAAAAACCGCAGCAGAGTGGTTGCGGCCCTATGCTCCATAAGGAATAAACAAAGTGAAGAGTATCAAACAAGAATCCAACATAAGAAAAAATGGACAAAAGAGAACAAGATCAAACACAAAATCTTATCACACTGGCGTTGAATGATCCGACCATGTCTACTCCCCACATTCAACACTTTATTATCCTACTCTCCCATAAAATCACTGAGAATATTCCGACCAAAAATTGATCTGGTCACCATGTCTGCTGGTTTCTGTGAGTAATCAATTTTGGTCAAAAGGAAAAGGTCTGTATATCAATATCTGTATTTCTCATGAGCTGAAAGGGATTATTCAGCTTCAGCAGAAAACTGCCGACACCTCCCTCCCAGACTACATGTGACCCACAAGTTACATTGAGAAGGAATAACCAGCCGAGGTCATTCATTGCTGCCTTTTGCGGCTTCAAAAACATCTGCTTTTTCTAGAACCTTCCAACAGAATTTGTCTCTTCATTGCTTCTGTCTCTTACTAAATGCAGACCAGTGGAACCAACCGAAATTCTCTTTAATGCTTTTGAACTGGAGAAAAGATCTTTTGCAATTTAGCAGCTCAGCATGTTGCCAAGAAGATAATGCTTATATCTGTTTTTTGTGCAAGTATATATATTTATATAGATATATATATATATCCGTGTGGCATTAGTATGATATTCAGGTGATCAATTAAAAAATTAGAAAAAAAACCTGACCAATGAATAAGTTACTTAAATTACTTTTTACTGGGCGGGGATAATCAAAAAAAATTGAATTCTCAAAAGCCTGAATGCTTCTGAAAACAAACTATGAACTGAACTCTCCACTAAAAATCTATTAGGGGAGAGGGTTGAAAAAATCTTTTGGACATCATAAGAAATAAATGTTGAAATTTTCAGCCCTCTAGCTCCAGTTGTGTGACCTGTACACATGATACATATACACATAACCAGCTAGCCAGATCAACTTGGAAACTGAAGAAACCTATGTTGACAGTTTTGTTTGACAGTTTCTGACATGACTTTTAACCTCCTACCTGACTCAAACTAATCTTTCCGGGAATCCTTTCCAATGTGAAAGTCTGCTGAGAAAGAAAGTAAAAAAAAAAACTAGAATGAGTTATTTTTATTACCCAAAACTTGATTACTTCTTTTCAGAGAAGCATTTCTTTTGTTCGGGTTATTTAGAAATACCGTTCATCTAGTTCAGAATGGTTTCAATATTCTTAATTGCTGCCATGCTGTAATGGATTGCACCACGAATTCTATGATATAGAATTTTTATACATAAATAACAAATAGCAAGGGGTCACTCCCCAATATAACAAAAAAATGAATTTGTGTGTGAAGGATTGAGATGAATTTATGTGAATAATTGATAGATGTGTTGCCTAGTGGTAGAGTGTTTGTTCTTGTTCGGTAGATTGCAGTATAAATCCGAGTTATACCAAAAACTTCAAAATCAGTCCTCGATGCCTTTCTGTTAAGCACTCAACATAATGAGTTGGATTGAGGGGATGGGTTCCATCTCTCTCTCTCACACAAGCAACACCAATCAAAATGGGTGTGCAAAAGTCACTGTACAGAATCACGGTACCAAGCTCTTACAATCAAAAATAATTCCCAAAGAGTTAAATCTTTATCTAATTATATTCTAGACTGTTGTACCCTCCGGCCTCCTTCGTGTGTCTGTCACAGTTGGTGACCTTCTGGATGTTTTGAACTGAACCTTCCCAGAACAGTGCAACAGACCAAACATTGTGGCTAGAACAAACAAGATTGGTACATGTTCGAGTAAATCAGTGTATGATGATAAAAAACATGTAATTCCTCATCTCAGAAATGCAGACAAAAAAACCTGTTTTGTTACCATTTACTTTATTTTTCTTCAAGTAATTTCAATGAGGTTCTTAAGCAATTCCATAGGTATAAATTATTATGAAACAGGAGATATGATTAGGCAACCAAATATTTCTACTCAATGTCTAGACGAAATCTGGATTAAATAAAAATTACCGATGACTTATCTTTGAGATGGAGAGTCTGTTTAGTTTTGCTCTTATTAATTTTTTTCTCATCTCACAGGGTTCTGTTTTTCTTGCATTATCATATCATCATGATTGTGGAAACACTACTTACTGGATTTGTTTAGTTTGTCACACCAACTTATTTTTTGTCTATAGTTTTGAGTACGGTCTTAACCATTCAATGAATTTTGGGGACAATTTAAGGACTCCTTCCTGTGTTATAAACATAACTTTTCGGTCGATCTATCCAATAGCCTACCTGAATCCTACATCGTAACATAGGCATCAATGGAGTATTCTGTTTACTACCATCATTGAAAAACTCTTTGAAACTTATTGTTGGCGTCCATTTTAAATATGGTCTCTGGAATTCACATCATTAGTCATGATATCCAGTGGTTGTCTACCGTTCTTGCAATATGACTAGCCCATTGCCATTCAACTTTTCTAATATCTCTGACCCCTGTTTGTTTTCTTCCATTGTGTGCTGCCTGTGATCTCCTCTTGTGCACGTTTGATTGGTTCTCAGTTTGAGCATGAAATTTTTGGTCAGGTTCCATTGTTTGTTGCAAAAGAATTAGCTGCTGAGAAAATTTTAGAAGCAGCATCATCGAGGTTACTTTCTTATCTAAAAATCTTGGTATATGTAAATAGCTTCATCCATTTGTCTTTTTTTTTAAACATTCAGTTCAGTGCCTTTCACTTTGTGATTTCTTTGCATGAAACTATGATTACATAAATTCCTGAATTATGAATCATTATTGAGTATGCTTGAAGCAATATAGGTTTTCTGTCTTAAATTATAGGATTTCATGGTATTGTACGAGACAATGTATAAATATATATTTATTTATTACAATGAAATAAGCCTTTGTGTATCAGTAAGATACATTTTTGTAGATATGTAAGACATGTCAGTCTGACTCTGTTGGTAAGACAACTGGCTACCAAAAAAACTGGTCATGATTTTCAATCGAGGCAGGGAAATTTTATAAATGTATTCATTTATCAGAATGAAAAAAGCTTTTGCGTGTTTCTAGCATAGATTTTGGTAGATACGTCAACTTGTCAATTTAGCTCCCTTGATAAGAAATGTGACAACCCATCAATTAGTTGTGATTTCAAATCACAGTGAGGAAATGTTGATTTTTACTCTCTTAAATTAGGTGATGATCATCATTGTCATTCTTGTTACGTTAGAAAAACAAATTCAAATATACATTTGGACTGGAGTTTGACAAAAAAATTCATCAAGTTTGATCTGCGGAATTGGGCTCTTATCTGCTGAAACTACTCTCTTATCCTCATGCTAAGATCTTCAAATTCAATGACTTCTAAGCCATCAGATAGCAGTGGCTCAGATTTTAGATTTTTAATTGTTTGGTAGTTTGGCAAATCATCCATTTACGATATTATCATTTTAGATGCTGATATCAGTTTTCAGTTTAAAAAAATGAAAGGAATTCAGAGAAACATTTTTCTTAACACACATATGCCTCTATGTATATGTTTAGTCATCCAAAAAAAATTGTCATTAAAAATATACTTAGGGAAGAAAGCAGATCAAATAACACATGAACACTCTCAAGATGGTTAGAAACATGTATTGGATTGGTGATTAATGGAATCCTATATTGTAAGGGATTAGTAATGGTAGATTGTTCTGTGTTGTTAGAAAATAGTAGCAGTAGAGAAAAAAGGAATCTACCCTACATCTTTGAGTTCACCACCACATGCTGTGATCTCATGAGAAGAGTCTAGGAAGATGAAAGTTGCCATCTTTTTTAGATGTAAATATCCAGTTGCTATGTTTTTTTTTGTCAGGAGGGAGAAATCTTGGTTCAAGGTTTGAAATATGGACATGGAGATTGAATATAGCTCATAATTGAATGAAAGATAAATACAAATGTTTTGACTAAAAAATAGGATGTACATTTTGAGATCCGACAAATGAGACATTTTTGTACAGTATACGTAAAACAAAAAAGAAAGGACATGTCAACATTAGTTAGGTTGATCATGATAGAAGGCCTGTTTAGAATAGGTTACATAGCTTTTTATAAGAAAGAAGATGTTAAGGAAAGAGTTTGTTATTTTGTTCTTCTTACACATCAGAATGTAATATAGGAGAGAAGTATGATTAGTAGGAAAAATATGTGACAAAGGGTCTCATGTCATTTGCTTCATCTATTGAGTCAAGCCCAATTAGTGATGCCCTTAATAATAAGTGGTATAGTTGACCAAACTAGATTATCCAAAAGGCGGTTGGTTCAGTTTTTGGTGCAAGGAGCTATAAGGAGTGAAAGGAGATAATTGAGAGTTAGCGTTTGCATTTAGTCGCCAAAAAGCTTCCACAGATTGTCACACCGAAGAAGATTGCTGACTAAAGACAGTATGTTATAGAATTGGTCAAAGAATTGAAACCATGTCAGCTGGGAGGTTAGAGAGATAAATGTGAGAAAAGGAAAGGAAGTGAGAGATGGAAAGGAAGAGAGAGAGGGAAAGGAGGAGAGAGAAGGTAACTGGCTAAAAACCAGGGCTTGAAATGAGCAATGGTATAATAGCAGATAAAGGAAGCGATGTATTACATAAATGGCTAGATTTACAGTATTGTATTTAGAGCTCATACTTATTTATCTTCATATTTAATTTCAATTGAAATTAAAGAAATTGCAACACATACTTCTGGGGTTTTATACCAAATAAATTTGTATTACCATGCTAACATATTTTCGTTTACCCCATAATTTTTATTATACCAAAATCCGACTTCAAGTATGAATGGGTTAATATTTCATGCTTAGATAAGGGGCATCTTATATGCCATCAAATGTGGTAGCTTTTAGTTTTGGTATCATACCTCCTAGGTTTTAGATCTACCAATAACTAGTATAAATCCTTGACTTGTTCCTTCATGAATAATAAGATGTCAAATTCTGAACCTGTGTGTTTCATGTTTCTAGCACATCCCATTTTGGCAGTTTGATGTTTCCCAGTGTGGCTGACACCCGTTCATAGAGACACAATCTTGTTTATGGTCAGGAATGATAAGGTGTTGCCAGCTGCATTTGACAATGACAGATCTCATTTCCCAAGTCTCCTTATCGACATATGTATATGTCGATATACTTCTATCTCTCTCTCTTTCCCTCTCTCTCTGGACACATAAGGGGAACATAAGAAAGTGAGGGAGAGAGAAGAATTTGACATATTGTTTATAGGCACGATGGAAATCTTCATAAGCAATATGACAGGAACAACCACAGATGTAGTATGCATAATTAATTAACTTTTATATTTCAATACAAACCGGAAATTTATCTTTCCAATTTCAAATTCACTGTATTCACCTTGCAAATGATATTCTAGAAAACTCGGCTGTGATCACTATGATGAAGATTTCTATGATGATGATGACGACTACATTGGAGATGATCACTATTATGATGATTGTTATGATTATGATGATGACTTCACTGTGGTGATTGCTATAATGATGATGACTACATTAAGGACATCACTATGATGACAATCATTATAATTATGCTGATGACTTCATTGTGGACAATTGCTATCATGATGATGATGACTACATTGAGATTATCACTATGATGAAAATTGTTATGATGATGATGATAAGTTCATTGTGGTGATTGCTATGATGATGATGATAATGAGTACATTGAGATTATCACTAAGATGACAATCATTGTGATTATGCTGATGACTTCATTGTGGCCGATTGCCATGATGATCCCAATGTTGTAGGCAAGGATCATACGCAAGATACTAACAAGGATATGCCAGGATCAACTGAAGACATTTATGGGATAGAAACGCAGGATTTATTCCAAGCAGGTGCTTACAGGGGTTATAACGTTTAATTTATATTCTAACAATATGGTGTCAGTCAATGGAGGAGCTGGAGGGACAAGAGTCACTGTGCATTCCCACAATTACAGCTTCGATCAAAACTTACTTTTCTCATTGCAATGATGATAATATCAATGACCTTGATCATACTAATCATCATCTTGCTTGTCACAAAAACTGGGCCTAAACTCAAACAATTTTTTTTCTGTTTCACACCTCTGTCAACAAAGTTGGAAGAGATTTATGTATTTACTCATGTTTTTCTGTCCGTCTACGTGATATCCCCAAAAGTTCTTGATGAATTTCTATGATATTTTGTGGAAGAGTGGGCCATGGCCTAAGGGAGAATTGATCAAATTTTGGGTCGGATCCAGGAATATATTTTTTTAAAGATATTTTTTATACATCTAAGCAATAGTCCAAAACTCGAAAGATCAAGTTACACATTTACCACCATTGCATCATAGCTGTCCAAGAAATGATTTTCATTCAGTGTTTAGTGTATGGTGTTTACAGATGTATACTCTCTTTACATGCTATCTCTTTCACCTTGCACTTACATGCTTTCATTACATGATTCACCAAGTCTGGTACAAGGCAACATTTTGTAGAGGGCTCACTTACGATCAACCTCATTATCAATGTTTCTTCTGATCTCCGAACAGCATTTGTTGCTCTAAAGGCTTTTATAAGTATATTGTGGCAAATATGATGAAAATTCATTGCTATAAATTACTTATGAAAAAAATTTTCTGAAATTTTTTTTTCTACTGACTCCAAGAGAAATTAATCCAAGAAAATATCAAATATTCTTCACAATACTGAAGACTATAATATTCTATTTATCTTTGTCTGGTGATATTTCTCTCCATCTATGCCTGGTTATTGAATAACCATAGCCCAGCAAATGACCTGACCAACTAAATGGTCTACAGATTCTTCTCTCTTTGAGCATCTGTGTCTCTGTATCTGTTCATTTATGGGTGTGTGTCTCCAGGGACATTTGGTCACATTTGGGGGGAGCTACGACTTTGAGAGGCTGCTTTGCACCACTGGGCACCATCTAAAAACTTTTTTTCTCAAAAAAAAGTGCCTTTTCAGGTCATTTGGGGTTAACAGTGTCCAAATCTCCAGCTGGTATTTTTTAGATAATTTTACATTAAAAAACATCTTTTTTTTAACATGATTTTTCATAAAAAATCTCTTTCAGTTGATGATTTCCGATAATTTTCCTGATAATTAGTTCTGGAACACATGCAGGCTATGGTGATTCATTTGTGAGGTATGGATTTATGTCTGTTTTCATTTATCTTCCTACCTGACTCTTTATGTACCTGTGTAGCTAGCCACCTACCTGTCTGTTTTTATTTACCTATCTATCTAGATCTGTTTATGGTGATCTACCTAGCTCAATTTGTTTCAATTTTTCCACCTAGGTATATGATCATGTTTGCAGTAAATGAACAAATTTACTTATTATCTGCTTGATTAAATCAGTAACAAAGAGGCGGGAAAGTTATTTTCCAAAAGTGAATCAGAGTTGACGAGCTTCTTTCCCTTCACTAGATACCCAAAATAAAAAGATACTTATAGTATACATAGGCATATAAGACAACTTTTAGTTTTTTTAAAAACTACGCAAATAATACAATGCATCCAACACACTGGTATTATGACCGGGGGGCTGTCTACAAAAGCTCCATATGGACAGTTATTGGACTTGGTTGAGTTGCATTGAGCAGTAGTTATCCCAATACATGAGTTATTGGTGTGATTGCACATGTGCTGCAAGCACACTATTGCTCTTTTAAGTCATCATCATCAGTCTTTTATCGTCCGCCTTTGGACCTAGACCTTCCCCAAAATTCACCAGGTTCAATGTTTCAGCTCCATAGACAACTTTTGGGAGGATGCATTGTTTGTAAACCCTTCTTTTTAGGACAAATGGGATTTTTTAGTTCTTAAAGGTTGAGCTTGCACTACCAAAGAATTGCTATCCTAAAGTGATTCCTCTCTTGATTTCTTCTTCTTTGGAGAATTTCAAGGAGAGTCATTGTCCTCAATCCGTGTGGTGGTCTACTTTCTCCATTTTTGCGTTTTCAATCTTGATCATAGTGTGTTCGTTACCAATATGATTGCTGCACATAGCTTTTGTTTCGATGATGTTCTCACGAGAGCCGACTTCCTTGCTTTCTTCATTCAGTCAATTTAGCATAAGTTAGAGGTCATGGAGGTTTTCTGCAAAAAGGACAATATCATTTGCAAATCTGAGGTTGCTCAGTTATTCGCCATCTATTCTGATTCCTTTGTTTTCCCAGTCTAGGTTTTGGAAGATCATGTTAAAAGTTGGGAAAAGCTGGTATCACCTTGCCCTCCCCTATTTTGGAGCCAAAAGGGCTCTGAGTCTTTGTATAGCCTGATAAAGGAGCTGCTCTGACTGTATATATGTTGCAGTACTGTGATATATACAGAATTTACACCTTGTAGAATGATAACCACAATGATTTAGGGAATTTCCACTGATATATTTTCTATTTATTTTTTATTCTTATTCCAATCATTTTTGTTGCTGCTTCTTCTCCCAAAGTTTTTGAGATATCAATGTCTTTCCAGTGCAAATTGGTGCATCTTAAAAATGTGAATTGCACTTATGTACATTTTTGAGAAAAACTTTCTATCCTTTGCTGTTTTGAAGTATTTGGTTATTCCCTTTGTGAAGGTTGTAAAATTTTTTCTGCAAATCATTTTTGAGGCTTTCATTAAGGTCTGGGGTAGGGGTAACTTTGCAGCACGAACACTTGCTCTTTTTTGGGGAAATGCAGGCTCCGTTTTGTCTTATAGTCCTTTATATATGGTACTAAAAGATGGACATCATACAATATAGACTATGAAAGATTAAAACTGAGGTTCATGAAAGTCACAGAGCCTCTATTAGAGACTTACACAGTCAATATAGATTTACTTACATGCAATGTAGTTATTGGGAAGTTGGGTGAGTCAAAGGCTTTGGCATTTGCAGGAGACAGATCAGGAATAAACTTTGTATCGATCTTTGGTATCAATTAATTTATTCAGACTGATGCCAAGAGAAAATTAACTCAGATCTCTGCACATTTTTAATGAACGTATTTATGCAAATCATGAACAATCAATTAAAAGTATTTAGAGCAGACGTACTGATTTAAAATTGGAGATTTTTACCAGAAAAAAATCTGTATGACAGGAGAAAATATACAAACACACACACACATACACACATGCACGCGTGCAAACACACTCACACACACATATACATATATATATAAATATATATATTTATAATGATAATTATAAGTATCATTTGGATATGATATCCAATAAATATATGAACTGAATAGGAAGGAGAGAATATTTCTAAATAATTTATTCTACTGATTAGTTTTGACTAATGTTATTAATGAATGATTCAAAAAGTGTATTGAATCTGCATTGATACTTGAACAAGAAATGGTGGTACAGAGACCAGGATTTTTCAACATATACCCCGACCTGTCTAAATTAATTTTCAAACAGCATAAAATGATAGTCAACAAGCGGAATTACAATAAATTTTACAGAGATAGATATTGAATAATCATTGAGCAACATGGTATATATCTTACGGATTCTATATGATCTTTATTTCTGCCCCTCCTGTGTTTCAAATATATCAGCTCATTTTTTTGTTTTTTTTACATTTTTTTTTTATATCATTAAAATATTTTGATGTCCAATTTCATGAGGTGATATTTTCACATGACAATATGAATTGGAAAAAAAAAATGTTTTATTCAAATTCAAATTCAGACTTTATGAAGATGTTAGTCAATACTAGTCAATAGAATAAATCATGAGAAAAATATTTTCCCATTGTTATTTAATTCATATATATAATTCATAAATCAGTATCTATCTTATACCTACATATACAGTGTACATTCACACACACACACACACACACACACACACACAGAGTCTTACACAAACATGCAATTTCTTTGTGATTTAAATTTTGCATTTTTATACATTGTGGCATAAGGTAAGAGAGAGAAAAATCATATCAACTCGGCAATCTGTCGTGAAATATGACGAGCAAAAATACTGACATCTTTTAATACTTTTAGTCCTTTATCATGAGAAAGTATCTCTACGGGTTTCAATACCGTACATGCAGTCACTGATGTTCATGGGAAGAGAGGGGGTTGAGCCCTCACAATCATATTGTTCTTTTTCAACCATGCAGGGTTTTTTCTTTGCAATATCGTCTATTTGAATTTGAAGTGCCAAGAAAGAGAGTGGAGAGCTATCAGATCTGACAGCTCAATACATCATCATCATAAAAAATTCCAAGTTTTAAGAAGGCTGTATTCTGGATGAAGACTTTGGATTTCAGAGGACAAAATGTTTCATAGGATTTTTATCTTCTTTGGTTGATGGTAGCAATTATTCCCTGAAAAGGGACTCAATCCCAAAGGAAGCTAGCTTTTCTTTTTTTTTCAAATCTCAGCACCTTGAATTCTCAATCGCTGACTCCTTTGGAACTGTCCAGATGAAAAATGTCTTCTTCTTGGAAATGAAGAAAGAAATAGCTATAACTTTACTGCCATCTTTCACAGCACATAACAAGGGTTCCATTTGTTAGAAACAGTCAATCAAAACTGTAACCAAATCTTCTCTCAGTTTTTAAGTTGGTCTGGCTGAATATGTCTCAGGATTACAGGCCACACTAATACAGCTGGAAGCTGAAAATTATAATATTTAACCTTTATTATCTGAAGAAGAAAATTTTTTTTTTTGTTTATTAAGAATCCCCCCTCTACATTGTTTTCTCAGTAGGGACTCAATAAGTAAGTTCAACCTAAATCAATCCCTTCTTTTGTTTCCTGGAGCATTCATGCTTATTTTTTGAGAATTCAGACTTTTCTAGTGAACACGGAACAGCAAAAGGCAAGCAAAGTAACTTATTAGTTGATCACCCTTTTTCCTAGTTTTTAATTGATAACCCCAGCACGGCATGTTGCCAAAAGACATTTGTCGCATGATGGTTTTAATCGAGTAACTAACCAGAACTACATTTTTATTGATTGATCAGTCTTTCATGGATCTGCAATATAAAAGCATTGGCCAATATGTTTATGATATTTTACCTCATGAAATACCCAAGAAAGAATTCATCCCTTGCTTTTCTTCCTATTTCAATGGAATCCTGGAAGAATCAATCAGCTCGTTCCCTTGTTATTTGGTTTTGAACACTTAGCAGAAATCTTAGGTATATATTATTTTGATTTATCAGTTCTCGGGACTTTATTCAACAAACATACCATTTATATCTACCCATAAGTATTGAATAATCATAAAAGAATAATAATTCTTTCGATAATAGCTCTCTCATATTTCATGACTTTATCAAAATATATCCATCAATTCAAATAAATATTTCTAAATTATCATGTTCCATGTTTTTTCTCTGTGAACTTATATATCATCAGCAGTACATCCTCAAGTCCACACTGATTACCGGCCTCTCCCGTGACAAGCATGATCGTGTTACTCTCTGCCATGTTATACCAGCAATCTTTTCTATCTCATCTCTCCATCTTGAATCTGTGGATTTTCCTATGTTTACTGTCCCACGAACACTACACACTCAACATTTTGCTCTATTTGTTGTCCCTCCTTCTTGCTATGTGTCCTGCCCATCGCCATTTTCTTGCCTTATTACTTGTACAATATCCTTCACTATGGTTTTCTCAGATAATCTTTTTCAGTCACTGAGAGATATTCTTCGAAAGGTAATAGAATGTACGAATATATATAAATATATGTATGTAATGGAATGAGGATTCACAACATAAATACGTTTGAAATAGAATTAAAGAATGATGCTACCACCTTGAATGATAGACATCTAGGAATCTAAAAAAAATCAAATTATTTGCCAGACGAAGCCAAAACTGGGCAGAAACATAAATGTGCTTGTGTAGCAAATCCTTATTTCCATTATGTTTCAAGCTCTACTTTAAACCAACTTAATGCTTAATGTATCAAGAACTTCATGGAATAAATCCATCAGACATCGGATATTGTATTATATTATATTATATAATATCATATTTCATCCCTGATTTGTATTGTGTGGTTTATGTATATGTATATATATGATAAGATAAAGGATTCAATACACAAATACATTGATGTTTCTGCCTTGTTTGGGCCTCTTCAGGCAACTGATTGGATTTTTCTAGATCCCTATTTAAGACATTTTTGGGGGGAAGGATATTTTTCTGGATGGAGAACCTTCACCTTATTCTATTTATATGCCATTTCTTTTCTTTTTATTGTTTAGTTATTGGTCACTGCTTGTTATGTTTAACATAGTGGAGATAATTTACTGTCTGGTAGTTATAAATTTGCAATTGTGTTGATATATATATATGTGTATATATGAAGAAGTGCCATACTGTTTGTCTGTAATGCTACAATGGAAACAACCTAAGCATCGGCACAGCCTATCTAAATTTACGAAGCATACTCAAGGGATCAAAAGGAAATTTTTAAGTAAAAGTTTTCAGAATGTACATATATGTACAAATATATATACATATATCTTCACATCTTATATGTTTATATATAGTTCTGTAAAGGATCAAAAGTAAAAGGAAACTTTTTTGACAAATGTGAAAGATTTGGTCCTTTTTTTGACTCCTTAAATGTTTAACCTGCCATTGATGGATTCTTTTACTAGTTTATATATCTGTGAACACATAGAAGTATATGCGTGTATTCATAAACAGGAATCCTCTGATAAGTGAGATTCAAATTTGCTTGTTTTCAATCAACATGCTCACAATTTTCATTCAAAAAAAATCAAATAGCTCATCTTATTATGTATGTAAAAAATCATCTCAAAAATTGATTTTGTTTTTTTCTAAATTTGGAATTCTGGAATAATCACATAACTTTGCATATGTTTTGATCATTTTCCAAGTTTGATTGACTCTGTTTTGATGAGCACGTCACTTTTTGACGATGCATAAACCATATTAATAAGGGGTTTCCTGTATATATTTTTATGATTCCCAACAGATTCGACCCTGTCAAGATTTATTATATGGGCAAAAGATTTCAACTGATTAGGCCAAAATAAATTTTGCTAGCTATAAAATAAAGTTGATACATTGAAAAAATAAGAGAAAACAAAGATTTTTTTCACTGAAAAAAAAAGAGACGAAACTAAATTAGCAATCTTTCGAAAAATTGCTTTTAGGAAAATAATGACTAGCACTTTGAATCTTATTAGTGAACATAAATTCAGCATAATCTCTATACAAGGATAGAGCTTCAAATTACTGTTTTATTAAAATTGTTTAAAGACCCTTTAAATTCTGTATGATGATGGCTGATCTTAGTTTTATAAGGTAGACATTTATTTCCACCCATGAGAGATTATTTTGGTATTAAACATGACATTCTGCTATAAGTATTTTCATCCAGAACTGTATTTATATGAGCAATTTTATGATCTCATTTTATATATTGAATAACTCATTACTGTTTTCATTGAACAAAATAATTGGGAATTATTTTTGCAATTTTTTCTACTTTTAATTATTTATATATGACAGTATTCATTAAATATTAAGTCTGACATTTATCTTTTCAAGGAACGCAGGCCCATAAAGTGCCAGATTAACTATGTACCAAAAACATCATATGCTACTGGCCCTGCAATTTCAAGGGTCCCCTTGCTAAATGCTAGCAAATTGTCAATTCTAATACAGTTATTCTGCACTTGCTCTATTTTTATAGTACTACATGACCTATAACCTTTGTGAATGTTGAGGTTAGCAATTTTAATCAATAATTCCTTCCAATTGGGATTATCATCTGAATACGGCAACTAATGAGAGTATGGTATCTATGTGATGCATTTACATCACATGAATTTGAAGGTTTTTGAAACTGAAGTCATAGCCAATGCACAAAGATCAAATCAAAGACAGACTAATATAATAACTGAAATGTCGGATATATTTGCTGTATTATCTGGCCATGTAGCAAATGAAAAGATTTTTTTAAATGTAGGTTCCAACATTTACATGTATTTTCTTAATTTGGGGCCCTTCAATAACATAAACTATGGTTTCCAACATTTTTTGGCAAAATATTTCATTCACATAATTTCAAATTTTTCATGACCATTATTGGATTTCTTCATTTTTGAACAAATACATTTTATTGATAATTATAGGAAAAATCATTTGAACACATTAAATCAATATTCAAAAGCTCTTATTGAAATCAAAAACTTTGGATCAGTATCTTGGAAAATTTTGGATGATTTTTGAACATCAGAAGAAAATAGGTGACAAGTTTATCAGTTTGCAAGAAGAGGGATACGTACTGATCTTTATGGAATGAGGTCATACAATAAATAGATCTGGTAAGTCACCAAATAGACACCATCATGCCACCAATGTCTTTTGGCAGCATGTTGTTGGGGGTGAACAATGAATAAGTTATGCTATGTCTTGATTTTCAAAACACTGGCAGACACAAAGTAAGGGATCAATTTAGTATAAACCTACACTGAAAATTGGACCTCCCACTAAAAACCTCCTTTGCGCGTATACTTCTTATTCATTTTTCAAGTGTTTTGGTATGGTCAATGTCTGCTAATGGAGACATTAGGATATATCTAGTTTCCAAAATCCAGCCTTACCATACACTTAGTTTCTAAAAGCCATTCCCAAGGGGGAAGATTGCTGAAGGAATCTGCCCACATACTATGCTTTGATAAATCAATCAGCTGATCAAGCACTGACATGCATACATAGATCTAGAAGGAACAGGCTATGAACCAAGAATTCCATGAATATGGCGTGTGAGTAGTGACCATGGTCAATGCAGAAATCAATAGGAGTCAATCCTCAAAACATGTGATGTATGTGAAGGGAATGCTCATTCTATCCTTGAATCAAATTTAACATTCCAGAACAAAACAGGTGCCTGAGGAAGGTAAGAGAATACCTGGCTGAAACATTGCATTAACTAAAAAACAAAGTCAAAGAAAAAATTTTACTTAATCATATACAATGATAGGAAGTCTCAGTTTTTTATCCTTTTTATTTGTATCTATTAGACACTGAGCTTAGTACATACTAACATTTGCAAAATCTAAACTAGAGAAACAAATCATTGGTCATTTGGTCTCAGTGTAGATGGCAAACTATTCTTTGTCATTGTTATTCATAAACATTATGCACTGAGGTCAGTACATGCTAACTCTTGTAAAATCTAAACTATTAAAAGAGTGTTAATGGTAAGTCAAGGGGGTCACTCTGATCATTTGGTTACATGACAGATGCCAAACCATTTTGCCATAGGTCAGCTTATTTCCTCTGCAGTCTTCGAATAAATTTCAGTGACACAGCTTAGGGTTAATGCAGAGAGAATTAACATTGATTGATCCTGATTGAAGCAAACGTCAATGTCTATTAGGAAGCTAGAAAGTTATGGAGTAAACGAGATGGACTTGATAGAATCAAGGCCCATAATGCTTTGGCTTCAAGCAAAATGAGGCCCGTGAAGAAATCGGAAACAGTAATTGGGTTGTTGGACCAAGGATAAGAATCAAACAAATTTTGGCAAAGGTTTTCAAAAAAACAATCAAATGACCTTGGCTTTCCTCACTCAATACTAAGTTCAAAGTTTCTTTTTAGGTATAGAAAATTTTTAAAGCTTTTTTTGGTGTCCTAAACTGATACTCAATGTGATGTAAACTAACACCTTTCCGTTGCGAAAATTTCAGCTGGGAGACATTTGGATGTAGATTACTACCATGAAAGAAACTATCTATTAAAATTCCCTACTAAAAGTATATTCAGTCATTTCCAATATTATTTATAGGAAAGTCAGTCACATGACAAATATGATTGAAAAATAACCAGATGCTACTATATCATTGAAATCAGTCAAGATGTTCTTTCTTTGAAAGTTTTTCCAGAATCAGATGATCATAACTTATTCCTTGATTATTTTCTCTTGATTGATGTTTTTTATTCCAAAGAATTTTGTTTTGATGAAGGTTTTTACAAGCAAGGATTGCCTCATTGAATTACAATCTTGGTCTGTTTTGCTTTGGTACATTCCCTACCCTCTGGTAAAATAATAAAAATATCTTGTGATCTGAATTCTCCATGCTTTGTTCCTAATTGCCTCAGGTTACGTATTTGTCTTCCGGGTATTTCACTATGTTGTGCAACGGAATCAATATTTCATGAGTGAAATAATCAGATAAATAAAACTCACAGAATTGCATAACCAATTGCATCGAAATTTGATGTTCTACGCATCATCATAAACTTGTTTGAGAAATTTGGATCAGAGACTTTTGCATGTGTCAACTTTGAATCTTACTACTCCATTCCAGTGAGGCCAATTTAGCTGTTCTGCATCAAATTTTAGCCCCTCCAGTTATGACGGCCTGAGCATCTGTAGACATCAGCTGTAACTTAACTCATGATGATATTACTACTGCTATTATACTAGACCAGGGCCAATACTTTGGTTGCAAAATTGATGTAAATATTGATTAATGTAAGATTTGAAGCTAGAAGCAAGATTTGGAATTTGTGGCTAAACATGAAAAAAGCTTATTCAAGATCCAAAAGAGCTAAATTGACAACACAGCACGAAACGTGTTTTATTGAACTAAACCTATTTGATTGATTAGCTATAGATGCGATTGCCTTGGAAACATGGACTTTACAAAAACGTAAATATGAAATATGAATTCCCCATAGTGATTTACTTATTTCTCCTTAATTTCATCCGAGAGAGTGGGCAAATTTGGCTGTAATTCTATGCATCATTTTTCTTTTTTCATCAATGTGGAAAGTTTTGATTCTATTACAGCTATTTCTAATTTTTTTGCAAAAATAGCAACTTCAAACTTTTATAACTCTTGATCTAATGAACTGGTTTTGGTAAAATAAAGTACTTTGTGATCAGCAATATGCCCTTTATCTTTTACAATAACTTTCACTAACATTTCTGAGACAACTAAATTCTGCCTGACCTCTTTACTGAAACTGATATCAAAATCACCCTGCTTGGAGGAAGATAAAAATCTTCTAGGATAACTCCAGAAGCAATCAAATAATTTACTACTAGAGTACAAAAGTATGAGCTATAAGGATAGATTAAAAGAGTTGGGGTTAACATCATTAAAAACTCGGAGGTATAGCGGAGACCTAACCCTAATGTTTAAGATAATGGGTTCTTTTAATATTAGTAGATACTGATATATTTTTGACTAGTGAGGAGTCCAAGGGACTGAGAGAACACATATATATGGTAGCAGTAAATAGAAGTAGACTGAATATCAGAGAATTCTTTCTTAGCGATAGTGTTGGGGCTATGGAACAGATTACCAAAATATTTTGTGCTATCTTCAAGTTTTATGTTTGAGGCCCAAGACATGGTGTAGACATAATTGTTACAATGTGTGCTTGTTTATAGAATTTATATGCTTTTTTTTCACCAGCAAATTAATGTTTTGAATGTTCTGAACAATGCAAGAACAGAAATCTTGTGAATGTCTGAACGTAAAACATGGCAAATTACCAAGTTGATTTTTTTCTCTATTACTCTCTCTCTAATTCTGCACACTTTGCCAAACTTCATCATCATCAATCTCTTAGCATCTGTCGTTGGACACAGACCTTACCCAGAATTCACCATATCTCTCCATCATGGGCATCGCGGAGCCAGTACTTTCTGAATTTGTCTAGCTCATCTCTCCATTTAATACCCTGCTGGATATATTGTGCTGTCTTCTGATCTCTCATAGTGAGGTTGAGCATAAATCTGAGGTTGTTCAGATATTCCTTGTCAATTCTGATTCTTTTACTTTCCCTCTAGTCTTCTGAAGATCATCTCGTCAGGCTTTGGAGAGTTTGGGTGAGCTGGTATCACCTTGTCTTACCCCCTTCTGGAACTGAAAGGGCTCTGAGTCTTTATGTAGCCTGATAAGGGAGCTGCTATGACTGTATATATGTTGCAGCACTTTGACATATACAGGATGTACACCTTGTAGAGTGATGGCCCCCATGACCTTAGGGATTTACACTGAGTCAAAGGCCTTTTTGAAGTTGATAAATGGTACAGCTTGTGGTGGCTTATATTCTGCTGCTTTTTCTCTCAGATGACTTATCGAATGCTGGTGGTCAATGATCAAGTAGCTTCTTCTAAGGCCAGCTTGCTCTCATGGTTGGTTTTCATCTAGTGATTTTATGATTCGGTTCATGCACACTTGAAAATAGATAAAAGCTCATGTCACATAGAAACTGCATATAATTTGTGTGTGAGTGTATGTGTTTGTGTGCGTGTTTTAAAAATAACTTTGAGGGTTAGAAAAAATGATCAGAGAATAAATCAAAGTAAAACATATCATAATTAGGTGACCAAAAGGGAGATGGGTGGGACACCTAGCATGAAGAAAGGTGCAAAAGGTTTACAGATTGATATCCTATAGATAGCATATGACAAACACAGTAGAAGACATGACATAAGATGGAAAGATTGAAAGGTTTGCAAGTAAGATATGGCAGAGGTTAGCACAGTCAAGGTTGACATTAATGTAGCTGTGAGAGGCTTGCAGTGGACATGATGAGATCATTATTACCAGTCATTTTACGTCCGCCGCATCTCAAAATACTTCTCCATTTCCTGCCATGATAACAGCGATTGCATTAAACTCTGCTGTCTTCCTGGCAAAACTTATATAAATATATATATATATATATATATATATATATATATATATGCACACATGTGTGTGTCTATATATAGACACATATATATATATATATACATGTGTTTGTGTATATATATTTGTGTATATGTGTATATGTGTCTGCCTTTTTATATGTGTATATATATATGTGTGTGTGTATTGCATATGTGTATGTATATATATATATATATATATATGTTTGTGCATATATGTGTATATGTGTGTGTGTGCATATATGTATGTGTGTTTGTTTGTGGTGTGAATGTATCTCAGCTGTTGTACCTTCTCTCCTGTGTACATACAGATGAACGGATTTCTTTCGGGGAAAAATCTCCAACTTTAAATTAGTGTTCTATATGAAATACTTTTAATTGATTGTTCATGATTTGCATAAATACATTCATTAAAAATGTGCAGAGATCTGAGTTAATTTTCTCTTGGCATCAGTCTGAATTAATTAGTTGTCATCAGAAATTAATATAAAGTTTTGATTTTATAAAAAATAATTAAACACATGTCGCAGTGTGATAGCAGTGTCAACTAGAGTTATTATAATTCTATTAATCATATTTTAACTCTTTTAAGTTGTTTCAGTCAGCAGATTTTTCGTAGACATTGAAGATTTTTTTCCAAGTCATATATTTGAATGATTGTTTTTGTTTGACTAGGAAAGTTGTTTATGATATTAATTAGGTATTTCACAGTGGAACAATGGTTAGCAAATAATCTTGAAGAAAACTATTTCTATAGAGAATTGAATCCCCACCAGGTGTCCAACAAATATCTATTTCCAATATCTATGAAGTATACATAAATATATGAAAACATCAACCAAAACTTTCAGCATAGCTTTCTCCAGTTTTCAAATTGGTCTTGCAGGCTGGCAGGCTTTTGATCAAGCATACAGGCCACACTAATAGAACTGGAGGAATGAAAATTTTTAATTTACACCTCATCATAACTAGAGAAATTTGGTTTTATTATTGAAAATACCCCATCCCCACCCCAAGTAGGTTTTTAGTTGGGGGAGCTAGGTAAGTTTATGCTAAATGGGTCCTTTAGTTTATGTGTCGAAACATCCATGATTGTTATATTTATTGATCACACTATCTTCCAATTTTCTAATTGTTCTCAACACAATGGCCTTTATTG
Organism: Thysanoteuthis rhombus; assembly: GCA_963457665.1. Taxonomy (NCBI): domain Eukaryota; kingdom Metazoa; phylum Mollusca; class Cephalopoda; order Oegopsida; family Thysanoteuthidae; genus Thysanoteuthis; species Thysanoteuthis major. Next base: position 51,830,470 of record OY735218.1, read on the forward strand.
AGTGACAGATTTATTTCTAAATTCTTTTGATAGCAAGTTTAGGATAATTTCTAAGATAAAATGTTGGAGCTTTCTTAAAAGAAAGATATTGTGGGTGAAATTTTTGGATGCAATATCCAGCATATTATTTTTTCTTACTTTTCATATTCAGATATGTTGGTGAGTAGAACCGAACAGTCTGGTAAACAGTTGGCTTGATAACCATTGTTCCACACTGTCATAATCTAACTTTTGTTTAGTTTCGCACAGGGTCACAACTATAAAGCTCCTAGCAAAGATCAGACTCTTTTTTGTTGTAATGGTCAGTTAGACAAGCTTGATAACTATTGCTTTATGGTGAGACATCTAAATGGTTTGTTCTGATTTTTCTTACAACAATTAAAAGATGTGTCCAGTTTTTCATTTGAAGGACAATACTCTTTTGTCATACTCAGAGATCACAAGGCATGATAATGTATAAGAAAGCAGATAGATGTCTGAGATATCCTAAAAGGCATTAAGATGCACAAATGTCAATGGGCAGGCCATTTTGCATGTATGTCAGTTAACTGCTGTATATCACAGCTCACAATGCTGATTCTTCGAGATAATGTGAAATTGCATTCAGCAAAAAATATGATGGCATGATGATTTAGACAAGTCCAGAAGGTATTGACACTCTGATACTCGGGAGTACAGGAAAGACCCGAGTCCAACTATGAACTTCAAAAAGCTTATGATGTTGATGATGATGAAAGCATTGCATTCTCTGATAATGAAGAGTTCCAAATGGGTTATCTAGATTCAGAGGCAAGTTTCATATGAAATAGAAGTATTACTTATCTGTTTGAAGTGGCTGGTTAGGTCAGTCATGTTTCTGTGATATGCTTATCGAACAGTCAGAAATTTATGTAACCTTCAACATTATCTAACATGGTGAATTGTACCAATTACACTTTAAATGTTTATGTCATCTTGATAAGCTAACAATTTCCGATGAATATGTTGTTCAAAGTTGACAGAGATAAAAGTTTATGGACTGCATCACTCATTTTAATGATATTATTATCATTGTATTTTTTGTTTTTATCTCTCTTTGATTACAGCAATAAAATAGTTGCTCCTTCAGACGTTCAATCACAGAACATCCGAAAAAAGTCCATTCAAAGACTGTTCCAGATGATTGAAGTAGTTATTTATTCTGTTTTCATGACATTTTGGCTGATCTATTCTATAGCCTTCCTCTAAAGCAACTATGTGAATGTCATGGTTGTAAATAGATTTTTTTTCCTTAGGAGCAGCAACACTTATAACATAGGAATCAGGTGTTTTTGTCAACTTTCTTTGTTAGGTCAGGGTTTTTATACCTTGTCCCCCGGTTGAGTTGCAGAAGCCATATCAAGTTGAATTCCTCTCTGACTTATGCACTTTGCCGACATGCTGGTGTATGTTGCTTCTTTGATTTCTCTCACTTTCCAATGGCGTTCCCAGTCTGATTGGACTTCTTCCAAGAGAAAGTAGTGTTCACTTTTCTCTCTCCTGATGCAGTCCACCATGCCAAATTTAAAGGAGAAAATTTTCTGTTCATGACAATTTTTATACTATAGTACACCCAGAGAAGGCAGTAGAATGGATTTGCCAAAAAATCATGTGAAAAACTAATTCTTTAAATGTAAACAACCCTTTACAAAACTATGGACAACTGAAATTTAGGTTCATTTCTTGACTTCTGAGCAGGGTTGGATTAAGCTAATTCAGGACCTGTAGTATATGTTATAAAAGTTTCCCAAATTTAAAAAAAATATTAAATCAAAAACATAATTTTTTTAGTTACACAGTCAAGTGACTTATATTTTCATTTGCTTTACTGCTAGATAATGCAACACGTGTCTGACATTTCAGCAATAGGATTACTTTGTTTCTATTTTGATTTTTGTGCAGCAGCTATGACTTCAGTTTCAAATACTTTTGTAATCATGTGTCATATATGTATCACATACTGATTCCAAACCAGTGGAGCTCCCTAAATGTGATTTGATGCCAAAGGTTGCATCTTTCTGGCAGCTCCTGCAGCCAGGTTGATGCTTAATAAATCACTCTGCTTTCCTTTGGACTACATCCACAAATAGAGGCCTTTCACGTATCACATAAATACCAAACTTCCATGAATCATTGTGTTGAAATAACCCCTATTAAAGATCATAATTGGCTAAAATCGCTAACCTTAACACACCTTATCGTTCATAAAAGTTAAAGGCAATATAGTACTATAATGCTACAACAAGAACAGAGTCACTGAACTGGAAATGATAGCTTGCAAATATTTAGCATAGGGCCCTTGAAAATGTGGGGCCTGAGTATATGCTACTTTTGCTACATAGTTTTTCTGGCACCGCTCCTGAATATAGTCCTCTTTTGTCTGTATTAACAGTGAAGAGTTCCATGTGGATTATCTGAATGCACTGACAAATTTTAATACAAAACACCGAATGGACATGATTTGCATTTATTAATATTGCTTCAGCCAAAATATAAATAAATTTCTAACTGCTATATTTTATTACTTGTTGTCAGCCAGTTAAAAATGCAAGACTTTCTTTCCTTTTGTCTTAACATATTTATGGTTTTGGTTTTGCCCATGAAATTCGATATTTTTCCTTCAGTTTTATAGAATCTACAAAGATTCTGTTAGTAAAGTTTCATAAATTCCAGCAAAGGAGTATGCAGCTCAAATTTTCTCTATTAGAACTGTGCAAATTCCTGTAAACTCTCAACAGAAACTGTTCCTTGCCATATATTTGATTGTTGCCAATGTTTTTCAGACTGCCTCTTCATCTCACCTTTTCACAGAATATATATTCGTTTATTGTATTTACTCAATTTCAAACCAGATATCATCTTAATGAGGTACCTTAAAAATGCCCGAGATACTTGTAATAAATGCAAACAGAGGCAATAACCTCAATTTCCTCTTGCACTCAAATGAATAGATACCCATTGGCCACAAAAGAATTGTTTCTCTCCCAGTTTTCATTCTATTCGTGCAAAAAAAAGTAATTTGTTCCTCTGACTCAAATTTCACTTTTTCTTTCAAATTTTGACAGCACTGCCATTCCAGGTAGCATAAATTACTTGTTAGAAACCGTCAATCAAAACAGTCACCTTAAGTTTTTTCAGTTTTGTTTTGGTCTCAGTCCCTAAGAGTTGCACTTACAGGCCACACCAATGGAGCTAAAGGGCTGAAAATTTAAACATTTACTCCTTATGTCTAGAAAGCATGTCTTTTTTGCATGTAATCTTATGCTAAATTGATCTTTTAGTATGTGTCTGCCAGTATTAACAATTGTTTTTGAAAATTTGAACTTTTTTAGTGATCACTGCCCAGCAAAAGGTAGGAGAAGTAACTTAATCATTAATCTCCTCTTTTTACAATTTTTCAATTGATCACTCCCAACCAAGCATGCTGCTAAAAGGCATTGGTCATATGATAGTTACTATTGAATGACCAACCAAATCTGACTATTATTCATTCATTACTATGGCAATACTAGCATAGTGATCATCAAAAATCATAGAATCCTCTATGTATGGCTTGGCATTTCTCTGTAGGATCAGATTATCCATATAATCTACATCAATGCGTGGCTACCAGGCCTTCTGCCTAAGACAGATGTCTGAAAGATGTCTCAAAGCGTCACTCTCTGACACTTCTGTCTATGATCAGAGTGTAGTATCTTGATGCTCATTGAAATGCATTACACATCACACACACACACACACACACACACACACACATATATATATATATATATATATATATATATATATATATATATATATATATATATATATTGCTGCCACAATATGAATATGGAGAACAAACAGTTGTGTGCTCTCCACTGAGCAGCATGTGCTTGAGTAAGGGACAGTCCAGCCCTAGGTTGCTAGATGCTCTGTTAATCGGCAACAGAGCATAGGGTAAGACAGTTGCAGAACAATCTTGTTGCTGCTTATGGCACTTGGTGTATATATATATATATATATATATCCTGTTTTATTTATGTGGATATTTTCAAGCATTGCTGTAGCTATTGAGTTTCTGGGATTGTTTTGTATATCACCTGCTTTCATGTGTAAGATTTTTTTTGTGATGATAATTTTGGTTATATTGGTGTTTTGTAGCTGATGAAGATTGATTTCTGTATTGTGTATTGTCTCCTATAGGCATTGCTCTCCAGTCTTTCAATGATGAAAAGAAAATGGTTATTTTTCTTTCTTGCAACACAAAGACAAGTACGGTAGCACCACTTCAGAGTTAGGCCGAAATTACATTGATAAATCTTCTACCCCTTTATGATGTTGACACCCCAGGAATTTTTGTGGCCTGGCACTTATGATTTTGTCTCTATATCGGTTGTTCACTCAGGTGCTGGAGTTACTGAATAAAAGAGATTTTTTTATTTATTCTTCTTTTTTCTTCTTTTTCTTCTTACTACGTATTACCAATGAATACATTTGAAAAATCTAAGACATGATTTTCTTGAGAAAAATCTCTCTTTCCCTTTCTTTCTCCCTCTCTCTCTCTCTCTCTCTCTCTCTCTCTCTCTCTCTCTCTATATATATATATATATATATATATATATACATATCGTTATGAAATGAATATATGGTCCAACAGAATGATTATGAATTGCATTACATTACATAAAAGCTCTTATTTGATACATAACGCAATTTTTTATCATTCTGTTGGATCATATATCCATTACTTTATAACATAATTGTCATATTGAAAAAACAAATAGAGCAGATATTGACCCTGATTAATCAAAATGGGAATTCAGGGTTGAAATAGTTTGTTGGGCTGTTGCATTACTGGCAACTATTTAGCTCAATGGTAAGTTCGGTTCCTGCAGCAGCACAATTTCCTTCAATTGTTTATTTTATTTATGTTGTCTGAGCCAAATGCCAAGTTCAGTGCAATAACCGGTGATCATTTCAAAGAAAAGTTTCTATTGATAAATGTATATATATATATATATATATATATATATATAGTATATTTTGGCAGCAATTTTCCTTTCATACCAGTTTTATTAAACACAATGGATAGTTTTTGTTGATTCAATTTTTAATTAATTTTTTCTTGTTTGCAAATAAATCCTGTTTGAAATCTTTTTATCACTATTGCTATGGACTACAGAATTTGAAATCTTTTCTTGAAATGTACAGTCAAAAAATATTTTATTTGCAAACAAGGGAATCAATATTGCTATGTTGATACCGCTACCCTAACAGTCACAGGTTCAATTCCTGCAGCAGCCGTATTTTCTGTCATTGTTCATTCTCTTTTACATTGTCTAGGCTAAGTGATACAATAACCATGTGATAACATGAGATCATTTCAAATAAGAGTTCCTATATAATATAACATAATTTACAATCATTTTGTTTGATCATATATATTTCTCAATACACATATGTATATATACTGGCGGTTGTAATGTGTTTGGTAAAAATATCTACCCATGTTTCTGTGATGTTTGAGTGGTTTCTTCGCATTTTTTTGACTTACTTCAAATCTAAAATTTAAGTACTTAAATCGTCTCATGGAAATTCAAATATATCCTGGTATTTTTCCCAGCTAAACAACTAGCAAAGATATATATAGATGTTCTTTTTTTAAATATTTTGACTTGTAAGTAGGAGAGCTATTTATTTGATAATAATTGTTTTTTTCATACAATTTTGCTTTGCAATATTTTTCTCTACACAAATTTTATCTTGTAATTTGTTGTTTAGTTGTCTGTATCTCTTCTGATCAAACCATTTCTATTCTGCCAATTTCCTATGATTCCTTGTCTTCATTAGTCTTTTTGGCATCTGAAGAATCATTTGATTCTGTTGGAAGATAATGGCTTAATATAAATCCCCGAGGCATTCATCAGCTAAATGAGGTCCCATACGGAATTCTTCGAGCTCTGTCCATTCTGTCTTCCATCATTAGTCTGTAAACTTCCTTAGTTAGTAATTAACATATGAATACTTTCCTGCTATTCATTGCAATCGAGATGTGGATGTTTCCTTGGTGAATCAGCTCAGATTGTGAACAAACTAAGATGAGGCAATAACTGGTTTGATTTCCTTAAATTCTACTTTTTTCAGTATTTTGTCCATCTGGTCTCAGTAAAAGATTCATGGATGGTTTTGTTCAATTTAGTTGCTTCAATCTTTTCTCTTGTTATTGTGTGTGGCTTGAGATTTCTGCATTGTTCCATGAGAGTCTCGGTTTCTTCTGAGAGTTTACTGATGGTTTGCTTACTCTTTAGCTTAGCATATTGGCGGCTTCTACCAAGGATGTTATTTTGTTATTGAATTCAATGTTCTCTTCTGGTTTGGTGAGAAGTTCATTCCAGTTTTTCAGTTTCTGCCTTGAGATGATCTTCTGGAACCTAGACTGTAAAGGAATCAGCATAGATGGCAAATACCTTCAATTCGTTGATGATATCATCCTTTTATCAAAAAACCTTCACAAAGTTGGTCTTTGCATGAACTTCAGTAAAACAAATGTTGTGTACAACAAACATGTTGAGCACAAAGACACAAAAACCCTATTAAAAAGGTAGACCTGAAACAAATAAACCACTACATATACTGGGGACAACAAATCTTTATGAAACTCTCAAAAGAAGAATAAATCTAGCAAAGAACCAGTCTAGGATGGCAAGTTTTCAGTAGAGCAAGCTTAAATTTTAAGAACAAGAAAATCCCATTGATTTCAAAAAAAGGGTATGGAGCTGGAATATGGAACCTATCATAGAATTCATTACAAAACTCTAATGGAAATGGGCTGGTCGTGTTGCAAGAATGTCAGAGAATTGATGAACAGCATTGATCCCTAGAGGTCATATGCAAAACCATGGTCTTAGCTGACAGAAAATAAGATGACATCAAAAGTTAGACAAGTTCAGAAAATATTGGCTCCACAACACCCATGATAGAGAGGTCTAGCAAATTATCTGAAAAGTCTATATCCAACAACGAATGCTTAAAGGATGATGATGATGATAATTATGACGGTGAAAAATTTTCTCAAGTTATTTATTAGCAACTCGAAAGCAGGATTTGTTGATAACTAAGATATCATTATTGCTCTTGCATATATATTTCTGCAGTTGGAGTATATAATTCTGTTTGAGTAATTCATTTAATACCTGTGAAAAGTATCTATATTAACTGTAATAACAAGCAAAGACAAAAATGATATATCCATTGTTATTGAATCACCGAAGCCTAATAGCCCACCAGACCAATCAGCCAAGAAAGCAACAGAACTTTCTCTCTTTACTTGTCTGTGTGTCACTCTATGCACTGTTGGTCACATTCTGGAGTCTGCAATCTTGAAAGTTTTCCTGAGTACATCATTAAGCATCATCTGAAAATGTCTTTTGAGAACAACAATACCTAAATCTTGAGCACGTACTTTATTTTTGAGAATTAGTTCTTGTATCTATGTATGCTAGAGTAATTCATTCATGTGAGGAACAGATATCATCATCATCATCATCAACATCATTATTATTGTTATCATTAGCAATCTCACACCAGTTTATCATCATCATCATCATCATCATTATTATTGTTATCATTAGCAATCTCACACCAGTTTATCATCATCATCATCATCATCATTATTATTGTTATCATTAGCAATCTCACACCAGTTTATCATCATCATCATCATCATTATTATTGTTATCATTAGCAATCTCACACCAGTTTATCATCATCATCATCATCATCATTATTATTGTTATCATTAGCAATCTCACACCAGTTTATCATCATCATCATCATCATCATCATTATTATTGTTATCATTAGCAATCTCACACCAGTTTATCATCATCATCATCATCATCATCATTATCATTATTATTATTATCATTATTATTGCTGTCTATATTTTCCTGTGGTTCACTATTAAAATAACTCAATTTCAATCTCCATATTTCCCACTATACAATATTACCAAAATTTTCCTTGAAAACCACCCTATGTAATATAACAAAAATATGATTTAGAGTGGGCAGTTAGTTTTGGGTAACTGTTACCTAGACACCTCTATTTGCTTGAATGGCCCATCAACCTCTGGAACATATCAAACATTTTATGCAGGAAATTTCTGAATGCGTATTGAATCAAAAGAAGAGTGGCATCAGTGTAACCATAATGTGAAAACTCCCCCGAAAAGGTGTGCCAAGTTTTGTCTGATTGTCTCTAAACACGGCAGTGAAAGATAAATCTCATAAAGAATCACTTTTTGTTTTCTATACAAAGATGGCTTCTCCACATAAAAGGTGGAGATAAAATTAAATAAAGAATAGTTCCTTCAAAAGTGTTCCCAAAATACAATGGTAATGAGTCGATTAGGAAGTGACTAATACTATAAAACATAAAACAATATTATTGCCTTGTAGTTATATAAAAGGACTGCCAAGTTCACAGCAAGCAAAAGTCTGCTGACATTGTTCTGCTTCAAGTCATAAAATTTTCTAAGTACCAGTGTAAATTTGAATGTCTGACGATTGTCTGTTATAAAGTCTAAGTGATTACCCACCTGTCCTCGGGCCCGAGGTCAACTGCCAAGAGTTCAAATTACTTGTCATCTGTGCTGGACCTGTTATAGCTTGTGGCCTGCTTTCAACTCACCAGGATGTCTATAATGGTCAGATAACCAAGAATACTGTCCTTTCTTTTTTTCCCTTGGTGATTCACGCTGTACAAAACAAAAAGAAATGACCTGAGAGGTCAATACAATCAAAATTGGCAAAATGTTGCTCGGAGAATAACTAAAAAAGAGAAAGCAAGACAGCAATTTGCTAAGTGCTTTACGTTGTTGGATTTGAAGTTTGCAAGCAAGAGTACAGGCCCATAACAAGTGGGGAGAGCAATGAAATGAATATGAAAGTAAGAATAAACCATTTTAAAATTGATTTTTCACTTATTAGACTTTCTTATATCTGAATTACGAGGGTGTGTCAATGATAATCTGGGTTCTATGTGCGCATGTTGGATTGTGGTGTGTCTGTCGTTACTACAGTGAAACTTAATCATTGATGAGTCAGTTGCCTCTGTTACCGTAGAGTAAACATGGCCGCTTCACTCTCAGTTTGCACGGAAGAAGAACAACGAGCAGTGATCAATTTTTCTGGGCTGAAATTGTCCTAGGGGCTGAAATCCATTGAAGGCTTTCAGCATAATAAAGGTACAGTGGTTTACCATAGTGAAGTGTTTACTAATGGATTTCAGAGTTAAAAAATGGGCCTGCAATCTGAAGGTAACACCAACATCTATTTTCAAAGGGTGTTTTGCTTTTGTATAACAATGCATACTACTGCCAGCATGATTCTTACACTCCAGGAAGTGGTATTCGAGGTATCAGAGCAGCCTCTTCTTAGTCATGATCTTACTCCCTCTGATTTCCATCTGTTGGTTCCTCTCACAGACACCTTAAAGGGGTCATCAATTTGCTAAGGACCATGATATGAAGGACCAGATGTATATTTTTCTGGGGGGTAACAGTTCACTTGCATAGCCCAGTAGGAGGGACAATGGTAGAAGGTTCACAATGTCTTTCTCGAGGAGTACTTCCCAAGTTAGTCTATCAGACCATTACCACTGATGTGAGATGAATGCTTACTGGTTGCCCTGGTGTACCAATGGGAAGGTGTGGGATAAACTGAGCTTTATCTATCATGCTCCTAACCACGGCCGTAGATTATAACAGCCAAAACATTGTGAGCAAGGGAACTACAAAGATGAGGACAATAGTACCAAAAAAATCTATTTAGGGATAACTTCTTTCAAATTCTGACAGAAATTAAACTGATGACAGTGAATAGGATCCATCTTCATGGGCATCAAATGGAGGGTGCAATTTTTGCCCCTCTCTGTCTCCATGGAAAAATGGCTGCAGACACACAGTGTAATGATTATTGAGCTTGTCCACTAGATGAGTTTGTGCCTCAGTTTCTGCTTGATGAATTATAAATTCAAGATCCAAGTTTGACCAAAAATCCTTTGAGTCCTGAAAAGAAGGGTATACAACAAATGCATCTTCTGGATAGTCAACTGTAGTTTTGAGACAAAGAACCAGCCTAAAAGACTGAGCCTCAAACTGAGAACCATGCAACGTGTACATGAAAGGATTATGGAGATAGATTACAAGACAGAGAAAAAAATTGAGAAATGACAGGAGTCCAAGATATAGAAATCATTAGAAAACTCAAATAGCAATGGGCTTAACATGTTGCAAGAATGGCAGACAACTGCTGGACATCATGACTCACAAGAAAGATCCCCAAAGATCATATGTGAGATTGTGGCTGACGGAAAGTAAGGTGGGATGATTAGCTAGACGAATTTGAAAAGTACCAGCTCTGCAATACCCATGATAGAAATGTATTGCGAATTTTGGGGAAGGTCTATATCCACTGACAGATGCTAAGAGGTCGCTGATGATGATTATGATATTGAAAGTATTCGACCATTCTGAATATCATGAAAAGGTGATTGAATGACTGGTAGAGTTTCAAGATTTCAGTCTTGACTATGAATAAGTTGTGGTTTTCGATACTTTTCCATTCAAAAAAGAAAAACTACTTAATTGATTAAAACTGGATGGATTTTAAAAAAAGAAAAAGTCTCAAAAGCAATGACCTTCATCAACATGACTGATAGAGCTCTATTAAAAAAAGCCAATAGAAACTATTACTTATCTAGGAAATTGAATGTGTCATAGATTCTTTAATTACTTGATGATCTATTGCCTCCATGAAATGAACTTAGCCTTTCTCATGTCACAAGACGGTCCTATATAAAGATAACGATCTGATTGGAGTAGAAATTATTCCACCATCATATCAAATCTCTGACTGAATTTGCTGGAAAATATCTTTGGAGAAAACAGAGCACAATATGTCAAAGAATTTTGATATTGCATGTCTTGGAAAAGTGCACTGTATAAATATTGATGTTTATCCAAGCCTTCATTCAGAAGTTATAATTTAGTACATATGAATGTAATATGACACCCAATGTCATATATTTTATAGCAAATCAAGAAACTGTAGGGAATCTATGATAGATGGTGCAAAATAAAACAATGAGAACTTGAAGAAAAGAAAAAACTTTAAAATAAAAATGCTAAGATATACCATATTCAGTGAGGGAATATGAGGGAAAAACGTATTTCTCAGGATACTCCTTCTAGATTTTTAACCTCACCATCAAGTTCTAGCCAATTTGGGCCTGGATAATCAAGAGCTTTATGACAAAAGTTCATGTTAACCTTTTGAGACATTTTTTTGGGAAAAAAGTGATGCAAGTTCTGATATAATGTCAGATATGGCAACTTTCAATTCTTTCAAACAGTGTACAATTTTCTGTTTAGTATTTTTTTTTTTTTAAATCCACAACTCTAGGAAGATAATAACTTTAAAATCTCATGAGATTTTATACTGAGTAACTATCTAGACATTTCTCTTCTTCCTATTATCTACCTATGAAAATCAATACATTTGTATCTTTGTAGAATCCACAATTAGGAAAGAGCCTTACTTATATGACAATGTTCTTGCACAGAATAATCCCCGGGAGTCTTTTTTGATACATACTTGGTGCAAATCATAAATCCCCAGGGAGATAATTGTTGTATTTACTTGACTAGTTTTAGCTGGAAATAGTTCTCAAGAAAAGTTAACAGTAGTTTTGATTATTGAAAGTACTATTTGGTTGCTGTGAAAAGAATATATTTGAGTTTCTATCAAATTCCTTAAAAAAAAAAAAAATTCTGAATTACTGTCCATTGTTTCGAATGATGGGTAGGAGATATTTTTAACAGCAAAATTGTTACCTTTAAGAGAAAAATCAAATTGCAACGGGTAGAGAAGCAGAGGAAGTCACACTGTTCATTATATATAGTATTAAAAGTCAACATTAATTTCAAAATGAAAAGATCAGGGAAGATTTTCTTCTTTAGTTTCCGAGATGATTAAAAAGTTTTCAAGGTTGAAAAAGTTGTCTTTTTTAATCCGTCAAAAATGTAAAAGATAAATTTATTCGCATTTGTTTGCATTTTACTTTGGCAATGTCAGTAAATTTCCTTTAACCCTTTCAAGACTAATCTATAGTTGCTTACTGCCTGAATGAAAATGTTTCTGTAGACTTCTGAAAGATCTACTGGACATACAGTGATGGCAGAAACAGATGTTCAGCATAGGAAAATTGACACTTTGATCAAAGGGGTAGGGCTCAAATTTCTTAGACTGAACATCACTTTTTGTCAGGAAACCCCAGAGACCTTAACAACTATAAGCCTACTCAACTGCATGTATAAACTGTTCACTAAAATCATCGCCAACTGGATCACTAAAACATTACATAAAAACCAACCATGGGAACAGGCTGGGTTCAGAAGAAGCTATTCGGCTATGGATTATCTCCCCTCAGTAAATCAACTGAAAGAGAAAGCAGCAGAATACAAAATACCACTCACTGTAGCATTCATAGATTTCAAGAAGACATTCAACTCTTTAGGAATTCCCATGGTCATGAAGGCTATCACTCTAGACCTTGTATCTGTCAAAGTACTGCAACATATGCAAAATCACAGCAACTCCTTTAACAAACAATGTAGTTTGTTAAAGGAGTTGACTCTAAACCTTTTCCAAAAAGTGGGTGATACCAGTCCAACCAAACTCTTCACAGCCTGCCTCAAAATGATTCCAAAACCTGGACTGGGAGAACAGAGGAATCAAAATAGACGGCAAATATCTGAGCAACCTCAGATTTGCAGATGACATCATCTTTTTCTGAAGAACCTATACAACCTCAAACTAATGCTAGATGAAAACAAAAAAGTTAACCTAGACATGAACTTCAGTAAAACAAGTCATGTGCAACAATCACATCAAGAACGAGGACATGTCTCTTGAAATTGAAGATGCAAAACTGGGGAAAGTAGACCATTACATCAACCTAGGATAACAAATCTCTATGAAACCCACAAAAGAAGAAGAAATCAAGCACAGAATCACCCAAGGATGGTAAGCTTTCAGCAGTGCAAAAACAAAAAGATCTCAATAATCCTCAAAAGAAGAGTATACAACCAATGCATCCTCCTGATAGTCATGTATGTAGCTGAAACATGGAACCTAACCAAGAGAAAAACCCACAAACTGAGAAGCATGCAGCATGTGCATGAGAGAATCATGCTCAAGCTTGCATGGAGAGATCACAAGAAAGCACAGTATATCCGGAAGAAAATGGGGGTACAAGACATCATAGAATCTATTAGAAAACTCAAATGGCAATGGGCTGGACATGTTGCGAGAATGACAGACAACTGATGGACATCACAACTCACAACATAGATCCCCAGAGATCATATGTGAAACTGTGGTCAACTGAATACAAGATGGAGAGATGAACTAGACAAATTCAGAAAATACTGTCTCTGCAATGCCCATGATAGAGAAATATGGCTGATCCTTGGGAAGTTCTATGTCCAACAATCGAGGTTAAAAGACTGATGATGATGATGATGATGATGATGTACATCACTAAACGCATTTGAAACATGTAAAAATTTGCTAAACATATAAAATCTTGCTCAACATGTAAATACTCTCAAGACATGTGAAACTGAGGCAAGTTGAAGGAAAACTTTTTTTTTTGACGGGTGATGTACGTTGAAAGTCTTTTTTATTTTGTGTCAGGGGATTATTTGCATGATTTAAGCGAGTTAATTTGTTTTACATGTGAGTTTTAATCATCATTGGAGATATACACAAGACTTATTCTGAGATTGTGGAACTCCAAACTGTCTGGTTGCGAAACTGGCGCCAGAATAGATGAAGAAATTGTGTTAGCGTATTGATTAGCATTGCAATCAGATTATATTCTTTCTTAATAAAACGAGGAATTACATTGTTTGAGTTTATCGAATAAGAAAACATCTGCTTCTAACCAGGATTTTTTTATTGAGAATTTTATCTGAGCAAGCAAAGAATGGGAGCTACTCGTCAAAAAATATTGGTAAAGTTAGAATTTCTTCCAAACTTAGGACAAACGGTGCATTTTTCATTTTAATTGTGAGACTATTGATTGTTTCTCTTTTTTGATGAGTGTGCAGGACCACAGAAGACACAATAAGTGGCGCTTTATGTTGGAGGCAGTTGAGGTTTGTTATGAAGATTATGAATATAGTCAGAGGAGGTACGGGTAACGATCAGTGCTAAGTATTGGTTGATTGAATGTTGTGGTTTTGGTTAGGTTGGTACCGGTCGGAGAAATAGATGCTATGGTATTGCTGAAATTGGATGGTTGATGGTTGGGTGATGTTGGGGATTTTATAATAAGTTTCAAGGCAACTTTTTTTTTCCAGTTATAATCAATATTTTTATAATCAACATCAGGCTTTTCTCTCTTCCGGATGAGGAAGCCCTTCCACTGTCTAACACAACGATGTCTGGTGACATCATAGTTTTGAAAAAGGGTAGTGTAGTACCTGCCAATCAAGAGGCTTCTGTTAGGGGTTCATTATTAGATTGGTTTCCAAACACTGGTGGAAAAAAGATTGGGGGTATGGCATATAAGTACTTCTCCTTTTTCAAGGATTCAGGATACTCAATTAATATACCCAGTTCCAAAAACCCATCTCTATTTCTATTTTCAAGACTTAAGAACCCAGCCTTCCTTGCAATTTTACCCAATAAAAGATGGATTCATACCTCCTCAAAGAGCATTGGTGTGAAGGGAGCATAAGCAACTTTGGCTAGAGCTTTAAATCAAATGATTATTAATCAGCAGGCTATGAACATTTTATTGAAAAATACATGTGTGGGAAGGTCCAAAAAAAATATTTTTCATAAATAGATAGGTAAATTGAAACCAAATTTGTATTATCAAAAGCAAGAAAATGATATGCTTCTAGGCATTTTTTCCACTCATATCAAATATCTGTATCCAACAAATGGCCTGACGAACCAGTCAATTGAGCTTAAGATCCTTGAATGTCTTCGTTTATGTGCCTATATCTGTGTGTATGTCTCTCTGGGCACTTCTGGTCATATTTTGAGGGCTACAGCCTTAAAGATTTGCATGGAGCACATCACTAGGCACCATCAAAAAGTGATTTTTGGGTCTCTATAATAATTTTTGGATCAAGAATGCACAATGATTCTAGTACATGCATGGGCTATGGTGATTCACTAATTTGAAGAGTAGATATCAATCTGAGTTGTACCTTTTTAGCACTAGAAATTACAACAAAAGCTTAAAGTAAAAAAGATATTCAATAAAATTCACCATAGAACCAATAAATAAAAAAAATTATTAAGAAATGCTGACATCTCATTTAGAGGGAACACAAAATAAGTTTTTTGTTTCGGGGATTAATCTATGATTATTTGTTTGTTTTTTTTTCATTATAATTATCTATCTATATTTTTAAAAAGAATGAATCGAGTAGGGAAGGAGAAGTCTGGACCTCCTTGACCCACCAAGATGTGTTCATTTCCTACCTTTCATTGTGAAAAAAATGAAATCAACAGTTTTAGTAGTTATTTTCATCCTTTATATCAATTTCTTGAATGGAAACATTTCAATTCTCATGTTTGTCATTGTTCTAGCATCACAAATAAGTCTAACCCTGTTTGTTTGGTTAGAATGTTCTACTAATATTAGAACAATTTATGAATTTCTTCAGCTGGGCCTTGTCATATTTCTTCTTTTTTTAATATATAAGATGGACAAATCACTAATAGCCTTCAGTATGATTGTTTCCCCTGGGGGAATGATTGACTTACTCTTGATTTAGATTTGAAAGACATGTTGATTCTTTCTTCCATTTTTTCCATCTGTAACAGATGGGGTTGAAACTAATGTATCATCTATCACCAGCACTCTGAGTTGTACAAAGGCAACCCCTGACCTTTTTCTCTTGTATCACCCCCTGTTGAATAGAATGAAATGACATTGCAAAACTGTGGCTAGCAAAATATAAGATGGTGTGACAAGCTAGACAAGTTCAAATAGTATCAGTTCTGTGACACCCATGATAGAGATGCCTGGTGATTGTGGGGAAGGTTTATTTCTGACTATGGACCCTGAGAGACTGCTGCTGATAATAATGATAATTTGTATTATTCCAGATATGAAAAAAATATTTGCAAAAATAATGAACAATCATCCAAAATATCAATTTACATTCAGTTGAACCATTTGTTTTCATTCTCAAGCTTTATCTCTTCTGGGCCCCTTGGCTTAAGCTTACTCAGCCTATTTGTTGAATTGCCATTGGGTTGAAAACATGTTTGGAGCCAACTCCATCTTTTTTAATCTTATTGCAGTTTTTGAATTGAATGCAAAGTCAAATTACTCTTCAAATTTTCCGCAGTACATTTTAATTTGGTCAATCTTTGAGCATATTTAGTTGCTTCATTATCAACAGACAATTTCATATTCTTGTCATGTAACTTGCAAGACTAAAAGAAAATAATATAAAGATGTATGTATCAGGAAGTCAGTGAATAATGCGATCAAAATCAATGGTTTGTGTTCTCTCATAAGATAAAAATCAAATTATGTTTGATTGAATAATGCAGAAATTGATTTGTAAATTATGAAATCAAGCTTTAAAAATGTGTGAATTCTTTTGTTTTATTAATGGGAAGAACGGAGAATTAGTTTGAATATCTGCTTTATAAATTCTGTCAAATATTGACAAAGTAATTTTACTTTGTCTATTTAAATTAGGAGAATTTACTGTTTGGTAATTGCTACAAATTGAAGCTGCAGTAATTATTTGCAATGCTAATTATATATTTATGTGTTTACTTCAGAAATCTATATTATAATAATACAATTTTAGTTTATTTGTGTGTTAGATGCCATAACATGGTAGAAAAACCAGATTGAAGTGATATTTTTGTTGAATCCTTTAATTCATTTGAAAAATTTTCAAATCTCAAATCAAGGGGAATAACTTTAGGTCATTGCACTCATACGTAATTTTTTTTTTGAATTGGAAACCATGAAGCAAAACTTTTTGTGATCACTGCCCAAGAAAAGGCTGGAGAAGAAAGAAAAAATAATCATCTCTTTTTCCATTTTTTATTTGATCACCCACAACATGACATTCTGTCAAAAGATTTTGGTCATGTGACAGTTTACATTGAGTGACAAACCTAAGTGGTTTTTATTCAATTCAAAAAAGAGTTCCATTTTTTTTTTAAATTCTATTCACTGAAAATTTCAGTTTTTAGGTGTAGTATCAAGTTGTTAATGAATTCAAGAGTTAGGCCAGTAGTGATTTTAATGAGCTTCTTTGTTAACTCTCGAATTCGTAAATAACTTGCTCATTAAAATTAGAGCTGATAAGTTTTCTTCAGAGAGATGAAATACATCAATATTCTGAACAATTCTTAGGATGATAATAACTCTCCTCAAAGACACAGAAGCTATCTCCCATATAGATTGTATACTTAAGGAAAGCTAAAGGAAAGAATATATTTACTGGAGCATTGAAGTAACACCAAAAAGAATGAAATTAATTGTCAAATGACTCTTGGAATGTAATAGTGGTTGAAATGAATATTTTTGAGATATACTCAGATCTTAAATGATCAGATACATCTCATGATGACCAGTCAGTTCCACTTTTAAACCATGTTCTAATGAATTCCTACATGAAGAAATTCTGTTTGATTAGGATATTTTGATGAGATTAGAACCAATACTTTGATCTTTCCAAATTAAAAACATATCGAGTTGCTTCCAAATTACACATTCCTGTCAAAGTTATTTCATCTTAAATTAATTAAGCAAATGCTAAAGATATCCAGTTATTTGAGCTTCTTTGTGGAAAATTGTTTTCTTTCAGATAAAAACACATTTGTTTAATGGATATAGTTTGCTTCTCAAACACATTTTATGGAGAATTCCTTTCGGATTCTTTTCATCTGATAACAGGGGATCAGATTACAACCTCCTGTTGCTGTTTAGATTGAAGGACAACTTGATGCTTATTTTACATATTTACATTTCATATAATATATATATCTAGAATTTTAAGCAGAGAATGGTCACCTTTTTTTTTCACTCCATCTCTCTAGACTATGGATATTATTGTTTTTAAAGGTAATTTATCTTTCCTTGGGATTGATTGGGTATTTTGTGGATGAATTTTCTTTATCTAAATATTCATAAAAGATTTTTTTTTTAATTGTGTTTAGCCTGAGCAGAAGGTGAAGTCAACCTTTGCCAGATCTGTCCCTATATATATTTTTGAATGTAAGTCAACTGTGAATATAAGACAAATTCGGATTGAGCATAAAATTTCAGAAAATCAACTGATTTCAATATAAGCCTAGTGTATTATTTTTTTTCATGATAAATCTTTACTAACATATTTTCCACCACTTTTGCAACCACTCTCCTTCTCCTGCTCTATCCCACAATGTGACTTTCAATAAAATTCTAACAAAAACTTTTTTTAATTAAACGAAAAAATAAAAAAACTATAGTTAATGCTCGTAGACTGCATGAGCATTACCTCTCCCAAACTGTGAAAAGAAATATTGCAACATTAGAGAAAAAAGTATCAGATTGACAATCAACCTAATTGACTGAGGATGTGTAATTGGCAATGGATTGATACTGAACTAGTGCGCAAAGTTTCACTATTGGAAAATACACTCTTTACTTGAGAACATCATGAGAAAACAGGTCTGGTTAGTCATTCAATTGAAACCGACACATATCCAATGTCTTTTGGCAGCAAGGCATGTTGGAAAGATCAATTCAAAAATTGGAAAAAGAGATGATCGATGGATAAGTTACATTTCTAGCCTTTTCTTGGGCAGCCATCACTAAAGAAAAGTTTGAATGCGTGGTTGCAGCTGGACATAAAGTAAGGGACTTATTTAGCATAAAATTCTTTAAAACCTATGTTGGAGGATGATTTTTGAAAAACAAAAAAGTATTTTTTGAAGCCATAAAAAGGAGTAAGTATTGAAAGTTTCAATCCCTAATTCCATTGATGCAGCTTATATACATGATACATACATACGTATGTATACACATAGGGAGCCAAAATTAGAAAAAGAGATGATCAATGAAAAGAGGGATCCCCTCTTTATACTTGGATAGTACACCAAAGGAAGGTCACAGAATGAATTCGATGAAAGGTAATGTGAACTACAAAAATAAGTAAAAGAATGAGTTCAGTTGTCTGAAAAACTCTTTGAAAAATAAAACGTGATGCTAAAAATCCTGCCAGCATAAAATCAGAAATTTATTTCCCGTATGATTTCTAATAGTAGTTATGAAATTCTTAGGTAAGAATCGGAAAAAAAATCATTATCTCCAGGGTTTCTTCAAACTTTTCTACTTTGTTAAGAACTTGAAATTGCCCACCTACATTGTTCTAAAGAATTCCTTGTACCCAAGGGCAGGTAACTCAGCTGGTTCTTTTCCAATACAAATCAGACCCCCTCGGTGATGCACTTATGTTGGACTGACGTCAAATACAAGAAAAGGTTGTTTACCTCTGATAATTGGATATTTGTGAGGGTTAACAGCGGAGACAACTTGTGTGCGTCATTGCGTTGAATTTATGTTACGTAAAAGAAACAGAAAGCAGTTGAAATGAGTACGATGCTTGTCTGTTGCTGTACTTTGATCAAATGATCAGTTGTGCCAACTGAAGAAAAAATATTTTCACACCATTTTGACTGCAAAAAAGTTCTAACAAGCGCTAAATTAAAAAAAAATGCCGAAAAATGCAAAACACCAGAAAGATACAAATATAGTCAAAAACATGCCAAAAAATTGTCCAGAATGTTTTAGCTCACACATTTAGCACTTTTTTTGCTCTACCAGAACAGGAAACATGCTGAATTTAGCGTAAAAAGTGCTAGATTGACAACAGTGAAAATGATACAACATCTGTACAGACATGTCTTTCCCCAGCCAAAAAATCAAAACAAAAAACAGAATGATAAACAGAAGATTTGGCAAAGAAATCATTAAATCTAACACATATTTAAGAAAGTTTGTGTCTGGGCATGTTCATCTTCTCTTACCAAATGGGCATTAAAGTCAGAGGTTAGGAATTAAGGTACTACTAATAGGTGAAAAACAGAAACTCAACATATCATAGAATCCATTAAGAAACTCAAATGGCGATGGGCTGGTTATGTTGCAAGAATGGCAGACAACTACTGAACATCATGAGTCACAATGTTGATCTCCAGAGATCAAATGCTTAACCGAGGACGGCAGAATATAAGATGGCAATATGAACTGGACAGGTTCAGAAAGTATTGGCTATGCAATGCCCCAAATAGAGAGGTGTGTTGAATTTAGTGGAAGATCTATATCCAATGATGGATGATAGAAGAATGATCATGATAATAGAAATATGTTAACTTGAAGAATTTGTCTTATTTGCAATCGAATAATAATGATTAAGGACATTCAAGCCCATCCTAATAATGAACATCTGGTTTCACTCTATTAGATAATGTTGACCCAAACTGTCACCATTCGTCAGTTTTTAAGCTGGTTGACTGGTGGTATATGTGTGATGTGTACAGGCTGCATCAATGGAGCTAGAGGGCTGAAAATCTAAACATTTACTCCTTATCATGTGTAGAAAAAATGTTCCTTTGTTTTTTTGAAAATTCACACTGCCAGCGGGTTTTCAGTGAGGTGTTTGATTCACAATCTAAGTTTATGCTAAATTGGTTGTGTCAAGCAGCATCTGGGCTTGTTTTTTTTTAAAATTCAGCTTTTTTTTTGTAATCACTGTACAACAGAAGGTGAGAGAAGTAACGTATCCATTGATCAGCCCTTTTTTCAAATTTTTCATTTGAGAACCTCCAACACTGCATGGAGTAATGAAGAAATTGGTCTTATGATGGCTTCCATTGAGTGACTAATGAGACCTGTCTTTTTCAATTAATCTTTGAGAGCTATTTCTTTTCATATTAATTTTCAGTTGCTTTTAATTCTGCAGCTCTAGCTGTGAGTAAGCAGTGTTGATCAGAAAGAGAGAATAAGCTCTCGTGTGATTCAAACTCATATCCCTTCTGCTTATGAAAGTCTGGTAAATGCCAAGTTGTTCTGAACCGTTTCTGCTACAAAAAATTTCTTGGCTATCTACTCACCATCATAGGTTGATAGCCAGAGTTATTTATCATGAATGCCTCCTCTGCTACGTTGCAGAATGTGTAACCCATTAGGGGTTTCAGTTAGCCACAGCCTTCTATGTTGGCCTGATATCTTAGAAGAAGAGGAAAAGCAGGCTCACATTTTATCCTCGGGAGAACGTGACCATGAGACAGTCAATACATGCATTCCAACCCAATCATACACCTCGGAGTGTACTGAATTAGCTTCTGAGTGCCTAGGGAAATTTGTCCTATGAAGAGTTTTTCATGCTCTTCAATCAGCCCCGGGAATTGAACCCATAACCTTTAACATGCGAAGAATATGTGCTAACCATCAAACCGAACGGTCGTGATAAAAAGCAACTAAAGATTGAGACAAAGATAGATAGTAGTCCAAACTCAATTCTAGTACAAAAAATGACAGATATTTCTTTTTTGGTTTTTTTATATGTGTGCGTTTATGTAAAAACAATGAAATATACAAGTTTAGTTGGCAAGAAAATTAAGACTATAAATAAGCAAGTCAAGTGTGAACCTCCAATTTATGCTCTGATGAGGCCAAGTGGTTTGGAAATTATTTTCAAATCTCTATAGAATTCGTCTTTATTTTATGGGTCTCATATGGATCATGAAAAATACAAGTAAAACTATTTTCAGCGGAAAAATAGTCTGACCTATTGATAGATTTTGCATTCAAACAGCTATAGACAATAACTCTTGATAAACATCTCTAATAATTTACAGTCAGTGCAAGAAGTATCCAATACATTTCAAAAGATACTGGTTAAGGTCATTAACATTCAGAAAGTTTTTTTGACAAGTGAATTCCTATGTTATAAGCGTTGCTACCATGGGATAAAAACACGTTCTGTTTATAACCATCATATTCAGATAGTAAACCCGGAGAAGGCTGTAGAAAAGATCAATCAAAATATTGTGTTTACAACAAAAACAATGAGAAGGGGTTCAATCATCCAGAAAAGTCTGAACATTTCAAAAGGTTCATTAAAACATCCATATACAGCATCAAAATTGACAGAATTTAGACCAAAGATTTTTTCATTTTTGCACATAACTTTTCAATGATCCATCTTGTTGCACTATTCTTGGGTTTCATATTCATTAATATTTGACCAACATTCTGTCAGTTTTGAAGTTGTATGATGATGTTGAAACACACTTTTTGAAATGTATCGGATACTTTTTGTATTAATTGTAAGTGATATAATGAAATTTTAGATATCCAGACTTGAAACCATTCATAAAAAAGAAATGCGTTTGTGCAAACGAGCTTGGCCCAACAGAAACGGGAGAATGGAATCGACAAAACAAGTTTTACTGCTTAGGCAGCTATGTTCACTTCACAGTAATTCCCTTGGTAAATGCATGAATTTTTCTGTCCTTTCCTAGAACTATAGGTAAATAGCCAGACAGACCAGGCTTTTCAGTCTTAGTAGGCAACCAGTCTAGGAAATGAACAACATTGAAAAAATGAAGCAATAATCACGTTTATCATTATAGGCATACATACCTACACAAACTTCCATGTTTAATCCTTCAATAAAAACTACATTTTTTCAGAAGTCGGGGTTCGAGAACCAAAATATTATCCAATTGTGGTTCAAATTTTGCAGCTCAAAACTGACTGCAACTGGCAATCTGTTAAAAATTACCTTTATTATTGATTCATTTCAAGCCACTACAAAAATAAGACTTTTTCTCATACTGGATTTTATTATGTGCTCATCAAGGATAGCAAATGAAAATAAAGAATTTTTGTATGCTACTTCACATTCAATAAAGTCTACAGGCTGAATGAAATGAGGCTGCAGACCATTGTTTGCTGACCCCTCAGCTAGAACATAGTGATATAAACAAAAAAGATAATGATATTAGACCAAATAAATAGCAAAATGGCCATGACTCATCTCAGAATTCATAACTGGAAGCTTCATTTATGTCTACTTCATATCTATTCAATCAACAGCTTTTGTCTATAACCAAATGAAGAGAATAAATGTCTCCTTCAGGGTTGGACTTGTCAGATTATGAATCACAGTAAAATGAATGGTGAGATAAAATTGGCTTTTATTTTGGAGAGTGTTACCATGTAACAGTGAGCAGATTTGACTGATAATGTGGAGATGTTGCTTCCTTAGGCAGCCATCTTGTTATAAAATGGTTCTCATTTTTAGCCTTCCAGTGATTTTCTCAAAATAGACTAAATCTTCCTCATCCAATGCTGAGAAACCATGCATCTATTAAGTACTGTACATCTAAAAACCAAATATACCAGCAGCACCAGTTTATATACTTAAACTAAGTCCATTATTGTCATAGAATTTGTTTCATTAATTATTTAAGTGACCATAGCTTACTTTACCAAGAAAATATACAAAGGAAAAAAGCTTAGATAATCCTAACATAACTTGTAAAAATACATCATGTCCCAGTTACACACAAGCCCCCCCACACACACACATATATCTATATATATATATATATATATATATATATATAGAGAGAGAGAGAGAGAGAGAGACACACACACACACACACACACACACACACAGAGGCACATACACACACACACACACACACTCAGAGGGATAGACAACTGAAATAACCTACTGGTTGCCCACCATGTAGAGCTGAAATGTGTTTCATTCTGAGGCCTTTCCCAGGATGACTTGCTGTACATGCAGACCAAATATGAGACAAATAGACAATTTTTGAAACTGTTTGGTTGGAGATGGAAAAACATGTTCAAATGAATGTTTGTGTGCTTGTGTGTGTGTGTGTGTGTGTGTGTATGTATCCACATATATATATAGAGAGAGAGAGAGATAGATAGATATAGATATATAGTCTATATACTGCCATAAGAACCAGTGATTTTTCTATCAATTTTTGTTTTTTTTTTGCCTTCATCCATCCATCCAACCATTTGTATGCCCTGCAAGTGAATCACCCAAATTTTCCTTCTCTTTTCACAATGTACATTGCTTACTCACACATTCACTCACACATTCATAGGTGTCCAAACAATGTACACACATTGTGTTTGTAATAACAATTAAGGAAAGTTACTGAAAGTTAAATAAAACACTTTTCAAGTAAAGAATTTATAAGATGTAAAGTTCCCCAACAAAGTGATCACTAATAATAGAAAACCAACTTGGCCAACAAAAATGTGTCGATGATAAAATGAATCAAGTTTTAATGGTGATGGCACTAGAAAAGTATTTATTCACAGATGTGAATTAAAAAGATTCAAAGTTTAATAGAAAGCTCGGTACTGCTATTCGACAAAAAGCGTGATTTGTAAATATGAATGTCTTCACAGTAAGATGGCTTGTAGGCAAGGGTGAGCATACATTCATGTCTCAATTATGTGTAACTTTGTATGCTTGAAGTTGATATAATCATATGTGTATGGCAATTCATGGTGGGAGAAAAGTGGTTAACCGACCCTAAATGAAATTATAGTTGGTAGGAGAAGATTCAAGGATTAGCATTCAAAAAGACAAATGTTTTCTGCATATTTTTTGTGGACTGGATCAAGCAAATTCTTGTGAAAAACAATATCAATCCTGTATTTCTTGTAGTAATTCAAAATTGTGTAATTCAGTTATGGCTTCTAAGATCTCTTGATTATTAAAAGATTTCTATGTTTAGTGAGCACACAAAAATGTTCTTAACCAAATTGCTGTATCATTATTGAAAATTTCTTAACCATAATCAAAACTCTCCTGGTTGTATTTCATGAAAACAAAATATAAGACTGATGACTGAAATTTTGAGAGTAACAGTCATTAAAGTAGAACAATTTTCTTCCACTAAAGAATAAATGTCTTTATTCAAATGTTTTGCTTGTAACAACATGCAAATACTGATTGCATGTATAAATCACATTCATACACAATGTAAGAAACTTCGAAGGAGAACTTTGCATTATACATGAATGTAAAATTTTACAATTTTATTTACTTGTATCATGATGTAACTGCAATGTTCAATGATCCCACTCTAATTCAGTTCTTCTCATAAATGGCAAGGAGGTGTTGGTGACTTAATGGTTAACAGCACCAAGAATGGAATCAGGGAACTAAGTTGAAACCTTGCCAGGGACATTTTGCATTCATTTCTCATGAACGCCTTTGAGGAAGACATGAATTCACTTCTCTTGTGAGCTAATGGTAAATAGCTGGCCAATGGGAGCCTTTCACACCTGTGATGCATTCTATCTTTGCCGTTTTGCATGCATACCTGCCCTGTAAAAACTCACAGTTGCAATAGAAACATTCATGGATTGTTTGAAAAATAGAGACAAAATCATTGCACAGCTTTGAAGCAACTGGATGCGTGTCATAAATGGCCAACCTGTCTATGGAATTGATTGGGTTTGGCTTGGTTCACTCGCAATGTTTAATTTACATCCCATATCAAGTGTCCAAAATCAAATAAATTTCTGGAGGAGGTGTTGTGCCAAGTGGAAACTGATTGCTTCACACCTATCGTACATATTTTAGTAGGGATTGTATTACACATGAAAATGAAACAAATTCTTGCTTTTTACATGTAAAAATGATAAAAACTATAGAAAAATATGTAGAGTTATGTCTATTATTTTCTGGATAAGTCATTGATATAAAAAAAAGGTTTTCCAGGTAGTCAAATGAATTCTTTTTGCTATTTTTGTTGTATCCACAGTGTTTTGGCTGAACTAGTGCATGATCTTCTACAAGTGTTCTATTGTAAATAGAGGGTAGCAAACAAATTTTAATAAAAACTGTAGTAAAAAGATTTTTTTTATTAATTGTAACAACAGTAACAATGATTATGATAACAAATCTGGATGCAACAGGGTCCAACTGAAGATGATTAATACTGCTTTAGTATTATATTTATGATAGATAAAAAATATTAAAGGAAAAAAAATTATAGAATGATATAAGCTTGTGCATATCCGTATGGTAAACTATTATTAATATGTATCTGTCAATTTAGTTCAGTCAGTAACACAGCCTGTAGGCAATCAGTTGGTTTTGAGTTCAAATTGTGATAGGGGAATGTGGGTTTTACATATTGGTTTACAGCATTCATTTTGGTTGTAATTTTTTTTGTTATGGTAAGAAAGCAAACTCCAGACTTTGTTCCGGGGTGTGACATTTATTTTGATTAACAAAAAGAATGAGTTCAACTGTCAGTAAAACTATTCTAAACACAGTTTTTTTAATAATCGATTCTTTATAAACTGCATTCATTTGATTCCTAATAATGATATTTTCCTTTTTTTTTCAGGTAAGATTTCTTTTTTCATTGCTGGAGAATTTCCGCTCCATTCCTTGTTTTGAAGCTTCTCAAAAGGTAGGATTTCATTTTCTTCATTTTTCAAGTTTATTAGAACCATTAACTCTCAATTTCAATACCGACAATATAAGATTCATTAATCTTTGTAGATATATCAAGTGTAGCAATAATTTGTTATTAGTATTGATTACATGGCTTTTATTATTCACATGAGCCCCAGATAATCCCAAGCAGAGAGTAGGGGGTGGGGGTGCTGTGATCCTCTGTGATTATGTGCATTTAATGAAAGAACCTACCAGATATATATTGTTTCCAAAACTACTTGTCATTCAATCATTTCAAGACTAATGCATTGAAATTTTTTTTTCAGAATGTATTGTATATATATCTGTTGCACTTCTAACTTTTAATTTTCAAACATAACCAGAGCCAGACCAAGGCATAAGCAAACTAGGCGGCTACTTAGGGCCCTGTGGTCTCCAGAGACCCCTAAATCAAATTCAGTTTGGGGCTCTTAAAGGTAGTGGGAGCTTCCACACAGAATTCTGCCTCGGGCATCCCCAGGAGGCTTTGGGAGTCCCAAAATCAAACTCAGTTTAGGGCCCTATGAAGGCTTAGGCCTGCTCTGTACATCAATTTTCAGTGTTCAATGAAGTTTCAATGTTTTTTTGAATTTTTGTATTTGCTGTATTAATATTGATCTTGGGTCTGCATTTTTGTGAATTTTGAAGCTGTGCAAGGATGTTAAGGTGAACTTTTTAAAATGTTTTGGTAACATTCTGCACGCACTGTATATATGACCATGTATCTCTTTTCGAAGTCTACTGAGACATTTCAATTCAGGCATTTAGCGCCTTAATAGGTTAGTCTTAAAAGGGGTCAGGGCAACCAGGCAGGCACTTTTAAACTGAACTTAGTGCTTAACAACTCTCTGTTGAAAGCTAACAATAGTAGAAATAGCTGCTCTTATGATGGTGTAACTATAGTAGTCAAATCTTGGGTAGAATACATAAGATCACATCTCCTCCAGCTGAGAGCACCATAATAAGATTTGAGGAGGTTTTTTCTTCCTACACCCAGGAGAGAAAAAGAGAAGAAAATATCATTTTCAGTAGTTTTAGAAATGGAATCACACACACACGCATATGTATATATATATATATATATATATATATATATATTTATATATATTTAGAGAGAGAGAGAGAGAGAGAGAAATATGTTATTAAGGAATGGATATATGATCTGATTGAATGATTATAAATTATGTTATATTATATTGAAACTCTTATTTGAAATGATCTCCTGCTATGAAACAGTAAATGAATCGTTTCACATAGTCTAGGCCAAGTTGTACATTAAACGTGTAATAACATGAGATCATTACAAATAAGAGCTTCAATAACGCAATTTATAATCATACATATATATGTATATAAAAGAATTACAAGGATGAAATCTCTTTCTTTCTTTTGGTATTCTTACAAATTCAGCAAACATTATTCACTATATATATATATATATATATATATATATATATATATATACATATTTATGCATACGTACAGATGTGTGATCGGCAATAGTTGGTAAAGGATGGAATTAACCACTCAGCCTCAAACTCCAGTTGGGGTTGCTTATATTTTACTTAGCATCAATTTCCTTGGGAAAGGTATGAATCCATATGTTCCCCCGAGCTATGGATAAAATAGTTGGGCAGATTGGGCTATCATTGTAAAGGAGAAGGCAACTAATTCCAAACCAGGGAGTGGAGCCTCCCTCAAGGCAGTTTGACCCCTAATTTGACATCCTGACTACATCAGCAATGCTGTGAGTGGTATTCTGATGGCTTGGCATCCTAGGATCTTCATATGTTCTGCCCAGCATGCGCCTAGTGTACACGATTGATTCTGGGGAATTATTAAACAGACTTGCTCAGGAAAATGATGTTCTCAAGAACTTACAATTTACTGATGTTTGGGAGAAATTTACATCTAAGGAATAACTCAAAGCAAATATTTTAATTTCAATTGTTGTTAGCCTCATGAAAAATTTAATTTTCCTTTGACTTGTTTTTTTTCCCTTCTGGAAATCTTACTGGTGGCCTCTCAGTACCTGTATCCCTGGAGCTTGCAAAATCCTAATGTGATGCTGCTTTTACTAATTCATATATATACATACATGTATACTGCAAACCTCGTGTAGTGCAGTTTTTGATGTAATACAAATAAGTCTTCGCTTTAATTATTAATGTAACTAAGTATAAGCTGAAAATCCTAGATTGAATCAGAGCAGTTTCAAGCAGTACAGAAAATATTTGAACAAATTATATATTTATATAATATTTCTTGTGAAGTGTTGTTTCAACAAGTCTACGGGCATTATTTCAAATGCTTATTTACATCAAATAATTCATTAAATTTTGTAATTGAATATCATTGCTTATTTTATAACAGCATAGAAATCCTACTTTGCATGTATCACAAATGTTATACTTCGTATTTTCATTTGAAGCACAACTTTATATAATTAATAAAACTTCTTCACTTGACTTAACTCTATAATTGCCGTAGGAAATTTCTCATCAAAAACTACATCAATATTTTTGTACCCACGTCATCCAATATCTCCTTTGTGATCAATCAGCCGAATTCTCTTGCCATATCTTTTTTGCTTGTGTTATTTAGTTTGAAATAGTAGAAAACCATCAACCAAAACTGTCAGCACAGTCAAAATAGGTTCCTTCAGTTTTTAAGAGATTCTGGTTTTCTATGGATTAGTCACACAAATAAATCGCTCAAATGAAGCTGGTGGACTGGAAATCCAAATATTCATTCCTAATTATGTAAAGAAAAAAACACTTTTTTATTTTTTGAAAATTTTTTCTCCTAAATAAGGTTTTAGGGGAACGGGGCAATTTACAATGTAAATAGTGATCCAACAAAAGGCAAGAGAAGTAACTAATTCATTTTTTTCAATTCTTTTAGTTGATCACCCCTAGCATGCTACCAAATGACCTTTGATGTACATTTCTTCAGCATTGACTTGACTCTTTTATTGCCATTGGCAATTTCTCATCAATACTTGTGTACCCAATCAACCAATTTCACTTTTGCAATCAATCAATAAATAGACACTTAAAATATCTAATGACGTTTTGGCTTGTGTGATTTGGCTTGAAATATTCTGGTTTTATGAAAATTGGTCTGGTTAGTCACTCAGTAGAAACCATCATGTGACCAATATCTTTTGGCAGTATACTGTGTTGATGGTGATCAATTGAAATGTTAGAAAACGGGGGGTGGGGGAGACAATCAATGAATCACTTCCTTGGTCTCTTGTTCCATGCTAATATGTTTGATTTTTTGAAAAACAAGCATGAACGCTGCCAGAAACAAACAAATGGATCAATTTAGCATTCTTACATTAAAAAGTGTGTCCCACACTAAAAACCTATTAACTTGGTGCAAGAATAATTGCGGTTTTCCACTATCAACTTCAGAGTAGAATATCTCAGCTTAGAATAAAAGTTGTCAAGTGAAATAAGAACCTTCAGAATCAAATTTTTGTCAGCTAAAAACAGATATTCCAGAAACATAGAATTTGAGGTTGGAAAAGTGGTGGGCATATCTGTGAGATGTTTTGTGAGTAAGCTAAGTGAGGTAGAGTTTCGTGGCCTTGTTTGTTCAATTTCAGCAGGGTCTTTCAGGGTTGATCTTTTCTGCTTTCCTAATTTGGTACAAATGTCTATCAACTATTGAATGGTCAGCATTCAATTCCTCTACCCATTGAGTTTTTTCATGTGGTTCTGCCTCAATAATTGCCCTCAATTGGAAGTTGTCAATCATAGGACATCTTTCGTCCATTTTGAAATTTTTGTAACCAATGCTGAGCTGTACATTTGTTGATGGTTTCCTGGCCAAATAATTGGGTGATTATGCAAGCTGTTTCCTCTGCTTTTTACATCCAATTTTGAATGCATACAACAAAATTTCTCAAATTTGCTTTTTTTCCATCTTTAATTTGACAAAACCACTATAGATAGTGAAAGGAAACATTCAGTTTGGATGAATAGTGAAACTCAAGTTTAAAAATGGTACATTATATGAACTAATTAAATTATAGTTTTTTTCCAAAAATGAGCATCAGAGTTAAAACTACGCAAAAAATGCAATTATTTTTGCACCAACCGAATATTCAGGCATTGAATTTAGAAAAAACGAAAACAATTTTCTAGACATACTAAGGAGTAAATGTTTAAATTTTCATGCATACGAGGATACATATCCAGTCAGCCAGCCCAGCAGACTTGCTTAAAATCTGCAGAAACCCATGATCACAGTTCCAATTTTTATATCCTTTGTTCAATGTTATCAGCTTCTTATTGTTATCTAGAAAAAAACCTGTCCCCTAGGAATCACAATAAGAGGCTTTCTCTGCATTTTGATTTCATGAAACTCAAAAAATAGCTTTGAATTTTATCAATTTCCATTATTTAGCAATTTGTTACTGTTTGCTAGTTCATTACTTGTCAGCATCACCATCATCATCATCAGCCTTTTATTGTCTGTTATTGAACATTGTCCTTCTCCAGGAATCACCAGACCACTCCATCATGGATATCACCAAGCAAAGATTTTCTAAATTTGTCTAGTTGTTACATCCTGCCAGCCTCAGTCTCACTTGTGATCTCTGAAGATCTACATTTTGAGTCATTGTCTACCATTCTTGTAACATGACTAGCTCATTGCCACTTGAGTTTCCTATTCAATGATGTCTCCGACTTCTGTTCTCTTCTTAATATATTGTGCTGTCTGGTGATCACTCCATGCGATGTTACGCATGATTCTTTTATGCGTATATTGCATGCTTCTCAGTTTGATGGTCAGCCTCTTGGTTAGATTCCATGTTTTAACTCCATAGGTGGCTATTGCAAGAATGCATTGGTTGTATGTCCTTCTTTTTAAAAAGTAATGGGATTTTCATATTCTTGAGGGTAAAACTTGCTTTATCAAAAGCTTGATTCATCAACTCACCTAGCATTAATTGTAAGTCATGAAGGTTCCTTGCAAAAAGTACAATGTCGTCAGCAAATCTAAGGTTACTTAGGCAGTCGCCATCTATCCCTTTATTTTCCCAATCTAGGTTTCAGAAGATCATCTTCAGGCAGACTCTAAAGATTTTGAGTGAGCTAGTATCACCTTGTCTTACCCTTTTTTGGAGCTTAAAGGGCTCTCAGATTTTATATAGCCTAACATAAGAGCAGCTTTGATGGTATATATGTTGCAATACTCTGACATATACAGGGTCTGCACCTTGTGGAGTAATAGCATCAATGACCTTGAGAGTTTCCAGAGAGTTTTTTGAGGACGATAAATGCTGCGGCAAGTGGCATTCAATATTCGCCTGCTTTCTCTTTTAGTTGATTTATCAAATGGAGATTGTTAATGGTCAAGTGCCTTCTTCAAAAGCTAGATTTTCAGCTTGTGTTTTGATAATTTGTTTGGTAATTTCCCTCATCTCATTTGGGGCTGGATGTTTTTAAGGTTTACAAAGCAAGAGCAGCAAGGATATAATGGATGGTTTCAAGTTTTTTTCATTTCCTAAGAAACCCTGGAAAGTCAAGTATCATTTTGAAGGTTATCAGATGTGGATTTCATATGGTATGGTAAAAAAATATAAATATAATGGTCATGTGACTTCATTATGTTCTCAAGATTTGAGGGTGACAGAGAGACACGTTCTATAGCTGGATGTCTGTTTATTCTAAAATATGTGTGCATCTGGATATATGTATACATTTTGCAGTTCACAGACAGAAGAAATAATATGTGCACAAAAGGTTAGATGCCTTGAATAATGCAGTAATTATTCAGTATCAGTAAAATAGTATTGATATATCATAATTACCTTTAACCATTTCCAGCAACTAAAATAATAATCCATGAATTTCTCAGATTGAATATAAGTATACATATGAAATAAATAGATGAATCATAATATATAGATAACAATTACATAATGTTTGCTCTAACGATTGAACTAAACAGCCAAAAGTAATGCCAAGACGCAAATAATGGTAAGAGCAATGCTACATTGAAGCAGCTACCCTGTTTCACGTAGGTTCAATTCCTGCAGCAACCCCATTATCTCTAATCATTTATTTTATTTACTTTGATAAATCTACCGTGTAATAATGAGAGTTTATTTCAATTAGAGTTTCAACATGATATAACGCAATTAATTATTATTTCCATCGGATTATGTATCTATTTCTGAATAATATGATTGTTCATGTTGAAAGAAACAAATAGAACAGATATTGACGGATATAAAAAAAATGAGAATGGAGTTAAATCAGTTATTTTGACCTTTGCATTACCAGTGACAGTTTAGTTTGATGGTAAAAGCAAGGCTATGTTGAAGCGGCTACCCTATCAATCATGGGTTTGATTCCTGCAGCAGCCTAATTTTCTCTAATTGTTTGTTTACATTGTCAAGGCCAAACGATGCATTCAATGTTTAATAACGGTAGATCATTTCAACTAGAGCTTTTGTATAATATGATGCAATTTATTATTATTTCTGTCTAATCAAATATCCATTACTAAATAATATATATATACACACTCATCTATTTTGATTTTCCGAATTTGAAAAAAATCAGCCAAGCCTCCCTG
>OY735218.1:51868680-52048680 GCA_963457665.1 Thysanoteuthis rhombus
ACTGATTGTAGATTATTTGATATCTTATAACTTTAATATTTAGTAACTGGGTTTGTATTCATAGATGTATTTCTCAGCTCAAAGAAAGTATATCTCTTGATAATCGCATTGAAACTAGTCAGAGGAATTTTTTCTGTAAGCTGAGAAATACAACTATGAAGACAAATACTTTTTATGAAATATCTTAGTTATTAAATATCAAATAATCTACGACCAGTGTGGTTTTCCTTACTTTCCACTTATCTTTTACATTTTTTGGACCCTCCTCGTGGAATACTAGAACTTATTCTCTCACCCTTTCTCTCTCTATACATGTATGCATTGAAAAATGGGGCCAATTGTAGTGTGGTAACAACATAATCAAAATATATATATATATATATATATATATATATATATATATATATATATATATATATATGTGTACAACGTAAATTGAAATAAGAATTTTCATAAATTTATTTGTACTCATACATACACGGAAATTATTTTGATTTAGTTCAATTTATTTGTGTGTAAGCCAGTCAGTATATATTTCCAAATTATGAAACTGTATTCTCTCTGTTCAAAATCATGAACACCTTCTTCAAGAAACCCAATAGGAAATGGACTTGGAAAAGCCCCAACCATGAAACAAGGAATGAAAGAGACTACATCCTAGCAGACAAAGCAACACCATCAAAGACACCTGGGTCCCAAATCAAGTCAAAGCAGAGAGCAACCATAGAATGGTAAAATGTAAAATGCAAATAGAATCATCAAACCACAA
Source organism: Thysanoteuthis rhombus (assembly GCA_963457665.1). Taxonomy (NCBI): domain Eukaryota; kingdom Metazoa; phylum Mollusca; class Cephalopoda; order Oegopsida; family Thysanoteuthidae; genus Thysanoteuthis; species Thysanoteuthis major. Next base: position 51,869,450 of record OY735218.1, read on the forward strand.
CTGCTAGACCTACCAAAAGAACACACTCAATCCTTCAAGCTTGAACTAAAAAATAGATATAAAATTCTTATTGAACAAGAAAAAGACACCAACATCAACAAACTCAACAACAAAATAACAGCCTCTCCAATAGAAGTCACCACTATATTTAAACCAACAAGCCCACAAACCATCAATAATATCTCAAATGAAACCAGGAATCTCATAGAAAAAAATGATAACAATAAGAGAGAAAATTGAAGAGACAGAACTGAATAAAACAATCAAAAAGAAACGAAAAAAAGACAGAAAAAGATATACAACAGCAATCATCAAATCAACTCTCAAAAAAGGTCAGGGCTTCAAAGCTATAAACAAAAGCCTCAATTCAGGTGGGAAGTAAATAACCAACATACTTCAGGAAAACCTAACGACAGACAGAGACAGGATGGTCAAACGTGCCCAAGAATTCAACCAAGAGCTTTATTCCTCCAAACAAGAACTTCAAAACATCAAACAGGATACACAAGACACAAGCAATCAGCTCATGGGTTTTCCAGAAATACCCCTTTGGCTCCAAAAATGGCTAAGACAAGGTGATACCAGCTCACCCAAACTCTCCACAGCCTGCTTTTAGATGATAATCAGAAGACTAGATTGGGAGAGTAAAGGAATCAGAATTGACAGGGAATATCTGAACAACCTCAGATTTGCAGACAGCATCACCCTCTTTGCAGAGAACATCCGCAACCTCAAAATAATTCTAGATGAACTAAACTAAGAAAGCAAGAAAATCGGCCAACACATGAATTTCAGCAAGACAAAGATCATGAGTGACAATCATGTTGGAATAAGAACATGAAGATTAAAATCAAAGGAGCTAAACTAGACAAAGTAGACCACTACATCTACCTTGGACAACAAATCTCCATGAAACCTTCAAAAGAAGAAGAAATCAAACGAATAATCACTCTAGGATGGTAAGCCTTTGGCAGAGCAAGCTCAGCCTTCAAGAACAAGAAGATCACACTGATCCTAAAAAGAACTGTATACAACTAATGCATCCTCCAAATAGTCACTAATGGAGCTGAAGTAAGGAGCCTAACAAGAGACAGACCTGCAAATTGAAAACCATGCAACTTGCACACAAAATGATTATGCTCAACCTCACTATGAAAGATCACAAGATAGCAAAATATATCCAGGAGAAAACATGAGACATTATAGAATCGATTAAAAAACTCAAATGGTAATGGGCTGCCTAGGTTACAAGAATGACAGACATCCAATGGACATTACAACTCACAACATGGATCCCCAGAAAACAACAGAGCAGAGTTCTAGATAGAGGGACAAACTAGACAATTTCAGGAGGTATTGGCTCTGCAAAGCCCATGATAGAGAAGTGTGGGGAATCCTGGGGAGGGTCTATGTCCAACAACGGACCTTAAAAGACTGATGATGATGATGACTCTCTCAATGTATAACAAAATTTTTATGAATTTAAAAAAATGTTTTATATACATATATATGTATGATTATGAATTGTGTTGTATCATATAAATAGAAAGAACAATTGAAGAAAATTTGGTTACCGGTGACTGTTTACCTTAATAGTTTGAGCAACACTCACATCCGGGAAAAGACAAGAGTTAGAGACATCATAGAATCCATAAAAAATCTCAAATGGCGGTGGGCTGGCCATGTTGCAAGAATGGCTGACAATCGATGGACATCACGACTCACAACATGGATTCCTCGAGACCATATGCGCAACCGAGGCCGGCAAAATGTTAGATGGAGAGATGAGCTAGATAAGTTCAGGAAGTACTGGCTCCGTGACGCCTATGATAGGGAAGTGTGGCAAATCCTGGGGAAGGTCTATGTCCAACGACGGACGCTAAAAGACTGATGATGATGATGATGATGATGATGATGATGATGATGTTGAAGCGGCTACCTCATTGGTCGCAGCTACAATTACTGCAACAGCCTCATTTTCTTTCATTACTTATTTTATTTATGTTGTCTTTGCAGAGTGATATATAAAGCATATAATGATGGGAGATCATTTCAAATAAGTTTCTATATAATATAATGCAATTTATATTCATTCAGTAATATACATATATCCATTTTTTAATGCATATATGTGTGTGTGTGTGTGCACTCACACATTTTATGCATGTGAGTGTATTCAGTTTTTTTTTTAATCAAGATGTAAGTACAACCATAAACATTCATATTCCTACAATATAATTCCCAGTATAACATGATTCCATATCTATTTCTATATGTTTGTGAGTGTGAGAAAGAATTCCATTTGCATTTTGTTTTAATAATGCACCAGTAAATGAAAAAAACAAGTTCGTGAGGACAAAGTTGAAAACACTTTCCACATGACTCTTGCAGGCACAAAGATGTCACATCCACCATAGGAACAAAAATTAAATTTCAGAAAGAAGTTTCAGCAACAAGGACAATAGAAGCAAAAGATCTTCAACAAAAAATTGAAAATAAAATTTTGAGCACGATTTTATCGTGCTTCCCAACTAACAGGAAATAGGTAGGAGGGAATGTGGGTAGTGATGGAAATGGGTTTTTGGAACGAGGTATAAAGAAAAACTGGGTTTTGGGAACAAGGTACAGAGTAATGTCTTCACTGACAGAAAATTGAACTTTCAAAAAAACAGGAAACTGAGAAGTAGGTATGTACCATAGCCTATGTACCCATCCCTGATCATGGGAGAGAGAGAAAAGAGATCTGTTATATAATCAAGGACAATGAAGAGAATATGATCATCATCAGTCTTTTAACGTCTGTCATTAGACATAGACTTTCCCCAGGATTCGCCACGATTCCCTATCATGGGCATCGCGGAGCCAGTATTTCCTGAATCTGTCAAGTTCATCTCTCCATTTTGTGTTCTGTCAGCCTCGGTTTCTTATGTGATTTATGGGGATCCATGTTGTGAGACGTGATGTCCATTGGTTGTCTTCCATTCTTGCAACATGGCCTGCCCATTGCCATTTGAGTTTTTTAATATTTTCTATGATGTCACAAACACCTGTTTTCTTCCTTATATATTCTGTGCTATCTTGTGATCTCTCCATGTGAGGTTGAGCATGATTCTCTCATGTGCATGTTGCATACTTCTCAGTTTGCAGGCCTGTCTCTTGTTCAGGTTATTAGGGAATTCAAAACCATTGCATTGTAAATGTCCTTCATTTTCATTTTACATTTTCATGCACAATAGATTCTGGAAATAGAGTCCTACCTGGGTTGGATAATTATTGGATAACATGAAGATTAGAAAATGTAATTGATCCACTTATTATGATTCAGGTAATATACCATATTTCCCTGCTAATAAGATGCTGCAAATGGTGACACACACCCTGTAATTATCTATGTATTTTTTAAAGGTATTTCTGGATTATATAGCTTACCGTACCACCGAGTCCAAGTTGCCTACTCAACGGTGTCATTTTTCTTCCTGTCACACCTAATTATCACACTTTGGACCTATTATCAAATAATTTTCAGAGGAAAAGAAGCCATCTTATCAAATAGGCATACCATATATGTACATATATATATATATATATGAAAAAAGAAAGACAGTTTTAGGAACTAAATTTTGCTTTTACCATATTATTTACGGTAGTGAGCTGAACAACGGCGATGATTGGAAAATAAAGAATTCAAGCAAAATTTAGTTCCTAAAATCGTCCTTCCTTATTTACATTGTTGGATACTGATATCCATTACTTATCATACTGCCGACATAGGAACAACAATGTAATAGTAGAAATACGCATTTACTCATAGTTCTGAGACTAACAGAACACATAAACAAAACTAACCAGCAATCAGATCTATCTGATTCGTGTTGGCTCAATGGATCAGCCCAAACCTAGACAACGTAGGTGTTCCCATGGTAATAAATGTGGATTCAAACCCTACCCTGGGCTCATTACTTTATTTTCCGATCATCGCCCTTGCATCGCTCACTACTGTAAATAATTTGGTTTGAGCAAAACTTAGATCCTAAAACTGTCTTCCCTTATTCACACTATCAGATACTTTTATCAATTACTTATCTTTTTATTCATTTATATATATATATATATATATATATATATATATATATATATATATATATGTATATATATATATATGTATGTATATATAAAGCTTTCTTGAGTATATCCATAAAGTCTAGAAAGTTTCATAGCTTTGAAGACTCAATATATATGATTTTATTCAATGTTTTTTACGTTTTACACAGAATTTGATATTACAGTACTATATGTGAATTTTTGTTATATATATTCAAACTATATATACTGACTGGCATTGAATGTTACGGCTTTTTTTCTTTTAGTTACTGCCACCTGGGTGGTAAGGTATTGATGGAAAAGTGGTTTGCTCCTACTTAATCCCACATATATTGCATTAAAATCTTTCTCTCAATATATATATTATATATATATATATATATATATATATATACATAGACACACACACGCCGCACACATATAGGGCTTGAAAATAAATGCCTGAAGTCTTTCTCCTGGGTTTGAACACTGACATCTACCACCATATGCGAAAATGTGGCCAGCAAAATATGAGATGGTGTGACTAATTAGACAAGATCAGGGGATCCAAGATAGATGAATGAGATTTGCAGTTAAAACATGACAAAGGTTAGCGCAATCACTGTCGTCATGGAAGGAGATGGGAAAAGCCTTGGACTAGCAGTGGACATAATGGCAGAGGATGTTAATATATATATATATATATATATATATATATATGAATTGTAAATAGTGTTATATTATATAGAAACATTTGGAATGATCTCCTATCATTACACGGTTGATATATCACACACCCTAGACAACATAAATCAAATAAACAATTAAAGAAAATGGGAATGCCGCAGGAATCAAACCTGCCACTGATAGGGTAGACACTTTGACATAGCAATGCTTTTACCATTGAGCTAAACAGTCTCTGGTAATGCACACTACATTGAAGCGGCTACCCTATTGATGGTAGGTTCAATTCCAATTCTCTTTAATTGCTCATTCTATTTATGTTATCAAGGATCAGAGATACATTAACTGTTTAACGATAGGAGAACATTTCAAATAAGTTTCTATATAATGTAACTCAATTTATAATTAATTCTGTCAGATCATGTACATCCATTTCTTAATATATATATATATATATATATATATGTGTGTGTGTGTGTGTGTGTGTGTATCTATGTGTATTCCTCTCCTTTTCTATGCTGTGTAAAGAGCACGTTTCAATTATTCACTGTCGCATCGGATGCTGTTATTAGTATTTCATATATTTTAACATCATTTTTGTTCTTGTTTTTACGTTTATATTTTCACTCCAAAAGGTCACTTTAAAAAGTCACACTTCAAAGAAAAATTAATATTTATGCATGTTTACAAACAGACATACCTATTGATATTAAAAGACATTTGACATTTATTTTGATTACAAAATTCATCATAGTTTGGAGTAAACAAATTCAATTGATAGGCCTGGTTACTTGCTTGGTAGAAACCATCTATCAACTAATGTTTTTTTAGTAGCACGCCATGTTTGGGGCGATCAATTGAACTATTTTGTTGCATCACTAAAAAGTCTGTATTCCAACAAAACAAGTATGAACACAGCCAAACAAAATCTAAGGGACCAATTTTGTATAAACTTACATTTTTAATCGATACCCCACTAAAAACTTATTTTCATGGGATATTTTGAAAAACTGAAAAAACAACTTTTTTCTGGACATGATCAGAAGTAAATGTTCCAATTTCAAGCCTTTTAGCTCCATTGGTGCAGGCTTGTATTCATGACCTATACATAGCCAGTCAGCCAGCCTGAATCACTTATAAACTGAACAAATGTATGTTGACAGTTTTGGTTGACGGTCCCTAATATCTGTATCACAAATTTGTGTGATATTTTACTAAATGAGGAATGAAAAGCTAGGTTCACATTCCACAGCTCTGAAAGAAGTTTTTGATTTTTTTTGGCTCTAGGGATAAAGATTTTTGTACCTATAATTCTGTCCAGGGAACATTCAGAGATCGAGGCAAAAACCTTGCCTGGAATTTTAATATTGATTTCAAGATTAAATTTATTACAGACGTGTACATAAGCGTATGGGAATTCTTTGGTAAAACGGGGCCGAGGGCTTCAATAACCAGAAAATTTGCACACATTTGCTTGAAATTCAACTGATTTATCCAAATTTGGAAATTTTGTATAAAAAAAACCCAAATAATTCCCAATTATCACATCATCTTTTAATGTCTGTCGTTTGACATTGACCTTTCTCAGGATGGGCCACAACTCTCGATCATGGGTATCATGGAGTCAATACTTTCTGAATTTTTCACTCCATCTTGTATTCTGCTGGCCTTGATTATGCATGTGATCTCTAGGGATCCATGTTGTGACTCATAATGTCCATTGGTTTTCTGCCATTTTTGCATCATGGCCAGCCCATTGCCATTTGAGTTTTCTAAAGGATTCTATGAAGTCTTGGACTCCTGTTTTTTTCCCTGATATATTGTGCTGTCTTATGATCTCTCCATGTGAGGTTGAGAATGATTCTTGCATGTGCACGTTGCAAGCTTCTCAGTTTAAGAGTCAATCTCTTGCTTATGCTCTATGTTTCAGCTCCATAAGTGATTGTCAGGAGGATGCATTGATTATATACTGATCTTTTTAAGACTAATGGGATTTTTGTGTTCTAGAAGGTTTAGCCTGCTCTGCCAGAGGCTTGGCTTCCTAGAGTGGTTCTTTGCTTGATTTCTTCTTCTTTTGATGATTTCATGGAGATTCATTGTCCAAGGGTAAATGTAGTGGTCTACTACCTCCAATTCTGCACCTTGTAAATAAAATCTATCCCTTTGTTTTTAATATTTATAAGAGTAAGAGGTCTTTCATTATTGATGATTTTTTTTATTCATTGGTTCTGTGTTAGATTTCTCAAATTGGTTTTTCATTTCGCTCTTCTCTCAATTCCGCTGCTAAAAATCTATTACTTAAATGTTAGAGAAAAATGCTGGAATGTTTCATTTTCTCGTTCAAGAATTTTAAAAATTTGTTATCTTTTCATTCATTTATTAGTCATAATGATCTTTCCAATTTCTACCCTAACCTGCTCAAAAAAAAATCCATTTAGACAACGAGTTCAAACACTTGATCTACCCCAGTTATTACTTTCATATTTCTTAGAAACCATCCACAAAAACTGTCAACATAAGTCTCTTGAGTTTTCAAGTTGATCTGGCTTGTTGGCTACCAATGTATCTCATGCACAGGCTGCACCAGTGCAGCAAAGGGGTTGAGAATTTAAATATCTGTTTCTCATTTCGTCTAGGAAAAACGCAGTTTTGTTTTTTGAAAATCCTTCACCAAAATGGGTTTTTAGTGGGGAGGTTCATTCACATTTGTTTTCTGAAAATTCTAACTATTTAATGATCCAGCAAAAAGCCGGAGAAGTAATTTATTCATTGATCATACTTTTTTCCAATTTTTTAATTGATCTCCTCCAACACAGCATGTTGCTAAATCAGTGTTGGTTTCTAATGAGTAAAAAAACCGGACCTATTAATTTGTGTACTGGCTTAGCATAGTAAAACTAGGGTTAAAATATTCATCTATGTATATTTAGTAAATGATTGCAATTATTTGAGAAGTATTCTGTACTGATTGCACTTCACGTCAAAATGTCACATAAATATGGACCCAGTTGCCAACGCATCACAATTCTGTCCACAGAGGAAACTTCAAGAGTTTTGATGGCTGACGTGATGAAGCAATCTAATTTTGTAAGTTGTCATGTTTGAAAATTGAATGTTTTTTTTTTCAATTGTGCTGTATTTTTCACTCTTTTTAATTCATCTACGCATCGTTTTTTATTGGGAGTTCTGGGAGTCAACTTGATTCGATCAGAGTTATTTTATTTGTTTTGTTTTTTTTATTATTGTTTTCTTTTTAGAAACTGTCAACCAAAACTGTCAACATTGATTTATCCAGTTTCTAAGTTGGTTTGGCTGGCAATGTATTGACTTTTTTTTTAGTATTATTGTCCAACTGCAAGCAAAATAACTCACTCTTTGATCACACCTCTTTCCAATCTTTTTTTATTGATTTTCCCAAAAGACATTGGTCGCATGATAATTACTATTGAGTGACTTACCAGATCTCACTTAAAACTTGTCAAAAAAAAAAGAAAAAACAAGGAAATGGTTCATCTGTGTAGGATATCTTGATTCCTTTTGTGTACAGTTCAGTCATCTCAACTGTTATTCAATAGAGTTCCAATACAAAATCTACCACCAGCATCTTGATGATACTGCAAATAAAATAAGTATTTTATCCTTTTAGCCTATCAGAGTACTTCTTTAAAATGTCCCTAGTGACAGACATTCTGACTGATTTCCATTGAGAAATTGTATTCCTAAAGATGGTTTGGTTTTCCAGCTTTTGTTTCAATCATCTTCCTTTTTGTATATGTACACACATACATATATATATATATATATATATATGTATATGTATATATATATATGTATATATATATATGTATATATATATATATATATATATATATATATTTATGTATATGTATATATATATATATATATATGTATATACATATATATATATATGTGTGTGTGTGTGTGTAATTGAGTGAAGTTACTTTCATCAGTGCATTTGAGCATGTAGGCTTATCAGAGTGTATATCAGTGCATTTGCATGTATATACACGCACACACACATGCAGAGTGAGAGAGAGATACATATAAACACACATATACTGTTATTGTTTTTCAAAGTTGTGTTATTAATATGGGAAAAGTGCTCGCTATCAGGAATAGAACATATGTGGGATGGAGATCGTGGCAGCATAAGACTTGGAATTGCCATGAAGTGTTGATTCCTGTGTCTATACCATTGAGAATATAGAATGTATGAATATGTATAAATATACAATGTGTACACAGCTTTGTGTAAGCAGCACACATTCTTTTCCTTTTATTGTGTCTTTTTTATCATTTAGGTTCATTTGAGTTCAATGGAGAATAAAAATGAAAATAAATGTTTCTTTGCTTATATTATTACCCATATGATCAAAAGCATGAATTTATATTGTGTCTGTCTGTCTGTCTGTCTGTCTGTCTGTCTGTCTCTCTCTCTCTCTCTCTCTCTCTCTCTCTCAGTTTATTGGTTTATTTCTAGGTTTCAATATATACACACTTTTAGTAGTTCATATCTCTTTGTACTTTTTAGTCGTTTGTTTAGCCATATCCATGCAGATTAGAATTAAGAGTTATCAGAAACAGTCAACAAAAACTGTCAACATAACTCAACACAGGTTTGTTCTTTTTTTAAGTTATTCTGGCCGGCTGTGTATGTGTCATGTGTACGAGCTGGATCAATAGAGCTAGAGAGCTGAAAATTTAAATATTTACTTTTTATTACGTCTAGAAAAACCTCTTTCTTAGTTTTTTAACCCAACTCACCCTCTGAAAAATACGATTTTAGGAGGGTCTTCAATTTACAATGTAAGCTAATGCTAACTTGGTTCTTTCAGACTTTTTTTAGTAATCCTGGTTCAACATGCTACCAAAAGACATAGGTCACATGGTAGTTTTTATTGAATGACTAACAAGAACTGTATATATTTGTAGTATTTTTTATCTGCTTGTAGCTTTTAGTCATTTTGTTAGACATTTTTGAGCAGATTCAAATAAAAGAATTACTTTATCTACTTTTCTGAAGAATATAAACTAATTCTGTTTCAGTCACTGAAAGATTTAACAGAATTTCTTCTCTCAAATTTAACGAAAAATTAGTGTAATTGATTTTCTGATGCTTTATCATGGAGGCTCTTATTTGGAATGCAACAAATATTGTAATCAGTTATTTCATGTCCAAACTTTCTAATGTCTCCAATTTATTTTTGGCATTCTTTTTCTCAGTGACTAGATTATGGAAATTAGGTTAATTTTATGAGATCAGTTCAGAAAATAGCCTCCCATGGGCAATAGCCCCTCCGTCCATTTCAAAATACTCTCCTTGGGACCTCACACACATCACCCTTTCACCTTTCAAAACAATCTGCTGATAACATCAAGCCTGCCCATCCAGTTCTCAAGATCTTTCTGAACAGACCTTGTGAGCTATATTGTACAATTTTCAGCAACCTGATGATTCTTAAAGAATCACCAACATTTTGTTTAATATTCCCGTTGATTATAGAATCTATTGATTTATAAAAAGTTGACCTTCACATGAACTTGAGCAAAACAAAGGTCATGTGCAACAATCACGTCAGAAATAAACATACAACGATCAAAATCAAAAACACAGAACAAGAGAAAGTTGACCACTACATCCACCTAGGACAACGAATCTCCATGAAATCCAGGGAACAAAGATTAAAAGTGATAAGAAAGATACAAATGGTGAGAGAAGATGTTACTTGCAGATTCTAAATGGTAATATGAAAATAGGATTGGTTTTATGCGCAAAAATGATCTCTCCCCCTCAAAAAAGTACCTGCTTTTTTAGAGTCCTCTTCCTGTTTATGCGCCCAGTAAACTACCTAACTTTATTTTCTCCCCTTTCCCTTTCTACGCTTTTATCAAACTACCAAACTTTTTATTTTTGACATTTGTCTTCTTACACAGTCATCAAATTCAAGTAGAATCATGTAGATTTGTGTGGGTTAGCGTATTTGCATTGATTTTACTTTTTTTTCAAGTTGCTTTCACTCTTCGGTGGCATAAGGGAAAAAAATATTTTCCATAAACTGCTGTCAATTGAAGGTATAGCAGGCCGTTTCCCCAGTTGTTTGTTGGACAAATTTGTTTCCAAGAAAGTTCTTCTACCGAAGACAAATGTCAATGCGATGACATTAAATCTGATTGGGTTCTGCAGATCCTACCTAGGACGATCATTTTAGCCAAAACTGTCCAAAGAAAGATAAAACGATTGGAATACTTTTATTGATTGATTGATTACTTGCTATATATTTATTCGTTATAAGTATATATATATATATATATATAAATATATATATAAATATATATATATATATATATATATATATATATATATATATATATATATATATATACATATGTATGTATATATATGTATATATATATATATATGTATATATATATGTATATATATATATATATATATATATATATATATATAGATAGATAGATAGATAGATTGATAGCTATATAGATAGATGGATAGATATTTTTCTTTCATATGTATGCCTATTTATCCATGTATGTCTTTGTTTTTTCTGTATAGATCTGTGTGTAGATGATGAAAATAGGAAGATGTAATGCGTAAGCTGATGTTCTTTGTAGTTTAACCTTTTGTTGAGAAGTGAATACTAAAAAGTCTGAGTTTTCATAAAACAAAGGATATAATTTAGTATAAACTGACGTTGTAATTGAACCCTAAACTTCTGGGGAAGGGAGGATTTTCAAAAAACAAAAAAATCTATTTTTCCTAGATATAGTAAGGAGTGAATGAATTTTCAGCCCTGTAGCTCCATTTGTTCAGCATTCACACACGATACATGCATGCAATCATAGCCAGATGTTGACTATTGAAGGTGTATAGAAATTCTTTGTATAAGAGGGCTTGATTCGCCTCCCACCGCACACCACATCCCCTCTATGCTTATGCAGGCAGTTTTGATTGACTGTTTCTGATAGATACAGGTCCACATTCCCTTCTTCTGTTTCTCATTTATATTGAGCATTTTAGAAAATATCTTTGAAAAGTCGAACAGATGTAAACATTCTTCAGGTATTTTATTTAAAATCAATAAAATTCTACGGATCACTGCACGTTCTAGCTCAAGTGAAAATGTTCTTAATATCATTAAAGTTTGACATCGTTTGTATCTTGAGACTTTTTTGTCTTGCTCCAACTTTGAGTTTTGCCACCAACAATCAGAGATGACAAGGTGGGTTGGGGAGAGGAGGGTTAGGTGGAAAGAAACAAAAATCAAAAGAAAAGGTCACCTGGTATAATTCATGTTTTTATACTGTGGAACACTTTCTCAAATTGAATTTATTACTCACTTTTTAAAAGTTTTTCTCTAGTTTCATCAAACTTTGAAACCTTAAACATTTACTTCAATTTTGTTCAACTTTCATTTCAGAGCCATGTCACTTAATTTGTTTAGTTATCATTTATTTACATCCTCATTACGTATATATTTAGATATTTTAATGTATCTTTTTTTAATTATATTGTTTCAGTTTTTCTAATTATCTACAGTTTGTTTACTTCTTGCTATTATTTTTTCATGTTTTTTTTCTTGAACTGAAATGATAAAACTTAATTTCCTTTCGCTATATTTTAAACACTGATGTTTTAACTGTTTATATATTTTTATTAATTCTTTAGATTCTTTTTGTTACTTTCAAGCATCTTACTGTTTTTTTTATCTTTTAATTTATTCTATTGTCAGGGGATCTATGTTTTAATTCATTTTTATTCCTACGACATTACATCTTCTCTTTGAAGAAGAAACTTCATTTATCTTAGTTTTGAAAAAATCTTGGTAGACAGAGAATAGACAGTGATGGTATCAGATTACTGGAGTAAAAGTGAATTAATAAAGAACACGGGTCTGGTTAGTCACTCAATAGAAACAGTCATGTGATCAATGTCTTTTGGCTACCTGCTGTGTTGGGGGTAAGCAATTAAAAAATTGCAAAAAGGGTGACCAATGAATAAATTACTTCTTTTGCCTTCTGTTTGGCAATGATCAGTGAAACAGCATGCATTTTTTGAAAGAAAAAGCATGGACAATGCTAGACTCAAATTAAGGGCCAATTCAGCTTAAAATTATGTTGCAAATTGAACCCTCCTATAAAAACCTTTTTTGGGGGTAGTATTTTCATGAACAAAAAAACTTTTTTCAAGACATGATACGGAGTAAATGTTAAATTTTCAGCCATCTAGCTCCATTGGTATGGTCTTCACTCATAGCACCCACGTATATAACCATCGGCCAATGCAGCTTAAAAACTGGAGAAATCTATGTTGATGTTGACTATTGGACATAATAACTCACTGCATGGATCTCAAGAGATCATATGCAGAATTGCCACTGGCAGAAAATAAGATGACATGACGATTCATCATAGTTCAGGAGATGTTACTGTTGTGACGCCTTCAATAGAGAGGTCTGGCAAATCATGGTGAAGGTTTATGTCCAACAACAGACGTTGTAAGGCTAATGATGTTGGATATTGAATTTGACAGTGTCTGTTGATAGTTTCTCATGGTCGTGGATATTAAGTAGACAGGGATCGAACGAGTATTGGAGGTAAGAATTAGATTAGTAAAGTGGAGAGCAAACATCTCTTTGGTGAAATCCATTCAGCAATTTGTCATTGATCTATTTATTTAATGACAGATTTTTTCAGCCACCACAATAACACACAGTTTGTTATGTTCCCCAAAGCTTCAACTTTCAGAATAAACAATTTTAGTCTGGTTTTTCTTATTTAAGCAACTTTGTACTTATATTTAGCAAGATTATCCTGTTTTGTCTGCTGGAGATGCTGGCAGTCAAATGGTTGGTAGTATTGAAGATGAATTAAGAAAACTGAGTTCAAAATCCAGCTGAGGCAGTCCACAATCACTAAGTACATTTTGGTCGGAAACTAATAACTGTTCGCCAGTCCTAAGTCCAGGTTAAGGACTAGGATTTGGTGCAGGGCTAGCAGCCCCATCCCCCCAAAAAACACTTGCTACTTAAACTTTAGTAGTATCACCCTACTTCTCTTGCCTTCTGTTGGCTATAAAATGTCTGAATTCTCAAAAAACAAATCTGAATGCAGCTGGACACAAACTGAGGACCAATTCAATATAAACCAACATTGTAAATTGGACCCCACACTAATAACCCATTTTGGAGAGGAATTTTGAAAAAAGAACATTACCTTTTTTCTAGACATGATAAGGAATGAATGTTTAAATTTTCTGCACTGATATGTCCTGTATGTGTGATATTCACAAACATAGCAAGCCATCCAGACCAGCTTAAAAACTGAAGAAACCTATATTGATAGTTTTGGTTCACAAAACAAACATCCTGTGATGTCTGGGCTGAGACAATTTTTCTCTTCAAAATTGAAGATGAAGCAGAGGAGACGCTCCATAAAAATTTGCCAAGATCAGAGATTGCTCTAATTTTTTTGACAGTCAGAAATATACACTGCAATATTGTCTATTTCTTCTCAAGATCTTTTGGAAAATAGAAGAAAATTGGCCAGTTTGTTTTCAAATAAAATCAATTTTTATAGTCAATCATCTATCTATATGATGGACGGTGATTTATTTTCTATTTGTTTCTCTGTCTACAACAATAGACTCTTCATCTTGAAAGTGACAATTTGGACTTTTTCTCTCAAATAAGTTCAGTTATTTCTTTTTGAGAAAAATCTGCTCATAAAAATCCAAATGAATCAGCAAATCTTTTTCACTGGGATAAACTAGTTTTTACCATATTTCTCAAAAGGTTATCTTTTCTTTCTAACAATAAAGTGTGCCCATTGCAATTTTGAGTTCTTTAATTAAAGATCTTTTAGTCTTTCTATGAAAAGGATTATTTGCCTATTTTTTTATTCATAAAAAACTTTCTATTGAATCTCAGTCGCCCCACCAATGGCCTGATCAACCAGCCAAGTTGGCCACAGATTCTTCTCTTTTTGAGTGTCCAAGTCTATCCAAGGATGTCTCTGGTTAGTTGTTTGAAATTCGCTTGACTATACCAGTAGGAACCATGGGAGAACATTTTTTCTATGTCAATTCAAAAAAGTGTTTTTTGGGGTCTCAATGGTCATTTATGGACCAACAATGCCCAAATCTTGTGCTGGTATTTTTTTTTTTTTTTTTTCTTGAAGCTAATTGATTATGGTACATGAGTCGGACATGGTGATTAATTTATGCAAGATTCAGATATCAATTCAATTTTCAGTTGATCAAACCCTGTAACAACTTTGTTGATCTTTGCTTCTATTGAATTAACCTTTATGCAATCTTATGATCCATATGCTAACAGAAATACACTTTATCTCTTAAATTCATTTTTGGGAATTTAAAAGTCAAATCAAGGGGAATAACGTCTGGTCAAAGTAAATTCCCCCGCACATTTTGGTAAATCTAATAATTTTTCTCTAATTCAATTCACAAAAAAGTTTCTTTTTTTTTTTGCATTGAAGAGTTCCACTGAGGTAACAAGCGGTCTGAATCTATGAGTTGAACTTCCTCTTACCTGTTTGCAGCCAAGTGTATTTTCTAACGTTGTAACTCTGTCACTGGGTTTTTTCTTTATGAAAAATTGATGAGTAGAAAGTGTTTATTCATGCACATTTTTGCACATTATGAAAAAATATATAAATATATATATATGAATAGTTACACTCAACTCTTTGTTTGCCCTGAGCTTGTATCTCACCGCAGGCCATTTTGCTCTTGGATGGCTAATGAATGATAATAATAATAATAATAATATATTACATGCACACAGTCATATGTTTGAATAAAGAAAAGTCTATCTATATGTATTTGTGAGTGTGTTTATTAGATATAAAAAAAATAGACAGAAATTCATGGCATTCAATCCACTGAAAGCAATAATTAAAATGTTAGATCAACAAAAATATGAAAGCACAGCCCTTCATGTAACTAAAGCAGGACTGAGGACTGGATTAAACTAGAATATGTCTAAAAGGAGACCTGAATCAAGAAAATGTAAATAAGTAAAGAAAAATATTTTTAAAAAATATTTTTCACTTGTCTAATGAGGTTATTTTTTCAATCGCTTTACAACCAGATAGTATGGCAAATATATCTGACATTTCAGTAATAGGATTACTTTACTCTTACTTAGATCTTTGTGTAGTAGCTATGACTTCTCTTTTGAATACCTTCATATTTATATGCTCCATATGTATCACATGGATGATATAACCCAAATTACAAGTGATGATTATTAGCTAAAATCACTAACTTTAAGCAAACAGTCATCCATGAAAGTTGAAGACAGTACTATTTTAAGAGGATGAGTGCAGAATGATTGAATTGGAATTGAAAGCTTGCAAGTGCGGAGCCCTTGAAATAGTAGAACCTGCAGCATATGCTACTTTTGCAACACAGATCATCCTACACTAGACACTGTACTTGGGGGAAAATAGGTAAGCAAATGAACAAAGGATGATTTAATCTGCAAATCTGAAATAATATAATTTAAAGATTCTTTTCTTACTAAGAGGGTTTGTAATCCTTCGAAAAATAAATGGAATCATGGAAGAGTAAATAACCAGAAAGACTGCTGAAAACGAATCAAGATCAAGGAATTCTGTTCATCAGAACAAGAGAAAGAACAGACTGTTCACAACCTGCAACATTGTTTTACTCAATTTTTCATTGTATTTTGGCAACATTTGCTTCTATAATAAATCTATTTGTTTTCAATTGACTGAAGAAAATAACATAAAGCTTTCAAAGAGTTTTTCGAATGATTAAACTCCTAGTTGTTGTTTGTGTTGTAAACATGATGTTTTGGCCAATACATTCTACAGCCTTCTTCAAAACTTCTATTGAAATGTGAGGAGTTGAATTGTCCAAAAAACTCTTCGAATGTTAATGACCCTTCTCAAAACTATAGTATCTCATATAAAGTTGTTAAGAGATTTTTTTTTAAATTCTCTGAAAATGAACATTGACTGGTTTTCTTGAGCCTCGCTACATTTCTGTTTGTATCCAAGAAATGTGTATCAATTCATGTTCCTTATAAGTAACGGGTCAGAACACTTCACTGAAGATATTAGATGTTAAGAAAAAGTTTTAGCTTCTTAAATAACAATTCCTTTTACTTATGTCACATCTTTTATTTCAAGAAAAAAGAATTATATGATATACTGTGATGTACAAAAGAAAAAAATACTCCCCTTCTTTCGCCCACTCTCACTCTTTCTTTCCTTTCTCATGAACACTGTGGACCCATTCAAATTTTGTCTGAACAAAAAAGTTTTTGAAGTTCATAGAACCGTTGTCTTTTGTTGCAGTTGAAAACAGCATATACACACGCAGAGCTAGGAAATTGATTTCATTTTCGTCATGAAGCCAACTCATTAAATAGTGGAATTTCCTTGACAGAAATATTACTCTTCGAGGTGCATGCAATATAAAATCTTTTATGTGAGAATGGATGTTCATGAGTGTCTATACCTTTATTATCTGAATCTGACTTTGTGTACCAAATTTGATTCATTCTCTGATCTTGATTGTCCAGTATTTTTCTATTTCAACTCTTGGAGATTATCTAAAGAATAGATCTTTTGAATGAAATTATTTTAAAAAAACACTGACATAAGATTTAGGTATTGCTGATTCAAAATTACTATAGAGATAAAAAAAAAGCGCTTTTTTGAAAAAAAGCAGAAAAGAATGTCCCTAGATTGTACTGAGTGGTGAACTCATGCAAATTTTCATGGTTGTAGCTCCAAAGATGTGACCAGAAGCACCCAGAGATATACAGTCAGACTCACAGATGAGCAAATAGAGAAGAATATGCAGTTGGTTGTGATCGAGCCATTTGTGGGTTGATGATGATTTGAGATGGTTTTTGCCTATTTGGATTTGGAAGTTTTTTAAGGCTCCAATGATATTATCTTGGGTATTGGAGACTAATCATGAACTGTACTACTAAGGGTTTCACATCAGTCAGCAGTCATCAAGAAAAAAAAAAATAGGAAACAAGAATCTCTCAAATTCAATATTATCAAATGTGGTAACTGCAATAAAGATGCAAATGATATTGGAGATTGGTAACAGCATTTGGTTTAAATTGTAAAAAATATAAAACCATCAGTTTTATTTGTGATGTTTAATTCATGGTTTTAGTCTATTTCAAGAAATAAAAATATTCATATCCATGTAAAATGCTGTCAACCGAAACAGTCAACAAAGATTTCCTCCTTTTTTCGATTTGTAACCAATGGACATCACGACTCACGACATGGATTCCCCGAGATCACATGCACAACCGAGGCCGATAGAATATTAGATGGAGAGACGAGCTAGACAAGTTCAGGAAGTACTGACTCCGCGACGCCCATGATAGAGAAGTGTGGCAAATCCTGGGGAAGGTCTATGTCCAACGACGGACGTTAAAAGACTGATGATGACAATGACGATGATGATGATGGTATATGCATGCAGCACTATTAGAGCTGAAAACATTTACCCCTTATTATGTTTTGAAGAAACAATTTTTGTTTTTGAAAATTCTCAACCAAAAACTGTTTTTTAGTGGGGGTTCATTTTAGAAATTAATTCTATGCTAAATCGATCCCTTAGTTTTTGTCCGACAGCATTTATGCTTCTTCTTTGAAAATTCAGACTTGAGCAAGAGGAGTAACAGTCATTGATCAACCTTTTTTCAGTTTCTTTAATTAATCCCCTCAACATGACATAAAACATTGTTTGCATGGCAGTTTCTATTGTAGGATTTCTTACTTTTTAGTCACATCATAATAAATTTGACTTCTGTATTCTCGTAAAGAGGGCTAAAAATGAAGAACAATGAACAGAATGTACCGTCATGGATTCACAAAAAAGTTGGTGGATCCAGAGCCATTTTATTGCATAGGTAGAGAGGGTAATTGCACGGGGACCCAGGATTTTGGGGGTCCCCAAAATTCAATTTGAAAAATGAAAAACTCAATTCTAATCTGATGGGGATGGAGGGGTTTGAGAGCTCCAGCACATAGCTTTTCCATGGGGCCCCAAATATTTTTCAAGATAGCCCTGGGTGAAAAAGATATTAATTCTAAAATTAATGGCTTTCATTTGTTTTTTACTATGTTCAGTAATTATCAAAGTGCCTTATGAAAGAAATTCTTGTATGTATTTATTAAGATTCATTGATTGCCCCTTTTGCCAGTTTTTTAATTGATCATCCCCCAACACATGCTGCCTAAAGCCATTGGTCATTTGACAGTTTCTATTGGGTTACAAAATCAGACCTGTTATTAGATCTAGTCAAGAACTGTTTTTACCATTTAATGCAAGTGACCATAATTGGAGCTGGTACGTTTAATTCTTTTGAGTTTGTCCACCCGATTCTCCTTCCAGTATCTTATTGCCTACTTTATTCTGTGGAAATAAAAGAAAATCTTTTATAATTGTTGCCAAGAAGTCAGACAATGAAGATTTCATCCAATAACTTCTTAGAATAAACTCTTCAATCTGGGCTGGAGAATTTTAGAGTGGTTCCTATTGTATTCTTCTCTTGGAGAAGAAATGTACGGTGATACATTGATTATAAAGTTATAAGAATTTTATGTGATATAATGTTCCATATTCTATAGCAAAATTATTAATTCTTTCACTTCAGGGAAAAAAATATTTAGTGAAAATAGTTTGGAAATAATTGGAGTCTCTTTGTGAAAATTGTTGCTATCTTTTTAAAAAGCACTAGTAGATGTAAAATCAATTTTTTTCATTATCTTCAAGCAGCTTTTTGTTTGAAGGCATTGTTCAATAAAAATTGTGGCACAGAAAACAGTGAATGAAATTCTGGTTTAAGGTCGAATGAAATCAACTATATATATATATATATATATATATATATATATATATACATATATATATATATATATATATATATATATACATATATATATATATATACATATATATATATATATATATACATATATATATATATTTATATATATATATATATATATATATATATATATATATTGAATCTATAGTAAAGAATGAATGTGATTTGTTTTTGATGTTTGAGCCTAAATTAGAGACTTACAGACTTTGGTAAGAAAGTGTGTCCAGCTTTGATCTATAAATATGTGACCCAGATGGAACTATTGAAAAGGGAACAAAAGATTATGGATTTTTATCATCAAATAAAATACTTGGTAGAAAAATAGTTTGAAATGTCTATTGATGTAAACGTGCATGGAAGACTCGATGCCAGCTTATTCTTTTAGAATTGACCTGACCATTTGAAACTGGAACTGATTAGAATTGCTACAAAACTAGTTGATTTTTGTCTCAGTGTGATCTTGGATTATGGGGTAACAATTTCTGGTTGTCTCTCTAAAGAGGTTTTATATAGATATTTCCAACATAAGCAAAAATTTAGCACAGAACATTAATATCATAAAAATTTGGTATGAAAAAAGATGTTGGCTTTTGAACAGTATGTGAGCAAGTAAAAAAGTTTGTGTCGAATACTATGCTGTTCAAATTTTGACTTGCGTGGATGCAGACAAAAACAGACTCACAATATCATGAACAACGTGATTTTTTCTATTTGTTTCTCTGCCCTTAAAAATGGGTTCTTCTACTCAAAGGTAATTTTGCTGACAGATATATTTCTCACCTACTATTTGGAACCAGTCCAGTTGTTAATTCCATAGACATTAGATACAATTGGGTTTTTCTCACAGGGATTGCCACTTGTAATTATCTTTGATTACGTTAGAAAAAACAAATTTGATAAAGTGTATAACGATGAGTATCAAGTATTTCATTTTGATTTATTGCTATGTTGAGTGCTTATAAATTATGAAATAAGTTTTAAATGGATTCTTGACATTTTCAAGAATTACTGGCATTGCTTTACAATTTAAGTAAAAATATCTTCTTGCTGCCTTTTCCTTGTCATTGACATAAATCTTGAAGTAATTTCTTTCTTAGTATTCTGAGTTCATAATGGTTTTTTTTTATCATTGATTCATTTTTACATTTTTGCTGATCAATTTTAAGGTCTTCTTTTGGTAGATTTTAAAAGTTTTCCAAAGTCATCGTGATAGGTATATTTCTGCTGATAGATTGGTCTGTGGACAATGTTGGTACTGCCACTGATTCTTTGATTTTGACCATTATTTTCTAATCAAACAACTCTACCTATGCCATTCCTTATGAATAGAATTTCAAAGGCTAGGCTTTTGACATTTGATATCAACAAAAGTACTCTATCTTGTTTGATTAGAAGGTCTGATTTTATTTGAATTAAAAAATTTCTCATCGATGAGAAATTTTGTTTTAACTCTCAAATTCATGAACAATTCCTAATTGATGGTGGAACTCTTCAATGAATAGCATAAAAAATAGTGGAACTTTTCTATAAATTGAAAAAATTCACCGGATTGTCAAAGGTTATTCAGAAGTTATTTTGCTCTAAGTTGAATTCTATTTTCTTTGTAAGAGTTGAAGAAAAAATGTCATATGATCGATCTGAGAATGATATAGAACTTATTGAAAGTGTTCAACCTCTACAGAATATGAGAAAAAAGTCTGTTTTCTGATACATTTGGAATGAATATACCAAAATCACTGAGAAATCCAACCCTTGCACTCTGACACAGTGAAAGGGTCTTAGTGATATTCTTGAATTCAAAAAGTCTTGGCTCTGTTTCAGGCTAAGATATTAGAGAGCTCTTTATATATATATATATATAATTGGTTTGGCCTCACAAAAAATAAATTAGGAGGGTTTTGCTTCCTCTATTGCAGGCCCTCTGGTGGGCCCAGAAGACAGGTACATGGATCAGGTCGGCGCTAATAAAGTCTCAAGTTGAAGTGCAAGGTGTGTATATATGTGTATTAAATCGATCTCTGCATACTCAGTAGAATTTTGCAAGTGTTTTATTACCTAGAGATCAACTTTTATTTTGTGAATAAAAAAAAGAAAAAGAAAACTGTCTGCACTCAAGAGAAGGCAGTTTAGTGAAACTGACACTGGAAATAGTTTTATAAAATTGTAGCTCTACATTTCCTTCCATTGTGAAGATGGCCAATTATCTTTGACTTCATGGATGATTGAAGATTGTTCACAGCCATCATTTGTTGAAGACTGTTGCAGCTGAGATCTGAAATGCTTAAAGACACTTCAGACAATTTAATATTGGCTAGCAAGATTACAAGGTACTTCTTGACTTTGCCCTGAGCCATATATATATGATATAAATATATAGAGAGATTTTATTCTACTTATTCAAAAATGTCAACCGAATCTGTCAACATAGGTTTCCTCAGTTTTCAAATTGGTCTGGCTGTCTGTCTGGCTGGCTAGCTGCGTATGTATGGATCATGCATGGATGGCTGCTCTAATAGAGCTAGGGGGCTGAAAATTTGGAAAATTGCTTCTTTCTATGTTTATAAGAAATACTTTCTTATGTTTTTTTAAAAATCTTATCTTCTGAATAGGTAGTTTGTGTCGGGGTTCAATTTGCAATAAAAATTTTTGTTAAATCGATCCCTTAATTTGTGTTCAGGTGCATTCACACATTTTTAGTGATCACTGCCAACAAAAGGTAAGGGAAGTAGCATTCATTGATCATATCTTTTCCAATTTTTTAATCGATCATCCAAAACACGATATGCTTCCAAAAGATGTTGGTTATGTGGTGGTTTCTATTGAGTGACTATCCAAACTTGTTATACCTCTTTTATATATCGGGTGGATGGAAGGAACATCCTTTGTACAGTGTTAAAGAAATCTCACAATTGTTATTTATCCATGGTCACTGGTGATGAAAAATTGTAATTATTATGAGAATTAAAGTTGAAGAAATTTGCAACTAAATCCAGGGCAACATTTCAACTTATATGGAATCCACTGAAAAAAATGTTTCTATCTTCAGTTGAGTTGAAGAAAATGGTTTATTTTTGAATTGCTGGAATTTGGACAAAGTGGCAATGCACAATGCAACAGTGAGCAAATGGTTTGTTTGAATGATGCATTCTGAGATTGGAAATTCTCCAGAGCGGCTACCTTTATAGGTTATCGACTGTTTTACTCTACGTAACACTCCTTGCAAGGTCAATAGTTACAACAACTAAATATGAAGGAAATTTTCCTTGAAAAATTAATTTAATCAAAACTGGAATTGTTCTTTTATGATAGAATAAAAAAAATATGGCATAAGGTCATTGACAGCCAGGAAAAATACTTCAATGACTTAAAATGATGCTATGAATTAATGTTGATAATAGATTCTGTCAAAAAAAGCTAGAGACATTGTACCAACCTAGTATACACTCAGTCACTACCTGTTCTGTATATTCCACTGTTGATATGTATATTCAGACAGGTGTACCCTGTATAACACTAGTGATGAGGTCCAAGAAATCTGACTATGATATAATCATGACGCTCTAATTGGATGTTGGGTATGAACGATTACCCAGGGCAGGTGATAATAAGTGAAAGACAGCTCTACATAGATAACATTCCTAGAATATAACTATTAAATTCAAATCTTTGTTTTTCTCGCTGAACATTACTCCTTACACTTCTTTTTATGTAACTGTATGACCAGTTTCCACCCTCATTGATGGTCTCAAGGAATCAGTAAGCAGTATAGAGAGTATAACTGTACAAAAAAGTGTAGCATTTTCAATTTACGTTT
Organism: Thysanoteuthis rhombus; assembly: GCA_963457665.1. Lineage (NCBI taxonomy): Eukaryota > Metazoa > Mollusca > Cephalopoda > Oegopsida > Thysanoteuthidae > Thysanoteuthis > Thysanoteuthis major. The sequence goes on from OY735218.1 coordinate 51,892,979, forward strand.
TTCTGGATGAGTGGACGATAATGAAGATAAAAATGTCAGTCCTCCATCAGCCCACTGTATATCGCAAACTGCTCTAAACTGCTGGAGGCCCGCATTAGTATGATAAACAATTTTAGGTTAGATGCATTTGAAGCCACATACAGAATCTCTATCTCTTTATTGTTGCTCACCTCTCACAGAAAACAAGATCATCTTCTAATTCTGACATCTTAAGATGGTCAGTTCCTTTCAGGGGAAAAACAATAATTCCTTATCAATCTTTTCACATTTATCTCCTTTTAGGTTTTCTATAACTGAAGAGAGCATTATCAATTTCCAAGAATTCCATTTTTGTAAACAAGTTATCAAATATTTATAGAAAGTAATGGAAAGAGGCAGCTGAATTTGGGTATAAATTGCAGAAGTGACAAAATAATGGATTGGGCTGAGATTCTCCACTGTATTTTAAAACGATCTGATCTCGATATGGGTTTTGTTACTGTAATACTGCAAAAACAGCACATTGCAGTGAGATTGTTGTTAGTGTAATACCATCAGAATTTTCAGGGAATAAAGCGATTTTCACTTGATTCTAAAGGTGTGTGGTTTGTGATCACACTCAACCTAAAAATAACAATCCAATTTTTATGGTAGAAACTACAGACAGAAACTGTCACTAAAACTGTTAACTTAGTTTCTTCAGTTTTTAAGTTGGTCTGGCTGCATCACTCGTACAGTCTCACCAATGGGGCAAGAGAGCTGAAAACTTGAAAATTTACTCCTTATGTCTATAAAAAAATGTTCTTTTTTTCTGTTTTTTTTTCATTTCTCCCCAAAAAGGTTTTCAGTGATCACTGCCCAACAAAAGGCAAGAGAAGTAATTTCTTCATCAGTCACCCCTTTCCTTAATTTTTAAATTGATCACCCCCAACATGCTGTGTTGCCAAAAGATGCTGATCACATGATGATTTGTATTGAGTGACTAACCAGACCTGTTTGCAAGTATTCTAATGATAGGATTTTATAATTTTGATGACACTTAACAGTAATTTCAATTTTTGATAAGTATGTGTATACACCTCTGCATTTAATTTTCTTTAGTAAATTAAATATCTGCCAAGGAATTGAAATCTCTTGGGACAAATTGAATTTTCCACTTATAAAGTAAAAGAGTTATTTATTGATTGGTTGGTTTGTTCTTGATCATGCTAAATTAAGCAGAAAGAGAGGGATCGCAGCAAACAGACAGATACAAGATGGCTGCTGCTGGTAAATCTACACAGGAAACCACTACCTATTACTATTGCCATCATCTCAGCTAAGTTTTTTAGCCAATCCTATAGCCTGATTCGAAATTTGTGAAAAGTAGAAAACAAGATATGAGTCGTTGAAAATTACCAAGAAACGAATTTCAATCTGGTTATGCATCTTATTTTATTTCATTCTGCAAAAAAGTTGATTATTATCGGAATATATATTTGTTTAATTCATCCATATGTAAATAATCCCGTTATTCTCTATAAGTACAATGCCAGTAAAAAAAATCAACCTTGCTACAAGTTGTTCTTGTAAAATTTCAAGAAGGTTTTTAAAAAATTGAAATTTTCTTCATTTTCTTCATTTTTCTTCATGTGGATATTTTTACTAAAGGGTCTTTGCAATTTGAAAAAATTTCAAATATTTATCACATAGTTTTTCATATGCATAACAATCCACATAAAACCAAAGATAGATTAGTGAATTTTCATTAGTTCAAGATTGGAAATCCTTTTGGATATTCTTGGATGAACCTCAAATCGTTCTGAACTGATGCAATATTCCTTATTTCTTCATATTCACAATTTCTATGAAATTCCCATCAAGATGCATTCCAGTATGATGGAAGAGGTAGAATTACATTATTCCGTATAAATCCAAAGTTTAATCCAACTCTGATGCAACATATATGTATAAAAAACGGATTTAATATGTCTTGTCCAAAAATTAGTTGTTCACTGTTTGCTGTAAACTGGATAATTCGCACAGCTGTAAGCAATGACACAGCTTGTTGTAAGAAGTATCCGACCTGGGAAAGTCACATGGCAAATCACCGTTTGCTGTAAGCAATGACACTCTTTGTTCCCAGAAGTATCTGACTTGAGAAGGTCACACGGCAAATTGTTGCTTGCTGTAAGCAATGACACAGTTTGTGGCCAGAAGTATCTAACTTGAGAAAGTCACACAGTATATCACCACTGGCTGTAAGCAGCAACACAGCTCATTGCCAAAAGTATCTGACTTGGGAAAGTCACAAACTTTCACTGGCTAATACAGAAGAGCCATGGTTTGCATGAGCAACAACACCATCTGTTGCAAAATTAAACAATGGGAAAAGATCTCACAAGTACTGGTACAGTCCAAATGACTGAACATGATGAGCCTTTTCCTTTGCTCAGTGTGAGCTTTCCGAACCACCAAATGATATAATCACACTCCAGAGTCCATGAACAAACTGAATGCTACCTGCTAGATCTCATGGAGTGAGGTAATTTGCATAGTGTATACACACCTAACCACAGAGGGTACGAATCGGCAATTTCACTTCTGCCCATATTGTGACTGGCAAAAAATGCAAGCAATACAGAGCCATTTTCTCCTTTGAAAGGACATCTACTATCAAGGTTAGTTACCTAACTAATTTGCTACAGTTCTAGGAAGTGATTCCACTTTCTAGAACCAGGAACACTCGACAAAGGCCCATGGGGTACACGATTGATTACTGTGAATAAATGAACATATAGATGATGAAAATAGTCCGACCATATCATTCACAATGATTAGCCACGATCTTATTTTGACAATAAAAGCAATCAGCAATCAGAACAGGGTGGTTAGTGCATTGGCCAAATTCTCTAAAGTCAGCCATATTCATTGTAATACCAAGATAGTATTTTCGTATTATTACTTTCTAATTGACATGCGGAGTGGTGTAATGCTTATCAACACAGAAAACAGAACTGGTAGGCCATGTTTCGGATGAGACCGTTTACAGTCACTGAGGTAATTATTTCAAAGTGAAATAGAACTGTCCCAGCCAGAGTTTGAACTCACTTTGCCATTTTCATTTGTGGGAGGCAGGACTTGTGATATAAAAAAAATGTCAAAGCAAAGGAAAGAAAATTAGGTCTCGTTAATCATTGGTTAGTCACTCAATAGAAACCATTGTGTGACCAATGTCTTTTGGAAGTATGTTGTGTTGGGATGATCAATGAATAGGTTACTTTTCTCATCTGTTGTTGGATCAATAAAAAAGTCTGAAACTCATAGAAATCATCACATGATCAAAGTCATTTGGCAGTATGCTATATTGGTGATGATCAATTTTGTTAAATCAATGAAAACTCTGAATTTTCAAAAAACAAGTGTGAGAGCAGGTGGGCACTAATTTGACACTAATTTAGCGTAAACGTATGTTGCAATTTGAACTCCATAATAAGAACCTATTTTTGAACGGGGAGATTTTGAAAAAAAAATTTTTAGTCAACATAATGTGGAAAAAAATAACGCTTACATAAATAGCTACCCAGCCAGACCAACTTGAAAACTGAAGAAACCTATGTTGACAGTTTTGGTTAATAGTTTCTTATAAATCTTATCTTATCAAATCAAAAGAAAAAAGCGAGAGAAAATAATGAAGCAAGATATTCTCCCTACTTGTCACCACACACCATTGTCTTTTGGAGCCATTTATAATAAGCTGCAAATGATGATCAAGATACTAGCTCGCATTCATGGCTGGACATTGAGGTGCTGTGTGTGTGTCAAATGATGAAGCTGAACTGTTCTCGGCTTGGCTGAGCATGTCACAAATGTCCAAGAGAGGATGAAACAAACAGGCAGGAGGAAGTGCTCTGACAGCGACGTTTTTCCTGGAAAACAATTACACTGACATGATGGCCATGTAAAACTGCCTCTAATGGACTCGATAATGAGGTTGGCGGCAGCTCTTTGAGACCTCCATTACCTTAGATCAATCTGCTAGCAAATCTGATTCATCATTATCCTGTTAAAGATGTTTTGGCTCAGTGCTCCAATGAATTTTTCCCTCTGCAGAAAAAATATGCTTAAACAGAAGAGAGTAACAGCTTTTAAAACACTGTGTTTAATCTTTCCTTTCATTTTTTCTTCCACCTGATTTATTTTCTTATTTCAAACCTTTTTTCATATTGATGCTAACTTGTCAGCAGGATTGCGATAAAAGAACAGTTTTGTTTCCAATATGATCCAAGTTTCTGTTGCATTCAAAAACCACACACCCATAAGCAGATTGACAAAAAACATTTTTTCAAAGGAAAAAGGTAAGATCAGATTACTGAAAGTATTCGAGAACACCTCCCTTGTACCATATTGCCCAACTTTTCACTGACTTTTACAATGTTAATTCACTATTACCATTTTTCTTGGAATATTGACATGAGTGACCTGCCCCTGTTTCAAAAACAAAAAAATGGCAACCATCACAACTGATTGAGTCTGATGATGTCTTTCCCCTCCCCTCCACTGAAAGAACCCTCGAACCTTTAACAACAACTTGGATAAATACAGATTTTTGCCATTCATTATGACCAACAACTGTGTTGTAACAAAAAATCAACCACATCAAAAATTAGACAATGGAATATTTGAGAATCCATCCACTCATCACACAAAGACCACGGTAGGGTCCAAAGGCTGGAATGTTGTGTTAAAAAGTGAACTAAGATGATGTTAAAAGTTTGAACAAAACTCTATACAATCCAGGATCTTGTAGCTCAAATGACAGAATAGCTCATAGAAAGAACCAAACTTTCCTAGGCAAAAGGGTTGTCAGTTTGAGTCTCACTCATTTCTGGTCCATGCTGTTTATTTGCTTCAGTAGACTGATGGTCTTGGTGAGTGGCAATCAAAAGCAGCGAAAATTAAGACAGAAGAAATACTAGTCGAAGAAGGTATTAATAATTGACTGCTTCAATTTGGAAAAAAAAATCAAGATGATATTGAAACAAACATCTTTATCATCGTAATCAAAATTCAGACAAAAAACGTCAGGATGATTGATAATTTAATTTCCATTAAAAGCAAAATGAAAAGGCAATTTGAATATTTCAAGACATTTTGGCTAATAATAACATCTTGGCTTCGACTATTACTGTCCATTTTGAGCCTGAATAGACCCCCGGCCCCCAGTCATATTAACAATGCATTAGATGCAGGGAGTATTGGCATAGTCTCTTTAATTTGAATGTACATCTGATTTGCCAGCAAGTACAATACTTTTTCGTTTGTATTCCCTCTGTCTAAGTTGCATTTTATCACTTCAGTGAATTAAAGAAATGACTATTGGGATTTCACGTTATTTTGGGGAGTATATTTCCTTGTCATTCCTCTGGGACATAATGTATTGCAGACGTAATGAAGTGACACATTCGCAAGAAGTGCAGAGTTTCATATCAATTCCCAAAGCACATTTCAAAAGGAATCGCTGAAAGAAATGTCAGATTTTTTGAGACATGTTAAGTGAATCTTATAAATATAATATAAACAATAAACCTCAAAACTTTTCCATGTTTTCTCTGTACAAAAGTATGGAAGAATATCTTGGTATTGTTGTTGATTCTTTGTGTAATTGTTTATCAATTATTTTAGTAATTGTCCTGTGTTTTATATTAATTGATGCTCATGTGTGTGGAGTAACAAATCTCATCTGTATAATATGGCCTTCTTAGGGATGGGCGGGATGCATGAGCCTAAATAAATGTATTTCTATCAATCTGTTCATGTATTATCCCCTTTGGACTGGGAGCTGAGCTCTAAAACATGAGAGGATCTCTTGAGGGCTCTGTGGCTTGAAAATGATGAATATGGTCGGTCAAGAGAACGATGATATCTGTTGAAATAATCCTTCTTGATTAGACTTCAACAACCAATTTAGAGTGTTTGTATTGCTTCCTATGATTCATCTCAACTAATTCAAATGATAATCATTTCCATTATTCATAAGATTTGCTTGTGGATTTTGCTATAGTTATTTTCGTAGTAGATAATTTGCTATTTTAATGGTTGATTTCACCAAATGATGTAAAGATATCTTGTCATTAACCCATTCCACACAAGATCCGAGCCAACTTTATAGAACTTCATTTAATCTTCCAGCAAAAGTTTTATAAGAAATGGATTTATTTTATCAAATTTCACAGCCTTGGTTATTGTCATTGAGAAATTAGAGAGATTTTAAAGTAGTTTCCAATCTCTTGCAGTGTTTGGGCTCAATTTTTCTTCAACTCAGTTCACTGATTCAGTTTTCCATGTCAATAACTGCTCTGCCGCACCAGTATTCAGATAGTCAATGAATCATAATAATTCAATCGTAAAAAATTACAACTTGAGAAATTCAAAATTGGAGAAGATGAGTTAAAATCATGAAACTCACTGACCTGACAGTCAGACCTCATTTCATAAGCTACAATAGATTGAATGTTACCATTTTTATGTCAAAGACTCTGTATATCAATTCAATGCACTTGAGTTGAGTTCTGACATTATTTGATAGATTGACAGCACGAGAAAGATTTTGTTTTTTGACTTGGGGATGGGGGGGGGGCTGTAAGCCAATGGTTAAAAAACAAGTCTAGAAAAAAGTTGTTCTTTTGGCAAAAGTAAGAAAAGGAAAAAAATAAATATCTTGTTTAGAAAATAAAATCAGTGGAAGCTAAAAGAAAGGGAAAAATTACTTCAAAATTTAGAATTATGTGTTTTTGAATTGATTTTTCATCGGCTTTCTTTTGTTGGGCTTTTTTGTTTGTTCTTTTGTTTAGCTTTATATTTCTTGCATTTTCTTCTTTTTTTGCACTCTTCTTTTCTTCTTTTGATATTTTTTTTTGTATAATTTTTCTCCTTCTCCTTCATTTTTTTCTTCTATTTTTTCTGCTCTGTCAGAGAATAAATCTTTTTTTCTGTTTTTATTCAACGTCTACCACAAAAAACTTTTTTTCCCCAAATCCTTTCTTGGTTGCGATTTCTTACAAGTGACTGCTCTCTCTAACCAATTTTGGATGAGGATGCATTCCCAGCGGCAAGATGAAAAGTCAAGTTATTGTTCAGGTGAGAGAACATGAAGGTTAGAACCGCACACGCAGCCAGCATAGTTTAGTGTCTGTGTATCAATATTTGAAGCAGAGGGGTGATTGAGGGAGGGGGACAATTTGTGAATGCCCCTCCAGGCCCCCAATAGAGGAGACCCCAAAAAAGCTTCATAAATAGTTGCCTTTAGAGATGTTTTTCACCTGTTAAGTGAGAGTGCATGTCTATTTATTGCAAATTTCCATTTTTCATTGAATCTCACTAAATGTTGGAAGGGGTTTTGAGTGCCCAACCTCAGCCCCCCTCAAATTTCTATCTCTAACAATGCCACTGGGGAGAAGAAAAGGGCAAGAAAGAGAAAATAACATGAAAGTGTTAGAGAAGAAAAGGACGCAAAACAATCGGAGGAAAAAAGGCACAGAAATCATTGGAGGAAAAAAGGCACAGAAATCATTGGAGGAAAAAAGGCACAAAAATGATTGGAGGAAAAAAGGCACAGAAATCATTGGAGGAAAAAAGGCATAGAAATCATTAGAGGAAAAAAAGGCACAAAAATGATTGCAGAAAAAAGGCACTGAAATGTTTAGAGGAAAAAAGGCATAAAAATGATAGAAGGAAAAAGACACGAAAATGATTGGCGGAAAAAAGGCACAGAAATGATAAGAGTTTGATAAAAGGTAAGTAGAAGTTAAAAGACGGAAAGGGACAAATGTTGAGTAAAGACTGAAGTGAAAATAAGTAAGAAATATAAGTAAAAGGTTAAAGAAAAACCGGCAAGTTATAGGTAATGGTGCACTTAGTCAGAGCGTCCTCATCCTGAATAATGGGGTTAGCAATTCAGAAAGAGGATGCACTATTTTACAGCAAGAGTTGCCTGGGGTGACAGCGAATTTAGACATTGAAAACTAAACGAGTAAACAGATAAAATGAAAGCTGCATCCAAAGTGCAGCATTCGGAAGAGGAGCCAACCGATTTATGGGCAACGGTCTACGGGGAAATAGATGCTGAGTAGTAGTCCAATTTGCACAGCACTTAGCCAGCTGTACGCATTACGAAAAGCTTTGATCTAATAATTTTAAGGCAATTTGCTTGGCCAAAATGTGACTTTTTTTCTTTTTTACTCCTTTACACGTCTTGTTTTTTGCCTAATCATGTTGATTGCGATGTTTTGGAAATCTCCGAGCTTTCTGACATTTGTCAGTAACTTCTTTATTCTCTGTTGGGCGTTCTGTACAAAAAAAGAAAATCATTGTTTGTCTTTTACCTTCAGTCGATACGTGAGGGTACATGTATGTTTGCACAAATAAAAGTATTCTGCAGAAAATTGACATATAAAGCATGCATTCCATCTTTCTTAGATATATATGAATAGATGTGCGTGCGTATATCTACTATGATAATGAACAGTACTGTTTCTGTTTCTGTCTATAAGAATTGACTCACCCTCTGAAAGGAAACACTTTTGTTGATAGAAATATCTCTTTCCCTTCATTTGAAACAATCGACTCGTCCACAGGAATTTTAGTAGCTTCTTCCATAAAAAAAAAACAGAGAAATCCAAATGTATCTATGGATTTTTTTACCAGAATTTACTTGTTTGAATATAGAGAGATGCATATGTGTGTGTATTAGAATCAAATATAGAATCCAGACCTCAAAATTGATTGAAGAAAAAAACTCAAATTTTCAGATTATAACGTAATAAAAGTTTAATTTAATCATGCCACTTAATTTCCATGGAAGACCTCAAGCTACCACAGCTCTGAACTGTATCTGTGAGCATGTGTTTTATATAAATTTATTTTTTGCATCCATTAACAAGTCATGCTCTAAGGTTATTAGAAAAGCCTGAGTGAGCTTGTAAGGATGTTATGCCCAGTGTAGAACTGGCAGACATAGAAGAAGGTTATTTTGAGGGTTTGTGAATGCTAGAAATGTTCCCTCTATAAATTAATGGTAATTGCTTCTTTGCTTCGTGCCATTTTGGCTCATAAAAAAAATTCATAGGAATACTTTACTCTTGGAAAGTAGAGGAAACCTGTATCCATAGATGTCCGCATTAATACACACACACACACACACACACATACATATTTTGTCTACAGACTCGGAAATTAGCATCGGTACTTCACTAAACCCCTCATAAGATCTTTTTCTGATTTTTGGAGAAAAATCATCCATATTTTCAGTTTAGCAGCTTAGCTATCAGAGGTATGAAACTGATTTTCCGAACATTACTCATCTAACTCAACCCACTCTGCACTGTCTCATCTATTCTTTCTCATGGCTTTGAACCTTTCTTAAACCATTTACATTGACACTCTTTTTCTTTGAAAAAAATTTTTTAGGATTCAGAATGCCCATTTTTCATGATAGCAACTATTCAAATAAAATGGTTTTGGTAAGAGAAATGTTTGGCGATTCAAAAAACTTTTGCTTTCACTCAACAAAGCTTAAAGATAAATACCTTCATTTTGATTTTTTGTTCCTTTTTTTCTTGAAAATCCCAAAATTACTCAAAGCAGCAATCTTCAGCTGCACATGAACAGGATTGATCAGAAATAAAGAATAAGCTTCAAGTGAAACTTGTACTTTCATGCCTCTTGACAGAGAGATGCTTGGTTAATTTCTGACCCCTATTTACCTCCAAGGCAAATAGGGGTCAAAAATGAATAATAATCCTTGAAAATGTTCCATCTAATACAAATAGGTGATAATTATCTTTGGAGAAAACTAATGTACATTATCAGAAACAAGTCAAGCTTAAGATCTTCAGCTATTGGGACAGGATTAGTAAGAATTGGATTATTGCTTTACTTTGAATATATTAAAAATAATTTCAGTATAGACTGATAGGCAGTTTGCTTTTACTTGGAAGAAGACTAATGTTATTTGTTTTCAGTGCTGCCAAATTTATTCATTGGGTTACACCTAGAATTGAGTCAAAAAAAAACATTGAGATTCTTTTTGTTTCTGCCAAACTGCCTGTCTATCTCTCCTCCTATATATATATATGTGTATATATATATATATATATATATATATATATATATATATATATATATATGTGAAATAATTTGGGAAATATATTGCACATCATTTATAAACCAAGTATGACTTCAATTATCAACAGTTACTTTATCAAAATATTGCTCATTTCGTTAAAAATATTTTTTTATTGCTATAAATTATATAAATCAAAATATTACTTATTTTATCTAAAAAGATATTCCTATGACTTTTTACTCTGCCAGGAAAAGAAGTTATGACTTTTTTCCTGCAACCAATACCATTGCTTAAGTAAGTAATGACATTGTGAAAACAAACAAAGTAAAAAAAAAACATTACACTCACAAAACCACTTACAAAGAAAGTACTTTATTTTTGTAAGTGCAATAAAAATAGTTACTTTGATTTTATTTGAAATTGGTTTATTGGCTCAGTTTAGACTCTGTTTCTCTTAGCATTAGTATCTATATTTACTAAGCTTAGCTCAACGCACCACAAGATCACAAGTGGGGATCAAATTTACTATCATAATGACTGAGACTTGTGCAGCAGTGAGTCTTTGTAAATTACTAATGGACCATGCAGTGGCGACACTAGGTCTGACTATACCCCCATTGTAAAAACCACATGGAAAAAACGCATTTGCACGTGACACAAAAATTCGATGAGAAGCTACTGTGAACTGAACAGTTTGATGAAGTCACAAGAACAGCTTCCGAAAAATGAAGATAAAAACAATATGGTAAAATAAGAACTAGACAAGAATTTGAGAAGGAAAAAAAGTGTTCTTATCTGCCAGAAGTAGAGACATTGAAAGAAGAATATCCACAAAAAACTTCATGGATTAGCATAGTGTATCTAAAACTCTAGAATCGTTCATAGTTGGTTGTTCAATCTTCCATCCCATATGAATACTAACCCGCTAACTCCTTCATCCAGTTCCCATAATCCCCATCAGCCAGCTCCTGGCGATTGAGATCTGGAGGCTATCAATGTCTTTTGCCCGCTGCTTGCTACAATTCCAATTTCCTTGCCATCGATGCTGTTGCTCAGGATGTTGTTGTGTATAGATTCAACTAATGAGAAGAGAGCTACTTTTAAGTTGTTCACTTTTTGGCAAGGTGAGTTGCAACTCTCTGTAAAAGTGACTGCAATTGGTCAATCAACCCCACGACCAATTCCCGCTTAAAGTAATGGTTTCTCTTTCCAAATTGATGTGCAAAGATATGTTTTGTTACACAGATTATTTTAAAGGTTATTTTTTTAGATTTCCCAGGATTCCTTATATATATTGCTCTTACCAAAAAAGGAGAAAGGTGAATATAGCACTCAACATTTGCTTTGTAGTGAGACTTTATAGAAATAGAGCAAACCCTCTTTCTTTCACGTGGAAACACTCAAAAATTGTTTCCATATAAATTAATGGTAATTGCATGTTTGTTTCACTTTATTTCTACTCACAGAGTGTTTTATAGAAAAGTTTATTTTCATATAGTGAGGCAACTTGTACATCTATAATGCATAGAGTGGCACTTCAGTTATGTAATCGATTGTCTAAATAGACTTTTGCATTTTGAGCCTCACAAGGTAGAGAATTGATGTGTATAATAACAAGAGACTGGCAGTCCTCGTGGCACTTCTTGAAACTCATCAATGGAGATCCTTGCAGTTTTCTCAATAATGGTTTTGGTCAAGTCAGAAGGGTTATGTGAGGGAGCATTTTAAATGACATCTGTTGAATATAGCCCATCCATTCAAGTATTTTTCTGGAAACAAGAACAAAGAATGGCAGAGAAAGCTTTCCAAAAAAGTGTCATGAAACTTTTGTGTTTGGACATTGTCCTGCTATTTGATCAACAAGATTTGCCATATGAACTCATCATCAAATGCATCAATATCATTTTCGTCTGCTCTTTACATAACAGTTGGCACCAAATATGATGTGATATTGTCATTAACAAACTGATTATAAGTTGGCAGGGGGATGAAATGGACAATGGCCTCTCCCTAGGGCATCTGTGTGAGGTGAACGCCAACAGTGTCGGCCGGATTTTGAACTCAGTTAGCTGATCCCATTCTTCGATCCGTTAACCTCTCGGTCAATCGCACCTCCAAGTCTCACAGTAATTTAGCGTTTTGCATATCAATTGGCACCTAATGTGGTGTGATAGTGTCATTACCAAACTTGTTAAGTGCCGTGCAAGAGACATCGTGTCAAGACTGATAAGTCAAGAGCTTTTCTTCCCAGTGGTTAATGAATCGATCTCATCTCTACGGACAGAATGGTTCGAAAAGTGTGAAGAAAAGCAACATTATTATAATTCATAAATATCTCTATTCTTTTCCATTGACTTAGTTTCCTAACTGATTTCATTCTATTAGTGAGAATCAAAGACGATTTAACTCTCAACATCAACACCATTTTCACTATTTTTCTTTGCTTTTTAGTTAGCTTGGTACAAAATCTGAATTATTTTTTATCAAGACTTACCAATTGTACGAAAATTTACACATATTTACAGTGAATGAATGAAACTCTAATTAAGTTGCTGATTATCATTTTCTCCATTACTTCTGTTAGCATTGATATTTGTGTAATTTTTATATCTACTGTCCATATATACAATATCATGAGACTAATGTTTTATAAGGGTATTGAAAGACTATTGCTTTCAGCAATTTATTCAAGACCCATAACTGTTCATATCGAGCCTTGGTGAAAAGGCCATCTTATATATACCAGTATATGCTATATGTTATTCTTTTACTGTTATTAATATCATCATTAGTGTTTATACTGTAATTTTTGGACCTTGTTAGAATTATGTGATATTATTACTGTATAGTTTTTATATGTGCATATCTTATTCTCTTACTGTTATTAGCATTGTTATCATTATTGATACTATAATATTCGACCCTGTCAACATTATTGTTTCTGATTTCACCACTATGTATTTTTAGTACCTGCATAAATTGATATTTTCCTGTTATTAGCATCATTATTAGTGTTAACGTTGTAATTTTTGGATTCTCTGTTATATGTTTCTTATGATAATTATTGACATCATGACTCACGATGTTGTATATCAATCTTTCAGATAGAGTTTTAGTTTTTCAAATACAATTATAAAAGATTTATTTGAAGCCATTTCAGTTTTTAAGTTGGTCTGGTTGACTAAGTATGTATTACTAATACTAGCTGCACTAATTGAGTCAGAGGGCTTAAAATTTATACATTTATACCTTATAACATATAGAAAGAATTTTGTTTTGTTTTTTTGAAATCTCCCCGCCTTCAAATAGATTTTTAGTTGGGGGTTAATTTGATCCCTTAGCAAACAAGCTTATTTTTTGAAAAAAATCACGCTTTTTCAGCAATTGGTCCCAAACAAAATGTGAGAAAAAAAACTAATCATTTGATCCCTCCTTTATTTCCAGATTTTTTAATTAATCAACCCAAACACAGAATGCTGCCAAAAGCTGTTGGTCACATGACAGTTTTTATTGGGTGACAAACCAGACCTGTTTTTAGAAAAATTGTCAGCATTCGAGAAGTTTTTTGGTTATGTTTGTTGTTCCTCACATCGTTTTGGCTAATCTAATGAATAATCTCTTATGTTAAGAGAAGAACTCTTTTTACGGTAATGCCAAGAACTGCAGTAAAACAAAAAATGGTTGCAAAGAGAAAACTGGAAGAATAGGCAGACATCAAAATTCTAGGCTAAGCATGTTTTTCAATCGAATGTGCCTTGCACTGCCCAACAGAGATTTTCTTCTCAATGAACAAAGAAATAGATCTAGTTAGCCACTTAATTGAAACCATCACATGTCCAATATGTTTTGGCAGCATGGAGGTAATCAATAAAAACAATTGAAAAAAGAGGTGATCAATGAATAAGCTATTTCTCTTGCTTTTTGTTAGGCAGTGATCATTAAAAAGTTTGAATTTTCAAAAAACATTATCATCATCAGAAGCAGCCTTTTAGCAACCATCATTGGATATAGACCTTTCCCAAGATTTGCCAGACCAACCATGGAGCTGAACTTATATAGTTTGTCATGCTATCTTATTTTTGCTGGATACAGTTTTGCATATGATGTCTAGGGATTCAAGTTGTTCAGTGGTTGTCTGCCACTCTCACAACATGACGAGCTCCTTGCCATTTGAGTTTTGAATTGAATCCATCATTAAAAACTTATTATTGGGGAAATCTTCATACCCCCCCCAAATGTTTGTTCTACACATGATAAGGAGTGAACGCTTAAATTTTAAACCCTCAAGCTCCATTGGTGTGGCCTGTACACGTAACACATTGCCAGTCAGTCAGAACAGTATAAAAATTGAAGAAACCGATGTTGACAGTTCTGGTTAACAGTTTCTAAAAATATTTCTGTTTGCTACCTATCCTTGTTTGATAAGACAATTTACAGAATTAGATAATTTTGTAAAATTTCTGTGATATTAGCAATACCTTATCTTGAATCAGGCATCTTCAGAAATTGCCGGCAACCATTGTGACTTTATCTGAAAATGAGTAATTTGGATCACTTGCTCTCTTGTCATCAGCTGTGATTAATCGTCGGATCATTCAAGGCCACTTTGTTTGCATACGTCGGCATATTGGATCTCCCTTTGTTTACAGAACCGCTTGGATGATTTAGTTTATTGGCCAGTCACTCGAACAACGGATTATTTGTCCATGTTACATGAGCAAATAGGTGTTAGACCAGCCTTGACCATTTTTCATTCAGTTAGCGCTATGGCATGGAACTGTCATGAAATGTTTGACCTCTCAGTAATCATTCGCCCAACATCGGTGCTCAACAGATCCTGCTTATACAAAGACATTATTTCCTGAGAGTAATTACAATGTCAAGGCTAACGATTTCCTCTCATAAATCTTGTATTGACACGAAATTGTTTCCTAACGACTCGACTTTTCATTAATTACAATTTTTTTAATTGTTCTTATATTGTTTACTTCTGCTAACAAAGTTGGAAAGAAATATATATTAACCCGTATGTTAACTACCTTTCGTCCATCATGGTATCCACATTTCCATTCTAGTGTCTTTCTGTCTGTTCCCATTATATCTCTGAAAGTTCTTCATGAATTTCAATGAAATTGTCTGGAAGGGTTGGCTATGGGTAAGAAAAGGAGTGATTGAATTTTGGAGCAAATCCATATACGGTTACTTCCCCTACATCGTAGCTATCTGTCCTAATCACGCAATATCTCAAATAGTTCTCTCTGTACCCATTATATCTCCAAAAGTTCTCCATTAATTTCAATGAAATTTTATGGAAGGTTGTGCAATAAGCCACAAAAGAAGTGATTCAATTTTGTGGAGGATCCATGCACAATTACTCCTTTGCATTGTAGTGACAATGATGATGGCAGAGTTATGTGTCCTCCGAGTGCTTTATCCCTTGTGACTATAAGGTTTCATCACAGATTAGTCTGTTCTTCTCAAACATTTCACTCTCAGTGGTGTTCCCAAGAGTTTATTAGGTACTTTGATGGCCAATCTCAGCAGTTTTTTTCCAAGTAAGAAAAATGAAATTGGAAAGATTGAGTTATGTTATATCTTAGAAAATTTTGTCCAGGAGAAAACTTCAAAAATACTGGCTAGAGAAGGAATAACTATTATTTGAAACAATAATAAAATCATTAAGAATATTTTTTTGAAAGAAATATGTAAATGTTATGTAATAAACAAAGAATATTAAGCAAACTATAATCAGGATATCATATATGACCTTATAGAATATGTGGTTCATGATTAAGCTGCTAACCAGAACTTATATTTCTCTTATTTTCATGAAATGAAATACATTGAAAACTAGAAGAAAATGCTCTGAATTCAAATTTCTGTGGCCATTGTCACTAAGTTCATGTGTTGATATGGTACAGGAGAGATAACCATATGAAATTTCTGGGTCTAACCCCAAATTTGATTAATTCTTCATTAGCCCATTAACCAGCTTTCAGGAAAATGTCGTTGAAATTCATTGTGAACTTCTGGAGATATTTTGTGGACAAATATGAATGAATACATAAATGCTAGGAAGGACAGGAAAAAACATAACTCTGAATCTGAAAAAAAAGAAAATTGTGTTTTTACAAATGCCAAATTTTTCAATATCATCCACATCTGAGGACAGAAAAAGTCCAATCTGTCAAATGAAAAAGTGGAATAGGAATTAATAAATCTGTTCAAGTAGAGAAATTGCAAAAATGAAGCTTTGGGATTTTTATTTTCAAAAAATTGGTTTGGAACCTTTCTGACTTTTTGATTTTCGTGCTAGGAGTTAATATTACTAATGAAATCTATGTATTGAATGCAAAAGTAAAATCTAAAAAATTGCTTTTAAAGGAAGTGAAGTCAGCAGAGAAAAAAATTATTTTGTTTTCACTTTCAGGTGGAATTTCATTTCAATATCCTTCCCCATCTGATAAGAAAAAAGGAAATCTTGATGAAATTAGTTCCAAACTGTAAGAATAAAGGGATAAAAAATTGGGAAAATCTCTAAAATGATCACAACATGTGAGTTCTTCTATTACTTTTGCTGTTGTGCCTCTCTCAAAACATAAGCATAAATGACTATAAAAATAGTAATTCTAGATGAAATAAGTTCCAAACATCATCAATGAAAAGACAAAACATCAGGAAAATCTTTTAAAATGATAACAGCAAGTGAAATCCTCAGTTTTTTTTATTGTTCTTATACATAAGTATTAATACAGAGGAGAAAAAACTTCTGAAGAAAAGAATCAAATGGTTTCTCTAGATTTTCCTCAAAATATTTCAAATTGCTACTGAACCATACTCTCTTAAAAATGTCTATTTCAATATTTCATAGTGATTAAATTATATTTTGATTTATAACACAAAAGGTTGGAATTTTATAAAACAATTCGAAAAACAAAATTTCGATCTTGTTACTTTCGGGTTGTTATAAATAAAAAATGCAAGACAATAAAACATGAGACCATTTTTCTTTGATTCCCATTGGTGCCATGTCATGTAAAAGAACAAAATGAAATTGGAATTGGTTTGTCAAAGACAAGAATTATACATTGTGAAATAAGTTCTTTGGGGTCTAGAGGGAAATCAAGAGAAAGTCCGAAACTCCACTTTATCTAATGAAATAATTAAAACCTGTTCATTTGGTTTTGAAAACATGTTCTGAATTATGAGCTTCACATTTTTAAAGTGCTCCTTTTTGCATTCCTCTATTTTAGCGGGGATATCATTGATATCAAGAATATTGTCAACGTAAGCAAAAATGTTAGGAGAACACTCTGGAATATAGCTGGGAGAGAGAGTGGGAGTGATTTTAAATAAAAGGGACCCCAAAAAACTCTATGAATAGTAGTTCACCTACTGCATTTTCAATCTACAATTTAATATAATTTTCAGTTAAACAATATACTGTATTTACCTGCATCTTTATCTGCTTTTTCATGCCTTCAAGTCAGATAAACATTAAGCTGATCCTTGATCCAATGGCTCAGCCTTTTGGGTTTATTTTTTCACCAATTGAGTGATGGCATACGTTTCTTTATTGCAAATTTTACTTTTTCATCAAATCTCACTAAATCAGTGGTTTCTACCCTTTTCATCACTGTTTATTTTGGAGAATTTTTGTATGGACCCAGGGATTTTGGAAGGTTTGCCTACTCAACAAACTCATAGACTATAAGCTTTTGAATGATCTACCCAACCACTGCAACCAATTTTGGAGCTGGGCCCTCAAAGAACCAAACTCCCCACCATTTCCATATGAAGATAAAGATGTTAATCCTTATGAACAATGTGTGATGGTTTTTTTAAATGGTGATGTTAGTTCAAGACTTGTTCTTTCAT
Organism: Thysanoteuthis rhombus; assembly: GCA_963457665.1. NCBI lineage: Eukaryota > Metazoa > Mollusca > Cephalopoda > Oegopsida > Thysanoteuthidae > Thysanoteuthis > Thysanoteuthis major. The sequence goes on from OY735218.1 coordinate 51,910,941, forward strand.
TCTTATCTCATGCTGCGTTCTCAATTGGTTGAAGAATAAGTTGGACTACTGTAATAAATGGAAAAAAAGTTCTTACTCTAACCCTCAACATTCAATCCTGATACATCCATAGTTGGATCATCATCATTAGTTATGAATGTTCCTTCAGTTATAAATTGGTTGATGAAATAAGACTGTGCTTTGTCTCTATCTGATTGAGAATAAATGAGTCAATCAGTTTGTGTCCTTATTCATTTGGAGTGATAGCATCAAAGAGTTTGGGGTAATCATCAGTATCATCATACTGGTAACTCCTGCTCTACGAAAATCTGCTTTTTCTCCACTTTTTTACTAATATATAAAGGGGCAAAAAGTAAAAATAGCATTCAATGTTTGTTTTGCAAAAAGTCATAATAAAGGCAGTGTGCACCCTCTCCCTCCTACATCTTAGTCTCCTGTACCTCCTGCAACTCAGCCTAACATACTGTCACCACTATTTGGGGCTTTGGGTATGCGCAAAAAAGATTCTTACAAATGAATTAATGATGAAGGCTTCTTTGTTTTTAGCCATGTCCATTTTGAAATATTTTTTTTCATAGGGGGGCTCTACTTTAGGATTGTGGGGGGAAAACCTGTACATTTGATAACAGATTTTCTTCTAAAATTTGTATGGTTTGCAGTCTACCCCCAAAATTGAATCTTTTTTATTTGGGATCTTAACTTGGCAAAAAAGGATCTCATCAATTCAATTCTGATGAAATCTTTGAAAATTATTTCAGTCTGTCACTTTGTATTGAAACAAGTAACTAAAGACCACAGGCAAATTGCACCATAGCAGGAAAGTCATTGTTGGACTTGCATGAAGAACAACATGAACAAATTGGTTACTTTCCAACTGATTCTGATAATCAGTCTCTCATATCCAAGCATGCCTCAGGGTAGCCATCAATAATGAATGTATCCATGGGTATGTGGAGGGGGGGGGCTATATTCCTGATTGTATGCGACAAGCATCATTTATGTAATTGATGAAGTCCAGGCTATCAATATTTCTTGGTGCTATTCAGTGATGGAAATCGGTCTTGGGAACTAGCTGTATGGTAATGCTTGGTTTTGGGAAAGAGGTATACAATAATGTCCCCATTAGTAGACATTGATCATACAAAAAGACTTTGAAATTAGGAAGTAGGTATACACCATGACACCCCCACCCCCATTTCCATCAATGTTGCTCTTATGAAAATACATAATACCAAAATAAGGAGGAGTAGATCTTCTACCAGATGGGAATCTTTAGCCACGAAGGAACCATCTATTTTCAGCTGATTACTGATGCAGTGGATGTGTTCCTAATAAGAAAGGAGGAAAGCAATAGAACACTAGTTTGAAAACATCATGGACAACTGCTCATAATTCTTGCAATCCTCCAGTCTCTTTCCTTTTATTCAGTCATACATACAGTGGATTCAAAAAGTATCTGAACAAAAAGTTCATTCTGACATCTTTATACAGCTTTAAAATTGACAAAAATTGGACCAAAATTGAATCAAAGATTAGGGAATACAAAGTTTTTTTTAAAAAACATTGAGACAAGATTGAACTTTGAGAATTTATGTACAACAATCAGAAATCTTTGGTCCAAATTCTGTCAATTTGGAGGGTGTACAAAGAATGCTAAAATAAACTTTTTGAAGTGTAATGGATACCTTTTTCACTCACCGTATATATATGTGCATTTTTATAATCCTCTTGCCTCCCCTCACATATATATAATTTTCAATCAATGTGCTGCAAAGCATCCATAAGTGTTCTGTACGAATTTTGAGTAGGGTCCGTCCACCCTCAAACCTGGGACAGTGCTCGAAGTAAGAATTCAAAAGCAACGTTTGAATACACTCTGATATTACAGGTACTTCTATGTGTAGTAACAGCAAATATGCACAAAACTTTCAAAATATTTTGAAGACCTGTGATCAACAAAAGACATTTGGCAATAAAATTGAGAAACTATTGAATAATCAAATCTATCCTTAACACTGATGGTTTGCCACAACTATTTTAGTGCCTCGCTCACAGTGCCTTAAAATGAAATAAGGTTGAAAATTACTGGTTTCTCAAAGGGGCGTTGTTGAGAAAAGGGGAGGAGAAGGGGCTATATCCCCCAGATCCTCAACTGAGGGGTGCTCCTAAAATATTCTTATTTCGATATTCTTTTATATCTTACCATCATTTTTCTCCCCAGTTAGAAACTGACAATCAAAACTGTTAAAATAAGTTTCTTCTGTTTTTATGATTGTCTTGCTTGCTCGCTGGCTGTGTATGTAGGTATGACACATAATGCTGGAAATTTAAACATTCACTCCTTATTATGTGAAAAGAAAACTGTTGCTTTGTTTTTCCAAAATACACCCCCAAAATAGCTTTTTTCACGGGGCTTCAAATAGATTTCTAATTATCCCTGTCTTGGTTGCTAGAGCAAGGTTCCTAGGGAATAATCGACATTTCCCCAATATTTTAGAGAAAATCAACCAAAACATAACACTTATTACCCAGTGCAGGAACAGAAAAAAGTAGATAAGGTGTTGCACAGTGTAATTTGTGTATTGGTAGACGGCTTTGTAAGCCTGTGGGAGGGAATTTGTAAACCAGCTCAAAATTTGAAAATGGTATCCATGGAAATGGATCAATTCCTGAGATATTTTACCAGGTTCATGTTGACATTTAAAGGTAGATGACAAGTCAAAAAAACCAAGTCTTTATTTTTATATCCAATTACTGAAGCTGGAAATAAAACTTGCTGATTAATATACAACAAAAACGTTAACCCACAACCATCTACCACAACATACACTAAACCCACAACCCATGAAAAAATGAGGACCACCCCCACAACCATTACACATGGAAGCGGGGCTCCGAAACACCTCATAAAACGCAATAACAATTTTAACAAACTTAAAAAACAGCCTCAATAAACTATTAGAAATAAATATGACCGAGGGAGAAAAATAAATAACTTAATTAAATATAGATTTACTAGAACTATGTTCAAACTCATAGAATCAAAATTTTATATATATATTAGGAGATCATTTCAATATGATTCAATGCAATTTATAACCATAGTCTGATCATATACCCATTTCCTAATAACACACACACACACACACACACACACATATATATACATATATATATATATATACATATATATATGTATATGAGTTATAAATCCACATATCCATTTCTCAATACACACACATATATATATATGTATATATATGAACTTGTACATTTGTACTTGTATATGTGTGAATATATAGATAGAGAAAGACCTGTGTATTTATATGAAATCACTGTAGCGCCACAAATGGCCTATCCAACCAACCAGCCAAGTGGGCAACAGATTATTTCTCTTTGCTTGCGTGGGTGTCTTTGTGCATTCCTGGTCACGTTTTTGAGGCTGCAGCCTTGAAAATTCACATGAGTACACCACAAGGTACCATCTAAAAATGGCCTTTTTTTGGTCCTTGTTGTCATTTTGGACCAACTATAACCAAAACTTATGCAGATATTTTTTAGATAATTCTAGATAAAAGTCTTTTTTTTTTTTTTAGATAATTAGTCCTGGTACACATGAAGGCTAAGGTGTTTCATTTTTACAAGGTATATATATGTATATATATATATATATATATATATACATAAATATACTATTGCGTCATCCACACACAGCTGTTCCGATGTATTATATCTATTCACTGTGACTATAGACTTTCAATTATCCCATCCAGTACCATGAGGTAGAATTGAAATCTTCACTTCAGACCTGCAGGCCGATATCCTACCTCTGGACTACGGAACTGGACAGTCAGTAAGGCCGAATTTAAGCGATATATTTAACTACATAGAAATCCCTCATATATACACACACACACACACACTCATCAGCAAAGTCTAGTGGTATCATGAGGTACTCCTGAGGTACTTTATTTTAGCAGAAAGGATGTTTCCACCCGAAAATCCTGCCTGACTCCAAAGTCATCATCTGAGGAAGGCTTTGTAGCCATCATAGCTGTTTTTTACAGCAGCATTCATATAAAAGTATATGTATATACATATATAGGAAGAGAGAGAAAGGGGAGAGACTTGTACATTTATATGACATACAGCAGAATAAATATAATACTTGTGCATATCTGTGTGCAATACATTATATGAATGTGTTTATTTATTATGACCATTATCATAAAAACTAATGAATTGACTTAAATTCAAAGCAGATCTTTGTATTACTAAGAAAATATCAAAAAGATAGATTGAAAGCATTCCAAAACACACTCTTCAATAAATTCACACCAAAGTGCAATTGTAAGACAATCTGAAACTGAATTGATCAAAGTACATTGAAAAAAAAGGAGTTACTTTGTGAAAAATCAAATATTGTAATTATTGTGTCTGAATTACATCAAAAGATTTGATCATTCCTACCAACAAAACCATTTTATTTCTTGTTTTCATTTGTTTTGCTTTATTTGGTGAGAATATTCACAAGTGTGTGTGTGTGTTCGTATGTCTGTAAATATGAATAATTATGATTATGCCCTTTTTTTTAAAACAGGCAGACCACACATTGAACATGAGTGGATAAAAGAGAGAGAGAAAAAAGAGGCACTCATAAATAAATGACCTAATTTATCTCTGCTTATGAAGTTTTGAGATATATGTGTATTCACTCTTGTCTGTCAGTCAACAAAATATCTCCAAGAGTTATTGATAGATTTCCTTGAAATTTCCTGTGTGGGCCATGGAGCAGAAAATAATTAGTTGAATGCGGATACAGGAATCATGTCTGATTTAAAGATTTTATCATATACTTATGTTTACACTTGTTTTTTCACATAACATCTCCGAGAGTTTTCGATGAATTTTGCTGTCATTCCATCGAAGGTTAGGATATGGGTTAAAGAAGAACTGATCCAATTCTAGAACAGGTCCAGGGATTTTTCAGTAACCTCTTCTGCATCATAGCAATATGTGAATTGGTTTTCAATGAGTTTTCAGTGACAATGGAGTTGGCAGAGGTTTGCACTTTCTGAGTGCTTTCTCATTGATGACATTGGGGGCAGAACAAAATTTTTTAATGAATCGGTGCTTATTTTGGAGACAAAAGAAAAGCAACATCAAATTACACTACATTAATTTTATCCTCATCAGATGAAGCATTGTCAACTTTATTAGATTTTGGCTAGCATTTTCTTTCATCTTAATTTCATTTGCTTTTCATCACAACAACTCAAACTCTAAGTCTACAACAGGCAGTAAACAGACGGTTTGAGTAGTTGCAATGAAAAGCAACAGAAATTCAGATGCAAGAAAATATTAGTGAAAAACTTTAAAAGAAGATCAAAGTGACATTACTGCTACTCATACAAGTAGTGCACATAGAGAACAATAATATGATATGAAATTATTCAGGGGAAAATGAAAAGAGATGCAGGATGTCTGAGCAAATGACCACACAGACAGTACACTGGGTGACCCAAAGTAACACTCTACCTTGAACACTTTGTGTTCACTTGGCACGGATACCCTTAGGAAGATATGAATCCTATGAGTAAATTAGTGCAGGGTGAAGTGAGTGACTCCACTCTGGGTCCTTTTTACCTCTAAGTCAAATTTACATACTGCAACTGAGCCAAGTAAGTTGTAATGTGATCTGTTAAGTTTGAGCAAAGATGGCTGGAGCCCTAGCCAGCATAAGGGCATTACTTATTTTGGCAAACTTTACAAGATTTCTGGAACTCAATTCTTAAAAGTTGATAACAGGAAAAAAAATAGTTCTTATCCGAGTAAATTAGATTAGAGTTGTTGGTTATTACATCATTCTTCGAAGCCAAGTAAAAACATTATCTGGCTGAGCACTATCTCATGAAAAGACCTATTTTATAATTCATCAAACTTCCTTCCTCTAAACATATCAGTATTGTATATACACACACAGACACACACACACACACACACACACACACACACACACATATATATATATATAGTCATGAGTATATATGATATATACCATATCGCCTTATGCCTCTCCTCTATGTATTTGTACATATACAATGATATACTTTGCAGCAATCTATGAACATATGTAATCTCATAATATGCATGTAACACTATCTAAAATTCTCAAATATCTCTTGCGTTTAAAAATGGATTTATATATGAAACAAATCAAAACATGACTCTATAGAATAATTGAAATTGTTTTTAAGTGTGATGCAGTTTCTAAGAACAGTAGAAATTTCTTGTAAGGACCAGATCAAATTGGTTAATGGCTCTTGTAAGGAAGTAAGTGACCTGAAGAATGAATGGTCAAGAAAGATTAACAGTGTTCCTAAGAAAGAAAGAAAGCTGTCATCTTAATCAGAAGGGGGATAATAAGAGAGAGAAAGTATAAGTAAATATAGAGAGATACAATGTAGAGAGTGGTCAATGGAAGAGAAATATTTTTTTCATATCACGCTACATGACATCATTCTTTTCTTAAAATCAATTCACAAGAAAGAAAAAGGATAGTTAATACAAGAGAAAAAAAAAAGACAGAGAGAGAAACCAGACTATTGAGTAATGAGTTATGTTTAATTTTAGATGGTATTTTTTGTTTCTTCCTAGATGCAATGGTTATTCATTTTTATTTTGGACGTTTTAACAGGATTACTTTGAAAAATCGATTAGAAACAAATAGATTTATTATAGAAATAAATGTTGACAAATGCTGCAAAAAATTGCAAAAACAATATTGCAGGTTTTGAACAGAGTCTGTTTTTTTTCTTGTTTACTATTTTCTTTGGGTTTTTTTTCTGATGACAAGGACTTTTCATCATTATACACTGATTTACTCAGAAAAGTGCCTCCATTTTGGTTGTTATTGTCACAGCAATTTGGCTGTTGTATCCTCTGGCCTTCTTCAGGTAGTTGTCATAGTTGTTAACCTTCTGAGAATTTTATCAATTCTTCCTTTTTTTATTTGTTGATTTATCCTTTCAATGTCATTTGTGTGTCTCTTCCACTAAACCAAAGTATATGACTTCTTTTGTACTACCTAATATGAGAATTGAACTCACGACTGCCAAGCAGGCTACGCACTTGACCAATGCTCTTACCTTGTTGCCATTTGTTTGATAGACATCTGACATCTGAATAAAGTCAGAGAGTACATGAGCCAAAACTTTGTGACCATAACAATGAAGACACTAGTCCAAGTAAATCAGTGTATAATAATTCAAGGTGTTAACAGTAAAAAGGGACAAAAGCTGTGGTGCACAAAAGTTTTCTGCACCTAAAGACAAAGATAATTCCCCCGGGGACAGCTGCTCTATATTATAGGGATTAATTATCATAGGCCAGAGGAAATCTTGCTTCCCTTTACACCAGCACCATTAAACCATTTCCCCTTCTCACCGGGTTTCTGAGCAAAAAAAGAACAAAGGAACAAGATGTGAATACTTGTCATTATTAGCTGCTTTCAGCCAATGATGAAGAAATCCCTTGGGTGAATGAATATGAAATTAATGGCAGTGCTACGATCAAAAGTTTATAAAAAAAAAAGAAGAAATTGTCAGTTTGTTGGCTTTCAAACACTTGAATACTTGCCCTGATCTTTATTGAAATTAAAGGCTGGAAAGAATCTGAAGTGCGAGAAGCAGACAACCAAAGCAAACAAAAGGTGTTCTATTCTTCCTTCCAACCAAAACACCACCATTTTTTTTTCTCTGTGAAACATAATCAAAGAAATGTCTTGACATTATTAACGGCTTTTAAAGATTGTTGCTAAAGAGAGACAATTTTGAATAAAGGCTATGATAGACAAACATGAAACAAGGGAGATATACTGAATTAAGACAGAAGAGTTGTAATTAGAATACAAAAAAGATTTCAAAGATTGATAAAAGCTGTAATTAATTATTATTATTTCATTTGTTAAGATTCAAGCATTTGTATTGGTTGCTATAAGTAGCTGCTAATTTCTGCTCCCTGGGAAGGTGCCGTTGGAAAAACGCCACAGTGAGTAGAAAGATCCTGATTGATCTTAAAATCTCTCTCTCTCTGAACATTAGATTGTTTATGTTTTGTTTGCATCAATTCATCTCTGATTTATAAAAAAAAGGAGATATTTCCGTCAAGGAACAAAGAGAATTCCCTATTCATATTGTAGCTAGGTTCCTGAAAACTCCAGTAAAACTGAAATAATGTGAAGTGAAACCGGTTTGACCATAAACACCATCGTAAAAATAGGTGTTATTTAATATATTGTAGTGTAGGAATTTTGTGACTATCTTATGAAAAATTTGAAAAATTAGAAAATTTATTATTCTACCTCCAATATTTGATATTATTGTATACTTACAACATTAATGAGGGAGTTGGTTAACACATTATTGACATGTTTTTACTATCAACCACAATATGATTATAATTGTTGTTATCATGTATACATAATAACTCAGGTTAACCTTTGATGAGATATTCTGGAAATATTAAGTTCATCTTCAATACTGAATTCTTTGCTCAACTTGCAAAAAAAATTTGCTTCATGTTGACTTGATTTATTCAAATGGGTTACATTTTTTATGTGTCCTAACCTAACGCAATGATATCAGTGACTCCAGGATGATATCAGTGACTCCAGGATAATATCAGTGGCTCTGGGATGATATTAGTGACTCTGGGATGATATCAGTGACTCTGGGATGATATCAGTGACTCCAGGATGATATCAGTGACTCCGGGATGATATCAGTGACTCCAGGATGATATCAGTGTCTCTGGGATGATATTAGTGACTCTAGGATGATATCAGTGACTCCGAGATGATATCAGTGGCTCTGGGATGATATCAGTGGCTCTGGGATGATATCAGTAACTCTTGGATGATATCAGTGACTTCGGAATGATATAAGTGACTCCAGGATGATATCAGTGACTCCACAATGCCAGTCAAACACAATAACTAAGGGATTCCAGTGTGGAAAATTGTAATAACAAACATGCACTTAAACAATCTTCGCTTGAAATCTTTCAAATCTCTATCAAAATTGAAGACACTTGTTGGTTCACTGCAAACGCAAACAACAAGTGAAAGGGAGCCAATCAGAAAAAAAAGTTTGAAAAAATGTTTTATTTATAAAAATGTGATTTGAAAAAGATTTGCTTGGTCATTAAATAAAAACCATCATGTGATGAACCAAAGAATTGGAAAACGGTGTGATCAATAGATAAGAAACTTCTCCCACTTTTTGTTGGACAGTGATCACTAAAAAGCCGGAATTTAAAAAAAAACAAGTGTGAATGCAGCTGAACACAGACTAAAGGACCAATTTAGCCAAAACTTACAATGTAAACAGAAACCCCACCTAAAAACCTACTTGGAAGACAAGGGCGATTTTCAAAAAAACAAAAACATGTTTTTTCTGGGCATGAAAAAGGAATAAGATTTCTAGCCCTTTAGCTCCATTGGTGCAGCCTGTACATGTGACACCTAGATAGATAGCCAGCTAGCACCACTCAAAAACTGGAGAAATCTGTGGTGAATGGTGGGCAGTTTTCATTGGTTGTTGACAGTTTCTAATAAGAAATATTTTTATGCTTATTTTAAGTATTGAATATAGGAAATGATATATGAAATAAAGTTATTGGCCTCAAGTATTGATTTTCAAATGTGTACTTTCCGATAACAAAAAACAGATTGGCAGGACGGATTAAATATTAAAAAAAAATAGACTGCTATGTCGGCGGATTGTCGGCCTCAAACTAGACTGCTGTGTTGGTATATGTAAAAAAGATAACTAGTTTGAACCAGACACGATATTTCCAATCAGTCAATCGAGATTAAAAAAAACAAGAATTATGAAAAAATAATTTTGGTCCCGCATCATTGGAGATCAAAGAATATTGGGCATGAAAAAATGAATTGGCACCATTGTGTCATTGGGCATTGAATTCATGAATCCAAAGATGATAAGTAGATCTAGTTCATAAAAGTACATTTTACTTATATTGACTTTCTTATTGAAATACTTATTATTTATATAGGCCGTTGGCTTTTTGCCAAGTACCATTATCCTGTCCTGTAATTTCTACTATGCCTAATGTTTATCTTTTATTCTTCCAAACTTTTAATTCTGTTCCATTCCTGAACAGCACAACACAACTGACTTTGGCCACAATAGCTGCCATATGCCCTTTTTACAAGCTATCTAAGAGTACTCATTCACCCCCAGAACTGTCTGTTATAGCAGCAGTAGTTGTTACCTTGATTTTTTTCAGGTTGCTTTTCAACAAAGACACACTCTATCTAATGATAGTTGACAAAGACACTCTATCTGATAATGGCTGACAAAGCTTCATATGATAAAAAATAAAATTCTCGGTTGGTCACTCAAATGAAACAATGGATGAGTTACTTCTTCCATCTGGTTTTTGTTGACATAGTGTGGAGTAAAGCTCCATTGGTTGCCGGCTATACATGTGATACATACATATACATATACATAGCCACCAGCCAACCAGACAAATTTGGAAACTCAAGAAAGAAACATATGTTGACAGTTTTGGTTGATGGTTTCTAAAAATCAGGATAATGTTACACACTCCGTATTTCTAACATTCTGTCTTTCTTGTACTAATAAATGACTGTAATAATGCTAATTCCATCATATCAAACTCTCTTTTGACATTATTCAAAATGCTTCAAAATTAAAGAAAATATCATCATCGTCATCATCATCATCATCATCATCATCATCATCATCATCATCATCCTTTTAGTGTCTATCATTTGACAAACTTTCCCCAAGATTCACCAGATCTTTCTATCGTGAGTGTCACGGGGCCAGTACTTACTGAAATTCTCTAATTCATCACATAATCCAATTTTCTGCTGAAGTTCAGCAAACAATCCCTGGGGATATGTGTTGTGAGTCATGATGTTCAGTGGTTGTCTGACGTTCTTGCCACGTAATCAGCCCATTGCCATTTGAGTTTCCAAATGAATTCTATGATATCTCTAACTCCTGTTTCTCCTCTCATGTACAGCTGTGTTATGATCTCCATGTGGGAAGTTGCACATAATTCTCTCTTATGCAAGTCTGCATGGTTCTGAGTTTGAGGGTCCATGTTTCAGCACTATAGGTGACTACATTGTATTTTCCTGCCTCTGTCGTAGGCTTTCCAACCTAGTGTGATCTTTTGCTTAATTCTCTTTTCTTTAGAGGATTTCAGGGTGATTTTCTTTGTCCTAAGTAGATGTAGTATCCTACTTTCTCCAGCCCTGCTCTTTCCATTCTGATTTTTGTGTCTTTGTCCTTAACATGTTTAACAAACGTATTAAAGACAAAGAAAATATAGATTTAACAATCAAAGCCTCAAAATTTGAAAAATGCCACCAAAGAATGAATATGGTCAAAATAAATTCTATTTATGGTATCACAGGTGTTTTCCACTGGAAAACATTCAAAATAGAGTGAAAAAACATCTAGAAACAGCTAGATTCTGGAAAACATAAATGTTATTGATAAAATCAATCAAAATAAGGCCCCAAAAGGTCAACGATACATTTTTTTTCAAATGGAAAAAAAACTTGTTTTCAGAAAGGATCTAGTGGATTACTAATGCCAGTTTTAAAGTCTGGTGGCAAAACGATATGGCCAGGAGCTCTGGAAGACAGAAAAACATAAATATGTGCACATATAAGATAGGATAGAACTCTCTGTCCTCTTTGATGGCTATGGTTATTCAAAGGCAAAGTAAGATGAAGGGGCGATAAATGATTTTACCAATTTGTTGATTGATTTTGTACTTGATCTTAGTTTGTAAAAATGATTTTTGCAAAAATTTGTGATGATTCAAAAAATTAAGGTTTTGAATAATAAAGTTTGAATGCTTTGATGATTTTATTATTTTTTTTAAAACTTGTTATGTTACGTTCTTCTAATCAATTTTCTGCTGAGTATGCAATATTATTAAGAGATTAGGGATTGTTACTTTAGATAAATTATGAAACAAAGTTTCAACAATGGAACTCTGTTTATGATTTACTGCATTTAATGTCACGTCTTTCCTCCTATCAGCAGGTAGTATCAAGAAATAATTAAGAAATAATTATTAAGAATTCTTCTTAGTTATCACGCATTTTTTTTTTAAACTACTCCTCAATTTCTGGCCAATGCAGCTCAGCAACAAATATCTATTTGTTCATTACTTTATTAGGCCTTGTTGGCAACTTCGTGCAATATTTATGCATCAACTTCAGAACAATTACAAAATTTATAAAAGCATATCCAACCATACATAAATACAAACAACATCTAAAATTACTTTCATTTAACATTTCACAGATCAGACTGTCATGAAAATCTCATTAGACAGATTCCCAAAATATTCCTGCAAGCTCATGCTTTTTCCATAATTTCCAAACTTATCATAATTATTTTCAAAACTCTCTGCACTTTTTTGTATTTTTAACATGACCAGGCATTTTATTAAAAAAAATATCACTCTATTAGAAAAAAGTCGTATTTACTATTTGAGCTATTTTTTGGGAACTGTAGAGTCTTATATGTCGTCAAATAAGATAAATTTGATATTAGACACAAATCCTTCCAGCTATAAATTGTAGCTAAAGTTTTGAAATGATTGTAGACTTCTGGAGTCAAGCAAATGATTGCTTGTATTAGATTAAATATGAAATAAAAGACGGATTGAAAATACTTTTAGATTCTCAATTAATCAGATTCTTCAATATTGTATGAGCTGATTATGGAAGAGGAAAGAAAAACAAGAAAATCAGAAGTAAATTAAAAACATGCTACCTAGATAGCACCTCATGTGGTGTAACAAAATAAGCATGTCCTCTGCTCAGGTAGAAACCAAGTATAACGCAATGTCATAGCAATTTATATAACTAACCTTGAGTAAAACCAGGCAATGGAGGTACATGTCTCAAAGGCCTTACACAACATGACCCAAGAACCACATGTGCGTCATGTGGCAGTCAATGAGTTAAGGAATCCAAAACATGAAAAGGCAATTTCAAATAAGAGAATTTCTTATTACCTATCCTTTCAGAACTGCTGGCAAATAACATTATTTGATGTAATATAGGAATGAGATTAAGTATATATATTTGTTTTTGTTATCGGTGAACATGTTTCTAATTTTTATTGCCGACTGGTCAATGCCTTTTTCAAACTTTTGAAATTTCTTGCTGAGAATTGTTTTTATCATTCTTATGCAACAATTAGTTAGTCATGCTTTGATGAGCGGAATCCAGTAATAAAATAAGATTAGGGTTGTGATACATCCATATTTTCTGCTCATGACCTTCATTAAGGTCCCAAAATCTCTACCTGGAATCTTTTTTTTTCCCTTCAAAATTCTGGAAGTTCTACTTCTATTATTTTCTCAATCAGAAAAAAAACCACATTAAACTGTCATAGAAAGACAGAGCAAATGAGCAACTGTCTATACAGTGTTGTCAGCTTAGCGGCTTCAGGGCTTGTACGTATTGCCATGTAGTGCCTTTTCTTGTTCTCCTGCCACAAGCATCAATTTTTTCTTATGGATTTTTTACACTTGCAGCGTTTATTTTTCTTGCCCAGCATTTGAGGCATTTTAGCAATTCCCAACCATAATCTAGCTACTGTCATTGTATTGGTTATGTTCACGCTGAAATCTTATTTTTTTAATGTTCAGATATGGCAGCCCTAATAAGATTTCTCTCTTCTGAAAGCTACTTGCTTTATATTGAAAAGGTTTCATTGCTCAACACATTTCAGAAACTGCTTGAAAAGTTCATTCTCTTCAATCTTTCCACCCCAACCCCCTTGCACTGATCCAATTGATAAAACCCAGAAACAAGAGAAAAAAAAGAAATGGAGCGATAAATTCTCACTCATGAAGGTATGTTGATTGACAGGATTTTTTTTTTGTTTTTACCACATCAGATAACAGCATTTGAATGTAATTGTGTTTCATTTTTATCAAATTTGACTAGTCTTTACCTTCGTCTTGATTTTCAGCTGTTTTCATACGACTTTCAATCCGGGCCATCGTTTCTTTGGTAACAAATAACAGTGTGAGTAAAAATAAAGAGTAAGCCTAGATGAGAATATCTTTTTCTGATTGTGCTGTCAATAGTTGCCATAGAAACCATGGCTTAAATAGAAAGTCATATAAAAACAGCTACGAATTAAGATAAAGGTAAAAACTATTTCAATAAAAGCAATGTGTTGAAATACTTCATCCAATAATAATAATAAGGATAATCGTATTTGTAGTCTAAATTTCAGTATTTATTTTCAAGTTCTATTTTTTTTTTCCTTGAGAAAATGCATAAAACAGGACCAGACTCAAATAAGAATAATTTTAAGAGAACACCACCACTTAGAATTTACCAAATTTGAACTATGTGAATTCATGATCATGGATTTAATTCTGTAATAATTACATTCTGAGAATTGCCCAAAGGAACACGTTCTTCAATGTAAAGTCCAATTAAAAATAAAAAGAAGTGAACCAGAGCTTAATTTATAAAATTCAATTCTGTGCAGGAATTCGGGCCATGGATATTGAACTATTTGGATTTTTGTCTCATAATATTTTTTAAAATTTCTTGACAGGTTTTATAGAAAAAGTGCATGAGAAAAGGAAAAATAAAAGTGGCAAAGCATTTACAATTTATTTTTATAGAATATTATAACTTTATCTTCAAAAACATTTTTTTTTTACTACATTGCCACGCCAATTTAACTGAATTTTCAAGTCATTAAGAAATAATTTGATTAATAGATCAAGTGGACCAATCAAATCATCACTGAGCTCACATCATCCAGATTTTGGCAATGACCTTCACTCACACATATGCCTCCATGTATTTAGCTATTTGTAATCATTACTCACTTCTATTCATAATTCAATCCTCTTTGGAGAATTGAGATTTGCATATGAAATCAAAATTGCAGCATGGGAGATTTGCAGGATATCGCTTAAGAAAAGACCAAACAATATCAAGATGAGATGCAATTTAAACAAGTTTTCAGCTTCTACACAGTTATATCTTAGAAAAATCCTAACCAGAATCAAAACTGTTCTTTTATGACTTATAAAATCCAAGTTAGTCATAAGATATTAATGAATCAGGAATACACTTGTGATTCACTATTCCATCATCACTGACTCTAATTGCAGATATTTCTGATATTTCTACCTTCTCTCAGGTTGAAAGGGGTTGATGTTCATGCTTTACAACACCCCTCTCTTAGTAGACACCACTAAGGTTATATATAAGCAAAATTTGATTGTATATGAACAATCTGGATTTTACAAACAGAGAACTGAAGCACTGGTACCTTTTACTTGGGGGAATTATTTTATTTCCCTGTTGGGAGCAGAAGTTTCAATCTTATCATTTCCAAAAGAGACATTGGCCTTGAATCATTAGTATTCAAGTCAATGGAGCGTAAAGTTTTGTAGAAAGACAGATCTAGAGGTGATATGTGTGACCCACTACCCCTACCCCCTTCCTATGCTGACCAGCCATTCTTTGATTCAGTGCTATGAAAAAAACATCAAAAAAAACCTGGTGGAAATCTTAAAGGGAGAGAAAAGCTATGGAATTAAGCGCAGACAGAAGATTTGGGTTGGAGCCCTTAAGGCAGCTGGATGCCAACTGACTTCCTTCCCGGAGCTCTTTCAGCTGAGTGGATGCAAACTGTATTGCTCAGCTTTTCTTTGGATTACATCAGCGAGGCTGAGAAGGGGATTTTGTTGACTGGGCATCCCTGGATCTCCATGTGCTTTATCCAGAAGTCACTTCAGCATCAGGAGCGACACCATGGGACAGCGGTTACGAGTTATATGTCAAAAGTAAATAAAGTTGCTAAAAATTCTGCTCCTCGAGAATCGGGCTGTACAGTCATAGTGGGTGCTGCTACTCAATCACAGAGAAATCCTTTGGGCTTACTCCACTGTCTTTTGGGACAGAAGGAAGTCGACGATTCTACTCGGATTTAACCACTTTATCAAATAACAAACTATGTTTGTACAACATTTAATTAAATGAGCTGTATGTTTTTTATCTGTCCAAATTGTTTTGGTAAAACTAGTGATTTGCTCAGACCTAATCCAGAAGAAACCCATATCAAGCCTTTGGCAAACTGACTATGAAAAGCTGTCAATCAAAAGTGTTAACATCAATATAGGCTTCCATATGTATGACATATACAAGCTAAACCAATGGAGCCAGTCTGAAAATTCAACATTTACTCCTTAGAATCACTCTAGGATGGCATGCATTCAGTCGAGCAAGCTTAACCTTCAAGAACAAGAAAATTCCATTTGTCCTAAAGGGAAGAGTATACAACTAATACATCCTCCCAGTAGTCACCTATGGAGCTGAAATGTAGAACCTAACCAATAGACTGACCCTCAAACTAGAATGATGCAACGTGTACATGAGAGAATCATGCTTATTCTCATATGGAGAGATCACATGACAGCACAATATATTAGGGGAAAAACAGGTGTCTGAGATATCATAGAATCCATTAGAAAACTCAAATGGCAATGGGCTGGTCATTTTGCAAGAATAGCATACAACTGCATGACATCATAATTCACAATATGGATCCCCAGAGATCAAATGCAGAACTGAGTATGGCAGAATATGAGATGATGAAATGAATTGGACAAGTTCTGAAAACAATGGCTCTACAATGCCCATGATAGAGAGGTATGGCAAATCCTAGGGAAGGTCTATGTCCCATGATGGATGATAAAAGATGATCATGATGGTGATTATTATTATCATTATCATCATTATTATTTCTATCATTGTTATTGATGATGATGATGATGATGATGATGTCATCGATGTCATCGTCGGCTGAAAAAAACATTTATTTTATTTCTTGAAAATACCCTAATAAGTTTTTAAAGTTGGGTTCAATTTGCGGTATAACTTTATGCTAAGTTAATCCATTAAACAGGATTTACACTTATTTTTGAAATTTTAAAATTTCAGTTATCACCATCAAACCAAAAGTGATAGATGTAACTTATTCATTGATCAGTTTTTGAATTTTATAATTGATGAACCCCAACAAAAAAAGATGTTGATGATATAACATTTTCATTGAGTGACTAACCAGACCTGTTCCATCAATTCACCGTAGCCCCACAAATGGCCCAGCCAACCAGCCAAGAGGGCTAAAGATTCTTCTCAATTTTAATGTCTGTGTCTATCTATCTATTTATACATCCGAGTTTTTGAGTGTGTCTCGAGGCACTTTTGGGGGGGATACAACCTTGAAAATGGTAGAGCATAACACTAACCACCATCTATTTTTTAGATAATCTTTTAGATAATAGGATCTGGTATATGTGCAGGCTATGGTAATCCATTTTTGTGAAGTTTGGATATGATCCCCTTTTTGTCATGATTTGCTCTTTGATTCAGAAGATGTAAAACTGGCAGAGACCTAAAAAACAGAATTTTTTTCACTCCAGGTATCTTGGATTTCATAAGTAACGTCTGTATACTGTGCTGGAGTGAAGGAACAGAATTTCTGAAAATTTACATAATCCAAACTAACAAAGCAATCAATGTACCTGATCGGGAAATAGAATTTCTGTGTGGGTTTCATACAATGATAATATCATTGTCTGTGGTTGTAAATGTCCGGATAATCTCATTAACTTTATTTTTTGTGACACATACGCCTCAGTAGACTGCTAGAAGAGATCTATAGGACATATATATCCCGGCAGTCATGAAAATCTCTGAATAGACATGTCCCATGAGTCTTGAAAGGGTTAATCAAAATGCTGCTGTCAAAAGGCCAGCTTTATTCTTAAGTTATTTGAAAAAAAATCACAATTTTTTTTATTCATTCAGCTATTAATCTAGTCTTTGAAGTATTTATAGCAAACGTTATTTCATCTTAACAAAGTAAGCATTCTATTTGTATTTCACAACCAAGTCATGAATCTTTCATTGTCCACTGATTGCGGTAGACATTTCTACCGTTCAATAATTTCCCCTTTGAAAGACTATGTTGATAAGAACAAAACATGTAAGCCGGAACACTTGAAGGAATTGACTCTTCCTCAGTCGATTCTTCCAATTTCCTTTCTTGCTTGTTGTGTAGACACTTGTGAAATAAATTTCCCAAAATCAGGTTCAGTCCCTACTTCCTCCTTAGTGCAGGGAAGTTTCTAAATCTTTTCAGCAGAAAGGATAGTGAAGGGGGAGGGGGAATGGAAATTCTATTTTTATAAAACCTTTAAGCCAGTGATGGAAATGAGTTTTGGCAACTAGGTATATGGTAGAGCTTTATCTTGAGTTTATGCTTGGGGATCCTAGAGGGGCCAATCAGGGATGAGCAAGGTTAACCTGCATAGCTTGTTTTTGGGGGGACACTGTAAGCACCCATAAGTTATTGTTTAAGTATCTGGCCAATTTCAAGACCACTTTGAGACATACAGAAAGCTGTAAATAAGTAAAAGCTGTAGCCCGAGATACACTCATTTCTGCTGAAAAGAGGGACGGGTATGAGGAATTGGGGTGAATAGGAGTTGGTTCTATATTTATCAAATCCTGAGATTGTTCTCTGATCTTTGAGTTTTCAGAGACTATACTGTTGTTGCTATCCTATGAAGATTTCTATGAAGGCAAGAAAAAATCAAATGCGATGAATTAAAAGATATAACCCTTCTGAGACTCTAGGGATTTGTATATTCCAAGGTCTTTATAACTGCTGGGATATATATGTCCTTTAGATCTCTCTGGAAGTCTACTGGGATATTTTTATTCGGGCATTAAGCACCTTAGATTAGTCTTGAAAGGGTTAAAAGATTCAATGGAATTTAAATGTTTTGTCTGAAGACCTCAAGGTGGTTTCAATATTATCATTGTATTCATTGGGGCTATACCATTATGATTTTATCAAGGAACTCCGAGATATCATCAGGAAATAGCTTGGGACATATACATAAAAGAAGCACTCTATCTGCTGATCTGTTCAAGAAGAAATATGCTGTAAATAAAATGAAAAAAATAGCAAGTCTATGAAAGATGATCCATATAATCGGAGCACCACTTTGTTCCTGTGTGCCCAAAATCATATCATGAGAAATGGAAATAGAAATGTTCTAAATCCAAAAATAAAATCAGAATTATACAATTATTCTACTTGCGTGTGTGTAAGACTGTTATGCTTTCTGATTATTACACCATCTCATGAGGTTTGTGGTTTAAGATCTATTCTGTAGCATTGGTAGCTGCGTGCCAAATGATACAGAAATGAATCATATCTTATTGTAATGGGGAAGTTAAAAGTTAACTCCCTTGAAGGGAACTTTTTTTTTTACTTGGTGGGACATTGCAATGTAATGAACAAGGATAAGAAAAAAAATATGGGAGTTGAAGGAACTCAACCTTCACAACAAATTTCATTTGTTCATTATTCCTCCCTTACAACTCTGAAGCCTAAAGATTGCTGTAGAATTCTACAATAATATAGATGGCAACAGTGATCCACAAAAACAGATACAGTTCCGACGCCTTTGCATGGTACTATTATAAATATACATAGATTCGAAGGCTAATGAATTATGGTAACAAAAATATATACTTCATTGCAGAATATTATATGTGCAAGTAATGATGATATCTTAGTTGTCAACACCCATGAAATTTCCACTGGTTCAGCTACTGAATACAAGTGATCAAATAATTAAAAAGTTTGTGAATTATTTCAAAGCCACCTGTTTATGTCTGCAATGCAAAGATCAGGAGGAAATTCAAACATAGAAAAAATTAAACAAGTGAATTGTAAAAATTTTACTCAGAATTACTGCAAGCTGATACTTTTCAAATTATTTTTTTAATATAAAATTTATGAATATTATTCAATTTTGATTTTACGCTAAAATTCATATTTTAAAATTTTTGAATCTGATGACCTAAATGTCTCTAGATATTCTTGAACTCTTAGAAACATGTTTAGATTTCATCCAATTTTTTAAAATGTTTGTATCTGCATACATAGGAGTCGGCTGGGGTTGGAATGGGGGCTAATGGGGCATTTGAACCCTCCCCTGGATCAGGCTTTCTCACTCAGGGCAAAGGGGATGGAATAGTCAATAAAGGATAATGTCGCAGTACAATTATTCTATGTAACCCCAACTTGATATTCCACTGATGGAATACCTATTGTGAAATAGGGTTGCCAAAAAGATATACAAAGAATACCCCCCCCATCCACCCAGTAAATATATGCTTTTATCTCCCCTTCCTTGAAAAAGTGGCATTGAACACCTATGTCTGCATGAGGGAGCCTTTTTAACATCACTTTATTTAATCTTCATATAACTAGGAGCCAAAGGGTCTATATTCTGTCCCACTATTGTGTTTAGTAACCAGGCTGATCAACAGATGGTAGTGTAGTTCAAATAGGAACAAAAAGAAATGTCTATCAAAGATTTGAAGAATAAAGATTCCCTGAGTGAATAAATCATATTCTTTCCTAAAATGAAGAATTCCCAACAGAAGAAATTCTTTGACAAAAATAGTTTATAAGTCCTTTGTCCCTTTGAATTGTTACCATTGTTCTGAAAAAAAAAGATTTTTCGATGATTGCACAATAGATAAAAAATAAACCGATATATAGGCTTTCTTGTTCATCCATTTATATGGCATAAATTTGTTCTATGTCCCACTGAACTTACATTTTTGTATCAGATATTGTTATCAAGTCAATTCGAATAGCATAAATAAATAAATTTGAATACAAAAATATATAATTCTATAAGATTTACATTATGTGCTTATAGCTTCATTTTTTTAAAGATTTGTTTCTAAAAGTCACACAATGATTTTTAAAAAGTTCATTTTAGAATTGCCATAACAAGGAAAAAAATCTTTTCAAACTTTGTATATCATTAAGAGTACCCCTTGGGACAGCTAATATTTCTATGGTCTTGAACCAGGGTTTAGTAGCAGATGATGGGGCAAACGTGAGCTGTCCATGCAAATCAAATGGCCTGTCCAACAGAGACAGACAACATAATGGTCTCCACACAGCTGAGTCTGTCTCTATCTCAGTGACCCCCTCCTACCAACTGATTGTACATATGGGTCCTTGTGTGGAAATGCTCAGCCGACAGGATTTGTCTCAGACATAGTGAACAAGTCTTGCAATCTCACAGTAGGTTAATGAGCACTATGGCCTTATACAGCTTAATTTTAGTTGCAGGGCCTCCAAGAGAAATTGTATTGGTCAGTGCACTGCTGTTTTTGTCTTCTGTTACATGTAAACTACACAAATGCCTTTGCTCTTTAGCTGTTTTCATCTGCTATAACCCTTTTAGCATACCATATCATGTTTGCTTGCTGGCAAATGATAAAGTTAACCTATTTTATCGATAGACTTATATTATTGATTTAGCTATTTAATTCTTGAGCCACCTTGCACTGGATGCACTCTCTTCTTAGAGACTCTGGTCAGCTTTATGTTGTTGCAGTACATCTGTACTTCATAATTATATCAATTAACTACCTACAAAATTGTTCCATTTGGTTACATTTCTTGGTTTTTTATTTTCTTATTTTGATTGTTCATATACTTGTATAAATAGGCAAAAAATGTCACTTCCATTTATAATGTTGTGAACAAGTTGAGAAAAACAAAGAAGTATTGACAAAACCACCCATGGATTGCATTTGGTTATTGAATAATGATTACTAACAAACATTCTTTTTTTATTGTTTTGAGTTACATATATCCTTTGTTTTAAAATCCTTTGATGTATAAATTTTATACTCATATATATATGTATATGTGTATGTATGTTTATATATCTATGTCTATATTCATATATTTATGTGCATGTGTGGTTATATATGTATTATATATGTATATATATATATATATATATATATATATATATATATATATATATATATATATATATGTGTGTGTGTGTGTGTGTGTGTGTGTGTGTGTGTGTGTGAGTATGTGAAAATATATACGTCAGTGTACTGAGAAAACTAAGGCTACAACAAATTTCTGTAAAACATGCCCAAAATTGGAAATCTTATTTCCAATTAAGCGAAAGAAATTGTTATGTTAGAACTCATCAAAGTATGACTTTGAATGGAAATAAAATTAGTATCAATGATGTTTGCTCAGCAAAAACAGAAAACAATGTTGCTGACAATGATGATGGAAATAATGATGATGAACGGTGTGTGAAAAACTTATGATGATGACAATAACCACAATCCACATGGTGATGCTGATGATGGTGATTACGGTGATTGTGACCAGATGGAATCATATCAAATGATCAAAGTTCTGCAGATAATGATTAAGGATATAAATGAAGTCATCAATCTCTTCAAAGTTTTGCAAATCATGTATGTAAATCTGCAAATATGATAATCAGCATTGTACAAATGTCTTCTATCATGCTAAAGAATGTAACTGATGAAGTATGATAAAATTTCATCAGTGCAACTGAAGTAGTAAAATAGAATTCCATTCATGTTTTACCAATGCAATAAAAATGATAAATTCACAGAATAATAGAAAAACAGAAAATAATGATCAGTTTGCAATCAAAAGAGCACCATTCTCCAAGCTCACTGCACTACAAATCTCTATCATCCACTTATATAAAATGCAATTTGTATTCATATATTCCATAAATGCCATCATATTTAATGAAATGCGTACACATATATATATACATATACATATATATATATATATATATATACATATATATGTATATATATATATATATATATATATATATATATGTATATGTATATATATATGTATATGTATATGTATATATATATGTATATGTATATATATATGTATATGTATATGTATATATATATGTATATGTATATATATGTATATATATATGTATATGTATATATATATGTATATGTATATATATGTATATATATATGTATATATATATATATGTATATATATGTATATGTATATATATATGTATGTATATATATATATATATATATATGCATATATGTATATATACATATGCATGTATATATATATGTATATATATATACATATATATACGTGTCTACATATATATATATACATATATATACATACATACACACACATACATATATATGTATATATATATATATATATATACACACATACACACACACGCATATATATATATATATATATATATATATATACATATATCAAAACCTGTGATCATCACATTTATCGCATCAGTAGTAGTCATTTAGCCTTTCCTATACAACCCAGTCATTGATCTACCAAATTTTCTTTTCTCTTCTATCCCTTTCGACCCTCTTGTGCAACTACCAAGTTTCCTTTCCACCCATGTCCATTCCACCCAAGAATAAACTTATCACTTATCTCTTTTCATCTATTTCCACCTCAAATGATATCAGTAGCAGCCATTAGCTCATTTTTTCCCTTCCCCTAAACCTTTCTTTCTTCCCAATCTCTTTATAACTACTTCCCCTTTTTCTTTCCTTTTACTCCTTCCTACCATATCTATCATACATAGTATCAGTAGCAGCCATCAGCTGACCCTGCGAGGATCGATGGATCATGAACTAGTGATGATAATGAGAAGTGCTGACGGTGAAAATTTCGGAACAAGATGAAGCTGTTTCAGATTCTCCTATCGACTCCTTTAAAAACAAAACTTGAAGGAAAGAAAATAATGGTAACCAACCAAGTAGAAACAAAAGAGAAAAAAAACATAAAATTTCTGCAGCATTGTCCAGACATCATTTTATACTTTGTTAAACTTACCAGTCTCTCTTTTCAATGGTTTCTTCTCATCTCTCTTCTCTGGAGGCTTTAAACTTCTTCTTTTATAATACAAATCAGACTGTAGCAATGTCTGTAAAGTTAGCGACTTTTGGTAGGAAGCATTATTTCCACTTCCCTAAATCAATTAGTTATCAAGTCACAATATTTTTCTCATAGAAAACTTTCAAACTTTGTAACCACTTTAAGCCCCCCCCCCTCACCTTGCCTCGTGAGTTACTTTTTCAGCTCTCTTTACAAAAATCTTTTTGTTTTGTTTTTCTATCATAGTGTTTAGTTCTGTTTTTTGCTGCATTTATATTTGTTTTTGTTCAATGAGAACATTTTTCTTTAAATTTTGAATTCCGGATGATTTTGAAGTTTGTGGAAGACAGAAATCCAAACAAAAACATATACACAGATTAAGAGAAGCAGTCAGTTCAAAAACAAAATAAAACTACACCAGAAAACATATTAGATTTAATTGTTGATTTGTTCAAGAAAACAGAAGAACTCATACACCCATAACAGTTTGGATGTGCATGTATGCGAGTGTGTGTATCTGTCTTTTATATATATATATGTATATATATATATGTATATAAATTTTTCAAAAAGTATTTTGAATAAAATGATCTGCAATACTCATAAGAATTCCAATTGGTAGAAAAAACTTTAAAAAACCTATTTAATATATATATATATATATATATATATATATATATATATATATATATATATATATATATATATATATACATATATATTTATGTATAGATAGATAGATGGATGGATAGTCTAGAAAACACTGAACAGAAGAAAACTTTTTCAAATTTCTTTTTATGCCACTTCAGTCACCTATTTCCCAATATCTATCAATGCAATTTATATAATTTTCATGTTTTTTTCCTTGTTTCACATATACTTTGCTATTATGGCACAATGTATAAATTGCTTCTTGTTGGGATCATCAGCAAGTTACCATGTACCAGTGTTGGGGAATTTAAAAACAAAATAGTAGTATTAACATGGCACCCCAGCAGTGTTGATAAAATACCTCCCCCTCTCTTATAAAGTTTCTGTCATACATGTAGTTTTGTCATCTTATATAAGGTCCTATGTGTATTGTATATTGATATTATTCCATACTGTTTATCTATTTTTTGAAATAGGGCTTATTTACGTAGGTCATCCAATGAGGGATCAGTGAGTGTAACAACAGACATGACTTGCTCTTTGTGTCATTTCAATTGAATGTTTACCCATGCGAATATTAAATCCATTGAGTCAGTTTTAATCTTAGACTGCATGCAAACCAACTTTTGATATCATCTTTGAGAATACTAATTACCAAGAAAAAACTTCTTTGAGTGGATTCTCTACCAACATATTCAGCTGAAGAATTTTAACAATGATTTCCCACAAACCTTAAAGTTAATTTTTCTGCGTTGTATAACATCAAGCTTCCATCAAATATATATATATACACACATATATATATATATATATATATATATATATATATATATATATATATATATATATATATATATGTATATATATATATATATATATACACAAGACCTTTTATCAATTTAAAAAAAATCTTAATAATAAGATCATCGATAGTCAAATAGCTACTCATTCTGAAGATTGCACCATATGATGCAGATGAAATTGTAAGTGTTGGATGGTTCAATAAACTTATTTGAAATTATATATATATATATATATATATATATATATATATATATATATATATATATATATACATATATATATATATATATATAAAAGCAATAGCTTGAATAGTATTGTTCCAATTGGTGAAGGTTCAAAGTCTTATTATATTTCAATGTGTGTGATTCTTTTCAGCTAATCTTAGATATGTTATTTTGTATAGCAAAACCTAAACTGTACAATATCAGAACCTGTACTAACCAAAACCATACTAATAAAGGTATTACTGTATTTGGATTATTTTTTTATTTGTAATTGATTTTCAAAAGAAAATTTCGTATCCATATAGTTCATATCATAAATCAATTTATCAAGTGAAACTATCAGTTTAACAATTAAATATGGGAAACTGCAAAAATGCTCTATACAGAAATATTGATAATCCTATCTGTGACACTGAATGAACATTTTGAAATGAGCATGCATGCATATCGATAAGGAAAGGCAATATCAACATGAATTATCTTATTAGATGAAGTATTGTTAAACCTTATCAATTTTTGACTAATAATTCCTTCTTCTTATTTTAGTTGCTTTACCTCGCAACTACTCAGAATGTTTTGTAATGGTTGACAATGCCTAATGTAATAAAAAAATTCAAGTTGATAAAACCACTTGTCATACTACTAGAATATGTAGAATGAACTGATAAAAATAATGACTGAGAATACGGTGCCAAATGATTGGAAGAATGAAGGGTGAGTTCAAGGATTAGATTTGATCTTTTCCAAGCCGTTTTTTGTAGCTCAAGCAGTAGAGCAGCATGTATGAAAAACCAGGCTTCCTGAGACAAAAGAGATGCAAACCTCAATGGTAAATCATTCCTTATTTCTAATGTACGCTGTTAACTCACTGCCACAGAATGAAGGATCGAGTAGTTGTGAAGAAATTCAACAAAAGATTATGATGAATGGAGCATAAGATTCAGAGAGCTCTTCAAAAATAAGTCAAGTTTTATCATCGTAAGCTGGTTGGTTTCTTTTGTTCCTTTGTTTGACACAAGGCTAATGTTTTTTTTCCATTATTAGTGAGTGCTCTAATGGCAGCATTTCCGTTTGTTATGAATTAACGGTAATTATTGTGCAGGTGAAACCCTCGGGTGCAAAATAAAAAGTAAACTCAAACAATAAACTGTCTCTTGAAATAACAAAAAACATATCTAAAATTCCAGGAAGATACCTTTTGGCAGAATCTGTGTTAGTCATCTTCATTATCTCTTGCAGATACAACATAAATTTTATTGATTGGGACTCTTTGAAAAGGTGGAGATATCACTTATTTTGTTCGATTGTCTATTTTTATGTCGTGCATTTCCTGTGGTGGAATTTCATATTCAGTTTTTCTGCGAGTTTTCTTAAACAAAACCCAGTTATGAATGCATGAAGAAAAAAATTATGATGCCGTGATTTTTTCTTTATGTGTTTCATCAGCTAAATGTGGTTATTTTTAATAGCTTTGTTTGAAGTGGTATTACATTATCTATCTATTTATAAATCTATCTATATCTATCTGTGGGTAACAAACTCTTTCTGTCTTTCTCCATCCTCTCTCTCTCTCTCTCAAGCACACACCTAAAGAGATCTGCAAGAATAAAACTTAAATTTCTTATTGTACTTCTAATTCGAGTGTAATAATGCAAAAAAAAGAAAAAGAAAAAGAAAATCTTTCCAGAGCCATCACAAAGTGACCCCCTCCTCGGCAGAGATGACCATAGAAAAAAACTAAATTAAAAATCTAGAGATAGTTAATTGTAATAATAAGACCCTCAGAGCAAGCCAGATATAGTTGAAGGACGTGGCAGAATTCTTTAATAAAATAATGAATGGTTGGGTTCTTCAAAACATCGAATTGTGGCTGTTAAAAATTACCAACCCCCTTCAACGCAAAATCTGGGTCTGATTCAGATAAGTTCTGTTTGGTTTTGTTTTAGATTTTTAAATTTTTATTTTTCTGCATTTTCCTTATCTATTTTCCTAAAATTTAACTCTAAATTCAGTGTGTAACGATCTCTTTCCGTCTTTCCTCATCTTCTCTCACTCTCAGTCTCTCTGAAGCACACACCCAGAGAGAACTGCAAGATTAAAACTTGAATTTGTTAACAAATGCAACCTCTGGGCTTTAACTATGTTAAAAACTATTAAAAAAAAATAAGGGAGAAGTATGACCAACACAAACTAACATTGTAGGTATACATAGTACAGATTCATTGGGCAAGTGAGAAAATCACTTACTAAAAAAAAGAAATACCATATTCTGTATCTTTTATTCTTTACAGCAAGCAAACACCCATACCTAACTTCCAAGAACAAATAGAATGGGTACTAAGAGCCACTGGAGTTCCAAGGCCATTCTGAAAGGCATCACCAGTGACCTATCCACCAGAACCCTAGGCAACATGTCACAGGCCAGCGTGGCAGGTCATGGCCCAGTACTCCCCATGGTTCGCTCATTGAGTTCCTGCTGAGTCCTCGGTCCCAAAAGGCCCAGCCACATCACTTACTATGGATGTGCTCAGAAGATTGACTATGCGAATACTTCGCCAAGAGAAAACCCGTTCCCGCAGGGTCAACGATCCAACAACGACTTACCAAACATAGCCCAAAAATCATCATCAGAAGAATATCATTATACATTGGCACCTACAACGTCAGAACACTCTCAACTGACATGCACCTAACTGATTTAGATAATGAAATCAAAAACATCCAAGGGGACATTATAGGCATTAGCGAAATGAGAAGATCCGGAGAAGGACTAATCAAACGAAAGAGCAAACATCTTCTTTACAACTACGGAAAAGAGAAGGTAAAACAAAGTGGAATAGGCTTTCTTGCCATTAAAGACCTCAAAGACAACGTGGCAGGCTTCGAAGCCAGCTCAGGTCGAATAGCCAGCGTTACCATACAACATACAAAAAGTTACAAACTGAATACTATGCTCCCACTTCTCAATCAACCTCAGAGCAATTAGACAACTTCTGTCATGACTTGAACTCTCTACTTCTAGCCGCTAGAAAATACTTGAATGTCATCATAGTTGATTTCAACGTGCAGGCAAGACAATGGAATGAAAAATGCGTCGGTAAGTTCGAATATAAAGTACAGAACGAGAAAGGAGAAGATACTGTAAATTTCGTAAAGGCTAATGGGTTCAAAATCATGAACACCTTCTTCAAAAACAGACCCAAAAGGAAATGGAATTAGAAAAGCCCCAACAGACGAAGAACGAAATAGATCACATCCTTATGGACAAAAGCGACACTGTCAAAGACATCTAAGTCCTAAATCAAGTTGACGTTGGAAGCGACCATAGAAGGGTAAGGTGTAAAATGCAAGTAAACACCAACAAAGAACGCAGAAAAATGTTCCATACCAAACTGCACTAAACATACCAAAAGAACACAGTCAATCCTTCAAGCTTGAACAGAAAATTGGTATTAAATTCTCACTGAACAAGAGAACGACACCAACATCAGCAGCAGAATACAAGATGCCATTCGCTGTAGCATTTATTGACTTCATGAAGGCGTTCAACTCAGTGGAAATTCCTCTGGTCATGAAGGCCATCACTCAACAAGGCGTAGACCCTTATACATGGGAGAACTGCAACATATGTACAATCATAACAGCTCGTTTATCATGCTACATAAGGACTCAGAAACTTTTCAGCTACAAAAAGGAGTAAGGTAATACCAGCTCACCCAAACTCTTCCCAGCCTGCCTCAAGATGATCTTTAGAAACCTAGACTGGGAGTATAAAGGAATCAAAATTGTCGGCGAATATCTGAGTCATCTCAGATTTGCAGACATCATCACCTTTTTCGCAGAGAACCTCTGCGACATCCAATTAATGTTAGATGAACTAAATGGAGATATCAAGAAAGACGGCTTACACATGCACTTTACTAAAAAAAAGATCATGAGCAACAATCATGTCGGAAATAAGAACACCAAGATCAAAACCGAAGACGCAGAACTGGAGAAAGTAGACAACTACATCTACCTAGAACAATGAATCCCCATGAAATCCTCTAAAGTAGATGAAATCAAGCAAAGAATCACTCCAGGATGCCAAGCCTTTGACAAAGCAAGTTCAACCTTAAAAAACAAAAAGATCCCATTAATCCTAAAAAGAAGGGTATGCAACCAATGCATCCTCCCGATAGTCACCTATGGAGCTGAAACATGGAACCTAACCAAACCTCAAATGGAGAGACCACAAGACAGCACAATATATCTGGAAGAAAACAGGAGTCCGAAACATCATAGAATTCATTAAAAAACTCAACTGACAATGGGCTGGCCATGTTGCAAGAATGGCAGACAACCGAATGATATCAGGACTCACACCATGGATCCCCAGAGATTACAAGTGCAATCAGGGCTTGCAGAATACTAGAGGGAGAGATGGACTAGACAAATTCAAAGTTCTAGCTCTGCGACGCCCACGATAGAGAAGTATGGTAGATACTGGGGAAGGTCCATGTCCAATAACGGACGTTAAGAGACATGATGATGGTGATGAGAAGGAGGAGGAGGAAGATGAAGTAGATTTTTTGCTACTAAAAAGACAGAAAATCATGATTATTTCAAGTTGCATTTTTTATTTTTTATTTGTGATGTGCGTTGTCAATTCATGAGAAGATATTTGATCAGAAATTAGTACTTTTGTTATAATCCGTGATAAATTTCGGGCAAATCAAACCTTTTGCACCCCAACCACAATGAGTTCCTATACACCTACGAATGTAGGCCGTAGACTGGAATTGGTCTTCGATTGGGAAACATTTTTATTGCTTTGCTGGGAAGGAGTTTAAAAACGAACAGTTGAATAAAAGATCGTTGATTTAAATTTCAAGGGAAGTTACTCAATATTTTCAAAATTTTGTCCCATATTTTCTTTCATTCTATTTTTAGTTAGTGTATGGTGTGGGCGAGGGAGGTGCTTTCTGAGTGTTGTATGTTTTACTCACGATTTAGATATTTTCGGTACGATATTCGAAAAAGCTCTGGAGTAAAATCAATTCTACTTCACTAACAAGAACATAACGATAATGTTGATGGAAAAGAGACAACTTTTTAAAAATTAGTTTTTTACAAAAAATTCGGTATTAATCCAAGAATCTCATTTTAGCAAATTGATTTTAGTAAGATATCTGGGGTTTCTCAATGTATTTCTCAAAATTTAAAATATTTTCCCCGTGATCCTTTGTGGCTTTCTTTAGATACTTGCAGACGACATTTTTTCTGTAACGATGTAAGTAATTTTTACCTTTATTTCTAACGTTTGGGTATTGATATTTGACGAATTTATTTCTATTATCAACTCACGATTCTCTTGAACATTGTACCAAGACAAATATCTCGGAAATATATTCAAATATAAGTCAAATAATTGTGCTTGAAGAGCGAATTCCCCCCCCCCCAAGCTGTTCATTATTTGTAAGAAAAATTCTGCAACTTAAGTTTTAATGATTCTGTTAATTTCGTTTTCATAGTTCTAACCATGTTACCGTAAAAGTATTTGAATGTGTCTCAAAGATGAATACAAAGTCAGGGTCCTGTTTTACATAATGTATATATGTAAATCAATCACCCACTTTAGAGCCAACAACCTGTCCCCTTTTAAAAGTGACGTTTTTTCCCCAAAACTAAGCATTTCCGGAAGATACGAAGGTTGGATTCTGTCGAAGCAGTTCATACTTCATGAAAAAGTTTTTTCTCCATAGTTCTTCATGACCTTTTGCTCAAACAAATCTTAATATATTTAATACGTTTTTCTCTTCGTAAAAATGTTGTTCTCAACAATATATTTTTAGATATTTTATCTCTGTAAAAAACAACAACAACGAAAAACGATCAGTTGGTGCGTAGTTTTAAAGGATAAATTCAACACCGAAAAAATAAGATAAATAAATGTAGGTATTTTTTAAATTTTTTCGATACCCTGTTTTAAAAATGTTATGAAAGTTTGTTTTATTCTCAAGTTTTTTTCTTGAATTTGCTCGAAAGAAAAAAAGAGACTAATTTTTTTTTTAAAGGAAAACACTGACAGATTTTCATTAATTACGTAGAACTGAACTCCCTACGTCAATGTTCAGTTTAATCGGAACCAAATTGATCATTACACCAAATGAAAGCTGAAAATCTACCCAAAACCAATTACGTTTTTTATGATTGATTATTCACAAACTCTGGCAGATCCAGGCCGTCTTCCCCGGCAATTGTATAATGCTTTCTTCTGAGGTTTTTTTTTTTTTTCGTAAGACTTTATTGCGGTCCATTTACCTTCAAAAGAAGAAGAAATCAAGATCAAGATCACTCTAGGATGTCAAGCTTTTGGCAGTGCAAGCTCAACCTTCAAAAACAAGATCTCATGAATCCTGAAAAGAGGGGTATATCACTATTGCAACCCCTATAATTTGACTTAGAAAGTAAATACGAAACCCTTCTTTCAGCTTGATATCGGAAACGTCTTTTCTTACGACGACCCCTATAAAATCCCTGGACGCACATGGTCAAATGCTCTCTGCGCTGGCTCCTCTCGCTGGTTTCGCATTTGGTCCTGGCATTTGTTGCAAGCTACTCTGCAACAACCACATTGGAGATAAAAACACTAAGATCGAAATCGAGGACACAGAACTCGAGAAAGTAGACCACTACGTCTACCCAGGGCAACGAATCTCCATGAGACCCTCAAAAGAAGAAGAAATCAAGCAAAGAATCACATAAGGATGGCAAGCCTTTGGCAGAGCTAGCTCAACCTTCAAAAATAATAAGATCCCATTAATCCTAAAGAGAAGGGTGTATAACCAATGCATCCTCCCAATAGTCACTTATGGAACTGAAACATGGAACTTAACCAAGAGACAGACCCGTAAGCTGAGAACCATGCAACGTGCATATGAAAGAATAATGCTGGGCCTCACATGGAGAGACCACAAAACAGCACAGTACATCAGGGAAAAGACAAGAGTCAGAGACATCATAGAATCCATAAAAAAATCTCAAATGGCGGTGGGCTGGCCATGTTGCAAGAATGGCAGACAATCGATGGACATCACGACTCACGACAGGAATTCCCCGAGACCACATGCGCAACCGAGGCCAGCAAAATGTTAGATGGAAAGACGAGCTAGACAAGTTCAGGAAGTACTGGCTCCATGAGGCCCATGATAGAGAAGTGTGGCAAATCCTGGGGAAGGTCTATGTCCAACGACGGACACTAAAAGACTGATGATGATGAATGATGATGATGAGTCTTACTCTCTCTCTTTCCTTCTCCCTAAGATCGGTATCATTTTTGCCAACCTCCCGGCCGATCTGATCTTAACTGTTTTCCCACTGTGACCAATTTCTGAAATAATTTTGCCCTTTTCAGTCCACCGCTGTTGAGTCATATCTTATATGCACAGCTGCTCAACAGTGTCCTCACCTTGTGCCCCAAACGCGTATACACCTCTAACTCTCATGAATGAAATGGCAATGCTTTTTACTACCCTTTAATTAGGACGATCTTTCCTAATTCTCTTTACTTCGGGAAACATACATTGATAAAACTCTGTGTTCTCTGTCTTTCATGGTCTGTCCGTCAAGTGTCTACCAGCATTAGAGAATAGCCCCCAAGTCACACAACTTGGTAGTTTGGCACACACACTGAACATGGTCCTCGTAATCATTCCTTGGTACGCTCCAAGCCATATGAATTCACAAGCAGTTCACACACCTCTGCATTGACTCCGATGCCTGCACTATCAATGACAACAAAGCTCCCACCTTTAGCTATGTCTTCTCTCCTCTTTACATGATCGATTGTATTAATGTTATCATTACATGTATTTCATATATATATATATATATATATATGCAAATATGTATATATATATATGTATATATATATATATATATATATATATATATATATATATATGCCTGTATAAGCATACTGACAAACATCGACATGCACACCTTGAATGTTCATATGCTTATGCAGAGATTTTCTCATTTCTATTTTAGAAAAAAAATTATAAAAAAATGTAACTGAACAATATATTGTTTTATTTTGAAACAAATGAACAAAAATAAGTCGTTTTATTAAGCAAGTTGAAGATTCCTTGTTAATTTGTGTGTGATTTTTATAGTTATTTAGTGAAGCCAATAAAATCAACAGGTTAACTCGCAAATGTATCTTAATCACTGCCTGCAGATTGTTCTTTAGTAAATGTGGTTGTTTAAGCTGGGAATTAGATCTCACTATTTTCTTATAATTTCTTTTCTGCAAATTTGTCTTTGAACATCTCTTGCAACAAAACTTAAAAGTATCCCACAATAGGTAGTATCAGCACTAAGCTGTAAGATTGGTTTAACATTACCTTTTGTAATAAATGTCTGTTTTAAATTTTTTTCTGATATGTCCTTCAATTCAATCGATCTCAAAATAGATTGTCCTCCTTTTTCATTCTTGTATCTGATCATGTTGACAGTTCCTTTGATTGTGATTAAGTCATGCTTGCCTGATGTTTTTTCGATTGTTGTTAAAGTTCAGTTGATACTCAATGTAGGTGTAAGGGGAGGGAAGACACATGTTAGACAGTCAAGAAAGCTTACT
Source organism: Thysanoteuthis rhombus (assembly GCA_963457665.1). Taxonomy (NCBI): domain Eukaryota; kingdom Metazoa; phylum Mollusca; class Cephalopoda; order Oegopsida; family Thysanoteuthidae; genus Thysanoteuthis; species Thysanoteuthis major. The sequence continues at coordinate 51,945,167 of OY735218.1, forward strand.
TGCATTTATGAATCATTGGTGATGCTATGACCCATCTCTTTCAGGTTAGGGGACTCTATTGTCGATTGCTTGCATTGAAAGGATATTCTACTCATTTTAAAAAATATTTTGGTTTTCTTAATTATTCTTATCCATTTATAATAATTATTTCTTTTTCCCTGCGGATTCTGCTCGAAATTTGATTGAATCTCTGAGCCCATAAATCTAACCATATAATGAGCTTATATGCTATTTTTTCTCTTTATATATCTATTTGTTTGTTTACTTGCACTCATATGGGATGATCTCATTGGATGATTTATCTATGTATTATGAACTAACAATAAAAATTACATCATCCAATCTCTTGTGACTTCATGTCTGATCATCACACTTTAGAACAGCTTGAGATGAGTTGAGACTTCAAAAAATGTTAAATTAAAATATTCAAATTATTAAAAATAAATTACCTAATAAAATAGATTCGGACTCCTTAGTGCCTATCCACACAAAAATAACCCTGTTATTTTAGATGGTTACATTCTTGTAGGCATAATAATTGATGTGATTGTGTGCACATATTGTTCTATACACACATTAATGTAAAAATATACACATGTAGACCCATATATGTATATGAATATTTTTGTATCTACTTAGCTGTATTTTTTTTTGTTAGTGTCAGAACTGTATTTAGGATAGATTGAACAGTTCAGCTGCTCAGTGCCACAAGATATCAGGAACCCCTCAAAAAAATATTTTTTTTGTTTTCTATGTTTTCCCAGTGTTTCAGTTCATTTCAGGATTTATCATGCTACATAGACATTGATTATTGATCCATGAAAAACTTTAAATTGAATTACATGTCATAATTTTTCTTTTGATTAGTTTGAAAATGATAGTGGAATGCAAATAAAGAAAGGCTTGCAAGAAATGTTATGCCCTGGGCTCCATCAATGTTAGATTTGGCCCTGTATTTATTTATCATAATTTATCCATGTATGCATGGATAACAACATATATGTGTACCTAGCTAAATATTTTTGTATGTACTCTACAAGATATCTCTCAGTGAGTGGGGACATTTTCATTTCATAAGAAATTTTTAAATCTCTTCCTTGGGAACTTCAAAGACTGGATTTATTGTTAGAAATCAAAAATATGATCTCAAGGGGGTTCACAGTCATTATACCATATCAACCCTAGTTTGAATGTTGCTCTGATGAACATATATATATGTATATATATGTAATTTCAGCTTCACAATTTACAAGCTATATCAACCCTACTTTAAGCATAGCCATTTTTCTTTCATCTTGCATCATGTAACTATCTTTGAATAATCGATGAAATATTGGTAAAGTGATTACAGCCTATTCTGAAGGGTTTATTTTTTCAAAAATTACATGTAGGGGCTTTAAAGTATATGAAACCGATAAAAGCTGTCATTTTACTTGTAGCATGCAGATATTGAATGAAAAAAAGGAACTTGATTCAGCATTTATTTTTTTGATACATGATTTTTGACGGTTTTAAACCCTCAGGTTTTTTGCTTTTCTCGGAACTTCTCATCTTATTATTCAGTTTAATGTTCAGCAGACATAGAGTTTAGTGCCTAAATTGGCATTTTGATTTAGAAGTGTGGAAATGTGTGTGTATATATATACATAGATACAAATATATGTATGCATGCATGCATGTGGGTGACCACACATGATAAGTGCCCAATGCACCATTTTTTAAAAAGTTGAAATTTTTGTTATTTTTAGAACACAATGTTCATTTTTTTTTTTATTGTTTTGATCTTGAATACTTAATGAATTTTAATGCAGAGCACTCAGGCTGAAAATGTGAAAAAAAAACTCAGCATTATTGCTTTAAAAATAATGAAAATATCAACTTTTTAAAAAAGGTATTTTTTGTATTCATCATAGATGGCTACTCATATATATATGTATATATGAATTGAAGATGTGTGTGGGCTAACGGTTAATGACATAAAAAATGGAATAAATGAAATTATGGCTGTTACATTTTTTGTTCACTTGTGGAGTTGTGAAGAGCAAGGTATGACTTGCAAAGCTTTGTCATCTACTGCATCCTGATCTGTCTCCACTTGTCCTGATCGTGTCCTGCCTCTGGATCTGGATAGACAGAGACGAGTGAGTGAGGCTGATGGCATGTCCAACTCTCCTTCATCATAATCTATAGGATTGATGGTTAATGGTTCCTGTATTATGTGGGAGATTAGTAATGGTAGTTGTTTAAGTGTAGTGAGAAGATAGTATTTGTAGAGGACAAAGGAATCTGCCCCATGGGTTTGATTTCACCTCCACATGTTGATGTCGCAATAGGAGTCATGACAGTTCTTTGTTAGAAGAGAGAGTTTGATTAGGACACAGAGATTAAAACATAGTCCATGATCGAAATAAAGCTAAATGCAAATGTTTAAACAGACAAATAGGATGTACATTTAATGAGTTGATAAATAAGACATGTTTAAGCATTACATTCAAAGCTGAAAAGAAAGGTCATATGAACATTATGAACGTAAATATGATCGTTGGTAGAGTAGGTCTGATTGCCAAGTAATTAAGGAAAGAGATTAGATCCATGATTGAATGGGTATACAGTGTCAGCTAGTAGGTAATTAAGAGAGAAAGATTGAAGTAAGCGTACGAGCCAAAGGTAGGAGCTCTGTGAAATAGTCGTAGTAGCTGTGAGAATGAAATGGAGATAACAGAAGTACTTTGAATCAGTAAAGTAACTCTGATCAGAAGTGACTCCTCTTGAATAACATTTTTATTTCCCTTGAATGAATTGAAGAGTTAAGCCATTTTGTGGACAATTCATGTAAATATATTAACCATAACTCTTGGCACTTTTTCTAGCTTTCAGTCTTTTGCTAAAAATCAGAGAAAAATTGAACGTTTTGTTCCAGGGGATCATCCCTCCTCCCAGACTGCACCTATCTATTGCATTTGATTGAATAGGGTCAGCTTCATTGCTTGGTGCCTGAAGCCTCTCAAAAAAGGAAGTGCCAAGGGAACTTGATGATTCCTGGAATCACCTATATGTACATGTGACAGTCTCCTCATTAAACACAACCTTGTGTCAAATTTGCCCTTGTGGGGAGGCATCAGCTGTTAAAAATTTTTTTCTCTATTTTTTTGTTGATTTTATCTGTTTTTATTCTTAGTTATTTTAAATTCAAGTGATGACACATCATCCAGAATTTATCAGCATCGGTGAGAAACTGATTTTTTTTGGTTATTGCTTTGTTTCTTTGAGAAACCAAAATTCTCAACATGATGAATTAGATTATTTTTTATGGATTGATCAAGTCTGTTCAACTGTCCAAGCTAAGCAGTAATGCATCATTTTACAGTGAAAGAGCATAAATAATATCACATTCACATTAATATTCTATCACATAAAGAGATAAAGATATATTTATGGGTTTGATGATGTGTATCCTTATTATGCATTTTCGTACAAAAGTATGAATACAAAGATATCCATATAGAAATCTTTTTTTTACTATCATATGAACATTCATATTGAACGAACAGTTACCATCAGAGATAGCAAAAGGTTCTATTCTTTTTATATGTGCGTGTGTTTTAGCGCTTGTGGCCATACCATCTTATCTACAGATCTGGCATCAGTACCACACTAAACCACTTCTAGAAATGTTTTTACTTTTATTCTTGGAAAATAAGTTTATTAGATCTTTTATCATAACATCAAGATCCTCCAGAATCTGGATGTTTCTAGATATTCTACGGTTGTTCAATTATTGACTGTGATGGCAAGTTTAATGCATAAATTCTAGATTTGAATTCTTTTATCTTATTACTACCTTTTTTATGCATGCAGTCTACAAGGTTTTAATAAGTTACAAAGTTCATATCAAGAATAAACGGAACATATCAGAACCTCGAATTTTGGTCCCTATAAGTTGTTGTTGTTAAAACAACTTTGCATGAAAACAACTCTCTGCTTTAAAAAGTTGATTTTGTTCTTGTACAATTGAATCTACTAAGCAGCTATCCATTGTAATTTATGTTCCATTTTCATTTTTCTAAAAAGTCACTTCAATTCCTATCAGAAGATGATATGAATGAACATTGAAATATCAACAAAATACTTCCAACACTATGAAAAAAATTGAGTATTGATTAGCTAAAAGCATGGTTTTTGCAGTAAGTTTCATTTGATACCAATATATTTTTGTATATTAATTAGCATTTCACAAGGATGTATTCATAAACACACACTGAATATGTGTACAGCAACATTGAAGTTGATCGTGGTATAAAAACATTTGCCTATGTGCACATATTTGTAATCATATATAAATATCTCATTTGCTATAATTGCACATATCTGAGTCAGTATATGATTTAATGTTTAAATTATCAGCCCCATAGCTTTATTAATATGGCCTGTACATTCAATACACACTTACATAGCCAGCCAGCCAGAATCACTTGTAAACAGAAGAAACCTTGTTGACGATTTTTGTTTTCATTTTCTGATATACATTTTTTTGTTCAAGATGTTTATGGATCAGTTCTTGCAGATAAGATGTTTTTTTTCTCTTTGCTTTTGTGATTTACTGAAAAACTTTGAATGTATTTTATTATTCCTTCCCCATAGAATTTGGCAAAGGATTCTCCTGATATCAATTTTACTAGTCCATGATTCGCCACTGCCCTGACAGTAACCATGCATACAATAACGGCCTTGGTTGATGGTTGCTACTAATGCTATAATGTGACTGACACAGTAGAAAGAGATAGGAGGGGGGATGTAATTTGATAATAGGGTACAAAGGGAGAAAAGGAAGTTGAATAATTTAATAAGATAGGAGGTAGGGAGGAGAGCTGATGGCTGCTACTGATACCAAAAGTATCATTGACACTGCTCTTATTATATATATAATTTTTTTAAGTAATCATCGCATTTATAAAAATTGGAGTGTAGGTAGATATAACAAAGATTACTTTCTTGAATAATGTGAATATACGTGCTGTTCTTGTTTGAATTTTGTTTGATGCATGATACGGTTAGATTTGGCTATGTACCCTGTGGCCTTTGTTAGGTGTTGTTGGTTTCTAGAATGTGGAATCACTACCCAGAGCGGATGCTAAGAAGTGATTCTTTATCTTTAGTTCACTTATACCTCAAGTTGGTTCTGATCTATCTATCTATCTCCATATCTATCTATCTATCATGATTATGAGACTTTATCAGAGTTGAAAGAAAAAGAAATTTAAACCAAAAACAAAAACACTTTATATTTTCCATTTCCTTCTTACTCACCCTGGAATATTTTTGCTCACGCCAGCTACAGAGTGAAATCTTTTTGTTTCTCATTTTATACATAATACTTTCTTTCTTTTTACATAAAAGCAGATTTGAAGAAGGGATTTTTTTCCTCGCAATTTTCATATGACAACAAACACAGTGACATAGTGACACAGCATTACTGCTCCTGCATTAAGTTATAAAGAACATGACACAAAATCTGATAAACCTTTTTCCTTTAGCAACAAAAAAAATCAAATTAAGACAACAACTGTCACTTTTCTTTTTAGAAGAAAGAACATTGCCTTTTAGTGGTTCCGAGAAGAGCCGGTCTGATTAGTCACTCAATAGAAACTGTCAAATGGCCAACGTTTTCTGGCAGCATGCCGTATTGGGGTTGATCAAGTGAAAATAATGAAAAATGGATAAAGTACTTCTCCCAACTCTTGTTGGGCAATGATCAGTGAAAAATTCTGAATTTTCAAAAAACAAGCGTGAATGCTACCAGAAATAAGCTAGAGGACCAATTTATTTTAAATATACATTGCGAATTAAACCCTCCTCTATAAACTTATTTGGGGATGAGGGATTTGAAGAAAACAAAACTTTTTACCTGACATAATAAGAAGTGAATGTATAAATTTTCAACCCTCTTGATACATTGATGAAGGCAGTGGAAACTGTTAGAAAACTCTAATGGCAACGAGCTGGATATGTTGCAAGAGTGGCAGACAACTGCTGCACATCATGACTCACAATGTGGATCCCGAAAGATCATATGCGAAACTGTGGCTTACTGAAAGAAAGATGGCATGATGAGCTAGATGAATTCTGAAAGTATTGGCTCTTCAATGCCCATGATAGAGAGATCTGCTGAATCTTGGGGAAGGTTCATGTCCAACAAAGGACACTAACTGGTTGATGATGACAATATACACGTGACATGTATATAATAGCCAGCTACTCACACTGAAGAGACCTATGTTGACAGTTTTGGTTGGCGTTTACTAACTGTCATTTTTCTTTTTAGAAGAGAGAATGTTACCTCTGAGTGTTTCCAAAAAGAACCAACATCACAAAAATTTTTGAGGAAGATGGCATATATGGACAGTTTACCATAACTGCAATCGAAAGATCATTTGTTACTTGGCTAAAAACATTTCAATGAATGCCTTGGGCAATTTTGAATATAGATTTGTTCTATACGGATATTAACTAAACTTAGCTGAGCTCAGCTCAAGACAAGTAGACCCAATTTATTCAACATAACGATATAACACTCACTTTGTGATAACAGTCATCCTTCTATTGTTTTTTGTCTCATTTTATCTAGTTATCAAGTTTGCCACATATCTATCAATCTAGGTCTATATATGTACTTCTATAAATGTTTTTTTGTTTTTCTCTATAGTAAACCATTTGTCTTCCTCTATATCAATCTATATTTGTCTATTGTATTGATTTATCTTTCCTCTATGAATCACCTCTACTTACTACGGTGTGTTTAAACACTGTTGCTGGGTTTAAGTTATTCATGTATTCTGACATCTATATGATACCTATGTATCCATGTACCAAGATTTTGCCCAGTCCCAACTGTTCATGATAGAAACTTGAAAGTTTGCACTTACTTCCCTTAATGAATAGGAAAACTATTTTGTTTTTTTAATTCTGCCCTAAATAAGTTTTTAGGGGGAGATTCAGTTAGAAATATAAGTTTATCCTTAATTGGTCCCATTTTTTGTGTCCTGTATCATGTACACTGTTTTTTGAGAATTCAGCCTTTTTTAGTGATTATTGCCTAACTAAATGCAAAAGAAGTAAAATTCATTGATCCAATTTTTTGATTGATCACTCCCAACATAGCATTATAATTTTATCACCACAATTGCTTAATTCACATGGTAAAAATGAGTGTATCTGGGTGTTGGTGATTCACAATTTCCTTTATAATTCAAGCATCTATTTATCTTTGGCTATAACTGTCTGTTTTGGTCTTTATATCAGTCTTTCCTCTATATCAGTCAATTGGTCTGTTGGTCCTTCTGCCGGTCATTCTCAGCCGTGTTTTATATACATTTGTTATATCTTAAAATTCTTTTCCTACTACCTCTCTGTTTATATTTAATGACAAACAAAGTACATGATTTCAAGCCTGAATTAATATCCAGTTCTTTCAACAAGGGATGAAAGAATTAATAATCAAATCACCGTAGCCCTAGAAATGGCCTGACCAACCAGCCAAGTGGGCCACAGATTCTTCTCTCTTTACTTCTCTGGGTGTTTCTGATCACATTATTGGGGTTAGACCCTTGAAAATTTGCATGAGTACATTACTAGGCACTATCTAAAATGTCCCTTTTTGTTTCATCCAAAAAGTGCTTTTGGGGGTTAATGTGGTCATTTTGGTCAAACAAAGCCCAAATCTTATGCTGAATCATTTTGATGATTTTAGAAGAAATTTAGAAAGATAATTTTAGATGATTAGTTCTGGTACACATATGAGCTATGGAGATTAAATCATCTGATGTATAGATATGATTATTTTCCTTTTGACAAATCAATATATCTTTTGTTTAATTTGAACAGGTATTCATTCCATCTCCAAAAATGTGATATTTCTTTCCAAGCAATCGAATACGTACATGCAAAGATTTATCATATCTATAATAAGAATACCTAAAATACTTGTGTACATCAAAGAGATGTTTTTCTTGCTTTCTATGAATGTCTACCCAGGGAGTCTTTGTACTCTCTCTTTTATACAGGACTCTTCAATGAAATATCACTTGTCATTGACTTGTCATTGATCACTGTATTAAACATTGTAATTCATACTTTCATACATTCATACATGCATGTAAATATTTATTATATAGATAATTAGAATTAATACCTAAAATACATTAGTAGATCAAAGAGATTTTTTTGTCACTTATTAGGCAAGTCTACCCGGAGTGCCTTTGTGTTTCACCTTTTCTTCAGCACTCTTCTGTGAAATATCACTTGTCGTCATCACATTATTAATCACAACGTTCACACTTGTCTCAACATTGTATGGCCTCAAGTGTTGCTTTTTGCGAACCGTGGTAATTACCTTACCATTAACAAGAAAATGTACAGACACACTTCTGATTGATCCCATAATGTTCGATGAAATGACAGATGTGCAATTTCCAAGTAGTCTTGTAATTACTTTTTTCCTGAAAACTTTCTCTCCCTGTTGTCTTCATTGGAAAGATGATTCAATAAGACGATTGACAAGAATCAGAATTATGGGGCCAAACGAAGAAATTTTGGAGGAGGCATCAGACTGTTTCTTAATCACCTGTAGTTTTTGATCTCTTAATTCTTTTAATTCCAGAAATTTTGTTTTTTTACTGTCTATATTGTCTTCGTTGCAAAGGACATTTGACAAGAATCAGAATTATGTGGCCTGAATATTTTTTTTTAGGAGACTTCAGACTTTCTCCTAGAATGTAATACTTTTTTTTTTTTTTTTGATAGTTAAGACTTTTGATACCTGGAATTTTTAAAGTCTATACCAACGTTATTGGCGCTTATCATGAATCGTGTTCCCAGTATTTATATGACAGAGATTATTATAATTGATGTTTGACAAGTGTTTTCTTTAATCTTAATTTTTAGCTGCTTTTTATTGCAACTTACTCTGACTGTCAGTCTATATTAGTGAGTAATCAGTGTGGATCAGAAATGAAGGATAACCTCTCAATGGGACTCACCATTTGCTTCAGGGAAGCCAGTTTAACCATACCAGCTGCTTTTACCAACTGAGGTATAAGAACCCTATGGGTTGGCTGAAAATCATAACTCACCTTTAAAGGTGACTAGTATTATTGAATGAATCTACAGTTTTGACAGGACTTGTTAATTCTTTTGATTCCACTTTTTTGGTGGTCCATACCAACATAATTAACATTCAGTGTGAATTGAGTTCTTAACATCCATCTGACAGAACTTGTTTTTCTTTTTTTAATTATTGGAAGAACTATGGATTGTTGATTTGGATAAGTATTTTTTATTACAAATGATCCAGATATTCTACTGCAGATGTTACTTGAATGGACTGCTAACTGAAAAAGGAAAGGGATCATAATAAGATCATCTAGATCAGCGTAATCTTTATTTTAATTGTTGCCCTGAGTGAGTACAAAGTTGCCAGTAATGATAATGTGATTCTTGAGATAATTTTGCACTTATAAAATCTCTGGTAAGAAGATAGAGTGAATTTCATCTGTTGTATTCATTGCTTTAGAGCTGACAAGTTGTTGAATGACACTGCAGGAATAAGTTTTAGTGTGTAAGGATATTGCTTGGATCTTGGAAGTTAAATGATTCAAATAAAGGAACTACCCGATTAACGTCATGGTGAGGTTTCTGAAAACCATGACTTTAACTAAAACCACATAGGGTGAAACCGATTTTACCATGGACACAATAATATAGATAGGGGTTATTCAATTTATTTAATACTTAGTTTATTGTGGTATGGGAATTGTGAGACTAACTTTGGTCTAGTCAAAAAAAATCACTCAATCAGCATTTCAACCAACAATGTTCTATAATATTATACTTTTATTTTTCTCTCAACGACATTATAGCAAAATTACGTTAAATGAAACAAGTTCCTGAATTTAAACTCTGATCTTTTATTCATACAAAGTGTCTCCAGCAATGTTGGCATGTTTGTTTTATTGATAATATGATTGGGCATTTTATAATAAATTAGAATTAATTAATCATATTCCGAAACAGTCTTCAAGATATTGTCTACCACACAAAAAAGGAGAAAATTCACTCAACATTATCTGTGATTCAATTGTCGGCCAGTGTCATAACTATTTTATACATCATGTCTGATAAGTAAATATTTTAGAACTTGGTCGTTTGATTTTTTTGCAAACTCCTAACATTTAGGTTACGATCTTTTATAGACATGAGGTGTTTCCAGCGATGTTGGCATGTTTATTTTATTGATCACCTGATAAATTAGAAGTAATTAAATCCATTCAATACCAGTCTTTAAATTTTGCTTGCTACACAAAAAAAGTGAAAAAAATTCTCTCAACATTATATATGATTCAATAGTCTGTGGAAGGAAGTGCCTGTGGCCAAGTGGTTAGCAGCACAGTGAATTGAATCGGTGAGATAAGTTCAAACTGACTGAGACAGTTTGTATACACTTTGCTCTCTTGGGAGAGGCATTGATCTGTTACTTCTCCACCCATCTATAGGGAAAATATCAGGTGAAGTGAGTGACGTCACTTCAAATGCTTGTCGCCTCTTAGTCTGTTTTCACAAATTGCAAGCCTCATAGAACTTCGGAGTCAAACCAGAGAGAGAGAGAGGTGTGTAAAGGAAACTGGTGATGTATAATGCTCAAGTGGTGACAACTTAGCTATACCCAGCATATAGGTGATACACTTTTTTTTTATTTAGTCTGCCAACATCACAACTATTTTGTACGTCATGTCTGATAAGTAATATTTTAACTTCATTGTTTGAATTTTTTATTGTCTTTTTTGATATTTCGAAAAATTGATTGTCTACTTTGCTTTTAATCTCCTGAGTCACTAAGTGTTTTAGTCATTGTCAAACTTTTGTAATCATCTTCATTTTTTGCTGAGTGGTACCAGTTATTTTTGGCAAGGTTAATTTTAAGAAGAATCAAAAGTCCCAAAATAATTTATAATCGCGTCTGTTTGATTATAGGATGAAATTCTGGCCACTTTAATCTGTCTGAAGTTTTGGATTTAATTTTACTGTTCTTTCTTTGAAATTTTGTAATTTTTTTTTGTGGTCAGAAGACAAATAGCTTGGATTAAGAAATGATTTTGGAAAAATAAGCATCATTTGATTAATCTGGAGATAATGCCCTTTTAGTTAAAAATCCAAAATGTTCCTGATTATACCCCATATATACATGGTTTAAGATATAAACAAATGGAAAAAAATCAAAATCGAAGATGGTAAAAGTTTGCATTATGCGATGTTCAGTTATTATCGTCCGGGAGAGAAAGCAATAATCTTTAACCAGGAGCAAAAAAATCCAAAAGCAGAACAAAGTGATAAATATCATGTAAGTGGATAAGCAAAAACAAGAGAGATGGGCTGGATATTTAGCAAGAAGGGAGGATAATAGATGATGTAAAATGTTAACTGACTTATGTCAAAGGGATAACAAACACAGTAGAAGACCAGATATGAAAAGTATACCGGTAAAACATGGCAAAGGTTGGCACAATCACAGTTGGCATGGAAGTTGCTGGGAAAGCCATTGGTCCAGCAATGGACTAAAAAATGACCGATGATGATGCAAGCAAGATTTTGGTAACTACTAGTTACTGACTTTGCCACCCATCCATCACTTCCCTGCTTATCTACAGTCAGTTTCTGTAGTAATAAACTGAATGTTTATTTCTTATTTATTTTTGCAGATGAAGTATCATAAATCATTATTAATAGTGTTTGCTTCTTTTTACCTCCTTCTTATTATTGCTGCTTTTGAACACTACTTAACTTAGGCTAGGTACTATTCAGCAGTGAGTAAATAAATTTACAGCATGTATAGAGAATAAGTTCCAGGTGAGAATCAAATTCACAACTCTCTAAACTAGAGGGTGGTTTGATGGACATATGATCGTTCTTACAACTAAACTACTGGCATTTAGTGACAAGAGTCAGTCCAAATCAAACCCTTAAAATCTCATTGATTAAGCACCAATTTTGAAATTTTTTACCTAAAATTTGTCTGAGGAAGTTTAAATTACCAGTTTTTATGTTCACTGAAAAACAAGAAAGCAGGGTTTTCAGTTATCAGGAATTACTGAATAGGGTTATTTTACGTATAATTAGCATACTATCAATAAAGAAATTACTGATTATTTGCATATCGGCCAAGGATCAAAGAGTCATTCCCTCCAAGAATCAGAGTATAGTATCTGTGCATTCATTGAAAATTGTTACATACAGAAAAAAAAATATTTATGGATGCACATTGCATTTTATATTTGCTGATTATTTGTATTTTGTGCAACTATCATTCAGCTGTTGTTTAGAATTATTAGAGTTAGTGCATATATATAAAAGTCATGGTTCAGTAAATTCAGTGATGATAACTACTTTTGATTTGTTTCTGTTCTCCAGAGAGCTCACGCAGATGAAATCAGCCTGGGGCTTTGGTTGTAGCAACTAAGGGCTACCTATAGAGTAGGACTTAGCTGGGCCAAAGCCCATGAAAAGGAGAGGGATTTGGTATGGAAGCTTAGCATGATGTCTGCTTGAAAGTTCTCTCTGTCACTTCCTTCTGCCCATAACAAATTATATTGAAATTAGATCTTATTTTTTATTCAAGAAATTCATTTGTTACAGAAACCGTTGTCTTAGATGTCCTATCATTGGTTATATATTTCTTGGCTAACAAAAATCAGCTCTCTGTGTCAATTTTGACCTAATCTTAACAAAACTTATTTGTTCTTTTAGTTACCATCTTTGGCGGCATATAAGACACCCTTTAAAAAAAATGACTCAGCTGTAAGCTTAACCTTCGTTGTTCACCTCTACATTGGCCAGACCTTGGTAAGTCATTGAAAAATGTTTAAAAGATAAATGAGAAGAATTCAGGGAAATATGTTTTGTCTTAATATTCCTCGCTGAAATAAGGAGTTGTCTTATATGCTGTCAAATATAGTACTTGGCATAATTCCTATACTATGATTCATCTGAGTAAGGTCTCTCTTTCTGTCAGTGTACCATGCTATTGACATAATTTCTGTTCTCCTCTTTTCATGCTACATTTAGAATCATACTCTTCCATAGTCATTGTTGGAAGGTAATTTGATATTCTTAAGGTTAAAATATATTAACAGCATTTATGCAACTTTTCAGCAACTTTTTCATGATTAAGAATAATCAAATGAGAATATCTTTAATCCAAAACCATGTTTTATTAATTCCTGTTGGCTCCTCGGATTTAGTTGCTAGCCATACACTCCACACTCAACTGGGTTTGGGATCAAGTATAGTGACGACCAAGCTGGATGTTTTCCTGTCATAATAACCTTCTCTAATACACTGCCTTCCGGGTCTAAGAGGCTCAAACTGCTCACCAATTTATCCATAGCTGAGGGTAGAAGTGGATTCATGGCTATCCCAAGGACATAGCTGGGCTTTAGGAAAAAAGAGAGGGATTGGGCTTGGAGCTTGCCTTTCACCCTGTAAAAATCTACTTCTTACTGAAGCCATAGCAAAGTGTTAGTGGCCCTATGCACCACAATCAGTGTCTACCTAACTTCAATTTTAAGAATCTGTTTGTTTGTTTGTTTGTGTGTATTCACCGAAATTACTTCATACCTGGCCATTTTACAAAGTTGACATTTGCCAGATATATAAGTTACAAGGCCTTGCAGTGCTAAGTTTGAAGTTGTTCGGATCAGGGGTTCTCTAAAAATCTGATAAAAATGAATAATATATTTAAGATTATAGATCTTTATCTGAATCTAAATTTGAAATATCTAAATTGCTAACTTGAAAAAAAGAACTGAGTGAGATACTTCAAAGCCAAAGATTCATCTGATGGATGAAAATTATTTTACAATATTTGAGAATTAGAGCAAACTGCTACACATACCATGAAGCAGTTCCAAACATATACAGTAGGAATGAACAATTTTAATGGTTAGAGGACTGGTTAGTCTAAAATGTTGATTTGAAAAGCAAAGGTGATCAATTAAAAGTTTGAAAAGAGGTGATTCATGGATGAGCTACTTCTCCCACCTTTTGTAGGACACTATAAAGTCTGATTAAAAAAAACAGGTGTGAATACAACTGAAAATAAACTAGGGATCAATGTAGCATAAAGGGATAGATATTGAAATTTTTAGCCTTCAAGCTCTATTTGTGTGGCCAGTATGCATGATACGTAGTCAGCCAGCTGGACCAGCTTGAAAACTGAGGAATATATTGACAGTCTTAGTGAAAGTTTCTAATTAGTTGAAAAATTAATATTGAAATAATGTTGAATGATTTTTCTTTAGTGCCCCATTACTCGGCTAAAATTTCTCAGTGCCATTTACTTAGTGTTCCGACTATGATTCGGATGTCAACGTAATTGTAACCTTGTTGTATTTTTGTCCTTCTGATGTTACAACCTTTAACACTCATCTGAAACACGACCCATCGGTGTAATTTAGAGAAGCATTGTCTTCTAATGATGCACCTTGAAGATAACTACAGCTGCTGCCCCCCAGAATCCTTAAGTGATTGGAAATAGCCCACAAGGCAGTTCATTGATCTGAATTTCTAGCCACCATGTTTTGTCTCTTTCTGTAGGATGCAATCAGAGGCTGGCTTCCTGCCCTCTGACAATTTGGCAGTGCCAAGAGGATGTGGTTTGGCACTGGAATTTGATTCTCTGTTGTCTTGTAATGTTTTTATCAATACTATTCTTGAATAAATGGTTTATATTCCCCTGTCCATCCCATTTCACTCTCACATTCTGGTCAGTATTTTTCTGTAATGACAAGTCTTGACTAATCGGAGACTGTGCTATTATTTTCTGTTCCAAAACCAATTTAAACATTTTCCTCCAAGTTGTGATAAATCTTGTTTTATTGCAAGATATTTGGACATCCCTATAATAGTAAAATTCTCACTGATTATCTGTTCACCTGTTTGTGTCCTCAATTTGGCTGAAATGGTGCTTTTCAGCTATATATATTGAATGAAAGTACCTCTAAAATACATCAACTTGAATCATTCAGGCTTTTTTTAAGGGTTACAAGTAAGGACAATCAATGTATTCAAGTTTTCTCATTTTCTGAGTAACCCCGGGAAGTCGTATATTATTTTGAAGATTATAAAATATGAATTCGATTTATGGCAAATATAATTGTCTTATGACATCATTATGTATTCAAAATGGTTACAAAATTGAAGCTCACCTATGTGCACTCGTAGTCTGACTGAGTTGATGAATGCATAAAAAATCTGGATTATTTTCAACCTTATCATAATAGTGTGGGGTTTGCTTCTGCACTCAGCCCTATAATGAAATAACTTCTAAAGAAACTGTCAAATGCTAATCCTAGAGTACTCTACCTTATATATTTGCAAATGCATTAAAAATGCAGGTGGAGGTGGACTGGACCTTTAAATTTAATGGTAATTCTGATCACATCAGATTGCACTATTTTTCTCTCTAAGCTGATCCAACAGGTCACAGGGTTGTCTAATGATTCATTAGAACTTCTTTGTTAATGGTCTATGCCTTCTCTCAGATTGCTCAATGTTTCTGCAATATGACATTGTTTGCCCAACTTATTTGTTTGCTATTTGCTAGTGTCTTATCATCACTTTCTATTCACCAATACAAGCTGCATCATTGCCACTATCTCTAACTAGCCTTGCAAAGTCTGATACATTTGAACTCATCCCAGTCATGATGCCATCAGGCTGCAAATTTCCTTCCATGTTTTGAGTTGCTATGTCCAGCAATTATCTGATATTCTTGCAACATGTCTTGCCCATTGCCATTTAAACTTTCTAATGGTTTATCAGATATTTATGACACCTGCTTGCTCTCTTATATATTGTGCTGTTCCATGATCTCTCCAATATCTTTTCATTCCCCATATCTTACAAATTACATTGGACCATGAATTTTCAAGAGGTAAGGCGTGCAGTAAATGAATTAGTGTTTGAAACACATCAAAACTTCAGGCTCCCAATTTTGACTTTTACAGAGTCACCTGCATCCACTTTCAAATTGCAGAATTTTATCACTGGTATTTTAATAAAAGAAAGAAACCAATCACCATGCGTTTGATACAGACAGCCAACATAATTTCCTTTTTCAACATTTCATAAAAGTCTAATTTTGAATTCTCTCTTTTTGTTCTGCATCAATTCCAAAAATTGGAAACAAGTTTCTAAATGTTACTGGTTGGAATGTACTTGGAGGAAATTGAAATGAATGGAATATTTAAGAGATATTCCAGGTAAGAATGAAGTTGAATTTTAAGGATTTTCAGGCTAAGCAATTTAGAATCAGATCAAATTGAAACATTTATATCTTTCATTGTTACTATTAGTGAAAATTTCTTTAAATGTTGTCAGAAAAGATTTTTGGAATGTTACAGAAAGTCCCTTACAAATCTCATTCATATTTCACTGCATGTCAAGAAAATAATGCAAAGTTTTCATTCAGTTGATTCGTTTTGTTTATGGCATTTGTTGAATTAACTATATTCATGTAAGAAACATTCAACCAAAGTGGTCAAGGTTTCCAAGTGATTCAGCCAGGCTTGCTGACCATGTGTGTATGTGTCAAGTGTACAGGCCACACCAATGATGCTAGAAGGTTGAAAAATTAAATATTTACTCTTGATCATGTCTAGAAGAGGTGTATTTTTGTTTTTTCATGCCTCCAAAAGGTTTTTAGTGGGGTGGGGGGTTATGCTGAATTGCTCTCTTAGTTTGCTACTGTCAAAGAAAAGTATTCCATCAAAGTAACTCATTCTGTCTGTCCAAGTAGTTTATTCCTTGATCACCCCTTTTCCCAATTTTTCAATTGATCACCCCAAAATGGCTGGCAGCCAAAACTCAGTGGCTAGCAATAGTTTCTATTGAGTGACCCACCAGATCTTTTATATATTTTAATTATCAACCCTGTCAGGGTCCAAGGTCTTTTTCCATTGGTAGGGTAAGACATCACAACTGGGGGTCTTTTTAGCTGCCAGAAAGGAGGTAGAAATTACTACCAGTCAGCCTTAGTGCATCTTGGTTTGTGTTTTCTGTCAGAGTTACCTGTTAGAATATCAATTGAAAACATACTGCAATTTTGAATCACCTATAACTCCACACTGTATACATATAGTTTCAGAGATGCCAGAAACACAGGGGCCTGTTGCCCCCTTTGCTTTCTTTGCAGAGGGCTAGTGTGGACAGCTGTGTACCCTCTATGAAAAAAGGAGAGTATAAGACATACCAAATCAAATATTTCTAATCATTAACTGGATAAAAATTTTCTCATAACTGTGAAAAACATTTTCTCTGTAAAATAAAATCTTCTATGAATTATTTTAGTGAAAAATGTCTTACTTATTATACTTGAGATACTTTAGCTTCTCAAAGTTCTCCAGCATCAACTGTTTTCTCATTCATTACTTACTTAGTAAGTGAGATATTTTAGTGGTTGTGTCTGAGTTGGCCAGTATGGTTTCTTATTTATAGAACAATCATTAAAAAAAACAACTTTATTATCACCTTTGTGGACCCCCTGGGGTTGGGAACCACTCCCAGCATGTCTGCCATAACTTTAAGACCTCACAATAAAAACACATGTTGTAAAATGATCTTACTGAAAAGTTGTCCCTCCCTGTCCCAAATTGTTTCTAGCACCCCTGTATAGCCAGATGAGCAATATCTCAGCTGGAGAACATTTCAGCTGTACCTTAAATAAAGCTTTTAATTTGTTCTAAAGTTTTCTGTACTGTTCAAAAATGCTCTATTTGAAGTCTTATATTTTAACACATTTTATAGTTAGTTTTGTTAATTTGTATAGCAATACTTCAATGGTAAAACAGCAAAACCAGCAGTAATCAAAATAATCTTAAGATCTGTCTATTGTCAAATCTGATAATGAGTAATGAAAAGAAAGAAAAATGTATCAATTGATTTCCTTTCTACCCCATTTGCCAGATGAACGTATTCTTGTAATCCATCTGCTGATGTAAATACACTAGGATCCATAATGCAGACATCACCTAGTGCATCCAATTCAACACAATAATTGTTAGACTATTCAACAAACTTCCTGCAAATGCTTTGATACCTGAGTATTTACCTGTGTTCAATGAGGCAACTAAAATTCACCAACTCAGGAAATGCTGATTTGGATCAATAACACCTTTTTATTTTTATTTAAATCATAGTGATACAATACGTAGTTTGATCAAAGGCTTCCTGTCAGGAAAGTTGTGTACATTAGTTTGATAAGCAACACTCGTTGATAAAAGCATCACTAAATTCCAGACCATAACCATACAATGAGCATGGGAGAGAATCACGCTCAACCTCACAAGAGGAGATCACAAGATAGGACAGTATTGTAGAGAGAAGATAGGAGTCAAAAATATCATAGAAACCATTAGAAAAATCATATGGCAACATGCCAGTCATGTTGCAAGAGTGGTAGACAACCTTTAGACATCAGACTCACAATGTGAATCCCAGAGATTATATACGGAACTTACACAGCAAAAATCAAGATGGCATGGTAAACTGCACAAGTTCAGAAAGTATTGGCTCTGCAACACCCATGATGGAAAGATCTGATGAACTTTAGGGTAGGTCTATGTCCCATGACGGGGCTAAAAGGCTGATGATGATGATACCTGTTCATCTTGGTAGATGAACTAGAGAGCATTCAAAGAGTACTTACTGCTGCTAATACCATACATTATTTAAAAATTGAATGAAAATCAGTTCATGTATAGCAATGATACCAAGGAGGTAACTGAAAGTTTCAATTTTTCATATTTTGGACTATTGTCTTAATATATGAAAAAAAATCACATAATCAAAAAAGAATTCCTGGATCCTCACAAAATTTGACCAATTTTTCCTTAAGCCCATGGTCCAACCAATTCTTTTAAGTTGATAAGTGAATATATATACCTATTCCTATTTTTTTAGCTGAGGTAATTAACAGATTTGTGGAGTTTTCAAACTCCAAGCATCCGTTCCCAGGATAAGAGATCCAACACATATTGACACATTTTTTGCCCCCGCATTAAAACATGATCAACCCAGTACTTTCCAAATTAAAGAATACATAAAACTCCCCAAGTGTATCATCTTCTGATGTTTGAAATTGTCAACCAAAACTGTCGCCAAATCTTCAGTTTTCAAGTAGGTCTAGCTGGTTATACATGTATCATACGTACCGGCCATACCTATGAAGCTAGAGGGCTGGAAATTCCAACATTTACTCCTTTATATGTCTGGAAAAATCTGGGTAATTTTTTTTCATTTTTGAAATTCCCTTTTGATATTTTTTTATTGAAAGGGGGTCAATTGAGTCTAGAATCTTTCATCTTGTTTCTTCTTAATTTGGACTTTTTTTAGAGATATTGCCCAATAAAAAGAAAGAGAAGTAACATTGATTAATCCCCCCTTTTTCCAATTTTTTTAATTGATCACCCTTGACACAGCATGATGCTCCCAAAAGAGATTGGTGGTATGATGCTTTGTCTTGACTGATATATCAGACCTGATTTTTTTTTCAAAATCATAAGGAAACTAGATAAACCAATTCTTCTATTTTCAACCTTATTTTTCTAAAAAAAATTTTTATTGATCAAAGTGTTTCTACATCATTGATATCCTCAAAGACATATGAAATGAAGAATATCACTTGAAAGTACCTTGACATTATCTGAATTTTGACAGGTTCAAGTTCCTAATTAGTTGCCTTAGGAGAAATAAAATTAGATTCCTAATCTTATGCCTACATGACTCTACCACCCACTTTAAGAAGTGACATTATTGGAAAGAAATATCAGTTTGGACAAATTCAACGCACAAAATTGCTTGGATTTTGGGGGGGGGGTCTGGAGGTTCCCTTTTACCCTACCTCCACCCATCCTATGTCCAAAAATAATCAATTAAAAAAAAATCAGATTTTCATTTTTCCATTTCAAATAAAAAATCCAGTAAAAATGTAGATTTCCCAAAATTGACTATTTGAAATCTCTAGTAAAAAGATATGTAACTCTTAAATTCATGAACTGATGCATACTGCTCCTAAACACAGTAGAACTCTTCAATGAATAGAATTTGAGAATGTAGTTGTTTTATGGATTGAACGGTAAATTTTTTTTTCTAATTTGCATAAAAGTACAAAAGAAATAACTTTGATTAGAAATTATTATCCTTGATTTAAAATTATTTTTTTAATATGTATTTAAGAGTAAAAGAAAAGTGAAATTTGATCAAAATAGGATGATTCAATTATGATACTGGTCTAGTCGGTCACTCAACAGAAACCGTCATGTGCCCAACATCTTTTTGCAACATGTGGTATTGCAGATCAGTGGTAATCAATAACAAAATTGATAATGGGTAATCAATCAATAAGTTACTATTTTTAATATGAAATTCCAAAAAAACAAAAAGAAATTTCTGGATATAATAAGGAGTAAATGTTTTGCTTTTCAGCCCTCTAGCTTCATCAGTGTGGCTTGTATGGGTGATACATACATAAAATGCCAGCCAGACCAAAACTAAAGAAAATTATGATGACAGTGTTGATTGACGGTTTCTAATCGTTCAAATCCACAATCTATTTTAGAGGCCAAAAGGACTAGCTTAAAATCCTGCCTGTAGATTTGGTTTTAGGTACTTATTGAGATTTATTTCCTGTCGACTTGACTTTAAATTAACCGATTATTGTGAGGCTGAAAATTGCACTTCTAGCTGATAAGGTCTAAATTTCAAACTCTAGCTTTATATAATCGAAACTATTAAACTTGAGTTCACATTAAAAGAAAACTATCATTATTTCCCCTTATTCAAATAACTACAAACTTCCATTACAGTTGTAACGGATTAATAATCTACTGGAAGGAGGTGGGAATATTGGAAATTAAGTCACTCAGTAACTCGAAATTGAAAATATGCATATTAGAGTTCTCCATCCTGCTGAGGAATCATTTATAAAATGTGCTTTATGAAGTGTGAAAATGGATTGAAATTCCTGTGGCAGCAGATCTTTCAGGCATGATCAATTTTAATCAAGTGATTTTGCAGAGAATTAAAAAAAAAAAAACTCAGTGTTGTACACACTTGCAGTTTCACAGCAGAATTAAAAAAAAAAAACTCCATTCATCCAATAAAATCTACAGTTATTTGAATATAAGAGAAACATTCATTTTACACAGTCATAACTTCCTAGTACTGGCTGATTTAGGCTGAGAAATTATATAATAAGGAATTTTTTAACTTAAAGATCATTTTAGGTCGAGAGGGAATAATGGATATTAAGAGAATGAGATTCCTACTACTGAAAAAACAGAAGGAGAAATATATTTCTGATTCTTCAGTTTTTAAATGATTCTGCCTATGAATGTAATGTACATGCAGGCCAATAGAGTTGGGGGCTTGAAATTTAAACATTTACTCCTTTTGATAAGAAAATAATTTTTTGAAATTTTAATTACTTCTAAAATAAGATTTTAGTGTTCATTTACTATGTTAGGCAATGCTGAATTGGTCTCTTAGTTTGACCGGCAACATTCACACTTGTTTTGTGGAAATTTGGACATTATTGTGATCCAATTAAAAGTGAGAGAAGTAACTTATCCATTAATCACTCCTTTTTCTAATTTTTTAATTGCTCATTCCCAACATGGCATGCTGCCAAAAGTTATTGGTCATGTGTCTGTTTCTATTGAGTGACCAACTAAACCTGATTGTTTTTAATCCCTAACTTTGCTACATTTAGCTGTTGGTATTTAAATGATGCATATCAGGATTTTCAATGACATGCTATTAACTTTATTAAGAGAAGAAATTGATATATCAAACAATTATGAGAAGATTCATTAACATTCAGAGTTTTTCTGTAGAGAAAAAATTTTGTCCACCATCACGTTTTGGATAGAACACTTGAAGAAGGCCGTAGAATAGATATGCTGAAACATCATGTTAAAATCACAAACATATAGGTGTTCAATCATCCGAAAAAACCTTTGAAAGAATTTTATAGCTGAATCAGACATTCTGGCTGTTGTTTGAAGTTCTGAGATGAAGTATTTCTAATATTTCAAACATTATTTTTGACTTGATCTTCATCTTTGTTGTTTAAACATATTCTAGATGATGCATCATTGGTTGGTGTTATTCAAGCAGCAATCTAAATGTCACCATCAGGCCACACTATTTTCGAGTTGTACCTGACAAATTAGATTTCCGAGTTCAGTGTCCACTGCATTGTTTTGTGCTATATCCCACAAGAGGAAACTTCTTGGAGATAAGGTTTTTATTGACGTTTCTTTGGTTTTCCAAATTTACTGGTTTTGATCCCCAATGAGCTATGATATGTCACACCAATAGGCGGACCACTCGGCAAGAAAAATATTGAGGAACTCTGGTTTACACATTGAAACACTATAACATGCAATACTCTCTTACCCCTTTAAGAGATAAATATGATGATATAAATGTACAGGAAATGACATGAAAGCTAAATTTGTGTAATGGTTGTTGGGGACAGATGAAATGAAAGGAATGGATTTTAATGATGGTTGACTGTCATCTTGATGTAGATATCATAGTATATCGACAATCATTATTGAACTGCAGAATATTTGATATAGTTCTACTTGGTCTCATTTTAGAAACCGTCAACCAAAAGTGTTTACATAAAATTCTCCAGCCTTCAAATAGGTCAGGCTGGCTGGCTGGCTGGCTGGCTGGCTGGCTGGCTGGCTGATTGGCTGGCTGGCTGGCTGGTCATTTATCATGAATGCAAGTAGCACCAATAGGAGCTCGAGAGCTGAAATTTTCAACATTTACTGTTTTGTCATTTCAAACTGTCCCCGTCTCAAAAGTTTTTTGGTGCTAGGTTCAATTTGCAATGTAAGTTTTTGTCAAATCAATCCCTGACATTATTTCCAGCCGCATCAAAACTCATTTTTTGAAAATTCAAACTTTTTAATGATTGATACCAACAAAATGTGAGGGAAGTGACTTATCCATTGATCACCCCTTTTTCCAATTTTCTAATCGATCACTCTCGACACAGCACACTTGCAAAAGTTTTTGGTCACGTAATGGTTTCTATTGTGTGACTAACCAGACTCTCATTATTGAACTGCATAATATTATATATAGTCCTATTCAGTAACATTTCCTCATCATATTGGGTATTATCAATGCTGTCTATCACCATATTGTGTTACATTTCCTACCTTGGCCAGGATACACGCTGCAATCATCTACTCCTTGCATTATAACAGTAGTTTATAAACTGATAAAATCATTATAGATGTTGCTATTGTCAAACTTCTACTCTGGAGTTCACTCTATTTTTTCCCTTATAACAACAATGACAGCAACAACAGCAATTGCCCTCAGGAACCTCACCAAAATCAGAGCCTTTCAAGGCAACCATGCAGGTTGAAATTTGGCATGCTACCTTATTTCAACAACATTACAAGTTTTATAAAGAAGAATTAGAGACTCCTCTCCCTACCATCCGCCTTATTTTTTTTTTGCATATCTAGAATTGCTTTAAATTATATCTAGAATTATCTATATTCTCATGTCTGTACTTAGTCTCTTCCTATGACCAAAGATCATTTTTAGGTAAAGGAAAACTCTTTTTACAAAAATCACAATATTTTCAAAACTTACAAGTGAAGTCATTCAAGCTTCAGTCAGATAGATATTTCACCCTGAACAGTAGCGGTGCTAGGTCTGAGTGCAAACCCCTGCAAATTATTTTATATACGCGCCCTCTCAAAAGTAAAATAAAAATGCTGTTACTTTAAGACCTTTTCTTTTAACTGCATTCAAAACAAAACAAAAAACAGTTTTAAAAAAAAGATCAACAAGGTATAAGTACATTCTTTTATTGTAAATTTTCTCCGAATAAAAATTAGTTGACTACCATGGATTTTAGATGGAAACCAATATGTTTTGATAAAAACGTCTGAAACTTGCAATCTATTAATTTTATCATAAAATCTGTGTTATTAATAGCAGTGGTTGTGCTAGCTCTGACTGAGCCCCCCTTCAAGTTTTTTTAAAGGTTCCTTTTTAGATTTCTATAGAGTTTTCAGGATTCCTTAGATATGTTGTGACTCCAGGGCTACAGCGACTCCCACCCCTGCAATTGCGGGGTCTGTGGTCACAACCACCTCTGCCCTGAAGCAACCAGTTTTGTTTATTTTGATTTCAGTCAGAGAAAAACCAAAAAGAAATCTGCAGTCCACAATATCCTGAAAAGACGAAAAAATCAAACGGAGAATTGCCGGAGGCGGACAAACTTTTCGTAGAGCTCCACCTTCAAAAGAAAGAAAATCCCATTAATTCTAAAAAGATGAGTTTACAACCAATGAATCCTACAACAGTCATGTATGGGGCTGAAAAATGAAACCCAACCAAAAGATGGAGTCTCAAACTAAACAAATTCAAAAACTATTGACCCTGCAACACCCATCATAGTTTCAGGGTATTGATTAATTTTCAAACCTCTTGAGAAATGACTGTTACAGCTCATCTACCATCTGATGCCCCTAGTATGATATTTGATAAGTCTCCCTCCTGACCTTGTCCCCTTCTGAACCTTTTGTTGAATAAAATAGAGAGGTTAATTCACAAACATCTCCAACCATTATACTATCTCTTATGTACTTGATACAAAAAAAACATTTGCAACATTTGTGATTATCATACAAAATACCGATGACTATGGTCAATTTAACCATTTTTTGTAAGATAAAGTGTCATGTCTTTCAAAAAGTGACTCCTATGGTGTATGACGGCCACGGACAGAGTCTCGCTCTCTGTTGCATGCATCAGCTTAGTGATCCTTGCAATTTGCAAGTTTGGTCTTGACCAGGGCTTTATACCTATAAGTTTTTTTTTTATCTCTCTCTTTGCAAGATGCAAGTTCACTAAAGGGATACCTCCACCCTATTCATATAGCCTTGAGTGTACTTAATTAACTGCTGATGGCACAGGGATAATTGTCTATAAGAAGAGTTTTTCACACTTCACTAATACTGGAATTGATCCCATGAACTTCTGAGTGTGGGGCAAACATGCTAACCATTACACTATCTGTGCAGATCCTTTCGTACATTCAATTGAAAAATTTTGTTTTTTTGTTTTTTTGGAACACCCTCCCTCCCAGGCTTAAGCCTATCAAGCTTAATAGCCAACCTGTTATACTTAGTGGTAACAACATATATTGGAAATTAGAATCACAATGGCTATTACATTTTTGAGAAGATATCCGATTTGCTGTTGATTGATTCTATAAAGATTTTGGTCATGCTCTGTAGTGCAAGAAATGCAGTGAAAAATATTCAGAATTGCTTCATTTTGAAAGACACATTCATGAAGATTAGAATAATTACTTATCAAAAAGTGTCTTTTGGCCAGAAGTGGAACTGATCGATGACAGGCTACATAAAGAATTTTAGTTGGCAATTACGTAGTACCAATTTCTTCTGATAAAAAGCATTTGCAATAATCTCTCAACATAAAAGGTGTCAAGAAAGACGGATATTACTTGATCATTTTTTCTTATATTTTTTCTCTCTTTTCCTATTAGTCTACTGATATCTCTCAAAATGATCTATTCACCATGTGATATCCATGAATTACACACAGCTATGAAAGAATTCAGTGTTCTTTATGAAACACATAAAAAGAAATTGTATGACGGTCCCAATTTTTTATATGATAAATGGTATGAAAATTCTCAATCATATTAACTCCTAAATTCATAAACCACTTGTAATCGACAGACTGTGGAACTGTTCAATGAATAGCATGAAAATAGCGGAACTCTTGTGAATTGAACTCTAAAAATTTCACCAAATGGTTGAAAGGAGGATAATTTCAACCAGAAGTTATTTTCTTTAAATGGATTCAAAGGTTAAAAAACAAAAAAAACTAACATTCCAAGAGAAATTATGAATTACCACCATCCATTTATGCTTTTTTTACCTTGTAAATTAAGCTGTGGCTGTGGTAATATTAATTTACCTTGATGGAAATACTACCAGTATGGTTTGAATTATAAATTTATGATTAAAAAAGAAAAGCATGTCACTTGATATGGGCGATCAACTGAGAAATTGTAAAAAGGGCTGATCATTGAATAAGTTACTTTTTCTGCCTTTCTTGGACTGTGATCACTAAAAAGTACAAATTTTAAAAAAAATAAGTGAGAGCTGCTGGACACAAACAAAAGGACCAATTTGGCATAAACTTTTATTGCAAATTGAACCCCTCAATTAAAACCCATTTTTTTGGTGGGGGGTCTCGTTTAGCGGAGTGTGTGTAAAATTTCAAGTTTCTTCTCTGAAGAGTTAGGACTGTGCAAAGCCCAGACAGATACATGGATCATCATCATTATCAGTCTTTTATTGTTCAGCGGACCTCTCTATCATTGGCGGCGTGGAGCCAATATTTTCTGAACTTGTCTTGTTCATTTCACCCTCTCATATTCTGCCCATATCAGTTCTGCATTTGATCTCTAGGGATCAACATTGTGAGTCGTAAAGTCCATTGGTTGTCTGACATTCTTACAACATGACTTGATGAATGAAGTCCTTACCTATATTTTCTATTAATTTTAAAAAAATCGATTGACAATTATGAGCAAATCCAAAGGTATCAGGCAGCAAATATGGGACACACAGTGAGGATCAAATTCACTACACTAGTTATGATCTCTAATTTACCAACCATTGCTGTTTAGTGTCATATACTTCTCAACTTTGATGATTATACTGAAATATATAACCTATGAGCACAGATAGTCTATCACTGTGTTAGTTTAACACGGGCAATATCCATTTACTGTCACTTACAAATTTCAAAATTGATGATCTTCCATTTTATCTTTGTGAAGTCAGGAAATAAAGGGAAGCTTCTTTTGCCTGATGAATTGCAAAATATATATTATTTCAAAAATTGTTTCAATTATTAATTTCTTCTACTGCTTTCACGTAATTTCATAATGCAGGGATGCACAGGTCATCCAGAAGCCCTTGAAATTAGCCGTAAACAATTTATGAAATTTATTTGTTATAGTCAAGATAAAGCAGTCGCGCCCCTAGGGTTGGTGTTATCTGGGGCAGTAACTTAGGATGTCACCTCAGGTGTTGCCAACTCAAAAATTTTTTTTGCACTAAATCAACTTTTAAAAATGTCAAAAAATACCAAAACACCAAAAAACACTGTAAGCTTTTTTATGGACATTTGTCCAAAATTACTAGAAAATAGCTGAAGATTGGCTAAAATCCTGCAGCAAAAATCAAATACTGCTTAAAGTAGCAGTAAGTGAGGATTTTTCACGCTGCCAAAACATCATTGTGTCACCCAGTATGATAAATATAAAGTATTATATAATGGAAAGCAATGTTACTTTTGGAAGATCGACAGTCAACCAACTTGATATGAGTATTTTCTTGACTGATAGTGTAGAGTAGACATTCTTAATTGGAACAAAGGGAGTGAAAGTTGAGTTGAGAGGGGGAGGCACGATAGACTTTTAAATACAACCAAAAACTGAAGAAACCCTTATTGACAGATTTGGTTGATGGTTTCTGACATCTATAATGATTTTATCATTTTATAAATTGATGTTGATGGTAGCAGTGTGATTTGTGTGTATTCTAGTCAAGATGTTGATACACAGTGTTAATACTACCAAATATAATAAGAAAATGAAACCGAATATGACTATATCAATTTACAGTGTAAGCTTATGCTAAATTTGTCCCTTAGTTTGTAGCTCCCACACTTGTTTTTTATTTGGACTTTTGTACTGATCCAACAAAAGGTGAGAGAAGTAACTAATTCATTGATCGCTCCTCTTCAAATTTTTTGATTGATCATCCTCATATAGCATGCTGCCAAAAGACTAACATTGGATAAAAGGTTGATTTAGAGATTAAGACATTGTAAGAATAAACAAAGGGATTTTTGAAAAAAAATACTGTGTAGATTGAAACCATAGTTTCTGAGGAAAAAGCTAAAACAACATGGCTGATTGCCAATCAAAAGAGGTGATTATCAAGTGAAAGGTCAATCTGATATTTCCATTTTCTGTTTGATCTCAAATGATGATACTCAAGGAGTGGAAGCTGTCCTCATAAGCCAAGTCTAACTGTGTTTCACTTTTCTCTTTTTTTTTTTTTACATAATCATTAGAAATAGATAATTTTCCCTGACTCCTTTTGGGAAAAACAAGTTCTAGGGCAAGTATTGAACATATTAGAGTTGAGACTATCTCCTGAGGATTTTCTAGTAAACATTTCAGGCAGCATCTGGAAATGGGGTTTAGAATTTATTGAATCAATCCATACCTAGAAACCATCAAACATAACTGTAAAAATAGATCTCTTCAGTTTTCAAGTTTGTCTGGCTGGAGATGGAGATAAGGGGGCTAAAATGTGCACATTCATGTCCAGGAAAATTGTTTATTCTGTTTTTTAAAAATTCCATCTCTAAATAGGTTTTGAGAGGGGGGGAGTCAATTTGCAATGCAATTTTATGCTAAAATGATCCATTAGTTTGTGTCCAGGTTTCATGTTTGTTTTTTTAAATTCAGATCATTTTTAGAGATTACCTCCCAACAAAAGGTATGAAGTAACCTGTCCATTGATCACTTCTTTTTCTAATTTTTTAATTGATCGCAGCGAATTGCTAAAAATTGTTGGCCACATGATATTTTCTATTGAGTGACTAACCAGATCAATTTCACTTTCCTTTGTTTTATTCTATAAACATTAGAAATAGATTATTCTCCTTGATCCCTTTTGGGAAAAACAAATTCAAGGGCAAGTATTGAGCATTTTAGAGTTGAAATCGTCTCTTGAGGATTTTCTAGCAAAGGTTGTCAGTGTCATCATTAACACTTCAGGTAGCACCTGGAAACAGGGCTTAGAATTAATTAGATTTGAATCAAACCAAAGCTGGTTTTATCAAATTTCATTCTATTCGGAGCCAGAAGAGGGATGTGCTCCATTCGACTATCTTGCCTTCGACACACTCACCATGAAATTCATCAGTGGTACACTAACAGCACTGCACTGGGGGATGGGATGAAAAAAGAATGAAAATGAAAAGCTACAAATATTTTGATGATAAGGATTCCTATGAAATTACCATCCACTCATAGAAGAAATACCTCATGATGATAAATAAATACAGTAAACCCATACTTTAACGAATTGATTAGAGGGAGGCGGTAGTCATTAAGGCTGAATGTTCATTTTACCTGATGGTTGCCCCGTTTAATAAATAAGTAAATACTATAGTTAGACACATTTAACAAAAATTAGTTGGTAAATAAGATAGGAATTCCTTATGGTCAATGTGTTTACTTGTACTTACATCTACAGAAAATTTCTTATTGTTTTTTTTTAATTTCTGCACATTAATAGGTTTTTCAGGTTGAATTTGCAATGTAAATTTATGCTAAATTAATCCATCTGTTTGTTTCAACAGCATTCATGCTTTTGTGAAAACTCTGCCATTTTAGTGATCACTCCCCAACAAATGGTAGGAGATCACCCATTTCTCAAATTTTTCAATTGATCAACCCCTACTAGATGTGCTGCCAAAAGACATTGGTCGCATGATAGTTTCTATAGAGTGACTAACCAGACTTATTTGGAGAGTTATTTTGTAATGTTTAATTGATTTTTTTCCTTTGATTATATTCAGGTAACTAAGAATAAACCATTCACGTTGAAATAACTGAGATTGACAGTCATGCCATGAGGTGTTACCAAAGATTAAATAACCAATATTACCATCATGTATTGATTTTTTCTCCTTTCAGCCACTGCACCCAACAACCTTCCTTTTGAATATCTGTAGTGAAGGTATCCAATATTAGTTTCATTTTAGAGTTAAAATCATCTCTTGAGGATTTTCTTCCAAACACTTCAGGTAGCACCTGAAAATGGGACTGAGGATTAAATTGAATCAAACCAAAACTGGTTTTATCCAATTTTGTTTACTGAACTATACGTATTGGATAATTCAGAATAGAACATTCTCAATGGGGACAATATTGCCCGTGAGGGGGCGAAAGTTGAGTACAGCAGGGGGATAGATTTGAAAAATAGAAAAGTAGGTGAAGGGGGAAAAGGTTGAGAAACCTTGGTTTAAATGTTGATATTGTAAGAATCAATGAATCTATATCATAATGTTTCAGTCAGTGCACCCTTCAACCTTCTTGAATATCTATGATGAAGATTTCCAACATTAGTTTCATTTCATACTGATTCCATCAGAGACAGTACTTAATACTGACCATCCTTGATGGCTATCAATTAATGTGCAACTCCATAGAATATACAATCCATTTAATTCTGAGAGATAAAAGCCATCATCAAATATCAGTGGGTTTGCTCAAATAGATGATTTCATTTCCCCGGATAATGAGTCCCATGATTTTAATCCATTTTATTTGTGAATGTTTCTTTACTGTGGAAATACATCTATGATTGTTTATCAAAAGTAGTTTATGTCCCTGCTGAGAGATTAGAGCATTACATGTCAAAGTGTTTTTTCAATTTATAAGCTTATCCATCAAAAATATTTTTCTGGGTTTTCATAAGTATTGAATCTGATATAAGGATGCATTTCGATAATAAATAGCTGGAGGGTTATGTAGCTAAGGATCCCAAAGTTTTGGTTTGAGGTTTGTTTTTTATGAATTTCTGTTGTTCTTAAATACACCTTTCACCATATTTATTTCTTGCAATGGAAACAAGAATTTCTTTATCGTGCTTTGAAAAAATTTTCAAGTGTTGCTTCCAGAGCAGATTTCTTTTACATGAGATCTATACATAAAATAAACAATGTTTATTCATCAATAAATTTTTTTTTCTTCCTGTGAGTCCAACTGAATGGCGTTATGACATCAGTTATTGCTAAGCAATCTATGATGTGAATCATAGCCCTTCTGCAATGATCTAAGAAAGTAAACAATATTTTCTGTTTGTGTTACACTTTTTAATTAAGTACATAGATGCTACACTGATTCTTGGAAGCATTGCCGAAAAGTGTCACTCAATCCAGAGCAGAATGCACAGATACTATTATCTGATCTTAGGCAGAGGGCTGTGTAGCAACACTTTGATCATAGGCAGAGTGCACTCATATTCTAATCCAAGTCTGAAGTGCAAATCCCTACATAAATAATCATGTTATATTTTAGTATTCCATGTTAGTATTTATGTAAAATGAAGATGAGACTTTTTATCGATTGATTAGAGTCTCCATCAATTATTCTGTTTTTCTTGGTTTATGTAATTTACACAATTTGTCTCACTTTCTTTCTCTCTCTCTCTCTCACTGGCTTTTTTTCTTTCTCATTCCATAGCTCAGATGATCATCCAACTAACTACAAGTTTTGATCACTTACTGAAGAGGCTAAACTTCATACTGAGAATAGGTACCCATCCATCAATAATTTATAAAACTTAGTTGTCCTTCACAAAAAGTTACTTATTTGAACATATAGTTATATATATACATATATATGCAAATATAGATATTATTATGAATAAATACATAGAAAAGATAATTATAGTAAGATGGCAGTTGGATGTTAAATTGCAATCGGAACAAAACAAAATAAAAGTTGGGATGGAAATGGCTGGATGGGTGAAGCAGGGGTACGGCATATACCTACATTTCAATTTCCAGGTATTTTTCAAGTTCAGTCTATAAATGAAACATTACCATTTAGCTATTTCCCCAAAATAAGCCTTGCAATAACCTAGTCCCTAAAGACCATCTGTTGAGCTGAAACATGGAAACTAACCAAGAGATTGACCCTCAAACTTAGAACCATGCAACATGCAAAGAAGAGAATCATGCTTAGTATCACATGGAGATATCACGAGACAGTGTTGTGTATTAGAGAAAGAACAGAAGTCAGAGGCATCCATCAGATAACCCAAATGGCAAACGGCTGTTCATGATGTCAGAATAGCTGACTTGAAACATGAATCCCAAGAGATCATATGTGAAACTGGCCAACAAAAAATTAGATGGCATAACAAACTAGACAAGGAAAGTATTAGCTCCGTGATGATAGAGAGGTCTGGCAAACCTTTGAGAAGGTCTATGTCCTACTATGGATGCTAAAAGGTTGATGATGATGAAGATGATGATGATGATGATGATGATAGACAAAACATTTGGAGATATTGATTGTCTGGAAGAATTCAATTGAACTGTTCGACCAAAGTCTGATTGTGTTATCTCTTACTTGGAATAGTGGGAGAGGCAAAAAGTGGGGAGTTACTTACGTGAAAAAGTATTTAATAAAGAACCACTCCAATTGGAAATAAAGCTTCTAACGTTTTCTTCTCTGTATTTTTTGTGAAGAATTTTGTTCCTTCTCTAATAGCTTTATCAAATCAAGTAGAACCCTAGAAAATAAAAATAACAGTATTTGAGAGTGTTTTTTCAAAAAAAATCCTCCAAATAATAAAAATCAGTGAATGGGCTCCTAATGAGCCATTCTATTAGATAATGGAAGTTGAAACTATTTAAGACAATGTATATATATATATATATATATATGTTTGAAGGTGTAAAGCTTTCCAGACTATATATATATATATATATATATCAGTGGTGTATGGTGCTTTGTGTGTGTTACTGATGCACAAAAATGTAAAAATAGTGGTCCAATTGTAGAAATAAGACAATTAATGGAAAACAGAAATTTTGTTTTTCTTATATATATTTTTATTTGTTCATCATTAGTAACGTTGATTGAGCGAGGTTGGGAAAATTTACTGTGTCCCAAAAAGGCTTCTATGGTCTAGGAACCAATATTTTTCATGCATCTATAGTTAACTGCACACCCAAGATACAAAGCATTCTACATCACTGATATAAACACACACACACATATATACATACACACACACACACACATACACACATATACATATATATATATATATATATACATATATATATATATATATACATATATATATATATATACATATACATATATATATATATATATACATATATATATATATATACATATACATATATATATATATATATACATATATATATATATATATACATATATATCTATACATATATATATATATATATATATATATACACATATATATATATACACATATATATATATATACATATATATACATATATATATATATATACACACATATATATATATACATATATATACATATATATATATATATACACATATATATATATACACATATATATATATATACATATATATACATATATATATATATATATACATATATATACATATATATATATATACATATATATATATATACATATATATATATATATATATACATATATATATATACATATATATATATATATACAGATATACATATATATATATATATATATATATATACATATATATATGTATAGATAGATATATGTACATAAAATCAGAGAGATATATATTCCACATATATTTCATGGTATAATAATTTTTCAAGAATGATAAAAAATATTGGAAAAGCGACATTAATAATTTTAATTCTAATGCAATTAAACCAATCAGAACACTTCCATAATTTCAGTTTCCAGAATTTAAAAGCTGTCAAGAATTACTGAAAAGTTCAAATATATTGATATGTAATGAGTCCTTTCCTTTTACGGGGATTAAATATATTACTATAAATGTATAAAACATTGGAAATGGTGTGAAGCAAAAAGAAAAAAAACACTTTTTCAATGTCTGTCTGATAATGAAGGTTGAGTTTCATCATCTGGTGTGGAAGGCTTGAAATATAACAAGATGTTTCAATACTCAGCCACATTCATTTTTCTTTCATATCTTCATAACTTTCAAATCATCATCTAAACCTACTCTACACTTTGCTTTTTCAAAATTCAAATCATGATTTTCTGCATTTGTTGCAACATTGACAATAACAACAAGAATGCCTTGCAAAATTATGCTTTAGTTTGATCATCATCAGTCTTCTAACGATTGTTGTTGGACACAGATCTTCGGGGATGCTAAAAAAATTCTCCTGTATAAATTAATGGTAATTGATTCTACACTTTATGCCATTCTGGTTTATGAAAGGTTTCATAGAAAAGTTCTACCTCTAAATAGCAGGGAAAACCAGAATGATTAAAATAAAACATGGGAAGCAACTCTTGAAAGCTGGTATTTACTTTGACTATCATAAATTTTACAATTTCGTCGCTGATCACTGATGTATGACAACTTATCTAACTACAATTGAAGGAATCTCTGTCTCTGGATGTATATACCAT
This sequence comes from Thysanoteuthis rhombus, assembly GCA_963457665.1. Taxonomy (NCBI): domain Eukaryota; kingdom Metazoa; phylum Mollusca; class Cephalopoda; order Oegopsida; family Thysanoteuthidae; genus Thysanoteuthis; species Thysanoteuthis major. The sequence goes on from OY735218.1 coordinate 51,979,580, forward strand.
GATTTCTCACCAGATATATTAGTTAGCACACAAGGCAGTGCAGTATCAAGTTTAGAGTTGTGCTGATCAGCAGTTTTTGAGAGATCTTATAAAAATGAATAAAACATTAAAAATCTCCCAAACCTAGTTACAAAATATCTAACTTGGTCACACTGAAGAGGAGAAATTAAAATATTTTGAAACTGTAGTTTCATACAATGGGTGGAAAATTATTTCGCATGACAATCATTGCAGGTTACTCCATACACTATGAAGCATCGTGCACATGCACCTTTGAATGGGCATTGCCCTTGTATGCATAATAATCAATTTTGATTTCTGTGCTAGATTTTGTTATGAACATCACTGACCCAGCAGAGCACATAGTTTAGAGGAATCATTTTCCTAGTTGTGGAGACTTTCCTCAGAATCTTCAGTTGGAATATTCTAGCAAAAAGAAAATATGGTAAACAGAAAAAATGTTTGAAATTTAGATTCTTTTATGAAAAAAAATCTCATAGAAATTCTAAAATATCCATGAATTTTTTCACAGGTAATAACTAGTTGATGTATAATAACTGGAAAAAAAAAATTACACTCGTCTGTTCACAATATGAGATCAGTCAAAACCTGACTCAAAGTTATTCTTATTTTTCTGAAAAGCAATTTCAGTTTGAGCCTGAAATGACTTTTCTTTTTACTTTTCTACTTTTGTAAGTTCGCTGTAATTGAAATTTGGGGGATGAGAGTGAATTTGAATAAATGTCCAAATTAGATTTAGTTCAAAGTTTGTTTTTTTTTCTTAAAATTAACTATGCATCTTGAAAAGAAGAATCTAAAGTTTTAATTTAGTTTTTCATGAATTTTAATATATAAAAAGAAAAACTTTGGAAATTTGGTTGGTTTAATTCAATTTTTTTTTTTCTGTTTTGTCATTGTCATTCTGTGCAAAGTGAATAATAGTCACCAGAATAGTCAAGGCAGTAAAGATAGCGACAACAATAGCAGCAAAATTACTCCTGCGTTTGGGTCTCGGCTTAACAACTAGAATTTTTACATAATATTTTGCATGGCTAAAACCCAGATAATGTCAATGTTGGTATTTTTATGGTTCAGCACTGGAAATAGAAAATAAAAACTCTGATTGGTTTCAAGTATAATTAGAGGCTGGAAATAAATATTACGCTCATTTAATCCTGGCTTTTTTTGAGGCTGTAGAAATAGAAAGAAATAAAAGATAGAAAAATATCTCCCAAATCTGTTATTAGTGGCAAAAGTACATTTTGTTTTTGTCTATTACTTTGAGAAGAGACATTAACATTCCAAGTTTGTTTTTGGACAATTCTATTTGCACCACAAGAGAGAGATACTGATAAAAGAGACTCTCATTCCTTACGGAGATTGTATATTACACTTAAAGAAGGTCGTAGAATTCATCTCTTGAAATGTGTTAACATCAAAGATGGGAAGAGGAAATCGGACTGTTAAAAAAAGTTGGAATATATTTCATTTTGTATAATCTTTTGTGCAAACAATCTAAACTCTCCTTCTCATCTTTAATGGAAGCATAATGTTTCAACCACATCGTATTATTGCCTTTTTCAAGTGTAAAATGTAATATCCGTAAAGAAAGAGAGTCTCTCCTATTCATCTCTTTCTCTGATGGTGCGAAGCAAAAAAAATTTAAATATGAATATTGTACTCTTGAAGAAGGCTGTAGAATGATTTGGTCAAAATGTAGTGCCTATATCAAAGATGGGAAGTTAATGATGAAAGTTAAATAATAATTTCTGCTGTGCTTTACATGGCCTGGTAGAGTGCAGGGGAAATAAACAAGATGATTCGGTTGAGAATGACTTGCATCAGGTCATGTTTGGCACTAAGATATCAAGCTAAATAAATTCTATGAATAAAAAGACTTAAATAATCTAAAGTAATCATTAACCTTAGAAATGAGAAAATATTAGATCCATTGTTTAATAAAACAGATAGTATAAAAAGTATGTGGATCACCCCTTGCTCAAAATCCTAGATCCATCCCTGCAAATATATTTCTATAACCCTATGACAATTTGTTTTTTCAGCCTTCCATTAAGTTGCTTTTTGGTAGTGCATAACACCTGTCAGCAATTTCAATTGATAGATTGCAAAAAATCTTGAATGTAGAAAGTCTTTTGTAAACACAAAAAAAATGTGTAAAATATTGGGAACTGTATGACAATTTGAGAGGAATCAGAGTGACATCCCTCTATTTGTGTTTAAATATTTTCAACTTTTAGTTCTCTGCTTTTTTTTTTTTGAGAGCATCAAGATGTTTTGCACTTGGTAACTATTAAAACCTGTATCTAGAATCTGTTCATGTCTGACTGAAATTGACGTGAAAACACAACTTTCAAATTCATACACACTATCATTTGGTTATCAGAGTCACCTGCAGTGGCAGAACAAAATTTTTGCTTGGTAAACAAAGACACCTGCGTAGTGTTGAAGGTTGGAGCCACATAGGAGCATAATCCAAGGAATATGTTGGAGTATTTTAAGTGTTGCTAATGTATTCAGGAGTTACCTGAACAAAATAAAACCATACTGATAATGTATTCTGAAAGTCATTATCAATATTTCTTGAGTTGTTTAGTCTAGTATCCTTGGTGGCATTATATCTGTGTTCTTTAACCTTGATCAACTCATGAATTGAGGGATATATTCAATGAAATAAAGACAATTTATTTCCATAGGGAAATAAACCTATTTCACTTAATTAGAGTGACTGTTGCAAGATCAAGCTCCACTCCAACTTCTACTTTGACTGAAGATGATTACTGCCACTTTTGTATTGCATACATGATAGATAAAAAATATGAAAATATATACATTTAAAAAAGAAATAAGTTCATTTATTTGAATGAAATAAGCCCATGTATACGTATATGATAAATTTTTGTTGATATCCAAGACTTCTAAGGTAGTGAATACCAAGGTGCAAAATCAGAAGATTATTCAGTTTTTGGAGGCACATTTTCAGATGACCTACATCCATAAATAACAAATCCAACATTTGTATATTGATTCAATATTAAGCTTGGAGCTGTCATTTTTCCAATTCATGTTTTGAAAAAAATCTCTCCCAGACGCCTTCTTATTTTTCCAGTACCTATCGCCATACTTCATCTATCTCTCTCTCTCTCTCTCTCTATATATATATATATATACACATCGAAAACCTACTTGTTTGTGTACAGTTCTAATATTCATGTTTATTTTCACTCTGTTGCCACTGCTAAATTTATTTACTCACACTGATACTGACCCATGGACATATTTGCATGTCAACACACAAACACAAACATGCATACACACAATCTACTTCAAATACACATTATGACTTGGCTTCGGGAGGGTTCACCATGTCTGTTGCTGGCCCCAGGTGGCCAGCCAGTCATGCCTATATGAGAGATGCAGTCCTTTCTGCAATATATGTATCAATATGAATATATATATATATATATCTATACTATAGATACATATACTTATACTATAGATATATATATGTATATATACATATATATATATGTGGATATAAGAGTCCCAACCATGAAACCAAAAATGAAATAAACTACATTTTAACAGACAAAAACTACTCCATCAAAGACATTCAAATTCTGAACCATGTAAACATAGGATGCAACCATAGAATGGTAAGGTGTAAGATGCAAGTAAACACTTATAAAGAACACAGAAGAATGTTCTACGCCAAACCGCAACCATTAAAGGTATCAAATGAATTCACCCAACCCTTCATGCTAGAATTGAAAAACGGATTTAAAATCCTCACTGATGAAAATGACACCAACATCAACAAACTCCACAGTGAAATAACAACCTCTCTAATTGAAGGTGCCAATATGTTTGAATCAAGAAACACACAGTCCATCTGAAAAATCTTGGATGAAACCAAGAAACTCATTGGAAAGCGCAGAAACCTCGAACCAACAAGGGGAAAAAAATAGAGGAGTCCAAACTAAACAAAACAATCAAAAAGAAACTTAGAGAAGACAAAAGAAAGTACACAACAGCAATCATCAAAATATCTCTCAAAAAATGGCAAGGCTCCAGTGCAATAAAGAGAGCTCTCAGTATAGGACAGAAACAAATAACTAGTGTACTTGAAGAAAATAGAGACATAACAATAGACAGACAGAATTGTCAAACACTCCCAAGAATTCTACCAAGAACTCTACTCTTCAAGACATGGCCAACTAAGCAATAACCAGGATACACAAGATGCTGACAATCATTTCGAGGACTTCCCAGAAGTTACACCATTGGAGGTAAAACTAGCTATCAAACTAACAAAAAAAAGGAAAGGCCCCTGGACCAGATAATATCAGCATTGATCTACTCAAAAAAGCTGGTAAGATTGTCTACAAACAACCAGCTGATCTGTTCAATTTGTGTCTAAAACAGAGAAGAGTCCTTAAAGACTGCAACGTGGCCATCATAATGCTTCTACATAAAAAGGAAACCCTAAAGACCTCAACAACTACAGGCCTTTAAGCCTACTCAACTGCATTTATCAACTGTTCACAAAAATCATCACCAACCAGATCACTAGAACACTAAATGAAAACCAACTACAGGAACAGGCTGGATTTAGAAGAAGATACTCAACCATGGACCATCTCCATTCAATAAACCAGCCAAAAGAGACAGCAACAGAATACAAAATGCCCCTTGCTGTAGTATTTATAGACTTCAAGAAGGCATTCGACATTGCAACATATATACAACCATAGCAACTCCATTATCAGGCTACATAAAGACTTTGAATCCCTCCAACTCCAAAAAGGAGTAAGGTACGGCGATATCAGCTCACCCAAACTCTTCACAGCCTGCCTCAAGACGATCTTCCGTAACCTGGACTGGGAGAATCACTAAAACTCTAGATGAAAACCAACCATGCAAATGCAAACAGGCTGGATTTAGAAGAAGCTACTCTACTATGGACCATTTCCATTCAATAAACCAGCTGAAAGAGAAAGCAGCAGAATATAAAATGCTACTTGCTGTAGCATTTATAGACTTCAAGATGGCATTTGACTCGGTAGAAATTCTCATGTTAAATTGCCACATTAACATTAGACTCAACAACTACAGACACTGAATTAAATCACAAATCAATCCCAGCCCACTTCCCATAGAACTACACTTTTGCACACCCAGCCACAATTTTGCCATATACGTTAGCTTTACTATCATTAAAAAAATACTCCCATGGACATAACTAAGATTCTGGAAAGACATGAGGATATGTGGATCAACTAACTCAAAACTCTCTCCCCAATGGACTTAACATCAAACTTGACAACCTTAATCACACAGATCTCTAAATCATAAACCTCCTACTAACAATAACCTCCAATCCACATCTACCCCCCTCAGATACATCTGATACTTGGAACTTCAAAGTCACTCAGACCCATAGCAACCTCTATGTTAGTCATTCATTTCACTTGTACAAATCAGAGCCAACATATTTTCGATGACCTATAAGATTAAAACCTATGTAGTTCCTCAACCTCAGCACCCCTCTATTTACACTATTCCTAACCTACCCAAAGAATCTAACACCAAAGTCCTTCCCTCCTACACTGGCACCTCATGTCCTCTCCAAGACCTACTGCTGCTGCTAACACCACAGACTTCATCACTGGCTGAACTTTCTCTCACTCAACAGGATGCCCCTAGCATATTGGATATCATTTTTTTGCTCACAAAAAAAAGCTCCAGATGGTGGACTCTTGTTCCTTATCAAACTTATAACCTCTAAAAGTACACTCACACATGCACACACATACATGTCGCATACAACTGAAGATTGGAATACCTCCTGAAACATGTCTAGACCATTAATGAAAACATTTACAGATAAATAAACTTCCATACACTTTACTCCCAAGTTTGTCTCACTCTCTATAATTCAAATTATATATATATATATATATATATGTATGTATGATATATATATACATGTATATATATATATATGTATATCTTTATATGTGTGTATATATATATGTGTGAATATATATATATATGTATATCTATATATATATACGTATGTATATATATATATATATATATATATATGTATATGTTCTTATGTTCATGTACGTGTATATATATATATATATATATATATATATACTGCATATATATCTGTCAATTTTCACAGTATAATCATGTTAATGATGACAAGGGATTCATTTTACACTGATATTCATTTAACATAATATCTTTTCTGTCAATGCACTTAACACAACACTATTTTATCTATCACATCGATCAAACATTACTCAGAAAATATTTGGTTATAACTCAGACTTATCAGCCCATCGTCATACATAGTTTTTTTGTTTGTCAAATAGGAAACACATTAATAAGATTTTTACTTCAACAACTTTTTAATCTTTCACAACAAATACATTTATGAATGGATCCCAGATTTTGTTGCCAGACACGTTACTGCAGTGAAGTTAATGTCAAGATGTTTACTGAAAAAAGCCAGACTAGATTAATATGAAATAACATATCAACCAAAATTGCTGTAACATCAAAGAGGTTCTATTTGTAACAGATATTTCTGCATAGAAGGAAATTCTTGGCTCACCAAAGAAAATCCGTGATCTTATTTGTTAGGACTCAAAGATTATTGGTGGGCAAACTAATCTGTATCTAAGCTGAGATATATATGAATGTTCAAAGATGAATTTCAAGACCTTTGTTCTAAAAAGCGATAACTCCATTCTAAAGAAGTATGTTTGATTAAATTAAAATTCAAAGTCTGGATTCGGATTTTTCATCTTATTACAACTTTTTTTTATGTACATGCAATATATGATATTTCAGTAAGATGGAAATTCAAATGAATTCTGATTTAATCAAACCCCCTTTGTAAAAAAAATAGCATTTATTGTGTTTTGGAACCAAGCTCTTCATATCATCTCTGTCTCCACATATATTATTATATAAAAATTAAAGTCCAAATGAAATTTTTGGTTTGTCTGATCACTCACAGGGAAAAGAGATTATGATATTTCCAGCAGCCTTAAATTTCCCTATGTCCTTCTTCCACTACCCTCCCTCCCCCTCTCCAGCCAGTCACTATTGTACACCACCCAGCATGGTAGCTCGGTAACCCTCAACTCACTCAATGTCATAGGTGGAAATGGCACTGGCAAGATCTCTAAAAAATATATTATTTTGAGAAGAAACTATTAATGCTTATGTTAAATTCAGTAAAAAATCTGAAAGTTGATCATTTATCATGTCACCAGAAATCATGGATAATCTCAACTCGGTAGAACAAATTACAGATAATAATTGGTTTAATATTTAGCATATATTAATATGATATCTAATTCTAATTAATGAATATTCCATACCATTTTTTTCTATTACCACATTATTATTTTTATCTATATCATTATTTTGCATGTTCACATGCTGGAGACTGAGTGATTGCAAGTCTCTTCAGGTTTCCAGCCCTCCTCTTCCCATTCTGACAGTCCACAGCAGTACTGTTGTTTACAGTTTCACACCAGCTGCCCGGTGGTTACTACGAAAAGCTGAGTGACAGTAAGTCTCCTCAGGTTTCCAGCCCTACTCTCATATCTCCCTCACCTATTACTGCAGTGCTGTGGTTTGTACTGCCTCCACCATTTTTTCCCTTCCCTCTCCTCTTCTCCCTATTATGCAGTTGCTAACAGCTAGGGGTCGTAGATCTCATATAAATCTAGCATTTTCCTCAGTATTTGTGCAGTCTGCAGTAGTGCTGTGGTCCCTATAGTTTCAATCCTTCGTCTTATCCCCAGTTCTTCCAATCATGCTTTCAGTATTTCATTATTATCATATTATTATTTTACTAGCGTGAAATGAGGGGACTTATCACTGCTAGTTTCTCGAAGAAAAGAATGATGATGAACAGACCTGGTTTCTCACTCACTGTTGAGTGACTATGTCTCTAAACTGCATGCCAGTTTCAGAGAGAGAGAGTTGATCAGTGAATAAATTACTACTCTCGCCTTTTGCTGAGCAATGATCACTAAAAGAAGTCTGAATTTTTTGAAAACAAAAACAAGTGTGAACACTGCTGGACGCAAACTAAGGGACCAAATTGGCATAAATTTACCTCCAATTCTACAAAAAATATTTGGTAGATTTTAAAAAGCTCGAAAATTATGTTTTTTTTTCTAGACTTAAGGTGTAAATGTTTGTATCGTAAGTCATCTAACTCCATTGATGTTACATGTACATACATAGAGAAACAGCCAGCTCCACTTAAATACTGAAGAAACTTATGTTGACAGTTTTGACTGACATTTTATAAAAAATGAACAATGGAAATGTTAGCTCATCTCTCCGCAGTCTCCTATTCTTATACCAAAGTAAGCTTTGATGTTACAAATCCACATTGCAGATTAAAAAGCCTGTGTATTTCCCATCTATTGGATATAAAGAAGAAAAAAATGGTGGATTTAATGTGTCACAAAAAATGCCTCATTAATTAACAGAATTAACCGATTGATGATTAATTGGCAAAAAAAAGTGGAGATAAAAGTAAATAGAAGAACATCAAAGTACAAGGGAAAAACAGACGCAAAATCTTTGATAGGATCAATATTTTGGTTACATTTTTTTCCCGTTCAATACTATATCATATTGGTATGACAACTTTTTATCGAGTGACATTTCATCATAGAAGCAAAATACTCTCATACATCTCAAAATACACATATATACATATGCACACAATATACACATATATACCACATATACACGTGCACACATATACCCCATACAACATACTAAGACACACACGCTGCATATATACCACATGTGCACTCACATGCCACATATGCACACATACACAAATACTACTTCGACACATACCACATGCACACACACGTACACACACATACATATACATATATGCGACATACACATGTGCATTTGAGACATGTATGTGTGCATGTATTTTGCATTTCTGGTGAAACATTATTTGATGAAAATCCATGCCACAGTATTAGTATTTTTTCTTCTTCTTTTCCTTCTTCTTCTACATTTTTTCTTCTTTTACATTCTCTTTTCTTCCTCACCTTCATCTTCATTCTCTAAATTTTCTTTTCCTCTACTTCTCCTTCTACTTCGTTTTCTTTCCCTCTTCTCCATCATCATCTTCTCTTACTTCATATTTTTCTTCCTTCTTTTCCTTCATCCCATTGTATATATTGCATTATTTATGTTTTCTTCTTCTTCTTCTTTATTCGAATCCTGCATTTTATTGCACAACTAATCAAGCAGTGACAAAAATCAATGTGGATTAATGCAAATTGAATTCATAAGTGGCATGCTGATTAATGTTCTCCTCTCGTATAAAGTTAATTACTCTGAGGTTGACGGAATAGTGGAGACGGATGAAGAGAGAGAGAGAGAGAGAGAGGAATTGATTAGCAAAGTCGGGGATGCAGCTATTGATGTAATGGCTGATTATCAGGTTATGTACTTATATTGGAATTTTTGGCGGAATTTGGGAAAATCTTTGTAAAAAGGAAAAAAAATGAGCTTTGAAAAAAAAAACTTGCTTTCTGATTTCTGATACTAGGTGTGACTATTGCTTTTTTATCAATTACTCCAAGGTTGACAGTACGGGATGAGACTTGGAGAGAAAGTGGGACTGATTAGTAGATGCAACTATTGATGTAATGACAGAATATCATCATTCACTACTAGACAGAGACAATAAGAAAATAAGTCACAAAATTTTGGAAATTTTTGCATGATGGGAAAAAATCATCAAAGAAAAAAATAGCATACTGCTCGGCCCATTAGGTGTGATGATATTGCTTTTTCTATTGGAAATGAATAAGTCTGCAATAAATTTGCAAATTAATGATTAAATAAAGGAAAAATTGGTATATAGTTATCAATAAAATATGCCACCAGTAACAGTCAGTCAAATGCTTTTCTCTAGGTTTATATGCATTGAAATCAATAACTTGTGCATCAACTTGTATTAGTTATATATGTATATGTATATATGTATATATATATATATATGTATGATCATAAATTGCATTATAATACATGGAAACTCTTATTTGGAATGATCTCCTGTCATTACATGGTTATTGTATCACTTAGCTTAGACAATGTTAATAGAATATGGGAGATCATTTATGTATAAGTCATAAATAGCCAGCCCGCCAACCAGATGAACCAACTTGAAAACCTAAGAAACTCATTTTGACAGTTTTTAATATTTATATACACGAGTAGAAAACGGGAAAAAGAGTCTGAAGAAATAAAATATTAAAGGCAAATGAAACTACTAAATATATAAGCAAGTGATATAAATAAATAAATATTCCTATTCATTTGAAGGGGTACGTAATTTTAGTTTTTTCCTCTTGAATCTTTCATATTTTCATTTATTAGTATCATATTTTGTTGTATTATTATTTCTGCAAGCACTATATAATGTAAAGGCTGATTTGTTGGTCAACGGTGGTGGATTTGGAAAAAAGTGTACTTAGTAGCATTGGTGGCAGAGTTTATTTTGTTCTATTTTTTTTTTACTACTATAGAGTTTTTTTTAACTTGAAAGTGGAATTTCCTCCATCTTAGTGGTTCACAAGGGCATTGAGTATGTCATCCATCTTTAATGCACTCAAGAACCACCAAATCTTTGTATATCATATATTTTGTAGCTTTTTCTACAGTTATATTCATTATTCTGAGGGAGCCAAAAGCAAAACATGTCAATAAATTGTTTTCCGCATTGTCAATAATATTTTATTTATATATACATGAGGTGGATTTAGTAAGTCCATAGCCTGACAGGTAGTTATTTCCTGAATTTTTATCTGAAGTTTTCATTGTATAATGGTCAATTAGTGGAATTATAGAAAGCCAAGTGCCATTCCTCATCTTTGAATTCCTATTGCAGGTCATTTATTTGGCACTTTTATGTGTGTGAATTCAGAGATATAAAAGTTCACATATATGTATATCAAAGTGTATATAAGGGAATACATTTATATATGCATGCATGTGTGTCTGTTTGTGCTGATATACGTGTATGTCTGTTCCTCCAGATATAGATGTGCATATACACATCGTTTTTTTTTGTGTATATACATTTGCATGTACATATATATATATATATATATATATATATATATATATATATACATTTGCATGAATAAATATGTATTTATTTATCTCATAATAGAAATATGTATAACTACACATTTCATATGCACATATACATTGACAGAGTTATACGCTTGTTGCTGCATGGATATGATGTATTCATATCTGTATGTGCATAAAAGAATGTATATGGAGAAAAAAAATTTGTTGTTGTTTACATGTTCAATGCTGAAGGAGAAAATGTGGATATTTCTGTGTTTGGTTGTTTCGTGGGAGGGAAGGTGTTTGTATCCATGTAAATGAGGTTAACATTTGGTTTGAAATGAGAGGCAGGATCAGTGGGTGTAAGTTTCCCATCTCTATAGGTGTTCGGCTTGTCTCACATATTAAAGGTAGTGAAGGGCTAGAATGGTCATTTCTCAGGGAAAGGTGGATTTTGTTATTTTTATTATAGGATGGAGAGGTGGTGTATAGCATTTGATGGATAGGTGTTGGTGTATGTGGGGCAGGGTGGAAGACATATATTGTTTTTATTTATTTATTTTCTTTTTGGTTGATGTTGGGTAAGACTTCCTTTGCATTTCTTAAAGAGGTGGTGTATGTATGATTGTACCATTTTGTTGAATAGACTGTTGGTTATTAGATACAAAAAAAGATTTTTGAGATGTAACACCTATTTCTTGACTTTTTCTCTTCACCTTCCAATCGTCATTTTCATTTACATTCAGTTGGATCACTTCACATCCACAATACAAGCATATATATATATATACATATATATATATATATGTATATGTATATGTATATATATATAAATATATATATATATATTCAAATACTTCTGGTCTGGATTTTGTTTGGTTGTTTTAACCATTATACCTGGTTTAGTTAGACTATTTCCCTAGTCTTTGTTGCTCACTTTTTTTGCAATATTTTGGCAGCCTTCCGAGGGTGTCAGTTTTGTTCCTCACAAAATAGATCTGCAAAAACCAGGCCTGATGTATACGTAAGGATGTATTCCACAGAAACTAGTTCTCATATTCTGAAACAAAACGGATATCAATCTTTTCTCGTCTGTCATTGGGCATAGACCCTCCCCAGGATTCGCCTGATCTCTCTATCATGGATATTGCAGAATTAAGACTCTCTGAACATCTGATTCATGTATTTTGCTAGTCTTGGTTTTGCATATGATCTATGGGGATCCATCTTGTAAGTTGTGATGTTCATCAGTTGTTTTCCATTCTTGCAATGTGACCAGCCCATTGCCATTTGAGTTTTCTTATGTATTATATGATGTCTCCTTTTTTTTCCTTAATATACAGTGCTGTCCTGTGATATTTCCATGTGAGGTTGAGCATGAGTCTTTAATATGCATGTTCTCAGTTTTAGGGTCAGTTTCCTGGTTAGGTTTGATATTTCAACTCCGTAGGTGACTATCAGGAGGATGCCTTGGTTGTATACCTTATTTTTAGGACTATTGGGATTTTCATGTTCTTGAAGGTTAAGCTCGCTCTGCTGTAGGCTTGCCATCCTAGCAGAGACTTGAAAAAATTTACAAGGAAAATAGTTTGAGTAACCCTCATAGAATGATATTCAATGGATGAGGATCCAGGGGGAGATGTCGAGGAAAAAGTAATCGCCCTGTTTGTGCAAAGCACAATTGAAAATCATTTTTAGATCTCTATATGAAAGAAATTTCATGAATATTGCACTTAAAAAAATTAATTAACCTTAAAAATGGTTGATATTTAAAAAGTGTTTTCTTTTTCTTGTATATACTGATTTTTCACATCAGAACTCCCAATCCTCACTCAAAATGTTTTTTCATTCAGACTTTACCCAACCGCACCCTAGTTTAAGCACCAGGAAAAATATTAGTGTGTTTGAGTTCATTGTTATACATATGCAGTAAAAAAATATTGATTTTTACCTAAAGTGGCAAATAAAAGAACAACATCTCCATTATTTTACCCACAAGTATTCACTGATTATCTCCACTTCCCTTGCTAATGATGGCAAATAAGTTCAGACTGAAAAATACTGATATCTTTTTAATTCACAGAGCAGATATACGAGTGTTTTTTTTCCTGTATCACAAGCAATAAAATTCTAATCATGATATATTTTGTAAAGGGATTTTTTGGTATAGATATAAATGTTTTCACCAATTAATGGTGTTTACTTTTTTGCTTTATGCGATTTTAGTTTCTGAAAGGTTTTTATTGAGACATTCTACTTTCAGATAGCAGAATAAAAAAAAATGCTGACCTTTTTCCAACTCACAGAACATTCACATACACACACACATCCGCATTTTTTTTCTGTGGTATAACAAGCAATTAATTGCTAATTATGTTATAAAAAGGATCATTTTGTACAAATATATGTTTTCACTAATTCCGGATCACAAGTCTGAGACTTGTTTTGCTGACATGACTAGGAATGGGCATTCTAATATTCCCAAAGCTCTGGATTATGGCGCCAACACAAATTAATGATATATTCAAACTGTCTGCAATTCTTTGATTCCATCTTTTATCTTATTCCTACTGACCTTAATATTTTGTAATGTGGAACGGACAAAAAAGTCAAAAGTGCAGAGTGATGGTCAAATGAGAGATAACCACTAAACGCTGGATTTTTCCCCTCCCTCTTTTTTTTTTTTTTTTTCATTTCAAGACAAAAGTCTGGAAACTTAGCTATGCAACTGATAGAGTTTCACAGAAGCAAATTTTGATGAGAAGAAATAATTCTACAATACATTTTTGGACTTGAATCTAAACTTCTGTCAGCATTTAAAAAAAAAAGCTGGATCATTCTGAAGAAACAAAAATAAAAACTGTGTCTGTTGGATTATGAATTGTTCATGTTGTCTAGTGTGGTATATTTTGGCTGTGGTTTGAGTTCAAAGTTTTGTTAAAGTTGCACAACAGAGTTTTTAACAAGACCAGCTGCTTCAGGGTCAAACCACTCTCTAACTTCTATTCCAACTAAAGATGATAACTTTTGTATCGTATTCATGATAAATACAAAATTATAAAATATATGTATATTTTTGTGTAAAGTATTTAATAGAATGAATTAACCACCTGCGTATACATACAATAAATTCATTTTTCTTGTTATTTAAGATTTGTCAATTTAGTACAGTCAGTAAGACGGCCTTCTGGTGACTCTTGTTAAATGTGAATTTCACAAATAAGTTTACACCTCTAATTTTGGAGAGGATTCTTTATGTTGTTATGTTATGGTAGTAAAATAAAATCAACTCTGCTTTTGGAGTTTGACAACATAAGTCTAGAGGATGTGTAAAATAGTAACATTATTTACTCAAATGTTACCAACTTGGAAAGTTTAAACAACCATTAGAAGAAAGAATAATGAAAAGGTATTATATGCTTATCAATTATGAGTTTCAGTTCTTTTTATATTTCTTATCCATTATATGTTTTTCTCTCTTTCAAAATAAATTTGAAATAGAGATTTTCCTTTTAAACCCTTGTGAAATATAAGGCACAATTTCAATAAAGCAGTTTTCAGCAATCATCAAATATTCTGTGACCAGTTCATAAAGACAATAACATACAATACTGATAGCCAATGGATATAACTTGTAACAATTTTTCAAATATCTCAGAATTGATTCAGGGATCCTTTGTTCCAGGAGATAATGAGATGTATTTGTATAACTGGGTTGGAGGGATACAGAATGGTTGCAGTCTTTTCAAACCGTCTTCATATTTTATAGATATCAATTATAGATATACTTATTCAAATACACACTGAATGGAATCCTCTCTCCTTGTGTCCATTCTTGTTTGTACCCGTCTGAGACATTTATTTGCAAGGTTTGTTCTTTTTTTTTTGTTCGCAGTGCAATCACAATGCCTTATTGGGAAATATATTTCCTTTTATGTGGGTCAAGAATTTTTAGCCACGTTATATCCATAGAAAAATACGGAAAAATGAAAGAAAAAGACCTGAGACTATTTTTTGTTTCTATAAAGACATCCTACAACTATCATTGTATATCCTAGAATGGCCTTCATAAATCCTTTTGCCTGTTATGATATTCATTTAAAGACCCAAAGATAAGAACAGAAGTCATTTATGTCTTTCATAAAGGTTACAAAATAATCTTCAGCTTGACATTTGTACTGATCTCTGCCCTTTTATTTGTAGGATTGCCTTATATCTTTTTTGTTTGAAAATTTATGAATTATGATCAACTCGTCTGCAAAACATCTCATCTTAACTAACAATATTTGAAAAGATTTATGTATGTATCTATATCTGTCTGTCTGTTTTTATCCGCAATACCCCCAAAAGTTCTCAATGAATGATATTTTGTGGGAGGGTTGGCCATAAACTAAAAAGAGTTGATTGAATTTTATTATGGATTCAGGAATTGTTTTATTGTTACCTCCCCTTCATCATAGATGTCTGTCAATGCAATATCTGGGAAAGTTCTCAATGAATTTCAATAACATTTTCTGAAAGGATAGGTTATGGGGTGAAGGAGAATCTGTTGAATCTTTTGTTTGATCCAGGAATTTATTTTTGATTGACATATTTGAAAAAATAAATTTTCTCATACATTTATATATCCACTTATGTTTATCAACATTATATCTTTAAAAGTTCTCAATGATTCCCTCTGACATTTTGTGAGAGAAGAATTTTTTGGCTGCAGAAGAGTTGATGACATTTTTAGGCACATACAGGAATTTTATTACAGTTAACTCCCCTGCGTCGTAGCTATATATGAAGTGATTTTCATTCAGTTTTTAGTGATTATGGCATTTTTCCTGTGAGTGGTTTCAAGTTTTTACCTGTAGCATTTGGTCTTTAAAAGAATGCCCTGAATTCTAAAAAGAAAAACTCGATCACATATGCAATTAATTTAAAGAGAAAAATCCAATATGGCATTCACTTTGTAGAATTTGGTTTATATATCAACAAATTTCTAGACATGTAATTCTTGAGTTGATACATAAGTAGAGTTTTCAGTAATCTAGCACTATTGGGATCTGAGATGTGCTGGATTAGTGAAATGCCAAATCACAGAAGGATTACCTCTAAACACTAGCTAACCGCATCATACCTCTAAAATATTCTGTGAATCAGTACAAAAGTAGATAATGAGGAAACAGAAACATTAAAAGAAAAGTAAGAGAGATTTTCATCAAGTACCATACAGGCACTCTAAGCTAAGATGATGCTTGAATTGATGATGCCAGCCATCACTATAGCTGCGCTAATAATATAGATGTAGTTCTTCATGAAAAGTTAGCACTTGTTCTCTCACCATATCTCCAGACAGGTCAACACGAAGCTCAAAGCACTTAACCAGCATTTCATTAGCACAGCAAGTTGAAATTACAGTGGCCTGTTAAATTTTGTATCAGGATTAGCTTAGGTTTACTTAATTTGATTGAACTACTGAGAAAAAAATGAAAATAATTTTCTATCATTTGTACGTTTTTAACATCACCTCAACAAATTTAAGATTCATTTTGAATTAAAAGAGTAATCTTCAGAATTATTGTATTCTTTCAAATTTTGCAGCCGCCAGTGCCAGAAATATCATGTTTTATGTGAAATTATTTTTCTCATTCATTTTTTTTTCCATTTGAGTTTAAAGTCGGTATTAAAATTATAGCCAGAAGCCATTTCAAATTCAAATTTCCCAACATTTTTTATTGGCACTATTTTTACAAATTGTCAATTCAAGAAAATCTCACTGCTCTTTTGACAGAATGCCACATCTCTTTGGAAGTGAATTGTTATTGTTTTGTTGAAGTAAGTGATTCAGTTTTGCTTATAAGATCCATCTTGTCAGTTTCACCGAAGCTGCGACAGCAATGAAAAAAGTGAGTGTCATTATATGGCACAGAAGAAGCATATCCATAAAAGCAAACCTGTTCATGTTTGATTTTTTTTGTCCTTTTTGTTCTCTTATGTGTAAGTGGTGGAAATGGGGGAGTCGAGTAACCAGGTGGATACTTACTTCTTAATTTGTGGTTATTTGTTTGTTCAATGGAGACAGTACTGTATACCTAGTTCTCAAAATCTAGACATATTATATATATGGTTCCACAAACCCTGGCTTACTGTATATATAATTCCCAAAAGCCATTTCCATCACTGCTTATATGGCAGTTAGACCTGATCAATGAGGCAACAGGACAACAGTTGTATCTGGCATGTACTGTCTTCAGGCCCTCCTTGGTGTCAAGTGGTTTCAGCTTGAAAGGAATGATATCATCTGCCAACAAAACAAACAGATCCCCACTTCTCCATTGATCACCTAATAAGGAAGGAAGTCTGGTTATCTTGCAAATGACGTCTTTAATCTGGATACAAAGAAGCGGGAGGTGATATAAATAAATAATCTGATGCTGATCCAAACAACTTAAAATTCGACACCTTCTGGGCTGAATATTTTTATTAAAAACACTTCTTCCACTACATTGTAGAATGTGTTAACCATTTGGGTTTCAGTTAATCATGATCTTTCATGTTGGGCAGATATCTTGGAAGCGGGGTAAAGGTATACTCACAATTCATACATAATTATAAGATGGTTGCTGCATTCATTCGATGGTACCAGGAATTTAATCTACTGCCTTCTGCATTTGAGGCAAATGTACTTACCATTACACCATCTGCGCAGACTCTGAGTAATATATCTGGTCAATATAAACTTCATACAATGGCCAGTAATTGAGTAATCGCAGTGTATACAGACAAAGATTTTTTCATCATGGTGTGATTCTTCTCAAAAATATGCTGGGGCAGAAGTACTCGAGACAATCTTAATTGAACAAGATTGTTGTCATTCAAATGTCCATGTATATTTAAAGTTACAAATGGCTGGAGTAAGGAAAATGTGAGCTTGGCCAGGATACCCATACATTTGCTAGAGTTTTATTTTTATGATACTTGATGGACATTATACACCTATATTTCTACATATATATTTTTTGTGTACATTTATATTTTTGAAAACATATACAAACGAACATGCATTGAAATCCCTCTCTTCATATAGATATATGTATTCTCATGCAGAGGTATTTATACTTTGTTTCTATCAATCAATTATTCTCTCTATGAATACATGCACAATACACATGAATACAGTAAACTAAATAGATATCTCAACTGAACGTATTCACATATCTCAAATGAATAAAACAGATTTATACATACACTCACACACACACACACACACACATATATGTATATATATATATATATATATATATATATATATATATATATATATATATATATATATCATTCTGTCGAAAAAATAAAACAAAACAGGAAGCTTCTGGTAGGGAGCCCAAAATCTGTCTCCAACAGATAAATTTCCAATTTTTGAAAACTAAAATAGGTGAAGAGATAATTATTCCAACATTTCTTTCTCCACAAGAAAGTCTTGTCTGAAGACACAAAGTCTCCAAGCAGACAGCTGACATGTATATATGCAAAAATGAAATCTATTGCTTGGATATAAACCAGAAAAGGATTAATTGGAGAAAATGGCTGACTCTAAATTCATCTTCAGCAGCCATTTTGATAAGCCATGTTTCTAATTATTAGGATTTTTTTTTTCTCATCAATTCTCAATTGTTCTTTCAATGCATGGTTGTATATTTGCCTGTGTATTTACAAGCTGTATACACACAGTTTTTTCCTCTATTCATTCCCCTATTTCTGCCTCTGATTCTCTCAAATTGTAGTTAATTATTATTCCTCAAGAGAGTATGTGCAAAGCCAGAGGTGGGATGTGGTACCCACATATCTCTTAACTCTGTGGGTGAGGAGGAGCTCAGGGGCACAATATATCTGAGGAACCCTGAAAAATCTGAAAAATAATGTAAAAAAATCTGAAAAAGAATTTCTTTTAAATCTAAAAAAATGATCCTTAACAGATTAATTAGGAGGTGCCTCACATTGCCACCGGTGAAGCCGTCAGTTCACTAGCGCTGTTTTTTCCTTTTTTGCATTTAGGATGATAACATGAAAAAGTGAGCATATCTATCTGCAAAAACTGCTTAAATGTATGAGTCAACATTGCATAAGTGTCTGAAGATAGCTTGTGTATGCATGAAGGCAGGATATGTGTATGGATCAGTATAAATGTATGGGTCACAGCAGAGTTTATCACATAAAATGACATATTTATGATCATATCTCCTGCTTTTAAAACTATATAATTACAGTTTTGGACATCTTCTCGGTTGAAGCCATTTATTTTCATGAGCTCAAATGACTTTCTCAAATAACGCAAACTATCAATGAGTATAAAAGCTCCTGGCTAATTGGTTTTTATTAGCAGCAGTTTGGCGCTTTGGATAGACTTTTTTGAGGATGTTTAATCTGATAATTGACTTCTTTTTATCAAATTATCACATTTAGTATTGAATTACAAATAACTTCACAGGAAACGACTTTCAATTCCCTATACTGATAGATACTCAGTCTTGAATGCTGAAGACGTTGCTTTGTATTTTTTATTCTGTTCATTTATTATGGCTGTTTCTTTTTAAAGATTTCATGAGGATGACTCATAATTATTATGAAATAAAGGATAATAACAATGTTCAAAGTTTAGCTTTTATCTATATTGCTGCAATACTTTAATGAGTTGTTTGTTTTGTTTTTTAAGTAACCCCTTTATTAACCAATTGATTCTTTTGTCTAAAAATCAAAATATTTCTAGTAAATCTGAACACTTATTTTGGTTTTCTCTTGCTCTTTTACAATATTCTTTCAAAGAGAGAAAAAGAAAATTATTTTTAGAATAGGAGACAAATTCTTATTTTAAACTTTTTGAGTTATTTTGCTGTGTATAAATGCTAAAATGTCTTCCTTCATCATTATTTAGTTTTTGACTCATATTTGATTAAATGAAAGTAGCCATAAAAAGTGGAAAAGGGTTCTATCCCATTTTATATGTATGTGTTTATGTGTTCCAGCACTCCTGGCCACAGTGTTTTGTCTACAGACTTGAAAATTTGCATCAATACTCTACTAGACCCCTTCTGAGAAATTTCATTTTTCTACTTTTGGAAAAACATATTTGTTGATCTTTTTAAGGTTGGATTATTAACAATGTCTAGATTCTTTTGAAACTACAGATATCTTCACTCTATTTTAGATGGTTTTTTTTTTTGGAAAATGTCAGTAATATCATAAATAGAATTCCTATCTGACAATTTTCATTCTTTGATGGAATTTCTTCACATGACTTCAAAATTTTACGCTACAGTTGTTCAATTGTTGACTGTGAGGGTGAGTTCACTTTAATTTTAGTTGTTCTAATGTGTAGAGAAGTGAGTTAACAATGCAGATGGGAAATAAAGAGTAAGCTTTTTTTACTTTCAATCTGTACTGTTTATTTACTGTCTACGTAAAAAGCAACTGAAATCAAGAGAAAAGAAATACTAGTCAAAATAATTATCAAGAAGAAAGGTAAATCTTAAGATGTATGTGAAATACTATAAGAAATTATGCATGTAGAAAATTGACACTTTCCTGTAATGATATAAAGTGCTTGTAAAAGTTTCTATGATTTTCAACTGTGCATTCAATCTCAAAAATGAGTGCCGGGAACTTTTGCATACACCTAATAGACTTACTGATGTCATATTTAATGAAAGTGTGATATATTTTGCAAAGCAATGGTTGTGAAAAATTTAGTCTTCCAACCATACATCTGTTAACCCGATCATGTTGGAGAATAAACTGGTTTGATCAAATTGTAAAGTGCAGACAGATTGCATTTCTCCCAAAATCTCTCATGTCAAATGCTCTCTCCATCCATTAGATTATATTTGAATCAGATAACGAAAATGCTGGCTCTGTTTAAAGAACCCATTTTGGCAAAACATCAACATTATCATTAATCATGCTTGCTTTATGGACATAAAACATGCAGTTATCAAAATCATAATCTTTTATCTGATATTTTCAAGTATCACCTTATACCTTGATAAAATCAAGTATAAATATTATTAAAGAAGTGAATTATTTGTGATTTTTCTCTCTCTCTCTCTCTATCTATCTATTCACACACTCTCTCTTTCTCTCACTCTCTCTCTCTCTCTATATATATATATATATAAAGAGAGAGAGTGAGTGAGAGAGAGAGAGAGACTAGAAGGCCTAACAGCTTTAAACCCTTCAAACACAGACATACATACCTCAAAAAATTTCCAAAAAATTAATGTCATTTCAGTCAATTATTTCTCAATATCTGTTTACAAAATCTACATAATTTTTCCAGTGATATTAAAAAGGCTCCCCAGCAGGGTTGCTCAAATACCACCTCCCCTTATGCTATGACTTGATATATTGCTTTATCTTATTATTCATAATACATGTGGTATGTTATTTTGTATAGGACATGATGTGCGATAAAGAAGATAATCCAGAGAAGAAGGATATTATGATTCAAAGATTTTTTTGAATGATTGAACTTCTTGCTATTGTTTATGCTGTAAACAACGTTTCATCTGATACATTTTATGACTTTCTTCAGGTGTGCTATCTGACTATCGATTGTGAAGAAGCCTGTAGAATGGATCAGATATAGAATGGATTGGATGAAATGTGCTAACAGTACAAACAAATTTGTTCAACCATTTAAAACTGTCTCAGTGTTAATGACCCTTCTAAAATCTGTTTGACAAAGGATAATATGATTCGCATGAAACAAACGTACTAATGATATTGTACTAAGCTTTGATTTTGGTGAAATTCTCTTACAACCTATACTAATCTATTTTAAGAAGCCTACTTTGATGCTAGATGAACTGAATGAAGAAAGTAATAAATTCAGTCTCCACATGAACATTAAAAGAACAAATATCATGTACAAAGAACATATTGAACGCAAAGACACAACCATCAAAATTGAAAACGCAGAACTGGAGAAAGATGACTACTATATTTACCTAGGACAACAAATCATGAAATCTTCAAAAGGGGAAGAAATCAAATGGAGAATCAGGATGATAAGCTTTTTGTTGGGGAAACTCAACCTTGAAAAACAAGAAAATCTGGCTAGAGTTAAAAAGAAGGGTATACAATCAATAGTCATCTATGGAGTGGAGCTAAAACATGAAAACTTACCAAAAGACTGACTTTCAGAATCAAGCTCAACATCGCATGGAGAGATCAAAAGATAGCACAAAGAATCCATTAGAAAACTCAAATGGTTATTGGCTGGTCATGTTGCGAGAATATCAGACAACGGCTGGACATGTGACTCACAATGTGGATATCCAGAGATCATAAGTGAACATTGCCTATAAAATATAAGATGTTAGGATGAACTGCATATGTTCAGAAAGTATTGGCTCCGTGACACCCATGATAAAGATAACTTGTGAATCATGGGGAAGGTTCCAATGATGGATGCTAAAGGCTGCTGCTGATGATGGCATTAATTCACAACTCCATTTTATTATTAATTTTGACTATTTTTCACTACTTTTGTGCTGATTTTTATCACAATTCTCTTAGCTGATCAATTCTCTGACCATTTAAGTAAATACTGCAAAAAAAATTTTTATCATCAAGAAGCAACAAAAAAGATAAACTTATGATAAAATACAAAATTATGTGTGATAAAAAAATACTTAATCTCAAAGTCTCTGAACAACTTAAAGGATTAATTTTTCATGCGATATTTTAAAAACACCATTGAAACTTCTCAATTTATCTGTTTTTTTTTAAACCAAAGACTGTTTTGAAATGATGCTTAAAGTAGATGAAAGTATATCAAATGTTGCTTAGAGGATGTTTTTTTAACAAAATATATTTTTCCAAATTTTTTCTCAAAGTAATTTGCAATTGAAATTTACATGTTTTTATTCTTTCTTGACTATTTAGAACTTTTTTGAGATTAGAAATTTCTCTTCGCAATTATCAGTGTTATAATTTATTCTAAAAAATGAATGCCATAATTTGTGAGGGTGTGTCTGCATGGATGTGTGTGTGTGAAGAATGAGGGTAACTAAAAAAACATTCTAAGAATAATCAATACTTGATTAAAAACAAATTTCATGAATAATTTTGTTATTCTAACATTGATTCACACCATACTAAGAGGATTATCTGTTATATCTATATACACATACATATGTGTATGTAGATATATATATATCATAATATATCGACATTGATATATATCTGAGTATGAAGACATATGAAAGTATGTGAATAATTTTGTGTATTCAAAATCAACATTGGACTTGACATCAGAAATTATGATTTTAAAAAATTATCTCAATTTAATTTAAATTCAAACAACTTAGATAAGGATTAAAAAATTATTTTGCTTCCCAATATTTTTTCTATATATTATTCAAAAACATGAGTAAAGCAATATTACAACTTGACAAAAGATTCATCTGTTTCCTTTATCAAGAGATACATATGTGTGTGTGTGATATATATATATATATATATATATATATATATTTATACTGAGAAATGGATATATATGAACTGACAAAATGATATTAAATTGCGTTATGTTATACAGAAACATTTTTTGATATGATCTACTGTCATTATATTGTTCATGTATCACTTAGCCTAGACAAAGTTAACAAAATAAATAATTGAAGAAAATGAGGCTGCTGCAGGAATCAAATCTGTGACCAATCGGGTAGCTGCTTCAACATAGCGATGCTCGTACCATTGAGCTGAACAGCCACAGGTAATGCAAAAGTCCAAATAATTGCTTTTATATATATATGTATATATATATGTATATATATACATAAATATATATATATATATATATATATGTATAGAAATAAGAAGTGCAAGGATATATACATGATGAATGTTAATATTTTGTGCCTATCGCACTCTTCAATATCTAGAAACATGTTTTTTCCTGTAATTATGCAAACAAAAAGCCCATTTACAAATGAATAAGATATTTTTCTATGATTCAATCAAGTTTAATTGTTTTAGAAAACCTATTGACTTTTATCAATAATTACTATAAATGTTGAAGGACAATCTATCAGACTTAACTCCTTTTTTCCTTTATAAAACATGAGAATCGTTATAAAAATATAATATGGACTGCTGCAATAAATATGTTCATATAGATTTCCCCCTGGATTCACCATACCTCTCTATCATGGACATAGCAGTGCCAATACTTTCTGAACTTGTCAATTTTGTCTAGCCATCTTACATTTTGCCGACCACATTTCTACTTACGATCTCAGTAGATCCACATAGTGGTGATGTCCATCTGTTGTCTGCCATTCTTGAAACATGACCAGCCTGTTACTATATGAGTTTTCTAATGGATTCTATGATATTCCTGACTCCTCTTTTTTTCTCTAATATACTGCACTGTTTTATGATCTCTCTATGTGTTGTTGAACATGATTCTTTCTTGAGAACGTTGCATAGTTCTCAGTTTGACAGTCAATCTTCTTAGTAGGTTCCATCTTACAGCTCCATAGGTGACTACCGGGATGATGCATTGGTTGTAGATCCTTTTTTTTAAAACTAGTGAGATTTCCTTTTTCTCAAAGGTTAAGCTTTTTCTACCAACAGCTTGCCATCATAGAGATGATTCTTCACTCGATTTCTCATTCTTTTGAGGGTTTCAAACTCTGATTTTCCCAGTCTAGTTATTGGAAGATCATCTCGAGGCAGCCTGCAAAGAGTTTGTCTGAGTCAGTGTCACCTTGTCTAACTCAGGTAATGCTGTTAATATCGTAGTTGTAAATAAAATAAGTGTTGGGAATTGACGTACAAAAAAAGGTTTAGAAGATAACTTGCATTGAACCTCATGGCTTCATTTTTCAAGATGATGTGGAAATGAGATACAAGTGAAAATCTTGTCTGAAGCCATTTTATTCAGAATTCGCTATATGTTTGTATTCTTGAAAATTAGTAACACAAGCAATAGAAAATGTTTTTCATATATTAACTCTATATTGCTAAGATGTATCTTATTTGTTTGATAAACTTCATATTTTTTTTATTAATATTTCGATGATTTGTTAGTCAATCTAGATGTATGAATTCCTAAACATACAAATTGTGCAGTTGCATAAACTTCTGGGGAAATTCTTATAGTTATGAAGATGTTTCTTCTATTATTCATAAACCTAAAGTTGATTATTTCATATAAACATTATCAATAAAATGTATTCATATGTGTTTGTATATATATATATATATATATATATATATATATATATATATATATATATATATATATATATATATATATATGCATAATATGTATGTATGTATGTGCTTCAATAATGTATGTTAGTCTTTGAATATATTGAATATCTGTGTTTTTATACGTATATATCTATATATAGAGTGAGAGAGAGAGATAGATGGAGATCATTTTGTATTGTCTATGGTGCAATATTATACCAACTGAACACAGAAATTTTATTAATCCCCAATCTCTCCATCTAATCTAAAAATGCTTACATAAATCACGCAGTTCTTACTATGGTGTCAAACTACACCAGTCTGGAGATTATTGTCAGAACACCAACCTTTGCAGAAATCATGAACAGGGCTGGACTTGTCTAAATCCAAACCAAGCTTTTTAGTTGATGAGTTAAAAATGTTGAGTTTGGATTATTGTTTTTATAGTTTTAAGCAACATTAGAAGCTCTTGCCTGTTGTTGAATACAGGATTCATGGAGACAAAATCCAATGCAGCTGATTAACCGAGATTTTGTGAATCCAATGGATGTATTCTTGAATATATGCCCCTACCTTTGATCAAAGTATTCCTCTCTGCATAGAGTATAGTACCTGTGCACTCTGCTTAGGATAAAAGTATTGCTCCCTAGCCCTCTGCCTATGATTAAAATATAGTATCTATTTGCTCTGCCTACAATCAAATTGTTTCTACCCTGGACCTCTGCCTATGATCAGAGTGCAATATATGAGAACTTATTGAAAAGTGTTAGATACACAAAAATATTTATATGTAGATATCCATTGCATTTAAAATGAATGGATTTAAAGTAGTGGTCCTCCTAATTATAATGAAAACACTAACAGGTCAGGTAGGACACCCTATAAAAACCACCAAATGACCAACATCTTCTGGCAACATGTCATGTTGGGGGTAACCAATAAAAAACTGGAAGAAAGTGTTATTTCTCTTGCCTTTTGTTAGGTAGTGATCACTAAAAAAAGTTTTAATTTTTGAAAAACAAATATTAATGCTGCTGGGTGCAAAAGGATCAATTTAGCATAAACTTAGATTGCAAATCGAATCCATCTCTAAAAACTTCTTCAAGGGGTGAATTTTTAAAAAACAAAAAATTTTTTTTTTGTGGATATAATGATGATTAAATGTTTAAATTTTCAGTCCTCTAGCCCCATCAGTTTGACCTGTGAGCATGATACATGCATAGCCAGTCAGGCAGACAGACCAACTTGAAAACTAAAGAAACATATTCTGACAGTTTTGATGGACGGTTTCTAATAATAATCAAAATAAATTATTCTTTTATTGATGATAGTGTTTTCGGAAAAAGATAATGATTATCATTTGACAAATTCTCAAATAAATAAATATAAGACAGATCCTTTTGATAATAAGAAAACCGAGAATACAAAAGAAATAGAATCGACCATAGTGAAACGGAAGTAGAAAATGTCTTATTTTTCAGCCACTTTAAACTTGACTGATTTGCCAATACAAAATCCGAAGTATGTGATTGAAAATTCTCAAACCCTGAAGGAATTAACAACTGGAAAATGCACATTAAACAATATATTGACAAAAAAGAAAAGAAATAACAGCGACTGTTACTGGTAAAGCACTTTCGATCCAATTGTTGGCAAGAAGCCATTTGATGTGCGTGAGAAAAGAAATGATAGACAGATTTGCTTGGATTTGCCGAGAGATTAAGTTTAGGTAATGTTTTGAATGTCTGTCAAGAAATGGCACCATTGGTTGATTTGAATTCCTGAAAATAATGGCCTTGCTGGCATCGGAAATGCATTTCATTTGGCACAGGAAAATCATTTTAGACTGTCAGAGAGATAAAAACTTTTTCCAACAGGAAACTTTTTTGTTTGCTTGTTTTCTAATACTGCATCATTTTTTATTTTCTATTTTCTTTCCAAATTTTTAGCATTTTTTCAATTTCTTATCAAGAAACTCTTATAAATAATTGTTTGTAACCATTATATTCGAGTGTGGGTGTGTGTGAAGTGGCACAGTAGTTACTGACACGGGAAATAGAATTGGTAGACCAAGTTCAAGTTTTGGTCAAGGCTTTCTATGTTGACTCCATCCTTGATAAGAAATTAAAAATCTACAGCTTTACAGTTGCCATAGATAGTTTGAAGTCTGGCTGAAGGAAGAGGATTAGGCATGAGAGAAGCAGCTCATTGAAGAAAAAGTACTTGCTACGAAAATCGCATCAGAGTGGTTGTTTATATAAATAATTGTTAATAACTATTATGAAAGAACTCATACAAATAATTATCTATAATTGGTATGTTAACCCCTTTTTTGCCTGAAGTCAGACTTTTTTACTGATTTTAGTATGATTAGAAAAATGATGTAAGTGAAAGTATATTAGCTTGATTATTATGTTTCTTATCATATTGAGTGTCCATATGTATTTGATCAGCTTTCTTTCATAAGTATATTTTTTATGGCTAGAATGATATGTATAGGCATATATGGGTTAAAACTCATATAGTTATTTTATAACCATTATCTTAGAACTCATGTAAGCAATGTATATCTACTAGTTTTGCTGGAAAATGGATTGTTTCAGTTAGTACATGAGTGACCATATTCTACCTTCACCTAGAAAAAAAATCTTTTTCTTGAATTACACTCCCAATAGATTGGCTGAAACATTGTGTTGACAATATCAAAGATGGGAAGTAGAAATTTGATTGTCTGATCATAAATTGAAATGCACACAAGCATGTATCGTCATCATCATCAGCCATTGTATGTCTCCTGCTGGACAAAGGCCTTTTCCCACTCCTTTTATGATAGTGATGATTGCGCTAACCTTTTGCATATTCTACCAGTATATTTTCCTATTTTATCCCCCTTTCTCAAGTTTGGTCTTTTCCGACTGCATGTGTTATTTTTTGAGCAAAAATCAGTCAACCCTTTGCTCCATCTGTTGTCTTTCTTTCTTGCTCTAGTTATCTCCATTCTTGCCACATAATTACTTATAATATGTCTGTTACTTCAATCTGCTCTCAGATTCATGTTGATCTTTTTTTTATCTCTTTGAGTTTTTCCTAGAATTGCTCTTTCCATTGCTCTCCATGCATGTAATTTTCTTCAGTGTTTTTTCCCCTGTTTCTCGTACACTTTGTTATTACAGTATAATGTAAAAATTGTCTCATGTTGGGATCATCAGTTGTTTACTATGTAACAGTGTTAGGGATATAAAAAACAAAAGTTGTATTAACATGGCACTCCAGTATTGTTGATCAAACATGTGTACATATGCATATATCTAAATAAAAGATTTATACCAATTTCTTTCTTTCTATGACTACTGTCATTGGCTATTGAGATTGAGAGAATATTGGCAAAAGTATTGGCTGCTATGTATACTGTCTGTCTTATCAATCTATAAGAAAGAGCAATGGTTCCTCTGGGCTAATAGAAAGAATTCATCTCTTGGGAACATTCTGAATTTTCCTACTTTCTTGATAAACCAATGATCTTTTACTAGTTCATGTGTCATTCCATGATTGGTTCTGCTAGTTTTATTCCATCGAACATGTTTACTTAGCTTTTATTTGGTGGCATCAAGGATGGCAAGGTTTTGCTTGGGGTCAGACTTTTTATTTCTTGTTCGATGGACAGTGAGGCATTTTGTTTTTCAGGGGATAAGTTAGGAATGTAGTAATCACTTGTGGAGAATAAACAGAGAATTTTCACTTGAGAAGTGTACTTATATGTATATCTGAGAACATATATATGTGTCCAACCAAAAATAATATCAGCATGTACATATGTATATATATAATCATTACTATTCATTAGAAGTGCACTGCTGGACAAAGGCCTTTCCCATCTCCTTCCATGATGAACGTGTTTGCACATGTCTTACTGACAAACTTTTCTATCCATCTTGTGTCTGGTCATTCCTTACTGCATTTACAGTCCAATGGGCACTATCTGTTATCTTTTTTTCTCACTAGTTACCCTGTCCATCTCAATTTTTGCTGTTTGATTACTTGTACAATATCCTTTACCTGGGTCCTCTTATGGATCAAAGAATCATATGTATATATACATATATATATATATATATACATACGTACATACTGTGCCCATGTGTGTGTGTGTTAATGAATTATGTTTGCCTGGAAAGTATATTTGAATTTCTATGAAACTAATTTTAAGAAAAAAGAAAATTCTGAATTTGTTCCCGTAGAAGAGACTACTGCTTCAAAAAGAGAGTAACAAATGTTTTTATCAGCAAAAGTGATCCCTTTAAGTGGAATAAACCATAGTTATATTCACAGAAACAAAATATCCCACTTTCCATTAATATCATAGGACAAGATATGATGTAATTTTTTTTTAGATTGAAAATTAAACAATATACTTACTTATTCACTCTCTTACACATGAATGAAATGCCTGAATATGGTGGCCATTTTGAATACATAATGGTCATGATATTTGTATAAGATTGCCATAAATGTAATTTATATCTGATAACCTTCAAAATGATTTATGACTTCTTTGGGTTGAAAACTTAAATCCACCAATTATGTTCTTGTCCCCTTTGCTTCGTAACCCTGAATAATACCCAGCCTGAATGAATTAAATCTCCACGAGCACTCAAAATTGACTGATTGCACAAGCATTAAAGAGCTGCATAAATATCAAAGACATTTCTAAGATTTCCCTAACATTATGCATCAATCAACCTTACAAAAAGAAGAATCATTTGCAGCTTTACTTCAAGCGACTCTACATTGATTTTTTCTTGCATGACATAAATCATTAAAAACAAAACTAATCTTCTGATAATTTGATCTGGCAAAGGTGATGAACAACTCTTAATTTCTGTAATGATAAAAATTGAATTGTATCATCACTATCTCAGTTATTCATACTATATGAAAAAGATCATGGGAATTTTGGCATCTTCTACTTAGTCTTTTGCTGAATATGAAATATCTTTTAGAATCTGTCAACCAAATCTGTCACCATAGGTTTCTTCAGTTTCCAAGTCTAACTGGCTGGCTGACTGGCTATGTGTGTATTTATCACATGCACAAGCCACATCAATTGAGCTAGAGGGCTGAAAATTCAAAAATTTTCTCTTTATTATATCTTGGGGAAAAAATTTTTGTTTTTGGAATATCCCTTCCCCAATAGGTTTTTTAGAGGGAGGTTCAATTTACAGTGTAAATTCATGCTAATTTGATCCTTTAGTTTGTATCCAGCACTGTTTATATTTTCTTTTTTCCAAATACACACTTTTCTAGGGTTCACTACCCAACAAAAGGTAAGAGAAGTAACTTAATCATTGATCACCTTTTTATCCAATTATTTTTATTGATCTTGAAAGTTACCCGTCCTGCATCTTTGAGGTTTGCTCACAGGTACCAAGCAAGTTTGTGCAACAGTGACCTATTTGAGACTTGTAGTTGTTCGACACTATTATTGCATATTCTCGGGCTTTTTATGCAGGTGTTTCTGTGGGCATCCGTATTATAACATAGGCCATTATAGTTGTGTCACTTTTGTTGGGAGTGGAATAGTGTCACATCTTGCGCAGAGCCTTGCTGGAGATTGTGCTGTTTGGCAATCGGTGTCCTGTGATAACTCACTGATATTGCAGTGGCAGGCATCAAACTTATTCATAGTTGCCTTTGGAGCTACCAAGCTGTTGCAATAATATATCATCAAAAACATACATGTTACATCATATTGGTGCAGTCCATTGGTTAGAGGTATTTTTGATCCAGTGATCCAAATCTTCCAGAATGACTAGAAATCAATGTTGTCCAGTTGCCCTGATGCCTTTGGGAAAGGAACAAATCCATCTCTTCCACTAGGTCAGGGGTTAATGCCTGCTGGAATCATGTAAACTTCTAGAACCTGAGGCATGTGGTCTTAGAGGGGTGATTAGCTTTGCCAGGTAATTCTGTTAGTCTTAAGAAATTCTATGAATGTCCCAGCATGATACTGTAATGGTCAACTAGGTCATGGAATGATTTGAATCTGAAATTTCCTTTGAAATTTATACACATTTATTTGAAGGCTTTAAAATGAATATTGAATGAATTCATCTGTTTTATTAAGGTATGGCTAGATATTACTGTTATTCTGAGCCTATAGTTTCTGTGCATTCACTTCAAAATATTCAAATGATTTTTTTCTCAAAAATCATACACCCCATGGAAGCTTGATATGGCATGAAGATTCTGATTTATAAACTGGGACAAAATTTATTGAAACCTTATTTGCTTTTGTATCAGGAGAACATTGAGTATGTACTAATGAACTTGTTGGTAAATAAATTATTTTGTTATCTATGTTTATTTGATGAAGCATTGTAATCTATGATCATTAGCTTTTAACTCCTATTTACCTTCATTTAATGAAGCAGCTAAAAATTACAATGGAGGCAAGTAGTAGTCAAGAATTAATAATAATGATAATAGATTACAATACTTCATCTAATAAAAATAAGTGATGAAATATTTGCTTTTCTATTACTACCAGTTCAGAAACAAAAACATTCACCAGAAAGATCTAGACAAAGAATGAGTTAGATATGAATTTTTATAAATCATTGAAGCTTCTGCAGCTTAGATGCCAAAGCAGCTCATGTGTTTAACCAGGTTTCCCAATTGCAAGCAGGACATTACTTAGAACCTCCCTGATCTTATTCATTATTTCAAATTGGTGCTGTTTACTCTCTGCTGTAGATTGATAACCTGAATTATAAGAGGCAACTAAAAATTAAAATGTTGGTATATGGTAATCAAAGTTGAATCTATATGTTTGTAATTCATTGCACAGCACAGCACTATGTCGATCCATGAATGTTCATGATTGAAAATAGCATTAGTGTGTTGAGTCTTATCTTTTTTTTAATGTTTCATGCTCTTTTTGATGATTGTCATTTTTTTAATAGTATCTGCTGCAAAGATTATTGTTGAATCTTGGATTTTATGCCTGTTTCAGATCATTTTGTTAATCCCTTTTGAGATATTCTGACATCTTAAAAGATTGTGTTTTGTTGTGGGGGAAAAGCATTACCAAAAGTAGCCCCTGAAAACATTGTGACCCTATCTTTTATGATGAGGATTGTCAATACTGTCTACTAATGTGCACTTATGATTTTATATAATACTAGGTTTTGTAAAGAGATAGCTCTTAGGATTATACAATAGCATAAAAGGATAAAAAGCATCAAAATCAATATTCAATTTCACCGGAACCAGAAAATACATCATTTTCTTTATTGCCCTTGCCTGTCAAAAGAACAGGTCTGGTTAGTAACTCAATAGAAACTGTCTAACGTCTTTTGGCAGCATGCTATCTTGGGGTTGATTGATTAAAAAATTAGAAAAAATAGGTGATCAATGAATGTTACATCTCTCATCTTTTCTTGGGCACTGATCACTAAATAAAGTCTTAATTCTCAAGAAACAAGTGTGAATGTTGCTGGACACAAACCAAGAGATCAATTCAGCAAGAACTTATGTAGCAAATTGATTTAGAAAGAAAATTGATGATTGTTTTAGTGACAGCTTTGGTTGACAGTTTCTTGTATGTATGAATCGACTGAGATTGATATATAGATAGGAATATATTGAAATAGCTAGATGGATCTTAAATCTTACTTTCTGTTGGGTTTGACCAAGATTACCAGGTTTAACTATGGTTATCTTGGAACAATGACTATTATTCAACCAATGTAAAAAACTTTTTAAAAATCTGTCTTTTATCCAAGGGACAAAAGAGTATTGGTAAATGCTGTGTAGCTGGGTTTCCTGTTGTCTTAGAAGCGATTAATTAAATTGATAGTGAAAAGGGGTAATCAATGAATAATTTACTCCTCTTGCCTTTTGTTGAGAAGTGATCACTAAAAATGTCTGCATTAAAGAAAAAACAAGTATAAATGCTGATGAGCACAAACTAAGGAATGAATTTAGCATAATCTTATATGGCAAATTGGACCTCTACCGTAAAGCTATCTAGGGAGGGGGAAGTTTAAAAAAACAAAACAAAAGTTTTTTGTAGACATAATAAGGAGAAAATGTTTGAATCTTCAGTCCTCTAACTCCATCAGTATTACTTGTACATGTGATTAACTCATAGCCAGCCAGATTGTCTTAAAAACTGAAGAAAACTATGACAGTTTGGGGTAATGTTTTGCAACTGGGATGAATAAATGAATAGATAGATATATGAGTTAAATATGAATAGATAGAGATAGATCTCAAATCATACATTCCATTGGGTTTGGTCAAGATTTCTAAAACAATGACTTTCTGTTTTGCCAAGACAAAAGATTTGAGAGTTGGTCTGTCTTTTATAAAGGGGGACAAAAGAACATTGTAAAATGCTGTACGGCTCAGTTTCCTGTCAAAAGTTTCAAATATTTTGCATGCTCAACGAAGTAAAGAATGATAAGAATTTAAAAAAAGCCTTTCATTATTTTTTTTTATATTAGTCTTTTTTTGCTCTCACTTAATCTGTCTGCAAAATCATTGAAGTCTTTCTTATTTCATCTTTGTTTGATTGTGACAGAATTGCAAAAGCTGAAAGCAAATAAAGACAAAGAACAAACAACCTTGTTTACCATTGGAAAGCAATGAAATGGTGGGAATCTCAATTTCTTTTTTTTACCTCTGCCAAAGAGACAGATATATTCAACCAAGTCTGTCCATCTGCTCAAACATCAGTCTGTCCACTGGTCTGTCCTTGCTCAATGAATCTAAATGAGATTTTGTAGGCAATGGGTAAGAGTAGACATGATTAAATTCTGGGATGAATCCATGAATAGTTGCCACCCCTGCATCGTAACAATGCATCACTTCATATGTTATGTGCTCTTTGAGTGCCCACCTCCATTTTTGTTGCCTAATCACTTCTATAACATCTTTTACATTGGTTTGCTCTTGGATCCATGTTGACCTCTTTCTATCTCTTAGTGTTATTCCTAGCATTGCTCTTTTTATTGATCTTTGTGCAGCCCTGAGTTAATGTTCAAGCCAGTTTGTTAATTTTCATGCTTCACACCTGAGATCTTACTTGTTAGTTTTATATAAGAGAAAATTGCTTAGGAAAGTAAGCAAGCTTGTCATTGTCAAATCCTTAGGTATTCAAAATCCAATTTTATCCATATTGCAAGGTAAATTGTTCATTAGAACAACAGGTGGTACTGAAATTGGCTCAGAATTTTTTCTCCAACTCTTCATTCAATAATTGGTGTGGCAAATACAAGTTGCACCTGTGGGGAAAAAGCAAGTAGACTCTGAAAGATAATATAGAGAATTTCCTCCCGGTTTGTGTCAGAAAATTAAAGAATATTGGAAAAAAAGGCAATGGGGAGTCCAATTTTATTACTACCACATGATGTAAAATGTCTTTTTTGGCTTAAGGATGCCCCCCTTCATACATATGAAATGTAGGAAAAATACTAGAGGAATATAGTAAACACTTGTTGGTCTACCCAATATGCCGAACTATATAAAGAATCCAGTTTATTTATTTTATAAGATGAAGTATTGTAAGTTGGATGACCGATACTGAAATACAAGTTAATAGCAAACATGGTGCAGAAGAGAGCTTTGATTTGGACTTGCACTCACCATTAGTTCCTGTAGCTCAGTGGTAAGAGCAGTCAGTCATCAACTGAACAACCCTTCTACATTCCTTAATCATGATATGTGCTGTCAGTTTAGTTACTTATTGCTGGAGCAAAATAGGCCTGAGTTTCGTTTCGATAAAATAGAGATGGTGGTAAATAGAGGGAAAAATTGATAATAATGATTTGAAATGAATTGTTCACGAGGACACCAAAAGAAAATTATACAATTTCTGCCAGTAAGTAACCTTGGAATTAAGGGTTTTTTTTGAGGAGAGATTTACTTTTAGTAACATTTTCTCTATTTTTAGTATTAAACATGCTACGGTATTATTTTTTGCATGTGTATACGCACACTATAGATATGAATTTATTCAGTAACAAAGCTAAAAAACACGCATTTTAACTTTCAAGAAAACTCTCATATTACCCTATCTATGACCTTTCATGGTCTTATTCATTTCATTTAAAAGAACAATATGAGCGTAGAAAATACTTCTACAGTTGTCTGAGTGTTGACTGAAGAAGTGTATTTTCTGACATTGTCTCATTTTTGGCTCTGCTAATTCTGGGTGTCTGGTTGCTCAAAGTTAATGAATATTTCAAGTAACTGAGTATAACAATTGTCCTTATGTCTCCAACGATTAGCTGGTCATCTTAAAGATTAGGTGAACTAGAAATGTTATCAGATTCCATCACAGAGAATGTATCAACAAATCTCAAACCTTTGGCAGAGAAAGTGTATTTTCTGACATTGTCTTTTCATAGGCTTTTCTTGGTTGCTTTCACTCTTAATCTGAGCTGGATTAGCATCTATTTACTTTGATTCTCTTAATAGTAATACTCTCTGTATTTTTTGTGTATTGTTTTAAGATCAAAATTCTTTTCTCTCTTTGCAGGTAAGTGATCTTTTGAGAATCCAGTCCTGAAATTCAAATGAAGAAAAATTGGAGAGAAAATGTCTGCCAATCAGGTAAAAAGCAGAATTTGATTGGTTTTCTTTGATCATCTTATTCCCAGAAAGTTTATCTCTACAAATTGGAACAGGAAAGATTTTTTAATCTAATGCATAATCCAAATTTTTATTTGCACTTGTGGAATCTTTTCAAATTAAATGTCTATCTCATAGCATACACAATAATGTCAGTGCCTCACCTGAAATGAAACCTGCGCATACTGAGGTGACTCAACACATGTGAGCCACGCAGCAGCTTATATCTTGATGGATACAAGAGGGCCACCAAGGCCTCATGGATGCAGCAAGGTCCTGCTAATGCTCTATCTCGATTTCTATAATCTTGCTTTTTTCATAAAATGTCTTGAACTTGTATCAGATTTAGGTATAAGTATTGAAGGTTCAATTGAAATTGATGTGTTTTTGCCTCTCCACTCTTTCTTGAAGATTTCAAACAATTCAAAATTGAATCATTTCAACTTTCACAGAGATAACTTAAATTCATTTTCTTAGATAAATCATAGTCAACCATCATGAAGTTTTGACTTATTATTTTTTTCATCTTAATTTTAGTTGCTTTTCAATGCTACAACAAAAACCACCAGTCTACACCTGGATCCTAAATGACAAGAGATTATCTTTTATTTCTGATCCATGTTGTTTACTAATGGCTGCAGAATGTTGGTCTTTGTAATACCATTGAAAAGTAATGAAAACCAAGATCGAAGAATGGGTTGTCAAAAATTAATATAGGAAGAGAAGTTGCTTTAATTATCTAAGATTTTTAAAAATTACTCAAATATTGTAAATGTTACAGTTACAATAAAATCAAAGGCTGGAGGGTTTGATTAATTGTCTTGGTATTGATTTTAGATAAAGTATAGTATATTTTATTATAGTTTATATTTTGATTTCAAAGCTCATAAAACTTTGTTTTGCAATGTGATTTATGCTGGTTTTATCATTCTCAGTTGCCATCAAATGATTTTAATATATTGACATAGTATTAATATATTAATATAGTATTATGGTATTGATATAATAATATATCTAATATTGAATATTGGATAAATGTTAAGCATTTATTATGTTATGTTTTATAACTGCAAGCATCTACCACAGTGGAATACTCGGTACATTCTCCAAAAAATCATTCATACTAATTTTTTGATGCTCTATCATTTTACAAGAATATATTCAAAAAATCTTTATCCATTCCTGAGATGCGATAAAAATGAAATGATCCTCATTTATAAGGATGGGAAATAACTTTTTTTGTATGCTGCATGTTAGTTACATCCATGTAAGCAAAGATTACAAAAATTACTTTCTTCAGAAAAAACCATAATAATTTCCCAACTATCAAAAACCACAACACTTGCAACATACACAATAAATCTTGAAATAATGAGCTATCCATTAAGGAAAACCACATGTTTGTATCTTCATTAGTTTCCAAGTTTGTAAGCTTAAAAAGCATGACAAATGACCGGGTAAAAAAATCTAAATGAATCCTCAGAACACAGGTTATTGAATGGTGAAAACTGCATGCTTCTATCTTCTGTAGTTTTTGTGATATGTCTTCTGTAACCAATACCTTTGATAAGAGCAAACTCATCTACGGCTTTGTCGTGATGAAAAATCGAGAAAATGAGTTACATATAGGGACATAAATCAGGGCCATGATTGTAAAATTGAGGGAATTTTTCAAAAAAGAAGCAGAATCAAAAAGAAAAGTTTAAAAATCTGACCATTGAGGAAATTTAATACAATTGTATGTGAACTGAGACCATAAAGAAATACAATTGCAAAACCAGGAAAATCAGATTGAAAATTGAACCAAATCATAAAAATGTAAAATTCAATCTGTTGTTATGGATGGAAATAAACTCGATAAAAATGGTCACATGACCAATGTCTTTTGGCAGCATGCCATAGTTGGAGTGATCAATTAGAAAAATTTGAAAATGGGGTGATCAGTAAGTTACTTCTCTTGGTTTTTGTTGGGTACTGATCAATAAAAAAAGTCTGATTTTTTTTAAAAACAAGCATGAATTACATTGCAAATCAAAACCCCCAAGTAAAAAGCTATTTAGAAGGGTAATTTTCAAAAAACAAAATTGTTTATCCTAGGCATAATAGTGATAAAATGTTTGGACCTGTTGCTTCATTAGTGCAGCCTGTTTGAATGATATATATTTAGCCAGCCAAACTTGAAAACTGAAGAAACCTATATTGACAGTTGAGGTTGATAGCTTCTGACAGGTTCTAATATGCTGGAATGCAGTACAAATACATATTGATTTGGGCCATATAATTGCATTCAGAACAGCAAAGTTGAAATAATGTTGTTTCAGATTGGAATTTGGAAAATCAAAAGATTAAATTATTGAACAGATATTGCTTTTTAGTTTTATTGCAAATCATATGAGTTTATGTCAATTTTCTAAGCTCTATTTGCTTGCTTTTGAATGGGTCTAATTGTATATCTACAGATGTTTAACTGAGGGGGACTTTTTGGAAATGCCTGCTTAGGCTCCAAATGGAGGAGAGACCCTAAAAGCTTTATTGATAGTACTTCACCTGCTGCATTTCTACTGACAAATCTTGTAAAAGTTCTCGAGAGCCCATGAAGGAGCCAAGCTCCCAGGCCCCCAAATCTCTAGTTATGCCTATGTATATCCAGGTTTCCCCAACTATATTTTTGAGACAGCACTGTATATAGAATTGTCAAGTTCTTAGATGAATGCTGATCATTGTCTTTTGCAAAGAGCAACCAACATTCTATCTTGTCTTCAAGTTGAAACATACTTTCACTCACACTTTCCTAGGTATTGAGGGAACAAATTTCCACCATTTTCAATTTCTGTCAATATTTTTTTCACTTTCCGTTGATAATCCCGCTTTTTGAAATTTCATTGCTACTTAAGGAGATATCTACCAAATAAACTTTCAACTTTTCCCTGGCTTGAATCTTCACCAGATCCCATGATGACAATATTGGACAAGCACCCATTGTCATCTCAACTAAAAGAGAAACATATTTGATTTGAGACCTGTTAGAATAAATGAAATCAAGTAGATACATTGTAGGAAACAGAGGGTCTCAAAAGGGCATGATAGTTCACCTGAGTTCAACTGCTAACCTGGCATAGGATGAAGTCAAGTTATCTTGAGGTCAACCTAAGGTTAACTATGGTTGTAGTTCTCCTTGTACAGACTACTTTAATGAATGCAGAATCTAAAATGCATAAGAATGTGCATTACCGTTTATGTCTTTGTAGTTTAAATAGGTTTTAAAATGAAATAAGTCAATTTTGAAAAGAAGTGTACAATAATTTTGACAGTATTGTATTTATAAAGAGTGATAGCATTATTTTATACATAGCCTTTTAAACTTGTTTGCAATTCTTATCTTTAATTTATTAGATTTTCTGTTGAACACTTGGGACTTCAGAATGAAAATAAATAAGTGTGGCTGGCAGTAGAAATTTACAAAAATTAAAAATAACCGAAAATGTCATTACTTAAATGAAAATTGAAATTTCAAGCAACAACTAAAAAATGGCAACAACAACAACAAAAAGTGTAAATGAAAGAAAAAGTTCACCTGGAGCCTCAGTGTTCAGTCTACGTATATCAGAAACCATTCCTGCACTTAGGAGCAAGAGTGGGGGGGCGAGGGATGAGAAAGGGTGGGCGTGAAGGGGAACAGGAACGGAAAAACGGATCAAACTGACAAATATCTCCATTAATGAGATCACGTCATGCTGAGGTCAAAAGTGATCTACAATCATGCAAGAATTGCATGCACACAGCATAAATTTCCAAACAAGCTGAAAATATTCCACTGAGTTAATTTTCAACTCAATACATTTCATATATACTGATATATTGTATATATATTAATATATTTAAAACATTTCCATATATCTTATGTAATTGTTTATTTTTTATAAATTATATTTTATGAACCTTGTGAAGTTATTTCCATGACTTGACTTTCATCTTGTTTGTTTTTTTTAAAAAGTTTCTTTTTCTCTTCTAATATCTTACCATTTACCTATTTCATATCATCTATGTATAACATTTGCCAAGGTTCATTCAGGAAACACTGAATTCTTGCTCGAATCTTTAAATTATATATCAAACTAGAATTAGTGTTCTTACTAAAAGGTAAAAATAATTTGGCTAAGTACCCAAAGGAATCGTTAATTTTCCTTTTCTTCTGTAAATTTTTTTTAGTTATAATTGAGGTTTTATAGCCTAGGTTGGCCATACGTTCATATTTTTCTGGACTTATTCTTGATTTACATCTCAAAGTCAGTATTTATATATATGTGAATGTACATATATCAAAAGTGTAAAAAAGCATTTGATGGTGTATGACGTGGAAAAATCAACTTTAAGGTTAGTGGAAAAAATTGTCAAATTCTTTGATTGAATATGTTGGTAGAGAAGACGTTTTTCTGGGTAATTAGTATTCTTAAAGATGATATTAAAAGTTGGTTTGCATGCTGTCTAAGATTGAAACCAACACAATGTTCAATATTTACGAAGGTGAACATTCAATAGAAATGACACGAAGAGCGAGTCACATCTGTTTTTATATTCGCTGATCCCTCATCATTAAATACATTTTTGGAGTAACCTATGCAAGAAGCCATTTCAAAAAATAAATAATTAGTAGTATAAAATAATATCAATATACTATACACATAATACCTCATATAAAATGACAACTTACATGTATGACATAAACTATTTAGTGAGAAAGGGAGGTGGTATTTGATCAACACTGTTGGGATACCATGTTGATATAACTGTTTTATTTTCAAAATCCCCAAAACACTTACGTGGTAAACATCTGATGATCCCAACTAGAGAAAGTATACACATTGTACCTTAATAACAAAATATATGTTAAACAGGTAAAAAACACTGAAGAAAATTACATAAATTGCATTGATGTATATTAGGAAATAGGAGACTGAAGTGGTATAGAAAGATTTTTGAAAAAGTTTATTAATGTTTAGTGTTGAAATTTGCTGTAGAGCTTTCTAGACTATATATATATTGAAATAGGATTTGGTATCAACATTGTAAACAAGATGAAGATGCAGTTAGAGAACCATAAGAAAAAATGCTTTTTTATATAACATGTACAAGATACAGACCCGTAAGCTGAGAACCATGCAACGTGCACATGAAAGAATAATGCTGGGCCTCACATGGAGAGACCACAAAACAGCACAACACATCCGGGAAAAGACAAGAGTTAGAGACATCATAGAAGCCATAAAAAATCTCAAATGGCGGTGGGCTGGCCATGTTGCAAGAATGGCTGACAATCGATGGACATCACGACTCACAACATGGATTCCCCGAGACCATATGCGCAACCGAGGCCGGCAAAATATTAGATGGAGAGATGAACTAGACAGGTTCAGGAAGTACTGGCTCCGTGACGCCCATGATAGAGAAGTGTGGCAAATCCTGGGGAAGGTCTATGTCCAACGACGGACGCTAAAAG
This sequence comes from Thysanoteuthis rhombus, assembly GCA_963457665.1. Lineage (NCBI taxonomy): Eukaryota > Metazoa > Mollusca > Cephalopoda > Oegopsida > Thysanoteuthidae > Thysanoteuthis > Thysanoteuthis major. Next base: position 52,021,131 of record OY735218.1, read on the forward strand.
ACTGATGATGATGATGATGATGACAAGATGATACTTTGATGGCCATAGATTCAGAACATTTTATCTATAGCCATTTATGGTTCCTGCACAGGAATCTTCAAAAGTTGGAATGTTTTCATTCAGATTGCAGATAATAACTAGTCACTAAAAGCAGTTTGCAAACAGAGCTATTTCTTTTCTAATTCTATAAGATATTTTTGATAAAATACAAACATTTCTAAAAAGGAATGAAATTATTTTTTTGCAGTAGAATGGCACATTCATTAACATATCATAGATCTTTTAATGTCCGTTGTTTGACATAGACCTTCCCTGGATATGCCACACCTCTCTATTGTGGGTGTCACATAGCGAATAATATGTCATATGATAAAATGAAATGAGTCTTACTTTTGATAAATGATTTATTCAGAGCAATACCTGATAGCAATCAGAATTTTTAAAAATCAATTTATAATTTCAAACCTCTCATAATGATAAGTCAAGTTTGATTCATTTATATTTAAAAACTATAAACATCACTTTCTGAAATTAAGGTTGATAAAACATAATTTAGCACATATGAGACATCTAACTATTGTCTCAAATTGCCTTACCAAAGTAATCTGAATCAAAGATCATCAAATTTTTCTTCTTTGATATAATGATCAAATACAAAGCAACAAAACACTCAGCAAAGAGAGGCCTTCCTTCAGTGGAAGGAATTGCCTGGTATGAATATTCCAATACGGCAAGTGTTCCTTATCTTTGATGGTACATCTAAGACTAAAGAAATTGGGAGGAATCACCAGTAATAAACAAACCTTCTGAAAATAAAGCATCTCAACCTCAATGATACTTCAAAGACCCCTCATGAATCGAAGTGTGAATTTTACAAATGTCTATAAAATTGAAAACAATCTAGTTTCTTCTCCTTTATCACAAGCATGGATTGCCACATTAAAGAGGCATTTTCCTGGTCTTTTTAGTCACAAATCGACTTTTTATATTATCAGTCAACTTGGCGTGATAGATCATTTCTATTGCCAAGTATTACCAACTAAAGCTTTTCCTGTCCCACAGTTGATTGCAAATAGTTGTAGATTAGTTTCAATTTGTGAAATAATCTTTCAGCTTTGATGATTGTGACTGGGAGAGTTAGAAATATTCACAGTGCAATGGAGAAGTTTGGGAGAACACACTTCAGATTCATCTTTGTTATTTCATTCGAAAGAGATAATGGCTTCTGTATACTTGAGCCAAAATTGGGAGAATCATAAGCTTTCAAACATTTTGGCTCTCTGATCAGTTTTTCTTTTGATACATTGTGGTAGAGATCAGAAAAATCATTGTTTTTCTTTTCTGCATCACTTGTGGTCATGTATAATCAGTGAAAACCAAAAATATCCACAATCTTTTCCAAAGCTCTAAAATGTCTTCCTATTCTATTTTGAACAAAGCTTTTAATCTTATTAAATACTGAGCTTTTGAATTGATTAATTCTTCCCTCATCTGAGAGGTTAAGCACCAAATGTCAGACATTAGGATTCATTCAAAAGATCTTAGATAGTTCATCACACTTAAATTTCGGCATATATTTTGGGAGTCAGTCTGAGAGATTGACATTCTTTGATACATTCCATGATTTTTCCCCAGTTATTTTTAATAGAGGTGACAGCATATTTTTCTGAGGACCATTGAGCGTCACTGAGACTATGAGGAGAAGAATCAAGAAATTTCTTCATGATTTCCCATCGTTTGGGCTTAGACGGAGAAAAGACATAAACATTTTGTACCATCCTAAATAATGTGACTGCTGATATATAACATTTTGCTGCATCTTTTCGATAAAGATCGAGTGAATGGTAACCACATGGAGAATATATTGCCAGAGAATTCTTTTCAAGGATCAATGCTTGGGTGCTATTGTATTTCACCTTCATATTTGAGATTTATTAAAAATCAGTTGGCATGTGGAATTTCTGAAAAAATATTTTTTCTGACCAAAAAGATGGCCTGTAAAAAAAAAATACAAATATATGGTCCTTTCAGCTTTGGCACATAGTAAGTATATTTATACAAGTTAGTTTTTAATTCCAAGTTTTTTGTTTAACTGTCGATCAGTAAAATGAATCCACTGAAAGATTACTGACAAGCCATTTAATATTTTTCCCTTACAGAGAAATGTAACCATGGTATGAAAAAAGCAATCTCACAATTTTGAAGATGATCAAAATTGAAATTGGGAGATACTGCTCAGTGAAATTGATAAAATAGTTAAAAGAACTTGAAGGAACATTTTTAAAGAATGATTTGAAAAGCACAAATTATTATTCTATTCCACTTTCTTTTTTTTTCTCTTTTTCTGCTTTTCTGTGTATTTATCCTAGCTTTCTTCTACTTTCTTGCCTCCTTGTTTTTTTTTTCTGTTTTCCTTTTTTCTTTTTTTTCTTTTTTTTACACCTCTCCAAACCTGACACATTTTGTTAAGGTTATGTAGGTTTCTGAATGCCCTCAGTTGTAAAGGAGGAGAGTTGGGTGTAGGATTAGCAACACAACTCATACTACAGCTAAGAGCTTGTAACTCCACCAGGATACTACACGAATAAACAATGAACATACTTGCCATCACAGCAAATAATTACAACTGTAGCATCAAAATTTTAAGTCATATAAAATAATTTCATCAAAGAATAATTCATCATCGTCATCATCAGTCTGTTAATGTCCGTTGTTGGACATAGACTTACCCCAGGATTTATCATACCTCTCTATCGTGGATGTTGCAGAGCCAGTACTTTCTGATTTTGTCTAGATTATCTCTCCATCTCTTATTCTGCCGGCCGCAATTGTGCATGTGATCTCTGTGGATCCATGTTGTGAGTTGTGATGTCCATCAGTTGTCTACCATTCTTGCAACATGACCGGCCCATTGCCATTCAAGTTTTTTCTAGTAGATTCTATGATGTCTTGAACTCCTGTTTTCTCCCTGATTCACTGTGCTATCGTGTGATCTCTCCATGTTTGGTTGAGCATGATTCCCTCCCTCATGCACGCATTGCATGCTTCTCAGTTTGTGGGTCTGTCTCTTGATTAAGTTTCATGTTTCTAGATTCTGGAGAATCAAATTGTTATTGATGAACCTGTCAAAATAATATCCCAGTAAGGTCAAGAAGGCTTTTCCAAAAATAAAAAAAAACATTTCAGAAGGGGTCTAGTAGAGTGCTTGACTCCGATTTTCAAGTCTGGTCTGATCAGAAATGCTGGAAAGCACAAACACCAAAAAAGGGATAGAACTTTCCATCACCTTTGGTGTTAGTGATTGTTCAACTGTTTTTTTTTTTCCATTTAATACTATATATATTAGTGTATAAATCAACTGCAAAACTAAGATGTTCAAGTTTAGTCCTATATTTCCGAATTCATCAACTCACAGAAATTAGTCAGCATTGTGTCCATCAAGTTCATAAAGACTAAACCAGTGGTTCCCAAACTTTTGGGTGGCTATCACACCCTTGGTTCCTGGGTCACATAACTCATGTCCTCAAACAAAAATTCGCCAAAAGAGGGCCAAAAGTAGCCTGAAGCAACCAAGTGAAAAAATTGTTCATGAAACATTGCAATACTTCAGTACCCATGAAAAACAAGAATTTATTAGGACAAAGTCAATAATCCTGTATTTCAATTCCCAAAACTTTATTGACTATCAACCCCTTTGTACAATCCTTGGTCCCTCAATAAGCCACAAAAGAATAATAATAATTAAGTCGACATGCATTTCTAAAACTTGCCAAACTGAAAACTTCATTGCTAAATGCTGATTTAAAAGGCAAGTTTTGTCAAATTTGGTCATAAACTAGCCATGGTGGTAGCCCTGGTCTTTGCTTGCACCAAGTTGTGTCTGAGAATATATACAAGAAGGGAGGTTGCAAGTTGCCGGATGAACCGAAGGAGGAAGAATGTTATACTGAATTTACTCATTCACCCTTTTTCACTCAGTACTCTTTTGTGATTTTCTGAGTGACTTTAACCGTAAGCATGTGTCCTGCATGTGTGTGTAAGTGTGTACTTTTTCTCTCATCCCTCTCTTTCTGTGCATGTTGTCTATCTATGCAACCCCTTGGAGGCAAGGACCAGGGTGCCATTTTGAGTATTTTATGGCCGAATTTGATTGCCCCAAATTTCTTCCATGCGTATGTACATGTTTATATATGCGTGTGTGTGAACATCTAGATGATAAAAACAACTTATTTTGTTTTGATACTTCTATACTGACCCTTCTTTTCTTTAAAGTTCCCCCTATCTTTCACTATCCGCCTCCAATCTTTCCACCGCCCTAGTCTAAACACATCATTGGGGAAATTCCTTATGCTTAAAAAGTCTACTTATGTGTCGACATATAAGGTATTTATTTTAATCATTGAAAAGTGATCATTAAGGAAAGTTTATTTTTGTCTCCATTTAGAGGGAATTCTGATAATGAGCATTGCGGCCTACAGTTCCAGCCCCAGGCACAAATTTATTACAATGTTTAAATCGAAGAGATCAATACAAAGCAATTAATCGAAGCATGTTAATTTCATCTTGCTTAATTTGTGATCGGTCATCTATTATCAGATGACGGCTATTAGTGGATCGCTTTTGATTTAATTGTATTAAATACTTCCAAGATAACATCCTGTTATTAATTTTATAGTATAGGCCTCTCCCATTATAACGTGGGTGGATGGTGGACACCAAAATATTATTTTAGCTTCAAACAACCTAGATCTGGCTTAAAAATTGCTAAATCGGGCTATGAAATAGCTTAATTGGCAAGTGGTTATTGTGCCTCAGTTATAAGGTGGTAAGCTTTCTTGAACCCCAACAACTACATTAGAGTCGCTTGTTCTGGGTTACTCTGAACCAGTGATTACCAAAGTGGGTACACTGGAAGGTAAGATGGTGGTGGGATGTTGGAAAATGAGGAGTGGTGAGGGGGGTAAAGGGCAATAGATATGAATCGATACCTCCTACACATAAAGTTGTATGTCTCATGAACTGATTTTACAGTGGAGCTGTTCTTGGTTCAAACATGTCTGTTTTTCTAATTTTAAGAATTCTGTTAACTTATCTAAATAATTTCATCATCATCATCATAATAATTCAATCACTAGTAAATCAACCTCACATGGAGAGATCACAAAACAGCACAATATATCAGGGAGAAAACTGGAATCTGAGATATCATAGAAATATCAAATGGCAATGGGCTGGTCATGTTGCAAGAATGGCGGACAACCGATGGACATCACAACTCACAACATAAGCCCCCAAAGATCACATATGCAACTGAGGCTAGCAAGATGAGAGAGTTGAACAACAAACGCAGAAAGTATTGGCTCTGCAACACACACAATGGAGAGGTGAGACAAATTCTGGGGCAGATGTTGAAAGACTGACTGACTGACTGACTGACTGACTATTGATGATGATCATGATCATGATAGAGAAGAAGAAGAAGAAATCAATCTAAATTTGTTGTTGAGCAAAAACTCACCATTATGCTTTGAATAGCTCTTCTGTGAAATCAGCTTAATTTTTATGCAGAGGCACCAGCTGACTTTATGGGGGGACTCAAGTATATATATGCTATAAAAAGGAGCAGTTGCCTGAAAAAGTTTGGAAAACCCTGCTCTAAACCATCTTGACATTATCTCTTGATGATCACCATCAGCTCCATCACACAAGATGAGTGAAGTAACTTATTCATTGATCACCCCTTTTTTCTATTCTTTAATTGATCCTCTGAATACGTCATGCTGCTAAAAAACGTGGGTCACATAACAGTTTCTATTGAGTGACCAATCAGAAGAATTAGAATTTCTATGTGATGATTCTTTTTTTAGAAAAAGAACTAAACAGGAGCCTTTTGTTGCAAATGGTGCATAGGAGATATCTTTATCAGCAAAATTGTTACGTTTAAGTGGAAGATTCCATCATTATAGACAGGGAAATGGATGAAGTCACACGGTTCATTATCTAAGTAGATAATTTTCTAGTTTGTTTCTTATTTGTGGTGAGTCCCTCAACGCTTTTAGCACAACTTTTCAAATAGAAAAAAATTGATTTATTTTGCAAACTTTTTTTGGAATGTAATTAATTTAAAAGTCTTCATTGCTGAACTTACCTCCAAATAAAAAAAGGTTTTACTCTCAAAAAAGTTTTCTTCTCTGCTGAACCGTTATCAGAAACAGACAAAAGTAGTTAACAACCTTTACTCAACCAGGAAAAATTAACATTTGCCCACTTATATAACACACTACATGTATGTCTATTTTTTTTTTGTCAGTAACATTTATCAAGGATAACTATTAACTGTTAATTATAGAGTAAGTTTTCTTACTTCTTTTCTTTTAAATGCATTAAAAATCCATGTTTATTCTGGTAGAACATACTCAAAAAAATGCAGAAGAATATGATGCTAAAAAATGTTCACTAAAACTGTCATGATAAATTTCTCCAGTTTTTAAACAGGTCTATCTGGGTGATTGATTGGCTGGCTGGCTGGCTTGCTGGCTATGTATGTATCCTGCACACAGGATGTACCGATGGAATAGGAGGGTTAAACTGAAACATTTATTCCTTATTATTTTAGAAAAAAAATGTTTTTTTCTCAAAAATGAGCTTTTAGTTGGGGGATCAATTTACAGCATAAGCTTATGTTAAATCAGTCCCTTCCTTTGTGTCTGGCTGCATTCAAACTTGTTTTTTGAAAGTACAGATTGTTTTGTGATCACTACCCCAACATGGCATGATGCCAAAAAATATTTGGCAGTTTCTTTTGAAAACTATGCATTGGTAATTATGGTGGAGTTTTTTAATTTTTTTTTTTGCAAATGCGATGTATTTAAATACAATCATTATTTTTTGACTACATCGGTAAACTAGTACTTGAATAAAGCATGTAAACATTTGTCAATATCTGAAATTGTTCGCAAAAATCTCTATCCTGATCAAATGTCATTGATTTCTATGATTTCTGAAGTGTTTGATATTTTCAGATTCTTCGAAAAAAAGGGTAAATGCTATAAAAATATCCGTTCCTCGCATAAATGAATCACTGTAGCCTGTACGTGTACAGTGGTTGTGGCAGCAACTGAATTTTTACCAGCTTGAGCAAGGTTTCATTTAAGTAATTATGAGTTTTATATGATAAATCATATTCAAGTTAGGGTAAATGAAAAGAATGATACATGAAAGATGCCACTGTCTATTATGAGTTGCAGTAACACAAACTTCATAATGGCAATTTACACAAAACATTCATGTGACATGACCTGAGAGAAAATTATTTATAGATGGTGCCTGTATACTCATGCAAATTGTCAAGATTGTTACTCCAAAAATGAGACCAGGAGAGCCTAAAGACACCCTGATAGATGAGCAAAGACCAAAAAATCTGACCAAAACAATGTGAACATTTTTCTTTGATGCTAACATTGATTCTAATAGAAATTGGAAATCCACCAAGATCGGGTCAATTGCGGACAAATAGATTTGGGATCATAATTAATTTTGGACTAGTATTTTCTTTCATCTTAATTTTTGTGGCTTTTCATTTTATCAACTTAGACTGCCAGTCTATGACAATGAGTGAACAATGCAGATTGAAATTGATGAATCAGTTCTAAAATTAAGATCAAAGATATATTGGTCAGAAATTGATTTGTATTTAAACAAAGCATGTAAATATTTGTCAGTTCTGGGAGTCAATCTCTAAAATCTATACCATGATCAAATATCAGCAATTTTCATGCATCAAAGTGTTCAATACTTTTTATATTCTTTTTAACACTATTAAAATTGAACTCTTCCTGGCTAATTTTAAAAATAAACAAATGAAAACTCCAGATAAAATGTGTGAACAGAAGAAAATTGATAATTCTTTTCAAACATAAACTTAGTGATATTATTCGAATAAGCTGCTGATATGTGGATGCGTGTTATCAGATTTAGAGTATATTTTAAAATTCCCCAAGGCCTTTCCCATGTGCTTCTTGGACAACTGCAGTAACTCTAATCTTTGCCAGGTCTTACCGGATAACCTTTTCATCTCATTCCTTCATTTTGTGTCTGGTCTTTTCCTACAGAATTTACTGTCACATGGCACCTATCAGTTAGTTTTCAGCCCCATCTATTGTCACCTCTTCTAGCTGACTATCCAGCTCGTCTCCATTTTTCTTAAATTATCTTGCTAAATTATTTGTATTATAGCATTCACTCTAATCCTCCCTCAGATCCATGTTGATATTTTCCTATTTTATAGCTGTCCCTAGCATAGCTCTCTCCATGGCTCTCTTTGCAATGATTCTTTATGCATACCAGCAATGACATTGATACTATATATATATACATTAGATTGGCAATATGTGTATAAATCAAGTTATTGATAAATGTCATTAATTACATGGAGCTTTTAATAGATCATTAGGAGGTGAGAAGTTGCCAAATGGTTAACAGCACAAAAAATGGAATTGATGAGTTCAAACTCCAACTGAAAGAGTTTGCGTTCACTCGATATAAATGCCCTTGGAAAAGCCATGAATCTATCTATTTTCATTCCCAACTATTGGTAGATGGTAGTGCACACTGGAATCTGTAGCTATAGTTGGCAACTAGTCTTTGTAATGGACAACGCAGATGCTGTATCTGCTTGAAGAGGGATGAGCTCTTACCCTTGAGACACCCATGATGAATTCATCTATGTTACCCCCCAATGACCCAGCAATGGGTTATGGGACAAGAAAATTATTAAATTGCAATGTCTGGTCAACATATTTTGGCAGCATACCATGTTGAGGTGATCAATCAAAAAGTAGGAAAAAGAGGTGATCAATGAATACGTTACTTCTCCCAAATTATGTTTGGCATTGATCTCTACAAAAAGTCTGAATTTTCAGAAAAACAAATGTGAATACTGCTGAAGTCGTGAAAGGGGTTTAACATTCACATCTTTTAAGTTTCAATGATTTTTGAAAAATATCTCCAACAAACAAAACATATAGAATAGAGAAATTTGAAAAAACCTACTCACGGAAAATTATGTCTTTCAAATACCCGCCATTTTCCACTCTTCAAATTCTTGTTCTTTCAATAACATTCTACATAAAATTGTCCAAACGGTATCTGTTCCTCTGCACACATATGAGATTTTCATCATTTCAAACTGTATATGGTTTCCCTGTTCTTGGGTGATCACTGAGCCCAATTCTTGAAAACTTGCAAAAAAACAACAACTCATGGATACAGACAACACTGTCTGCAGGTTCAAACAACAAGGATATGCTCCTTGGGTTAAGGTTAAAGGTATTCAAAGTGAAATTTTATTATTTTAGATCATTGTCCAGTTGTGCACATTTCCATGATGAATTCCCAAGGGTTTCTTTACATACAACTGAGGAAAGAAAAAAAAAGTTATGATTGTTTTAAATCCCTTCACAACTTTGGTACCACTCCGTATTATTAGCCATACATACCCCCACTACTCCACAACCTCAATTTGTTAGTTCACTACAAAAAACTCTAGCTATAACCAGACTCAGATCAAAGGCCGCATGCTGTTACAAGAGAGAGACTGTATGTCTCTTTGACACCTTCAGTGCCTCACAATACAAATGTGTATTTTGTGGCATTTTGCATAATGCTGTTGCATAGTACTGTTCAAAATAATAGACTGGAGTTCAATTTGCAATCCAACTTTATGATAAATTAATCACTTAGTTTGTGTCAGCATTCACTGTTTTTTATGATTCACACTTTCCTATTGATCACTGCCCAACAAAAGGTGAGAGAAATAAACTTATTCATTAATCCTCTTTTTTTCAATTTTTGAATTGATCACTCCCAACATAGAATGCAGCCAAAGGACATTGGTCATGTTACTGTCTCTATTGAGTGATTAGCCAGTGATTAGCCTGACCCGTTCTATTTTATCATAACTATTATCACCTTTATGCTGGTTAGAGCAAATCCATCCCTGCTTGGGCATCATATATCTTATCTGATGTAAATCTCTATACTTCTCTGGTTATTTTTTAGGTCATCCTCTAGTTCAATTTTCAGTCTTTTAGTGTATATGGTCTTTTAGAGTGGGATCAAAATTATAATGTTCATTTGGTCACTTTTGGACTTTTATTCAAATTTTCTCAAGACAGCGAAATCTTTGAGAACAAGAAAATCCAATTAGTCTTTAGTCCTTAGAAGAAAAATATCCAACCAATGCATCCTCCCAATAGAGATTTAACAGGATTCAGGAATATCAAAGAATTCATTAGAAAACCAAATTGGCAATGTGCTGGCCATGTTACAAGAATGGCAGACAACCACTGGACATCATGACTCACAACATAAATACCCAGAGATCACGTGCAAAATCATGGCTGACAAAATATGGGATGAAAGTATTGACTTTGCATTGCCCATGATAGAGAGATCTGGCGAATCTTAGGGAGAGTATCTGTCCAATGTCGGATGTTAAAAGGCTGCTGCTGAATATGAAATAGCTATGGTAACTCACTAGACTCTGTTACTGCCTTGTGGCTCTGAGCTGAGTATGGGCTTATTTTGTTGCATTGTATGTTGCGCAATCAAAGGTAGTAGTGAAGATTTGAAAAAAAAATATCAATGAGTATCCGTAACCATATCAAAACACTTTGGTTAAGGGAGGCAGAGGGTCCAATTGCCAGACATATTACTTGGATTTTCCAAACTTTCACACTTCTATGACTGCCTCAAACTATACGATTTTCAAATTTTCAATGTACAGGAATCCGTTTATTTTTTTTCTTCCTTGTACTTGATGCTAATTATTTTAATTAATTTTGTATTCTAAACATCATGTATATGTCTTCTGCATATACAAAATGTGTGTGAATATACAGTCACATGAGGAAAATGGATCAAAATTTTGTGAAATCAATTACATCTACAATTAAAAGTAATCTTTCTAAGTGTATACATTAATCTTATTAAATCACTTAAATTAGTGTAATTAGAGATTTACTAGTGATAACTTTGATGATTATTTGCGATGAGTGAATCTCTGAGAATTGTGCTGATGCACTCTGATTATATTGATGCAAATACACTGTAATTATATAGGTGCATAGAAATAAGCTTAGATATGCATTTACACATAAACCTTTTTTCATATAATTATGTACATTAAGCAGTTTTTATAACTTCTGTGTTCTTATAGATACATACTCATTTTATATTTGATTACGTAGAAAATATATCTCTCTTTCTGTAATTTTCTTATTGAAATATGTAGCCCACTACCAACAGGCCAAGTTGGCTACAGATTCTTCCCTCTTTAAGTGTCTGTGTATACATATTTGTGTATCTCCAGGTGCTCCTGGTCACATTTTCAGGGCTACAACCATAAAAATTTACTCTTGCTAAAAATGTTTGTTTTTTAAAGTGCTTTTTTTGGGCCTCAACAGTCACTTTGGGTCAATAATGTAGAAATCTTGTGCTGGTATTTCAAATTAAAAATTTATTTTTTAAAGACAATTTTAAATAAAAGATCTATTGTTTTTTAGATGTCTTTTTTATAGATAATTAGTTCTGGCACATATTGAGGACTATGGTGACTCATTTATGTGAGGTACGATGTAATTATTATTTTCTTTCAAACCATCCCTTGTCCCTCAAAGGAATAGTTGCAATCTTCATTCGGGTTGTTATAAGGGCTGTCACTCTCGGTACGTTTGCGTAAAAATTGTTACTTTTGACTTATTTCGATATGTTCGATACTAAATTACAGTTTTGGTCCATTTTGGTAATTTCCTTTTGAATCTTGTTGAACTGTAAAAAATGGAAAGAAAAACTTTATTCAAATGTAAATAGCTTTTTTTGTTTCTTATCAATAAATAAATATATCATTATTTATTTATTAATATAATTTTTTTTTAAATCTTATTTTAAAAAAATTAGGTCTTGAGTGGTTCCCAATCTGGGGGCCCACATGATCCCATCCTCTTTCCAGGGGTTCGATAAAGGTATTACAACTGTGGTAATGTTTAAGATTGAAAGCGTGTTGCGGCTGTAGTTCCAGCATCCCTGTACACGGACATCATATGTGTATTGCAAGGTAGAGAAAAGATTGAGCAATGAAAGTGAATTATTACTTCAATTCGTAGTACGTGACATGTCTGTTGTTGTTCTTCTGCAATCCTGTTGCCTGATTGCCATGTCTGCTGTCTCCATCAGACAAAAACCTCCTACCCGTGCTGCCATGACCAACAATCACACTCCTCTTGGCAGTGGGTTATTGCATCACAAATGTGAAAAGGTGATGGGTGGATGCACTCACACAAAGCGCAATTCACCCAACGTCATTATATTATTTTCCCATTATTGCTTTTCACCTTACGTTTGCAAAATTTAGAAATGAGTTTCTTCTCTCTGCCTGACCCAATATTCTGTCTATTTCCAAATATGTAGAATTGCAGCTAAACAATGAATACCTGTTATTCAAGATAGAATAATTGATAGAAACAGCATTTTATAAGACAAATTCACATCGTACCCATAAATAAATGATGGTATTATTTACATATTGATTGGCTCGCTCAAAGTGTTGCTTAGAATTGACGTAAAATCTGTATGCTCTGTTCAAAGTACTAGGATCAGAGTGTAGTATATGTGCACTCATTGAAAAAGGTCATTCATAATGAATACATTTATATACAGTGATGAGAAAGAAGTATTTGGACATTTGCAAAATATTCATTTAATATACTCGCATTGTATGTTTGGAAATAAGTATATCTTCTTAGTGATTATCAATCTTATATCAAAATATATCCCTTGTGTAAATTTAAAGTAAATGTAAGCATTGGAAGTATATTAACTGAATATTCAGTTTGCAAGTGTCCAAATATTTATTTCCCTCTACTGTACTTATATGGATACATATGTCCTACATATATATGGATTTCTAATGTTATATGAATATTCTTACTTATAATGTGTTTATGTATACATAAGAAATTTTAGTGATTTTTCACTCATTAATATATCTAATTTAGTATTATTATATCCTGCTGGGGGCATAGGGCAACGACTTTTTTGCCATTTATTGCGGTCTGTCGCCATGCAGCCATGCTCCTGTCCAGGTTAGGCCTCTACTTATGAGATCCTGTACTAGTATGGTTCTCACATCCATAATGTCATTTTCCATCAGCTTGTAGCCAGCCAAGCAAGTAACTAAATGACTTCTACTGCGTCCTGGCTATTGTAGTTGTGCTCTTCCATATTTCGCCTCCATACGAAACATTAGAAAAAACAATTGAAGTAAACTGTCTCAGCTTGATGTGATGGCCGATCTTTTTGGATGCCAGAGGCATTGGAAGAATGTTGTGGCCTTGGTAATTCAAGAGTTGATATTCCTATACAACTCACCAAGGTGGCTGATGATACAGTCCAGATACTGGAAAATTTTCTGCCCTTCAAGCATTTTGTGCACTATAATAAATATACGGACATGCATATATATAAATATGTATATCTATACAAATATATAATAAACTCTACTCCTAAAGAAACTTTTTTATTCTTTGTTCTCTATTTTTAGCTGGGTCAGGGAATGGGTGGCGGTACAATGTATACCTACTTCTCAATTTGCGGGTTTCATCATATGTTCAATGACTACTTATGAAGACATTATTGTATCCCAAGTTCCAAAAACTCAGCCTTGCAGAATACCTAGTTCCAAAATCAGGTGTTATCTGAAGCTACTCCTTTACTGAATCACCATTGTTTCTCAAATGACCTACCTGATCAACCATCTAAGTGGGCTACAGATTCTTCTCTTTTTGCTATTCTTTCAGTGAGTCTCTTGGCTCCCCTGTTCACATTTTTGGGGCTACTGCATTGAAAATTTGCATGAGTATGCTAAGTACCATTCTTGTTGGAGGTTTAATATGCAATATAAATTTATGCTAAAGTGGTCACCTGTTTATGCTCACTTGTTTTTTTGAGACCTCTTTCAGTGATCATAACCTAATGAAAAGTTAGAGAAGTAACATTCACTGATCACCTTTTTTTTCAATTTTTTTAATTATTCATTCCCAACACAACATATGTGTTTGGTGGCGATTCATAATTTCCCTTGGAATGCTAGTGGGTTGAATATTGTGACAGTGCAAACGTGCAGTTGTGAGACAGAACTAAAACTAATCTTGAAATTGGCAGTTGCTTCAATTTCAATTTATGACATCATATCCTTAAAGCCATTCTGGTTGGTCTTGAATTGGCAGCTTCCAGATCTGACATTACTTTTGCATGTATCCTCTTGAGAAAGAGTAACAGCTTTCAGATGTGACATTATTTTTGGATGAATCCTCATGAAGTAGAGTTGCAGCTTCCAGATGTGACATTACTTTTGGATAAATCTCTCATGAGATAGAGTTACAACTTTCAGATGAATCCTTCTGTGATAAGGTTGCAGCTTTCAGATGTGACATTACTTATGGGTGAATCTTTCTGAGATAGAATTGCAGCTTTCAGATATGATTACTTTTGGGTGAATCCTTATGAGATAGAATGCATCTGTTTATATGATACTTTATTTTACTTCCACGGTTTACTATACCACTTTCAGCTTGATAGGCCTTTCAAAGCTTCACCGGAGCCCTATTAACCGTGCATTTCTGGAACATGATTTACTGTAGATCAAAAGAAGAATTCTAGGTAAAATATGAGATACTGCATCTTTCTCCAGATAATGTTTGCTTTTGTGACTATTCTAAAGGCCATTCTGATAAATGAGCGTGCGGGTACGAACCTATAAGCCTATCTCAAACCATGATTATCATAGTATGATGCATAGGGTTATATTTGAAGCATATTTTGAGGGGGAAATTTGCACTATCTGGCAGGAAATTAAGTGATATTCAAAAAGGCAATTATTCATGAAGATCTTATTCAAACTACCAACCTGAAGAAGGAAAACATCATTTATCTTAATAAGTATAAAATATGAAAAAAGGTATTGTGTTTGTAGCTTACAGAGAAACTGGCTTTGTGTACCATCTTGCTGCATAAGTTTTGATATGGAGCCCAGGGGTGTGTGGTGGCTGCTTTTTCAGTCTGCAAATGTTTTCTATGGTTGTGAAATTAGCCACTCTTTTGCTACATCTGGTTGTTTTCCAAATCATCGAATAAAGATCTACAATAGCCAGATAAATCTGAGGAGTTTGAAAGAAGTATATGTTCAATTTTTTTTGGCGATAATTTGTTATGGAGTTGTAGTATACAGTTATTTTACTTGATAAATATGCTTCAAATGGGTATATATATATATATATATATATATATATATATATATATATATATATATATATAGTTAACAACTGTAGCCATCAAAATGCTGAAGAGTCCTATTTCTTTTCATATGTATTTCTGTTTGTGTATTCCAGTGTTCAAGGCTATACCTTTTTTGTCTACAGACTTGAAAATTGGTAACCCCTTCTAAAAATATTATATTTCCTTGGATCCTGGAAAAAGGATTGGGAGGTGCTTCATTTTGATGTGTATCATATATTTATAATGTCTAGATTCTACAGAGTCTGAAAATGAAATGGTCTTCAGATTCAAGATGTTTCTTTAATCTATTTTAGAATGTTTTCCTGGGGAGAATACCAGTGATGTCATAAATAGAATTTGTTCTGTCCATCCATATTCATACCTGATTGGAATTTTTCTTACATGACTTCAAATTTTGATGATAGGGTTGTTTAATTATGAACTGTTATGATGACTATATATAACATTTGAAATACATAAGATGTAACTGATTTTACCCATTTTAACGACAGTTTTAGCTATAGATAAGAAACCATATTCGGCAACTCTGATTCCTTCTTTAATTTGGCCCATTTTGTTCGAAAATTAAAGACCCCCACTCCCACTTTGTCTGCAAACAAAAGTCATAAGTTTCAGCCCTAATGGGGCAATCTCATTGATTCATACTACTTGCTATTTTTTCTTGCATCTCAATAGCTCTTTTTGTTATTCTTTGCAGATAATGTGCAAATGACCTAAAATATGAACTAGCTTTTTTTGTGTGAGTTTTTTATTCAAATGTTTCATTCCAGTGATTTTTGGAGGGGAAAAATACTTAGCTATGTGCAGAAGTTCCCAGCACTTTTTTTTCTCAAACTAGAGACCAAATGCATAGCTGAAATCTAGTTTTTCGTCTGGAAATTTTTGCTCTTATGTAATCTAAAGAATTAGCATAAATGAAACATCATATGATTGAAGCAGCTTTTTCTGAGATTTTGGGATGAAAATTTGAATCTTTTTCAATCTACTCCACTGATACCACCTTTTTGCTCATTCATTTGCCTAATGAACAGAAGGGTAATCAGTGCAAGTGTATTCTATTTCTGATTGATGTATATGAAAAAAAAAGAAGATTAGGAATATTTTGAAAGCAAACAAGAAATAAAATGTTTTGTGCACCAGTTGAATGGAGCATTAAGAGACTTTTATATTTATAATTTGTTAATTATTAGCTGGGTGGTATTAATAGTGATGGTAATAATAATAGTCATTTTGTGAGTACTTGAATATTTATAATTTTTGTGAATGATTTTATATTGAAAATGCAGTTTTTGTTATCTGTGTCTTCACATTATAAACAAGGGGACAAGCAAAAAAGTTGTTCAACATTTATCTTGCTCGAGCCATGATAGAGATATTGTGCACTCACTTCTTCCATCTCCTATAACACACTGCTTTACCTCCCATAACCCCAACAATTGATTCAGACTAACATCATCACCATTTTTGGGGTCTTGGAACACTCAAAAAATTTCCCCTGTAAATTAATGGTAACTGCTTCTTCACCTCAAAGCATTTTGATTTACAAAAGGTTTCCATAAGTAAACAGTACCCTCAGATGAGGAGAAGGGGAGCTCTACAAAAAATCATGTCCTGATGGAATTGGTAATGATCTGGAAACAAAAAAAAAGAGCAGGAGACATAAGGAAAAATCTGTGGCATACATTGTTTTTCTTCTTTTTTTTTGATCTTACGGTGCTTACATCTTTTGAAATGAGCAGACAAGATTTATGGAATTTGGAGTCTTTGAATTTTTCATTTCACATAATCGTCTTTAAAGCTTAAAGCCTGGCAGAGCATACTTACCAGTTTGGGGTCTGGGAACACTCACTAACTTTTTCCTCAATAAATTAGTGGTAATCACTACTCTACTCCACATTGTTAGGGAATTCAAAAGGTTTCCATAAGTACGCAGTGCTCTCAGATAGAAGGGGTTGAGAACGTTTACAAAAATCATGTCCTGCTTGAATTGGTAATAATTCCAAAACAAAAATTCTGCTAAACAAGCCTGAAACAAAAACTTGCTAAATCAGGGTGAAACTAAAAAAAGAGTGAGGGGAAATCCCTGGCGTACATTATCAGTACTTATTCTTTTTATCCTGTATTTTCCGATCAGCGCTTACATCTTTTGCCTTTGAATGAACAGACAAGATTTATGGAATATTCAGAGGCTTTGAGTTTTCTTTTTGCATAAATCGTCTTTGAAGTTTTGAAGAAAAATGTCTGCTCTATTGAATTCCTACAGGCAACTGAAGCCTTTTCCTCTCTCACATGTATGGCTCATGTGCACAACACTAGGTCTGGTTAGTCATTCTATAGAAACTGTCATGTGACCAATTTCTCTTGGCAGTATGCCAGATTTGGCATGATCAATAAAAAAAAATAGGAAAATAGTGTAATCAATGAACTTCTATGACCTTTTGTTGGGTACTTATCAATTAAAGAGAATTTTCAAAAAGTAAGCATGAATGCTGCTGGACATAAACTAAGGGATTGATTTAGCATAAGCTTACGTTGCATATTGAACTCCCCTAGATAACCAATTCTTAGGGGGGATTTTCTGACAAAAAACAAATGTTTTTTTGACATAAAAAGGAATAAATCATTAGATTTTTAGCCCTATAGCTCCATTCATGAGAGCTGTACATTTGATGTTCATTCATAGCCAGTCTGGCAGCCAGCCAGCAGGATCAGCTTAAAAACTGAAGAAACCTACATGGGCAGTTTTGGTTGATGGTGTCTAATTGTGTATGTATGGCTGATGTATACAATTATAGTGTATGTATGTATGGCTGATGTAGACAACTACAGTGCATGGTATAACATCTATAAGCAAATAAATAGATGAAGGACTGTTTCACTTCAGTTTCTCGTACTGCACTCTATTCTATGTGGTACTTGCCACCTCGTTTCATCAGGTTTTTCCATCAGCGATTTTCAACGCCTCACTTCACGCAACGGCCCTCATTCGAGGGAAGTAAACCCATTTATCAATCTTTTCGCTAATACCGGAGAAATCTTTTTCCTTTGCAAGCAATTACCAAATAGGATTACAATCTACAATCCATTCCACAAATTTGCAATGACAGCCGTGAATCAAGTGAGCTCCCAGGCCTACCTTGATGCCTCGTATATCACGGACTAAGCATTTTTGCTGTTATTTCTCTCTTTCGGACTAGCCGACCGTAAGAGTCCATTGTTATATCGCACTCTAATGATTGTATTATCTATGCTGTAAAAGCGCTCTGAAATGTGTTGAATTTGGTTCCACTCTAAATGAAAGGAATTATCAATCAATAATCAATCTGGTTTTTGCTATGTCTTGGCTATGTGATGGAACTAAGTATATGGTAGTAGTTCCCAACCTAGGTATCTGCAGGCTCTAGAGATCCACAGTTCTTAACATGGGGTCCGTGACTCCCTGGAGGTCTGCAAAGGTATTACCAGAGTTCATGTGCTTCTTGAGTAGCAAACGTTTCAAAAGCCTGGAGTCAATAGGAAAATTCATTTAAATAGAAGGTGTCCATGGTAATGAAAACATGGGATACTTGGTCCCCTGGGGTCCACAAAAGTATTAGTGTGGGTCTATGAGCTGGTTGAGTAGGTAGACCTTTCAAAAGCCTGAAGTCCTTGAGCTTGTTGAGTAGGCAAACTTTCCAAAAGCCTGGGAAAATTCATTTAAATACAATGCGTCCTTGTTAATGAGAATTTTGGTGACCACTGGTATATGAAAGTGGCTGTATCCAGTATTTATGTTGGGGGAACACCGAGTGATCCATCAGAAAAGAGTGAAGTGACCGGTGACTGCCTGTCTTGTTGTCAATTTACAACCACATATAGATATCACTATTCTGGCCTCAAAAGCAAAATTTAAGTGGGAATGATAGCTATTTTCTATACTTTTCACACACAAGCAATCAAAAAATAGCACTCACTACCCAGGAACAAAAATCACGTTGCATGATGCAATGATTGTATTATCTATGCAGCAAAAGTGCTGCAAAATGTGTTGAATGCTACTCTTGTTGAAAGGAATTATCAATCAATAATCAATCTGATTTTTACTGTGTCCTGGCATAAATTATCACCCATAAAATTATTGCATTTTCAGAGAACCATAAAAGCAAAAGAAAAATGAAAGCAGGTCTGGTTATCCACTCAATAGAAAACGATCATGTGACCAACGTTTTTTGCAGCTTGCTGCGTTAGGCATGATCAATTGAAAAATTGGAAAAAAGAGCAATCATTGAATTAGTTAATTCTGTTGCCTTCTTTGGGAATTTTAAAGAATGAATCTTGAATGGTGCTGTATACAAACTAAGCGCTAACTTAAATTCCAAATTGAACCCCCATTAAAAATGGTTGTGGAGGGAGTTTTAAAAAATAACAAAAAAAATGTTTTCTGGACTTAATAAGGAGTAAATGTTTCAATTTTTAGCCCAATTGGTATGGACTGTACACTTGATGCATATATATATAGCCAGATGGACCAGCTTGTTAATTGAAGAAACTTATGTTGACAGTTTTGATTGAAGGTTCCTAATTTTCACAGAATTTTGTTAATCATTTTCTTCTTAGATTGAATATTGTGACCCAATATTGAATTAACTTTAACTAAAATTGATGGAGATAAAAAGTTGTCAAAAGAAGCATTCCATTGGATATTATGAATCACCATTACCCGTGTATGCTGTGGGGGATGAAGAATTAAGAAGTTGGAAACAAGGTTGATCGATGAATAAGTTATTTCTCTAGCTTTTTGGGGGCACTAAAAAAGGTTGGAATTTTCAAAAATCAGGCAGGCCCCGATTTAGCATATACTTACATTGCCTAGAAAACCTTCCACTGGAAACCTATTTTGGTGGATAATATTCAAAAAAACAAAGAAAATATTTTCTTGACAGATACTTAGGACTGCATATGTGCAAAATTTTGGTAAGGGCTTGCTTAAATCTGTTGTAGATGATGGTGATTAATTAATATAATGATTACATGCTAGCAATCATAGAAAAAATATTGATTAGCAACTAAGAACCAAAACTATCAAAAAAGATTTTTTCGGTTTTCAAGTTGGTCTGGCTGGCTGGCTGGCAAGGTATGTATCTATCAGTCATACAACCTATACCAATCGATCTAAAGGGTTGAGAATTTAAAAGCAAATCAATGAAGACAGTGAATATCCAAGTAAACTCTGATTTGCTGACTATATCTTCCTTTTTGCTGAACAATCTCATGATCTCCAATTAATGCTAGATGAAACAAATGAAGAGAACAAAGGAGTTAATCTTCACATGAACTTCAGCATAACAAACGTCATGTACAACAAACACGTTGAGATCAAAAACAAAACAATCAAAATTAAAAAAAACACTATATCTGCCTTAGGCAAAGAATTGCCATGAAGTTCTCAAAAGAAGAAAAAATCAAGTGAAGAATCATTCTATATTGGTGAGCTTTTGATAAAGCAATCTCAACCTGTATCTGGCAAAATATGGCGTAATAAACTAGGCAAGTTCAGAAAATATTGGTTCTGTGATGCTCCTGATAGAGAGGAGCGGCTTATCCTAGGCAAAGCCCATGTCCAACGACGGATGCTTAAGTGTTGATAGTGATGATGATCTTTTTTTTGTTTTTTAAAAATTCACCCCATAATAGGTTTTAAGTTGGAGGCTCAAGTTGCAATGTAAGTTTATACTAAATTGTAAGCAGCCTTGGTCCAAACTTGAACTCATTTCACTTGTCCCATTTCCTAAATTGAAGCATTCCTACAAAATCTTCTAGCATCTAGAATGATATAAACTGAAGTAACAAATATTTTGAGCATTACCAAATGCAAAAATGACCCTCTATGTCAGCCAATTTTACACTGAGAGTAAGACCCCTACAAGCTCTTCAAGGCCTCTTAGATACCTTAGGACACATCTTGCTAATAGATGCATAAAATGAAAAGAGAAAAAGCATAGATGCAGACAGATACACTTCAAAGTTATGGTAAAACTTGGGGTGGCATGATGCCAAGCAAGGCAACCAACTTAAATATTTTGAGAAAACTTCAGTGACTGATCTTTTAGAAAATAAGAAATAGTTGAATTATAGTCTAAAAGATAAAACGACTTTAGTCTCAGGCCACCGATCTTGGGTAAACCAACACTTATCCCAGAGTATTTAGGAAAGGCCTTTTTATTTTCTCAGAATTTGATGTTAGTTTTATTGATTTGAATTAGCATCAAACAAAGCTTGACTTATAAATTTAGATAAGTTCTCTTGGGAAAACACTGAAATTGAAATGGTTTTTAGAGGAAAAAAGTTGTTTCAACTTTTTTTATAATGAAATTCTATCCTATCAAAGAAATTGAACCTGTAGTAAGTATTTAACAAGCTTAGCTTTGTCTGGCACAAATGTGAATCACCCAGTGAGGTGCACCTTATTCCCATTTGGACTTCACTTTTACAAGGTCCCCTTTCAGGATCACTATCAGCTGCCTCATCACATACTCCTTGATCTCATTCATGATTTTATATCCCTATAAGAAAAGGCATAAATCCCAGAAAGCCAAGTCTAAACTGCAGGGGCTGACAGAACCAGGTTATATGATATGTTAAAAAATCTTGTGTAAAATAAGTAGAAAGCGCAAACTTCTTCATTGTGAATGTGACAGTCACACAGTACACAAGTTCACTTAATGGTATCACTTAATGAGTAACCCAATGGGAGAGTGGCTGTTCATTCATGTGCAGAATGGTTCCTCCTCCTCTCCCTCTGATTGGTTACTGAGATACATTGATGCCATGCAACCAGTTCTCAAAATATTCAAAATGTCTTGTTCCTTTCTGAAGAGACCCCATGTATGCTACAAACAGGAAATTTATCTGAGAGATAAATGTAGAAGAACCAGCATTCTTAAAGACTGAATACCAACATTGTAAAGATGAGGTCTGTTGACAGTATAAGAGCCTCAGAATGCAGGTTTATTGCTTGGCGATGTTATCTAAATTCCAAGCACACTCTTGAGATGGACAAACAGTTCATATTGTATACCAGTATGCTACTCATCAAGGAATGATTTTGGATTATTCAGATATAGCCCTAAAGTATATTTAGTAATGATGGAAAGAGGATCTGCAAGTATTGCTTTTTTCCTTTTTTAGCAGAGCTGTTGTGTTTCCATGTTTATAATCATTGAAAATCATGGGACCTGCTGCCACAAAAAATTCTGAGCACAGGTGTGAAAAACTTGGGGGTCTGTCTACGGGAATCCGGGGACATGCCAAACCCAGAAAGTATTGAAAATGATGTATCTTATATTACGCAATTACCAAAGTAAAGCAACATTGAGCCTGGTCCTCATCCAGGTGAGTGACTGTCTGGAAATACCATATTATTTTGTGGCTGCCGTCTGCAGCCTATGCTCTGCCAACAGTTACCAACATCTTGCCAAGCTAGGACTGGACTGTGCATTCAGTCCTTCCTCATGCATACACTTCTCTATGATAAGAACTGCCATACTCAGATTGCGGCAACAATCACTCACTTTCTCATTTAAATTTTCTAACTTCTACTTTCTTTTTAAATTCAATTTAATATGGAGGCACGTTTTTTAAGAAAATTTTTGTCTGAATTTCTGAGACAAGGAATTTTTTTTAATGCACCAATTCAAACTAGGGCCCTCATCTTGATTTTAATAGTCACAATGTTTCAGCTGTTGTACCCTCCAGTCTTCTTCATGCGTCTGTCAAAGTTGTTGATTCCCAAAAGATTACCAACTACAGCAGACACACAAAGAAGGCTTGAGGGTACGACTACTGAAATGTTGCAATTATAGCAAGCAAGATGAGTCCACTACTTTGGGTACAATAGTAAGGTGGATTTCAAATTTTGATGGCATTTCTAAGAAATTGATTCACAAAATTTGAGATTACTTTGCAGAGTTTGTTTAGAATTTTGATTAAAATTATTTTATGACTTTGTTCATAAAACTTCTATTCTGTTTGGTTGTGACAAAGAAATACACGATTAAAAGCATCTGCTCTATGACAGCATCAAACCTGAAGTTTTTACATCAGAGCAGCAGTGAATCCAGTTACTGAATTACATTCCCATTTTTAAAATACATACATTCATATATATATATATATATATATATATATATATAGAGAGAGAGAGAGAGATAGATAAATAGATAGATAGATGAATTGATACTTAGAGAGAGAAATGGGTGTTTCAGATAGTAAATTAAAGTTTTTGATCAGCATTTTTTATTAAACTTTCTCAATTATAGAGAACAAACCGAAAATCGCTTCTCCTAATATTTGTACACATATAAATGTATGCAGACATACATATATGATAATGTATACAATATATTCACATATCGTCGTCTATCAATTGAATAGTCATCATGTATGGAGATATTTCTCCCTGCCTATAATACAAAACTAATCAATATATCTGTACGTCAACTAGAGATATAACATATATATTAAAGATTGAAAATACTAAAATCTGAGTATGTTAAATTAGGTATCAAATTCAATAGCGTATTTTTGGAGTTATAACTATTCATTTTATCATCAATCACATGTACATATATATACACATATATGCATGCATATGCACATATATACATGCATACATATATATGCATGAAAAAAATTGAAGAAAATGGGGCTGCTGCTGGGATTGAACCTACAACTGATAGGGTAGCTACTTCAACATAAGGTTACTGAAGCAGACCCATTTTCTTTAACTGTCTATTATATTTACGCTATCTTTTCCAAGTGATACATTAACCCTGTAATGATGGGAGATCATTTCAAATAACAGTTTCTATATTGTATAAAGCAATTTATAATTATTCTGTTGGATCATATTTTCATTTCTTAATACAAAACTGTCACATTGAAAGAAACAAATAGAGCAGATATAGAACTAGAATGAACAAAATGAGAATTTGGGGTGAAAACATATATGTATATTGACATACTTACATGCATATATGTATATATGTGAGATTGTACATAAAAAGATATGAAAAGTAGAAAACTTGTGAAAACTCTCCATTACAATAAATGATTGAACAACTGTAGTGTCAAAATTAGAAGTCATGTAAAAAAAAAAAACCCTATCAAAGAATAAATATGGTCAGAATAAATTCTATTTATGACCTCACTGTTTTATTCCACTGAAAATGATTTAAAATAGAGTAAAAAAATTTGTTGCTGAAGAATCTAGATGTTATCAATAAACTCATAAGTTCCTAAAAAGATCAAAAAAGCTTTTCCCCCCAAAAAAACGTTTTTAGAAGTGGTCTAGGGGAGTATTGATGTCAATTTTCAAGTCTGTAGAGAAAACTGTATGGCCAGGAGCTCTGGAACACACAGAGAAATACACACATAAAAAAGGATCGAATCTTTGATGGCTATGGTTCTTCAATTGATTAAATCTGCAGTGATAATAAAATTAGTTCAAATGAATTTAGATGTCATAAATAAATAATTGAACTTTGCCTTCTCGTATTTAAGATTGAATGATGTGATATATATAAAGCTTAGCTTTATATTACACGAGGCCAATTGGGAGGGGATAGAATTTTCCCTTTTCTTCTTCTTTTCCCTTCTAACATTTTCTTTTTCTTTCATTCTTTCTCTTTCCTTTTTTTTTCCTTTCCCCCCTTTGTGTTACTCCCTTCTTTTTCCTCATTCAGCATTTTTTTCTTCTTTCTTTCCCTTTCTCTTTTTCTTTCCTTCTCCATCATTCTTTTTTCTCATCTCCCATTTTTTCCTTCTTTCAATTCTCCACTCTTCTTTTCTTTCTTTACTATTTTCTTCACTTCTTTCTTCTTCCTTTTTAATCATTCTCTTTCCTTCTTCATTTTTCTCTTTATTCTTTGCCTTCCTCCTGTCTGTTTCTTTTTATCTTTTTGATTTCCCCCAAAAATAATTCTAATCAAGGCCAGATGAGAGGAAATGGAATTTCTTTCCCCCCCCATTCTCCTTTTACTTTCTTTTTTCCCCTTTCCTTCTATCCCTTTCTTTTTCCCCTTTCCTTTTTCTCATTTTTCTTCCCTTCTTTCTCTTTCCTTTCCCTCTTTCTTCCCTTATTTCTGTTTCTTTTTTATACCTTTCCCTTTTTCCCTTTCTCCTTCCTTATATTTTCCCCTCTTTCCTCCTTTCCCTTTCCCCTTTTTCTTACTCTTTCCTCTTCCCCCTCTCCTCATTTGCCTTTCCCTCTCCTTCTTTCTCTTTTTCCTCCCTTTTCTTTCTCTCTCCTTTTCCCTTTCCTCCTTTTCTTCAATTTCCTTTTCCTTTTCAACCATTCTCATTCCTTCTTTCTCTTTCCTTCTATCCCTCTCCTACTTTTCCTTTATTTCCTACTTTTCCTCCTATCTCTTTCTTTATTTTTCTCCATTTACCATTCTTTCCATTTCTTTCTCTTTACTCCTTTTCTTCAATTTCCTTCTCAGCCATTCTCTCTCCTTCTTTCTTCCTTTCTCTCCATTTACTTTCTTCTTTCTCATTCCTTTCCATCTTTTTTTACTTCCTTTCATAATCAACTTTACATGAAAATATAATCTTCATCATCTTTCTTTCCTTTATCTTGGAACTCCTTTAATTTTTCATCATTATCAAATTTGTTTACAACATATTATTCCTTGGAAAAAAAAAACCTTGAAAAAACAAAAGCTATCCTCACATCAAAAGCCCCACCCCTCTTCCGACATAAAAACAAAATTGATCCTACCCACCCCTTTGCACCCTTCATCTCCTCTTCAAACTATCTCTCATGGATTCCTAACTGCCTTTTTGAAAATCTTCATCCCACATTTCAGCCCCTCCCCCTCTACCCTGGTTCCATTTCTCTTTTACTGTTTAAGCCAAGTACGAGCAGCTAGCATGTGTGGAATAAGCTTTCCTAGATTGTCAGGTGGATTATAAGCACACGCTGTGAGGGCTACAGCTCAGTGGATATTTGTAAAAATGATAACGTCTGCTAACACACGGGGTATTACTTTACAATGGCGTGTCGGCTGCTGGCACTAACATGCATGGAGTAAGTTTTAATCATGGAGAACATTGCAACAAATAAGTTTTTTGGACTATTATCCTCCTCTTTGTTGTTTGTTTTGAACAATGTTTTGGCTGTGTACTCCATAGCCTCACTTAGGTGTCTGTTTTGTACTACTTCCTGATGTGTAAAGATGAAGGGGAAAAAAGATATTTTTTTTAAATTTCAAACTTCTTTTTTTAAAAATTTTTCATGAATATTCTTTTTGTTTCCTCTGACAGTATCATAGATTGGGGGAAATGGAAATGGATAGACAGTTATGATTAATGGTTGTGAATGGTTTGCTCATGGTCAGACGCATATTGCTAGGCTTGAACCTGAGCTAACTAGTTGGTAAATGAGAACTTTCATCTGACTGTTTGTAAAAACTATTCAACTTGGACTTTTTTTCCGTAGTCTATCTCAGATTTTTTCTCTCCAAATATCATTTTGGATTTTTTATATTTTTTAATGCAGTGTTTCCTGGCTGTGACCCCAAACACAGAATTTTTCCTGTCTGGCGAGTCTCAGAGCAGAAATTTAATTTCATTGTTTATTCATGTAGTTCCATCCAATCAACTTTACCAAATGTTATTTGAATCAAATAAGTACAAGTCTTAGATGTGAACACTTCCGAATATGTTCTGAGTTTTCATACATTTGTTGGTTCTCTTTGTCCACAACTACTTTCCAGTTACAGAATCTCTAAGGCACTTTATGTTCCAAAATTGTCAGCATAGCTTTCTTCAGTTTTCAAGTTGGTCTGGCTGGCTAGCTATGTATGTATCATGCAAACAGGCTGCGCTAATGGAGCTAGAGCTGAAAATTTAAACATTTACCCCGTATGATGTTTAGGAGTAATATTTTTATTGGGGGGGGGGTCAATTTTCAATATAAGTTTATGCTAAATTGATCCCCTAGTTCATGTCCAGCTGCATCCACACTTGTTTTCGGAAAATTCAACGAGAAATAACCTTCATCTATCACCCCTCTTTACAATGTTTTAATTGATCACACCTAACATGGTATGCTGCAAAAAGATGTTGGTCATGTGGTAGTTTATATTGACTGACTAACCAGATCTATTTCTCTTTGTTATTTCTTATTTAATTTTTCTTTTGAATTTAAATATTT
>OY735218.1:52053680-52133680 GCA_963457665.1 Thysanoteuthis rhombus
TATCATTTAGTTTTGAATTTGTTTCAAAATTAGAGAGGAAAGAAACTCGCATCATTCACTTCAGGTCTTGACAATTTTCCTATTCTAGTTTCATGTCTGAAGTAAAAAGAAAAGAAATAGAGAGATTTACCATCACATGATCTACTTATATGCATATATCAAGTCTAATAGCTTAGACTGCAATTTATTTGCTTGATTGATATAAGTTATTAATGCAGTGATAATCACTGATTTAATAACTTCTAATGTTTCCAGCTCCTCGGAAGATGACAACATTAAGAAATAAATTGGTGTTAAATATACTTTTGATGAGATTCACATATTTCCACCTACTCTCACTGTTGCTAATCAGATGAATATATATTGCAAAATTAAGTTTGAATTTTCTGAAAATCAAGACATCTGAAGATATTATAGTAAGACAGCTTATTCTTCTCCATCTACCATATTCAATTCCACCTTTTTTTATCTTCATTGAATTGGAAAAAAAACTAAAATGATTTCAATTCATATTATCTACTAATATGCAAATCCTATTATATACCTGCAAAATGAATTAAAATAATTTTTCTTGTTCCTTTAACTCTTTAAGCATCACTGTTGCTGAATGATGAACACATATCCTCACTCAGTCAGTAGATGATATTTACAAAAACATAGCTAAAGATCTCTTGTGCACATGACCAGTCAATCACATACATATCCTAAAATCCAAGATTGCCACCACCTGATGAATGATCATTTCAATTCTTCAAAGCAGCCTTCCATCATGAACCATTCTCCCTCTATAGCCCTTCAAAAAACACATAGTCAAGTTCATGAACCTGACCTAAGAAATCTAGCGCCTAAAGGGTTAAGTAATCATTCTTATCTTTGGCAAAACTTTTCATCTTTCTCATTGGTCAGTCTCTTAAACAGAATCATACATTAATACTTCTTTACCTACAATATGAAAGAGAGATATACAGTCAAGTTACAGTCATTTAAACTAGTTTAGTCCACATAAGTATTGAAGTTTCATGCTCAAGCCTTCAAATATTATTCAAGGATTTTATAAGTCAAAGGAGGTGCAGGTTGCCTAATTATAAGTTCAGTTCTATCAGTTGATATTCACTTTGTACTAATTTTGCAGAGGCAATGTATACAATGTTTGTCTATCTTTATACATCCACCGCAGTGAGTTGGAAAATCTAACCAAACAAAACCATCAGCACCTGGGGAAAACTTTAAAAATTACTTCTGTAACATTGCCTTTAAAAGTGCTGTTTTGTTCTACTCAAGTCTCTGGTGGCTGCATATCATCTCAGGAATCCTAGGATGAAGAAAAATTGTGCATGACAGAAAAACAAAAGTTGAACTGGACAAGACTTGGGGGAGAGACTTGAGCTATCACTGTGGAAAAAAAAAAAAAACTCGAAACAAACTCTGGCTGAATTCTTCTCCAAACTTCTACTTGTCTTTCTTCCCCCTCTTTTCCACTGTCATTTTTACTCTCTTTCTTTCTTTCTCCATGACCCTGTTGGTGGCAAACATAGTAGCCACCTCTTTGCCAAAAATATAGAGTTCTCACTAGCTTTTCTCCTCCTGGTGTCCTTTCAGCAACTTAGAGTTAACTGTTATATTCTATCTTGGTTCCTCAGATTTTCCCATCAATATTTGAATATCTAGATAATCTGGCCAATCAAAGCAGACCATCCATTATTGAAAATATATGTCTTCAATTTTTTATATCTCTCAACGCTTCACTGCTACAGTTATTCACAAATCTCGCTCAGATGGATAAAATTTCCCGTTGAATGAATAAATAAAACTTTTTTTTTTGGCATCAAAAATTTACCTGAAAAAGTAAAACTGTTTTTTTTTAAGATTACTTCTTTAAAAAATCCATGTAAATTAGGTCTTTATTTACAAATTTCTTTAAAAAATCTTTTATCAATTTTTTAATTCTTATTTCAATAATAAATCTGCCATTAATTTAGCCTGTTAGGCTCTCAGTCTCACTTGTATATTATATCGTTAGTGTTGTCAACTTCATGATATAATAAGTGAGAAAAGAAATACCAATAGCATTTTATTAATAGACACAAGGAAAGAAGTCGCCATGGAAAAGATTATTGGATATAATTAATGAGAGCATAGTGAAAAAAGGTGTCTGGAATTTACGGAAGCACCATAAAACACAGTCTTTGCCTAAATTTGATTGTTTCAGTAAAATCTTGAATTTGGCAAAACTGAACATAATTTTTCATTTTACTAATTTTTGCCTCCAATCAAAACAGTCTAGGTCAGCACATTTGGATTGCAGAGACAAACAGTTTGGAAACAGGAAATAAAGAATTAACTTTCAGCAAAATTTGAACCCATATTCCTCATCCCCGAAGTTCATGGGTATGTGGGAATCCTGTTGTTGAGTGTAGCAAAAGGCTTGTTTGCCCTTAAAAATTTACATGGTTTTGCCCGAATTACATTGTTTTGCCTGAATTTTGGAAGGATTTGACCACCCCACCCTGTTGCTGCCTATCCTAGAGCTTATCGTTTGTTTTCAGCTTAAAGCGCAATCTGTAGACATTCTGCTACCCTTCCCTCTCCAATTTTCTTAACCATCTTTGTTTCACTAATTGGTTAGAGTAAAGTCATTTCTGAAGTTTTAGATGAAACATTTTACATTTAATTAGAAAGAAACCACCAATCAAAATAGTCTACATAGGTTTCTTCTGTTTTCAAGTTGGTCTGACTAGATGGCTGTACATATGTATATGTGTATGTATAGATGTATACAGGCCACACCAACAGAGTTAGAGTGTTGAAAATTTTGATATACTTATTATGTCTTGAGAAATATTGTTTTTTTTGTTTTTGAAAGTTGCCTCCAAAATAGATTTTTAGTTGGGGTTTCTATTTGTAAGGTAAGTTTATGCTAGATCGATTGTGTAGTTTGTGTCAAGACTTTTTAAGTGATCACTGCCTAACGAAAGGTGAGAGAAGTAACATTTCCATTGATCCTCCCTTTTTCTGCAAATTTCAGAAGTTGTAGTTAAAAGACAGAGGAGTATGATTTTTGCTCAAAACATAGAATGAAACAGGCTTGAAAGAAGGCATTGCTCAAAAATAAACCCATTCTAACAAGCTCATTTTCTAAAAGTACATTAGTGACTCAGAAGGCATTTACTCAAATGAAATCAAACTAAAATTATTTGGCCAAAATTCAAAATGCTCTATGGTGTAGAATATTGGCACAGTTCACTGTCCACCCAAAACCACCCACTCTGTCAAGTACAAGGGTGGATCTGTGATGCTCTGTATCTGGGTCAGGCTCAGGGCCAGACCTATGTACTGGCAACTTGGGCAGTTTCCCAAGGCGCCAAGTGCTTGGAATTTCCAAATGCAAATGGAACAAATGGGAAAGCAAATAAATCAGAATAAAAATAGTCAGAATGAGAAAATTCCCTGATAGGAAGTCAGATTTTTCATGAACATCTGATAGTTAAATCTCTTTTTGTTGTGCTGAATCTGAAAGAAACAATTGGCAAAGGAGATTCACATGACTTTTTATTTGAATATACGTATATATAGATATACATATATATTCTTTTTTTCTCACAGTAGAACAACTTACTATACAGGTCTGGTTAGTCATAATACAAACCAACAGCTTTTGGCAAAATGTGTTGGGGTGATCAATGAATAAGTTACTTCTTTTGACTTTTGTTAGGAAATGGTTATTAAAAAACATTAGAATTTTCAGAAAAAAGTGTGATACAAACTAAAGGATGAATTTAGCATAGACACACATTGTAAATTGAAACCCCATCAAAAGCCTATTTAGGGAGGAATTTGAGAAACAATAATAAAAAAGTTTTTAACTAGACATGATGAGTAAATGCTAAAACTCCATTGGTATAACATATACTCATGATACATACATACATAGCCAGCCAGTAAGCTGTATCAAATGAAAAAACCTATGGTGCTGTTTTGTTTGACACTTCTCTGTCCATAAGAATGAACTCTTCCTCATAAAGGTCACAATTTTGCTGATAAAAATATCTCCAACCTACCTTTTGAAACAATAGACTCTTCCACTGAAACGGATTCAGAAATTTCTTTTCTAAAAAAAATCTCATAAAAATTCAAAAGTATTCGTGATTTTTTCCATGGGCATCAACTAGTAAATAAATGAATGAATAGGATGATAATCACACCATAGAAACTGTCACAAGACCAATGTCTTTTGGCAGATGTCATGCTGAAAGTGATCAATTAAAGGATTAGTGAAGATCTTGAGTTTTGTTGGGTAGAAATCACTAAAAAAGTTTAAATTATCAAATAATTAAGGTGAATACTATGGAACACATACTTAGTGATCAATTTGGTAGTTGCTTACATTGCAAATTTAACTCTCCCACACCACGCACACATACACTGAAAATCTACTGGGTGGGTGGAGGTTGAACCCCCCCCCCAAAAAAAACGTTTTTTCTAGGTATGATAAAGTAATGTTGAAAATCAGCAGAAACTCCTGGGCAATGGTCAGGAGATCTTAACAACTTGGAAGGAAACAATGAACTGTGACATATACTATCAAATTCTTAGCTGTACCCCCTTTGTACCGAGTCTTAGATTTACCATTTAGTAAAATAGACATGTGCTTAGAGCATCAAAAGAGATGGGGGCAAATTAAAGTTAAATTATTGTATGTTGTTTAAATTTTTCAACTTGAAAGTTTCAGTTTTTTTATCTCATATATAAAGTCAATTCAAACAATCAAATGATTCAATCATCCACACATAAAGTAGTGTAGAAAACTCATCATTATGCAAGTATAAGTTTGGTTAGTAAAGATTTGGTTCGGTGAAATAGTCTGATTTTATGGAGAAATGTAAATTTTCTAACATATTTTGATGTTTTAAATAAATTTGAATTTATTTCTTTAGGAATGTTATTTTAAAATAATATCAGATAAGCAATATGAGGGCCAAGGTGTGGGGGGGCATCATTTTTTGTGCTGTGCTAAGGGCATCAATCAGCTCTAATCAGGCCCTGCTCATACCCCTTCATTTTCTGCACTGGTCTTGTCTATAATTTTGAGACGGGTTATTAACATTCAAAGAGTTTTCCAGACAATTGAATTTTGAAACATTGCGTTGACGACATAAACAACAGCACTGAGTTCAATTGTCCGAAAAACTTTTTGAGTAAAACATTTCGCAAAGAATTTTTCAGATGATTGAACTCCTTTTAAACATATTGATGTTTCAGGCGATCCATTCTCTGACCTTCTTCAGGTGTACAACTTTCTTAACTTGATATGGGTAAACAGAATATTTTTTTCTCCAATGGTAGCAATGCTTTTGATGCAGAATTTGTTTGATCTCCTTTCTTTTCCTTGTTAGGTCTGGATTTCAATACTTTATTCCTGTTGTGTAGCGGAAGCAACATCTGGTTAAACTTCACACTTTTCAGCCCCTGACTTACTTGACATTGATGTATAATGCATCTGATTTTTCTCAGTATAATGGATTGGCCAAAACATTTTGTTAACAACACAAACAAATAAAAGGAGTTTGCTCATCTGAAAAATCTTTGAATGTTAATGACCCTTCTCAAAACTAAAAACAGTATTTAGAATAGTTTTGTCACGGAGAATTACATAACATATATTCTGCTTTGTGCGAAAAACTCATAATTAGTGATTATGACTTTAAAGACATTCGGAACTTCTTCTAAGTATTATTTAGAAACTAGAGTATGGTTGTAAAAGTTGGTGTAGTGTTTTGCCACATAATTCTTATAGAAAAATGATTTCTGAAATGCTTTTGTCATTGTTTGGAAATTTAAGATTCATATATGATATAAAACTTCATCCGTTTGAGAGAGATTTACGAATTTGCAGTTGTGCAAATTTTCTTGAGTAATATATATTCTATGAGCCACTGTCTATATCATAGTACATATGACTATATAAACATATGTATATTGAGAGATAGAGTGTATACACAACAATCATGTGTTTGCAAACATCCTAATAGAAAATAGAAAATCAAAACAAAATTATAGATAAATGAATTTTTTAAAATCCTCTCTCAAGATTTTTCTCTCCAGTGTATACTTATAAAAAAATAACAGCTTTTTGAAAAATTTCTTTTAATATCCATTAGTTTTGATCAATCTCTAAATATGTACCTTCGCTCTCTTGATATAGCAAGATATTTAAGAAGAATGCTTTGTTGAAAAGTAGAGCAAATTTTTGAAAAAATAGATGCATATTTTTGAGAATGGAATCTATGAATTTGACAAAATCTTTCTTTTGATTGTAAGGAAAATCCTCTGTTAGACAACCTAAATTTGCTCATCGGGTCTAATTGTCAGTTATTCTGATCCAGATGAATTTTTGGAGGATCAAATCATCTGACCTTTTGTCTGTATTACAGTCTATATAATTTGAAATCATTATCGCTATCAGTATTATCATCATCATTAACAGTAGTCATTTTAAGTTCATGGTTGGAAAAAGGCCTCTCCCATACTCTTCCATGACGACCAGGATTGTGCTAACCTCTGCTCCATCTTACTAGTAAACCTCCCTCCTACTGCATTTACTATCCAATGGCAGTAATTGGTTATTTTTTCGTCATTATCATCTGCTCTTGCAAAGTGTCCAGCCCATCTCCATTTTTGTTGCTCAGTATTTGTATGATATCTTTCACTCTAGTCCCCTCTTTGATCCATATTGATTTTTTTCTATCTCTTACTTTGATCTTTCAGTGGTTCTCTGTGTGATTCTAAATTGGTTCTCAGTTGGTTTCATTAATTTCTATGTTTCACAATATTTTGTGTGATCGGCGCAAGCTCCCAAACAGAGTTCACGTTTCAGGCACTTTAGATAAAAGCAAGTTTTTAGTAGCTCATGATGAAAAGGACTGGCACATCACTGATCATTTAGACACCTACTAACACTCACTATCTAGCACTTAGATTCCTGGGGAAGCAGCGTTCATTTTTGGTTTAAATAAAACCTGAAAAAGTATGTTTGCACTGAAAAGTAAAACATTCAACAAGCTTTGCACAATGAGAATACAGAAAGAAATTAAAATTTTTGTGTTTTCTTAAATTCTGATGTTGAGTATTTTTATTATTCCACTTACTTTTTGGCAGGGCTTTTGAGAGAGAGGGGCAACTGTTGCATTGCATCAGGGCTCAAAGGGCCAAGGAACAAGGCTTAAGATTTTCTTGGCTAGAGATGTATATCAAAACTTTCAAGTCAATATAATATGTCCAATATCAAAAAAAGATGTCTGTCGTTTACTGGTGGGTGAATATGGTACAGGTGTGATGAAAGGGTTATAGCAGATGAAAACAGGATAGCTAAAGGAAGAGGATGATTGTGCAATGTGGATTGGAGAGAAAATAGTTTTGCACAGCCTTCTAAAATTTCTCTTATAGGCCCTGCTCATTGGACTATCATTTTTATCAAATCACCATAACCCCACTTTTGACTCCCATCCCTGGTCAACCAACCAAGTGGACTACAGTTTTTTTTCTCTTTAAGTGTACATGCATGTACGTCTCCAGGGGCTCTAGGTCCCATTTTTGGGACTTCAACCATGAAAATCTGCATGAGTACACCACTAGGCATAATCCAAAACTTTCATATTGTTTTTTCTTCTACAGATAATATGGACAGGTGCTGGTATTTTTTTTTTAGATAATTTGAGATAAAAGATCTATTTTCAAGATTATTTTAGATGATTTTTTCTATAAATATTTCAGATACACGCACTGGCTACAGTGATTCATTTATTTTTTAACAACAAATCAGCCACTATATTCTTCAGCCTTCCTTTATTTCAATATATTTTTGTTATTCTATAGATTTTCTTTCCTACCATAATCTTCATCTCTTCTGTTTTTGATACAATATTTTGAATAGTATTTGGTTTTTGTTTATTTTCTTAAATAAAATGAAATATTTCCCTCATTAGAGATTGTCAACAAAAAATTTAAACATTGGCTCCTTCAGTTTCCAAGTTGGTTTGGCTGGTTGGCTGAATATGTATGTATCACTCTCCAAGTCCACTAAAATATTTATATTTACTCCTAATTATATCTAAAAGAATGATTGTTTCCAGAAAATTCTCCCAAATAAGTTTGTTGTGGGTGTATCAATTTGCAATGTGAGTTTATGCTAAATTGATCCCTTATTTTGCATCCGGCGTGATTCACATTTGATCTTTAAAAATTTATACTCTTTTCAGAGATCACTGCTAGAGAAACAAGGGGAGAGAAGTTACGTATCTACTGATCGCACCTTTCTTGAATTTTTCAATTTATTACCAAAAAACTAAATGTTACCAAAAGACTTTGGTTACTTGATGATTTCTGTTATTACTAGACCTGTTCCATTTCAATAAAATCCCATAGGCTAAAAGATGATTGGCATGCAAGCTGAAGGACCAATCAGATCCAGAATGTATTACATTTCCTGACCAAATATAAACCAGAAGAAGAAATTGTTAAAAGAGAGATTGTCAGAATGCTCTATGTAGATTACAGAGGCTTGTAGATGTGCAGATGCAAGGAATTCAGCTATAGCTTTATTAGGTTTGAGACTTCAGTAGGAGATAAAATAGGTAAGATTCCTCCGCAGAATGGACACGAATTTTACAAACCTCTCTCTTTCCTCTGATTTGTACAAAATGAATGTGTCTAACACCACCTGAGAGCATTGAAAATTCCTAATTGAGACACATTGCGTTTGGAGAAAAATAATTCCAAGATGAGTTTGAAAAATTTTCTCTGGATCAAAATGGTATCTCATCTTGCTTGATTCAAGCCCTTTATTGATTTTCTGCTGCATCTGATACCAGGTCCATTCTTGTTAATTCAATTTTCAGAAAACAAAATAATTTATTTTTTCCCTGTAGATTCCTTGCAGAACGTAGGGCTACAGTTGTCGTTTGGGCAGCAAGTAGATTTTATTAAGTGGAGTTGATTCACACCCAAGATGGACTGGACTATCTTAGAGGACTAGGAGGCTCCAGCTAGCTTGTAATTCGCTCAAATAAATTTACAGCCAAATGAATATTATTCGAAACTGTCAGCAAAAAATCTCACCATAGGTTTCTTTAGCTTTTAAGTTGGGTTGGCTTGCTATGTATGTATTTGTACAGGCTGCACTAAGGTAGCTAGTGGGCAAAATTTTAAAATTTTTGCCCCTTACTATATCTACAAAACTGAGACGTTTATCAGGCTACATGAAAGCTCTAAGCCCTTTCAGCTCCCAAAATAGAGTAAGACAAGGTGATACCAGTTCACACAAACTCTTCACAGCCTGCTTTGGGATGATTTTCAGAAAGTTGGATTGGGAAAAAATAGGAATCAAAACAGATGGCAAATATCTGAGCAGCTTCCGATTTGCAGACAACATCACCCTTTTTGCAGAAAATGTACATGACCTCCGATTAATGCTTGATGAACTAAATGGAGAAAGCAAGTAAATTGGCATACACATGTACTTTAGCTAAACAAAGTTCAAGTGCAACTATCATTTCAGAAATAAGAACTCAACAATCAAAATCGAAGACACTGAAATGGAGAAAGTTGACCTCTACATCTATCTTGGACAACAAATCTCTATGAAATCCTCAAAAGAAGAAATTAAGAAAAGAATCACTCTAGAATGGCAAGCCTTTGGTAGAGCAAGCTCAACCTTCAAAAATGAGATTATTCCGTTTGTCCTAAAAAGAAGGGTATATAACCTATGCATCCTTCCGATAATCACCTATGGAGCTGAAACATGGAACCTAAACCAGAGACTGACCCAGGAATTGAGAAACATGCAACATGCACACAAAAGAATCATGCTCAACCTCACATGAAGAGACCACTAGAAAGCATAATATATTTGGGAGAAAACAGGTGTCAGAGGCATAGAATCCATTAGAAAACTCAAATGGCAATGGGCTGGTCATGTTGCAAGAATGGCAGACAACCGATGGACATAGATCCTCACAGATCACATGCGCAACCAAAGCTGGCAGAATACAAGATGGAGAGACAAACTAGACAAACTCAGAAAGTATAGGCTCTGCAATGCCCATGATAGAGAGGTGTGGCAAATCGTGGGGAAGGTCTATGTCCAACAACAGATGTTAAAAGACCTATGATGATGATGATATCTAGAAAAAAAGTGTTTGTTCTTTAATCGCATCCCTAGGGGGATGGCCATTTGCAATGATAGTTTATGGTAAATTGATCCCTTTGTTTGTGTTTGGTGGTATTCATGCTTGTTTTTTTTGAGTGGTTACTTACCAAAGTAAATTATTCATTGATTACCAATTTTATAATTAATCACCCCAAATACTGCATGCTGCCCGAATACATTGGTCATATGATTATTTCTATTGAATGATAAACCAGACTTTTATATTTTGGTTTTGAAACATTCTTAATTACTTCACTTTGATATCTATAAGAAGAGTTGATCTGGAGAGTATCATAGTGATAATAGCTCTATTCTGCTTGTAATGCTTGTTTTAATTCCTGATCTCTGACTTTCCCTTTTTGCTTGATTTTTAATTCACAGGATACAGACTGCATAGCAAAACACGCTAAAACAAGTTATAGGATAAAAATCACTAAGTTTGGTGTTTAATTATTAGATTTTTCTAGTGCATAAAATGACTAAAGCTAAGTTTGGAAGTACTGGAATAGTGATCAGGTCTGTGGGCAAAAATGAGAAAATCTGAAAACTTGCCAGTACCTGGCAATGGATTACAAGTGGGATTTTGATTTTATCTGTTAGTACTGGATGGAAACCAACCACAGGAACGGGCCTGCTTCAGAAGAGGTTACTCAACCATTGGCTATCTCTATTTGGTAAATCAACTAAAGAAGAAAGCAGCAGAATATTAAATGCCACTTGCTGCAGCATTTTTTGACATCAAGAAAGCCTACAAAGGCCTAATAAGGAAAAGAAAAGAAAACATTCAAATCCAACGTAAGCTTTGCTTTCTTTGGAGAAAAAAATTCTGTTCACCACCATCTCATTCGGATAGTACTCCTGAAAAAGGCTGTAAAATAAATGATCTGAAATGTATCATAAACAATGCAAACAAGAAGAAGAAGTTCAATCATCTGAATGTTAATGACCTTTCTTTTGACCTTTCTGCAAGCTGTAGACAGTAACTTTTACAATAGAGAATTTAATGAAACGTATTTTTTTTTTAATCCTAAACAGTTTTATGGTTTTAGTATTCAAATTTTTGACATTTCCTCAGATCTCAGACATCCATAAATGCTACATTTCCTTTTTTTACCAATTCTTTGCCCGAGTAGGGAGGGTCCAGACCCCCTGGACCCATACCTGTATTGCATACCCTTTTTTACTGTCTACACTTTTTCTTCAGTTCCAAAATCCACAAATGTTTTCTCAAAACTGCACACTGAAAATCTACCAGAAAAAAGTTCTGATAATGAATATAGTCAAACCTAAACGCACAAGAACAAAATATGTTGAAAAATTAACATATCTAAGTCTCCCTGTGTAGATAAGAGGACAAATTCTCTGATGTGCACATTTTGGTCTTGATTTCTATAGAGTTAAAATTATGCTATTCTCACAGATGAGCTTAAATAAATTATATCAAAGCACTTGGGGGGAAAAAAAGATTGTAGATTTTGCAGCGATAAGACTTGTCAGCATTTGTGAACAATTTTCCTATCTTTACCATCTTTTTGTCTTTGTAGTGCATAGTAAATATATCACTGGAAATTTAGTATCCTAATTGTGAAAAGCTACTTTTTTTAGAAACTGTCAACCAAAACTCTCGACATAGCTTTCTTCAGTTTTTCAGTGGTTCTGTCTAGTGACTGGCTGGTTCACTAACCATCTACCTTTTTATCTATCTATCTATTATGAATACAAATCACACCAATGGAGATAGACGGCTGAAAATTTAAATATTTTCTCCTTATTATGATTACGAAAGAATGTTTGGGTTTTTTTTTATCCTTGAGGTTTAAAATGGCGGGGTTGAATTTATGATGTGATTTTATGCTAAACTGCTCCCTTAGTTTGTATCTGACAGCATTCACACTTGAAAATTTGAACTTCTGGTGATCACTATCAAACAAAAAACGAGGGAGGTAAGTTATTCATCAATTACTTTTTTTCCAATATTTAATTGATCACCCCCAACATGTTATGCTACCAAAAGATGTTGGTCACATAACAGTTTCTATTGAGTGACTGGCCAGACTATTTTTTTCTATAAGCTCGTATCTTTGCTAGTCCTTTGTGTAAGATTTTAAGAGATGCATGTATTGTTGAATTCATTTTCTTAACTAAATGTATTGTTGATACACCATATATAATAGCAAGAATATTATACAAATATGTTGCTAAGCAACACGGT
This sequence comes from Thysanoteuthis rhombus, assembly GCA_963457665.1. Taxonomy (NCBI): domain Eukaryota; kingdom Metazoa; phylum Mollusca; class Cephalopoda; order Oegopsida; family Thysanoteuthidae; genus Thysanoteuthis; species Thysanoteuthis major. Next base: position 52,066,097 of record OY735218.1, read on the forward strand.
CTTATTGATTCTTAGAATTCAGTAAGTAACCAATGCTCTGCTTCAAAAGAGATGCTAGAAACTTGGCGATAACTTGGTGATAGGGTAAGTAATTTCTCTATTTTATGGTCGAATTCCTGTAACTTTTGGTTAGCACCTTGCATATATGCAAATATATGCATACATCCATACATATACATGAATATATGTGTGTATATGTATCGCTTTTAACTCCTTGAAACATAGGTTAAATCCCATCCCTCTTTTGAAGTATTCGTATTTAATGCCACGTTTTTATCTTCATATATCTAAGAGTACAAAGGTTTATATTCTGTCCAACTATTTTGTTTTGTACCAAGGCTCACCAATGGATGATGAAGGGCTAAAAAGTAGATGAAAAGAAAGATATCTCAAAGAGTTAAAAGACAACCATCTTTTTTCAACTATAAAAATCAATCGGTTTGAAGTAATATAGCTAAGTGGTCATTGCATAGGAATGGAGTATTCAGTAGCCTCTACTAATGCCTTGAAAGTAATAACAAAGGATTCATCCTCTTCTTATACACCAATCTAATTGAAAATTCTTTGACTCTGAGTCAGTTTCAGTACTGACCCGAAGCATAAGTGAACTAAGCAGTTGTTTAGTGCCCTTTGGCTACCAGAGGAACCTCAGGCAGTGGTTGAGACCCCAAAATTAAATTTTGCTTTAGGATCTATAAAAGATTGAGTTGACTCTGATTGAATTTCATCCTATTTTTTGTGATGGGTCAGTTTTAATGCTACATTTTTATCTTCAGAGATTTATATTCCATCCCACCATTTTGTTTAGTTTTCAGGTTACTCAATAAATGGCAAAGCATTTCGAAGTTGAAGAAAAAGAAATTTACCTCAAAAAGTTAATTATGTTTTTTTTGTAATTTTGTTACTACAAATACAAATCTGTTAACAGATTTTTACTAAGTGTGCTTACAAAATTTCAGATGTATGCACACACTTATGCAATGGTGTGTGTGTGTATCTACCCATGAATGCCAAAACTGATAAATACATTTGTTTTGGGGTGCAAGTTTGAGCATGTACAATGAGTGTAAAAAGAATCAAATACATTTCAAAAAGTTCATTGTAACATCCTTATACAATTTCAAGATCGACAGAATTTGGAAAAGATTGAAAAAAAAAAATCAAAAATTTTTAAAACAAGATTGAACATGGAAAAGGTATGTACTTGAATAAAGATATCTTATAATTCTGTCAATTTTGAAGATGTATGATTACATTAAAATCAACTTTTTAAAATGTGTCAAATACTTCTTGCACTCCGTGCGTATTATTAATGTATAATGTTGGCATTTTACTTGTGAGAAAATTTATAGAAATTAGCCTTAACTGATTCCTACATTTCAAGTTGAATTTTAGAACTCCTTATATTTTCTTGGTAAAATCTGTGAAATATACTCCTTGAATTCTGCTCTTTCCTTTATTTTATCCAAAATGGTGCAGTTGTGGGGTTAGTTGGGATGTTGGGTGAGTTGGAACACCTCACTTTCAGCAGAAACAGAGAACCCCATAAGGAGTGTACTGCCATCTTGTGAGAGCCTCTTATATCACCAATATAGTTGAAAGGTAGTATAAGAGGCTCTCTCAAGATGGTAGACAGTCCGCACTAGGTTCTCTTTTTCTGCTGAAAGTAAAATATTCTAACTTACCTGACATTTCAACTAACCAGACCTTCTCCTACTTTGAATTAAGTTACCCTTAAAATATACCCCTGCTAAACCAACTAACTGTTGCAGCACCCCCCTTCCTCTTTTTAGCACTACACCACAAATAATAACAATAATTTGTATCAGAATTTCAGACCCTATTTGCTAACTGTTATTTTCAGATTTACCCTCAAGTTTTGCACAAAAATCTCTACATACACTCATATGCAACTTCATGATAACAAAATGACTTCCTTAAGATTAAATCAAATGAAGCACTTTGAACTGATAGTGGGACCCTTCAATGCATAGTATAGAGAATATTGGAACTCTCCTGCGAAATGAATTTAGAAAATTAAAAGATTCAACAAATGGTCAAAGGAAAATAATTTTAATCTTGAGTTATTTCCATTGAAAGGAACCTAATTCATTTGAAACATGCATAGAATTAGCTAACATTCTTTATTTCATTGAAAAAGAGGTTGAAAACAAGGTAGCAAGCATTTTTACAAAACACAATCATTAAATATCAAAATATGGGCAGACGTCATTGTCATTGCGGTTATCTCTCAAAGATGAGGATGATGGACTACATTACACAGAACAAAGACACTTGTGTGTGTATTTGTTTAACAAGTACTTGTTGTAACACTCTAAGAAGTACACTATACTTGGCAAATCAAGCTGATTCCAATCACAGGGAAACCAAAATGATTGCTGATAGATCTGTTATTTTGGTAGTTCTTTTTTATTACAACTCTTAAAAAAAGATTTTTTTTTTAGCTTCAGAAATGCCTGTTTTCTTTGATTGCCATGCATAGCAAAGCAAATTCATTTGAAACTTTATACAATGAATCCTTTGAACATACATATATACCTTAACTTAAAATATCTATCCATTGGTATTCATGCAAATCCTGTTAGTGGAATGTTTGTAGAGAAAGCATAAGAAGATTCCATCTTTATATAAATTAGGAATCACACTCGAAAGCACACAATGTATCTTTCGTTTTTATTTTAGGATTTTTCCTGCATTCGTATATCATGGCTGTATTTGGGGAATGTGAATAACTTTAGCTAAATTACTTCTGTTGCTTATCTCACATTTAAGATGTTTATCAACAATTTGTAAGGATTTCATTATTGTTACGATTTTATTGAAGTAAATTCTAAAAGAAATCCTAGGAAAGACAGTGTAGGAAGATTTTCTTTGGCAAAGTTCCAGAAAAATGTTAGGAGAGAAAGTTCCAATGAGAATTAAAGGAAGGAAATGATTTCAATTAGTCAACTGAATTAACAAGACTTCCTAAGAACAAAAAAGAAGGCTGCTGCTTTCATCAAAAAAGTTTTTCAAACAATTGAACTCATTCTTTTTCCAAAACTGTCAATCAAAACTGTTAACATAGGTTTCTTCAGTTTTCAAGTTGGTCTGTCTAGCTATTTATGTAAGTAATGCGTACAGGACGTACCAATAGAGTTACAAGTCTGAAAGTTTGAACATTTACTCTTTATTATGTCTAAAGAAAAAGTTTTTTTGTTTTTTGAAAATTACACAAGTAAGTTTTTAGTGGGTGGTTCAACACAAGTAACTTATTCATTGATTTCCTCTTTTTTTGATATTCTAATTTACTACCCCTAACATTGCATGCTACCGAAAGACGTTGATCAAGTGATAGTTTCTATTGAGTGACTAACCAGACTTTTTTTGTTGAAGGAGGCTGTAAAATGGATTGGCCGAAATGTTGTGATAACAACACAAACAACAAGAAGGTTTTCAATCTTCTGAAAAACTCTTTGAATTTTAATGAATCTACTCAAAATATAGCCAGTGTCTGAGCAGTTTTTGTTAAAGAGATGAAAGAAGAAGTAAGGATAGATTTTCAGAAACTGTTAGGTGCAATATACACCTCAGAAAGAGAAAATTGTCTGAAATTTTGCACTGAAAATAAGACAAAGGTATAAAGCAGACAATACTTCATGGAAGACTTGATTTCATTTTTATCAATCAAATAATATCACAGCTTCAAGAAACAAAATGAAATAAAGATTTTCAAAAGTGATAAAGGGAAAACAAAGCAAACATTAAGATGAAAATGGAAGATCACTTTCACACGGCTATCAAAACAAAAATTGAACTAGAAAGCACTCAGAAAGCGCATACCTCTGCTAATGCTGTTTTTAATGAAAAATGAATGCAAATGCAAGGGTGGTAACTTTGAAATATTTCTTGATCTACCCCTACATTTAATCAATTTTTTCAGCCATTGGCCCACTCTTCCACAAAATGTCATTATAATTCATCAGGAACTCTAAAGGAAATTGTGTTGACAAACATGAGTGAATACATAACTGTTTGGAATAAAAACATACAAATATCTCTTTTGAAGAAAATTGCTTGTTCCATCTCAAAATTTAACTAATTTTTCCTGAACCATAGCCTACCATTCCGGAAAATGTCATTGAAATCTATTGGGAACTTTCAGAGACGTTCAGATGGACAGACAGAAAAACTAGATTGCATTCTTATCAATCAAGTTGAAGAAACAAAATGAAATAAAGATTTCTTTAAAATGATAAAGCGTAACAAAGCGAAGTTTAGACCAAGATGAAAGAACATTTTCACACAGCCATCAAAACAGAAATCAAAAGGATGGTTATATAGTTTGTGTTTTTGAATTGGTATCTGCAGGAACTATTTGTGTTGATAGTGTGAAATGTTATGGCATTGTGTTCATGCCCGTTTGAAAGAAATCTGCTGAGTTCCTGGCTAGTTTTGCCAAAACTTATTGATTTCTTTGGTCTGTGGACAAATTCGGTTGTTTTTATGACAGGTCTTTATGGCTGTCCAGACCCAAATCAACAAATTAAACTATTTCTTTATAATCTTTTTAATGGCTTCGTTTTTACCAACCATTTTTTTTTTCACTCATTTATCTTCCTTTGGCTTTATTTTTTATATTCATTACTTCTCCTTTACAGTTGTTTTTTCCTTTTTTCTCAGACCCTTTTTTCTTCTGCCTTTATTCCTCTCGGAACTTCATCTTTTTTATTCCTTATTTCTTCATCTTATATTTTCAAGTTGTTTTTTCTATTCAACACATTTTTATCAAAATTCTTCCTTCGGCTGTATTTTTTCAAAGTTCTTTTACTTCTTTTTTCACTTTTTTCGATTATTTTTCCCTCGTTTTTCAACCCCTCATTCTTAATTTATCACCTTTCTCTTTCAATCCTTCCCGTTCTTTCTTTCATCCTTTATCGTATTTATTATTTTTCTCTTTCTCTCCTATCCATTTTTCAAACAACAATTTTCTTTTTTTCCCTCTTTTATTTTTCCTTTGGCTTTATTTTTTAATTCATTATCCTGAAGTTGTTTTTTTCCTTTTTTTAAAGACTCTTTTCAATTATCTTTCTCAATTTATCATGAAACTCCCACTATTTTCATCTGTAACAAAAATGACAGATGACACTGACCAGACCAAAAACCAGTGGATGTCATGCACAAATAACAGTGACACACGTAGTAACTGATGATGTATTCACTCCTACTTCTAAAGCCTAACTCAGGTCAACTTGTTTTGTTAGTTTGCTCATCCCTTTTTGAGGAACTATTAATGAAGGAGTTGAAATGGGATAAGTAGTTTTGGATTTATATGGAAAAATGAATTCTATTTTGTTTCCATTTTAGATTTTAAAGGGGGGTTTGACCTCAACACAGCCAAGCTTGTCTAGTTTTATTTTCACTTTCTTTCCCTTACTTCTTTCTCGTATTTTTTTCTACCGAGTGATGTCTTTTTTCCCTACTTTGTTCTTTTTTTGGCTTCTTTATTTCATTCTTTGATCTTTTTTTTTGTAGTTGTTGTTCATTTTTTCTTTATTTCAAATTTTTGGTTTCTTCATTTTTCAATTCTTTCACTCGACATTCTTCAATTCTTTATTCTTTAATTCTCACATTGCTCTCCCTTTATCAAGACTCTTTTCAACTTTTTCTGCAAATTTACTCCCTTTTCTCTTCTCTTTCTCTCCTTTCCATCTTTTTCTTATCCTTTGCTTTATTTCTCCTCTTTTTATCACTTTCTCATCTATCACTGTCAGTTCCTGTCAAAACAGAAGACAAATACCTATAAAGATGGCAAAAATACAGCCGTGGATTAGAAAGAAAAATAAATCTGGAAGTCATTCATTGGAAGAGGAGGTTATGAGACTTTTTGAATTTATCAGCAAATCAAAAACGAGAAAACAACTTTAAAAAAAATCATTTGAGATTTTTCTTTTATTGTTTCACTTGCTGAAATCAAAGACTTTTTCAATAAAAACATCTCATTCAGTTTTGAATATTTGACACTCCATTTCATGGATGAAACTGGAAAAATTGTTTACTTGGTCATTTTTAGAAAATACTTTTTTCCAACTGTTGAAAATCTATCTCTTATCCACTCAGAATTAACATTAAAATGAATTTCGTCAATTTCCTTGTAAGAATCATTATTGACTGATTAAAAAAAAATCCTTAAAAACGTGTCTGTTCAGTCACTCAGTAGAAACAAAGTCTTTTGGCAACATCCCGTGATGAGGTTGATCAATAAAAAATTTGGAAAAATGATGATTAATGAATAATTTACTTTCCTCGCCTTTCTATTGCATCGCAAAATAGTGTGAATTTTCGAAAAAAGTGCACTTCAGTACTGGACACAAGTGTGCTTTTGTGCTGGACACAAAGTAAAGGACCAGATAGCCAGATAGTGTACTTAAATCACTCATTTCTCTTATAATATCTATGTATATAAATATATTCCCTATGCCAAACATGAGTATCAGTGAATGAATAATTTGTATCTGACATAATGTGATAACTTTCAAGACATTTTAGTTGGAGCTACATTTTGTTTTGCACTGGCATTACGTGGTAGGAAATTGAACGGCTTCAGTTCATAATTCAGTGAATAAGTAGAGGAGCGTCATGCAGAGCTCAAACCTGCGTCTACCATAAAGTGGCTCCACTCTTACCAACTGAGCTATATCCAGCCAAATCCACTTAAAAACTGAAAAAAAAACATGTTGGCAGTTCTGGAAGACGGATTTTAATTTGTGAATCAATTGATAAGTTAAACCAATTTCTCATTCTATTCTACTATGAGAATGTGGAGAGGTGGGCTGGATACTTGAAGAGACTTGCTGTCTCTCAACCTTCATCGATGATCATCTGGCAACTGCTGTGAAACTGTAAACCACGGTATTGCTGTGGACTATGAGAGTGGGGAGAGGAGGACGGAAGACTAGAAGAGACTTGCTGTCACTCAGTCTCCTGCAGTTATCACCAAGCAACTGGTGTGGTGATGGTAGTGATTCAGTGATTCATCTAATAAAAGATTCAAGTTAATATTACTATTGCTGATATAACTGTGTAATGACAATTCAGAAAACCTTGTTGCATACAAATTGGATTTCTTGGTTTATTTAAGGTTTCGTCAGTTCATCCTGGCTTCTTCAGAAAAAAGCTGATAGAGAATGTATCTGTTTTATACAGTCCATGTCTGGTTGTGGGTGGGTTTAGTGTTTGATGATTGAATTGAGTAGATGTTAAGTGTTTTTGATTGCCCTGATTCAGATGATTTGCTGGAAAAAATAAAAATAATAAAATAACTCCAGAGAATATTACACTAAATGATTGGAGAATAAAGGATAGATTTAAGGATTGGATTCGATCTTCTGCCAGCCTTTGTTGCTCAAGTGGTAGAACAAATGGTATGGGAAACCAGCTTCCTTAGGCCAAAGAATTGTGAGTTTAAGTCTCACCAAGAGCTTATTCTTTATTTTCAATCCGAGCTATTTACTCACTACCCTAGACTGACCGTTTGCAATGTAAAGCAACTAAAATTAAGATGGAAGAAACACTACCATCATTATTCTAAAATTCTCTGACTGCTTTTTAAATGCATCTTAATTTATTAGTGGCTTTTTTGCGCCATTAAAAAAATTTAAGATTAAGTTAAAAAGTAGTCATGATTTATGAATTAATAATAATTTATAATACCTTATCTATATTACTTACTCATCCTCCCTCCAGTAACCAATATACAGTAATACCTTGATTAGTGCAGTTTATTTGCTCCAAAGCTTTAACAATTCAAAACCATATTGTTTAAGGTCTGATTATGATTTAATGTGTTTTCTTCCTGCTTATACTTACATTGTTACATTAATTTGTGCAGCAATACTTTAACCATTCTATATCAGAACCTGAATTAATCAAAACCACACTATTCAAAACATTCTTGAATTTTCGGCTAGCCAGAAGATGAAAGAGAATCGAGTTGGAAACTCTCAAGAGATCTTTTTGAAAAAGATTAATTTGTTCCTCTTTGGACAAAAGAATCTACAATTCTTATGTTTGCATTTGTGTGTGCATATGTATATGCATATCAACATACATCTATAGAATCTAAAATGAAAAATATAAGTGAAGGTCTGTGTATATACATGCTTAGACATTCACAAATTAATTTCTGAAGGTTCTCCAGAATTATGATGACATAAGTTCTTGGATATTATGTCATTTGCTTATCTAAGATTATGTAATTTGTGTTTAAAGGAAACAGTTGTCAACAATAAGAAAGAGACTGTGGGATGTTTTGGGACACATAATGAGTAACTTAGTAACTTTAGTTTGTGTCACAACGTTTCGGCCATTCATTCCATGACCTTTTCCAGGTGCAATATGAAATATCTGCTCTTATCAGTCACTTTCTCTATTGGCGTAAAGCAAAAAATAATGTATCAAACAGAAAATCTAAATGTTAACCACAATGTTGATGAATAGGTTATTTTATTTTAGCAACACCTGCTGTACAGTTTATTTTTGGGTATTTTAAATAGAGGAGCTCTCATTTTCTTTCTTTGTTAATCAAGAATTCTGTCTAGAAAATTTTGGCCATTAATAAGCACAATAATAAAGAAGGCTTGGGGAACAATGTTCACAGGATAGATTTAAAGCAAGAGAAGCAGCAGAGGTTGGCAGCGGGTAGAATAATTGACAAGTTTGAGTGCCAGGAAGAAAAAGAGGAATTGTAAAGGAACAAGAATTGATGAAAACAACTGCAGAAAGGAAATCGTGGAGAGCCATGATTGCTTAACCTCCTGAAGGGACATGGTACAAAGAGGGAGAACAGGTTTGGTTAGTCACTTGATAGAAACCATCACTTGACCAATGTCTTTTGGCAGTATGCCATGCATGAAGTGATCAATCAAAAAATTGGAAAAAGGGCTGATCAGCGAAGAAGTTACTTCTCTATGTGTCGCTGTGTGGTGGGGTCTAAAGATGTCCAAAATTTTCAAAAATCTAGCGTGAACATTGCTGATGCAAACCAAGTGTTCAATTTAGCATAAATTTACATTGTAAATTGAATCCAGCTCTAAAAAACCTATTAAGGAGGTGGGGATTTTGAAAAAAGAGTGATTTTCAAAAAAACAACCACCTTCTTCCTAAATACGATGAGTAAATGCTGAAATTTTCAGCCCTGTAGCTCAATCGGTGCAATCTGTACACATAATATCTACATAGTTTGCCATCCAGTGAGCCAGACCAACTTAAAAACTGAAGAAACCTTTATTGATGCTGACAGTTTTGGTTGACAGTTTCTAATTTGAGACTCCCTATCAAAAAAGATTTGGATTATATTTTCCTCATGTTATCAGCTGACATTAATGATACTTATTGACTTACTCAGCTTCTAATAAATAAATATCTGGAGCAGTTTCAATGTTTATCTAATCTTGATGTCTTTAAGAAATCAGAAACTAAGAATCTTAGATCAGGAAATAGTCCCCCTAAAATGTTTTCAAACTAATAAGAAACTTGATCAGTTTGACTGAAAATATAATTTTTCTCCTCTTCTGAATATTTCCAAAATTATGACATGATTAATTGATTAATTGACAATAGTTTAAAAAAGAGAAAAATTTTGTTGTAACTAATTAAAACTAGGTACAAATATATGACTTCAGAATTGAACATAACCAAGTTTGATTTGCATGTTTGCCTATGCATACATAGATAATGTCTGCGTTAGAAACTATGACATGTCATCATAGTTAATTGATTCTGGTCAGCTGGTGAGCTATCCTAGGATGTATGTTGTGCATTTATTCCTCATCATGTTTAGAACAAACATTTTATTTTTGCTTTGTAAAAATTTCTCCTTAAGATAAGTTTTTATTGGATAGGTTCAATTTATAATATGAATTTGAATTAAATTGGTTTGTATCTGGTAGTGTCAACATGTTTCCTTGAAAATTCAGACTTTTTTGGTGATAACTACCCCTAAAATGTATAAGAAGTAACTTATTCATTGATCACCCTTTTTCCAATTTTTTAACTGATGAGCCCCCAATGCCAAAAGATGTTGCTGTGACATTTTCTATTGAGTGACTAAGACCTGTTTCTCTTGAGAATGACGAGAGTACTCTTGTGTAATTCTTCAAGTTTGAAATCCTTGAAACAGGAAACTTACAAAATTAACTACTATGTATACCAGAATATAGACATATTTTTTTTCACTATGAAAATATTACACTGCATTCAATGTGCTGGTTTTCATAACTAGGGAGCTACCAAAGCTTGTTACTAGTTTTATAAGACTTATTTTTGCTGGTTACGGTCATAACCCTCAAAGACACAATCCTAAATGTTTAAATTCCGGAATATCAGTAACCCTAAAGGTTTAAATTAAAAAAAACACAAAGCCCCTTCCTCTCCTATCCAGTTTTTTTTGCAATGGAAATAATGGCTCTCAGGATTTTGATTTCAGGATTTTTATTTGTTGGGATCATGGTTTTTAGAATTTGGGGATTTAGAGATTCTGAGCTTTTGGGACATCAACATTTAGGATTATGAAGTTTGAGATTGTATTCTTGACGATCATCATTGGCACCGATTTTTGTATATAACGTAGTCACGTGATTGTCAGTGATGTCCTATTTATCAGTCTTCTTGAATTCTGATTTTCACTTGACACAATAACTATGCCTATATTTCTAGAGAAAATCAACCAAAACTATCTTCAGTTTTTTAGCTAGTCTGGCTGGCTGGCAATGTATAAAGCTAGAAGAATGAAAATTCAAACATAGAGGACAGAGAACTTAAACATACACTCCTTAATATGTTTAGAGAAAACAGTTTTGTTTTAGTGGCAGGTTCAATTTATAAGGTGAATTTATGCTAAATTGATCCATTAGTTTGTGTTCAGCAGCTCTCACACTTTTTTTTTGAAAATTCAGACATTTTTAGACACTGCAGCCCAACAAAATGTGAGGGAAGTAAACCATTCATTCATAAATTCATTGATAAACCTTCTTCCAAATTTTGTAATTGATCACATCCAACATGGCAGGCTGCCAAAATGTGTTGGTTACATGACATTTTCTATTGAGTGACTAACCAAGCCTATTTCTTTTTGTTTTTCAATAGTTGATTGATTTATACCTTCCTAACTTATTTTCATTGTGAGTAGTGATCATTTTTTACCTTTTTCAATGTGTAAAGCTCTCCTACTATCAATACTCTCCTCAACAGACCATCTTGAATCATGGTTGCTTTTATCTTTTTGGTAGCTTTCCTTTGAAAAAGATTTTACAATCCTCTTGAGTATTGTCTCTCATATTGACCAAATAGATCGATACATTTTCATTCAACTTTTTGGGATATTCTACTTTGATCTTAGCCAAATAGTAAAGAAAAAAGTTACACAACTAGTGTCAGGTATACAAATAAATTCATATTCTCATAAATTTATGTTTTCTTTCACATGTGTTGATTTTCTTATAGCAATAGTCAAAGTTCAAAGATGAGAGCAGGACTGCTAAGTTGTTACAAAAATGATCTTGAAAAATTTTTCTTCTCAATTAGTTACTTTGCTTTGATGTACATAAACTTATGGTAGGGCCTAAATAGCACATGAAGGCTCAAAATGTCATACAGACATTCTAAAAAGTATAATATTTCATTAAAAGGCATAATTTAGGAACATATTCATCATAAATTGACCCAAAATTAAAAGCCCGTCTTTTGTTATTTATCAAAACGTCACTTCATTAAGTCCAATACACTGTTTTTTGTCATGGTGAGAAATCAAATAAAAGACAGAAGGTAGACTTTAAAATTCTATTTTTGCCTTAATATCTGATGAATGTGCTGTTTAATTATACTTTTTAGTGGAAATTTATATGTTTAGAGCTTTGGAATTACTTTTGGTACCTTGTATGCTGGTTCAAGACCACCACAGATTTACGTACATCAAAATAAAGATCATCCCATTTAGTGTTGCTGTATCATCAATTTTGAAAAAAACAAATTTCATTCTTAATGTAAGTAATTAATTTTTAATAAATTAATAAAGGGTTTTGATTCTGCTAATTACCTTTCAGTTAGTGTTAGGTTTATAGATTTCATGAGCAAATTATTTAAATCAAAGCTTTCTTACTCTTTGCATTGGTGTCTCACTTATCCAAAAATGAAATTGTTCGTGACACATTACAGTTCCTGAATTGTGCAGTTTTGGATGTAGTACACATAAGGTATTGCTGCACAAATTAAATAACTAAGTATAAGCTGGAAAAAACACAAAACATATATCAAGGCTTTGAACTGTTCATTTTCGAAAAGCACAGAAAATGTTGGGACAATTTAACCTCACTATTGAAGGCATTCATGTACTTTAGTTTTGTTAGCCAAGCTAAATATATAATGTCATCACAAAAGAATATCAGATATACAGTTTGGAAAGCTCTGACTTGAACTAAACTATCTAATTTATATGATAAAGCTGGAAAGTACTTCCTTTAAATTGTATTGGTTGACTCAAGCAAGGCATTAACAACAGTAGCAGCACTTAGACTGTAATAACATATTGAGGTGATGGTCAATATGGGTTTCTTCAGCTTTCAAGTTGGTCGATGTATGTATGTATGGTGGGTACAAACTACATCAATGGAGCTGGAGGGCTAAAAATTTAAACATTTACTTCTCATTATGAAATACACTTGGGTTTACCTATGCAAATTAAAGGAACTACTTTCCAGCTATATCATACAAATTAGATATTTTAGTTTAAGTCAAAGCTTCCAAACTGTGTTGCCAATAATGTCTTCACATTTTTTTTTTTTGCCATCACTTAGTTTGTGTCTGGCAGCATTCATGCTTTATTTTTGAAAATTCTGACTTTTTTAGTGATCACTGCCAGACAGGAAACAATGAAAGTAACTTATCTATTCATCACTTTTTCGAATTTTTTGATTGATCACCCCCCCCCCCCAATACAGCATGCTACCAGAAAATGTTGGTTATGTGACAGTTTCTATTAAGTGACTAACTAGACCAGTCTTTGAGTGGATCTTCATTCAAACATCTAGGTGGATTGATTGCCATATAGTGATGGTTTGTGAGTTAGTCTTGCTTAATCAGTGAGCTCTGTTCTATTGGATGCCTCACTATTCTGGGAAAATATGGACAAATAGTAATCCTCATATAGAACAACACATTGTCTCAAAGATTCCTTCAGAAACTTGAATTCTTTTTTGGTTTTTTAATCAGTGAAGTATTGCAAATGTCCTCCTGTCCTTGTCCCATATACTCCAGCACTGAGGGCTACATTTGTGATAATTATCTTTTTGCGTCTCTTGACAATATCTGAGAAGTAAACAGCTTTTAAATTTAGTCCAAGAAAACAACTATCTAGACAGATTTCAAATCCTTCACTGATTGTTGACGAATTATGAAAAAGTAATAAAAAAAATGATGGAAAGCAAAATTGCATATAAGTACATTTATAAAATAGGACACATTTATGAGATTATCTTGCCAAAGGCATTTCAGACTCTATTTTGCTGATGGCATTTCAGATCTACTTGCGATAATGATGGAAATATAGAATTGGTGAATGATACACTTGATGGCAAAAACTAAAATGATACAAGTGGAGAGGGAAGATCTCTGGCGTAATCTGATTTTCCAGGATGTTTCTTATCAGACAATTCATTTATTTTCTATGATGATGCTTACCATTATTCATTTATATTTCTGGGGTTGTTGAAATTTCCATTCATTAAGGTTTTTAAAAAAATTAGTAATTCAAATTTCAATGTTAAGAATGAGTTGGAATTCCTACTCATGAGCCCACAAAAAACATTTCAAAGTACTCGGAGGAAAATAGCAGGCAGGGGGGGGGGCTTTTAAGGGAGGAAATTTTGAAAATGAAGATTGACAATAATTACATTTCAGGGCATATCAGCGACTGAAATTGAGTGTTGACTAGAAGACTATTCTATCAAAATTGGGAGATCTGAGTGAATGGTTGCTTGATTTTAGTAGGGGTCAATTGTCAACACATAATAGTAATCTTAAATGAATGCATGAGAATCTGATGGACTTTTATACCTGTATATATGGTACACATATACAGATGAGTTTATGTATTGTTTTTAGATGCACTAACATCTCCAACATCAATTGCCCTCACTGACTAACATACCAAAATGTTTGTTACGTCCCTTGATCAATGTCGCCAATTTAGATTTTGCCGAGATATCTCCTTTGCTCATTTTTGCCAATTTAGATGCTTTTCATCTACCCCTAGATATATATTTTTTCTTCTAAATTCTTTTCCAAAATAGATTATTAATGGGGGGTACAATACGCAATGCATTTTAATGCTAAATTTGTCACTAATTTTTACCTGCTTGTTCTTTGAAAATTCAGACGTTCTTTAGTGATCATAGCCCAAGAAAGAAGTAGGCAAGAGAAGTAACATTCATTGACCCTTTTTCCAACTTTTTAATTGATCCCCCCAAACACAGCATATATAAGTGGTGGTGATTCATAATTGAGGCAAGGGGCTTGTTTTCTCCTGCACTAAAAAAGACAGAGCAGAATTCTCAGTAACCAAAGTTTTCACATGATTTTAGGCAAGTTTCAATTAAGGTGATACCTCTATTGCAAAAAGAGCAAATTCCTATCCCAGCACTAGAACATGATTGTTCATAACAGGTGCCACCTGATGACATTATCAGAATGAACTCTGTGACACTAACCCTCCAAGAATTCTATTAGTAGAAAATACTTGACATTTTGAGAAACTAGTCTACCGCCTGAATTATGACCTTCAATCGGTGATTCAATAAGATAACCATTAGTTGGAAATTCTTCTCTGGTAAATTCAGGGGAAGTTTTAACCTTTTCAAGACTAACCTATAAGGGCTTTTATACCTTAATTAAAATGTTCCAGTAGATTTCTGAAAGAGATCCACATCCCAGCAGTCATGGAGACCCCTAGATATCTATGTCCCATGAGTCTTAGAAGGGTCAAAAAAGAAATCATCTATCTATCATTTATCAATCTATCATTCTCAGTCTGTTCATATCTATCTATTTACCTACAGAAGGTGCAAAAAGTAACCAATGCATTTCAGAAAGTTCATTTTAGCATTCTTATAAAGCATCGAAATTGAAAGAATTTGGAAAAATGTTGAAAAGATACATAACATGTTTGGTTAGTCACTCAAAAGAAACATGTTCAATGTCTCTTGGCAGCATGCTGTGTTGGGAGTGATCAATCAAAAGATTGAAAAGAGGGGTGATCAATTAATTAGTTACTTCTCTCCAATTCTATAATTGATCACACTTTACTTGGCATGCTGCCAAACGACATTGATCATATGACAGTTTCTATTGAGTAATCAACCAGACCTGCTATTTTATGAATAATTTTTGTTATTTGCTTCTTCCTCTTTGGATTTTATGATCGCTAGTCAAGTGAGATTAGTTTCGTGTCAGCAAATAACGCACAGAGTGGTAGGAAAAATATTGCATGATTACAAAGCATGCACACATGGAATGGGTACAGCTGCACATACCCCCAGGGAGAAAAACAAACATGAAAGCATTCTCACATGGGTACCTTAATAGCACCAAAATGAGGTCCGGGGAAAATAACTAAATGTGGCAAACCATTACAGTATTGATTAGAATTCTCCTTGACTGCAGGCAATGACTGTATAAACAGCCTTGTCTGCAAAGTGTAATAAACCTAATAAAAATAATCATATCTGTGCCTCACATAAATGATTCACCGTAGCCTGCATGTGCACCAGAACTTATCTGAAATTATCTATAAGAAATAGACCTTTTATCTGAAATTGTCTAAAATATAGCAGCACAAGATTTGGGCATTTTTGGTTTAAAATAATGAAAGAGCACTTTTTTTGAAAAAACAGAAAAATATGTTTTTAGATGATGCCTAGTGGTGTGTTGATACTTTCATGGTTGTAGCCACCAAAATATGATCAGGAGCATCGAGAGACACACACATTGACACACAAAGAGAGAAAAATCTGTAGCCCACTCGGCTGGTTGGTTGGTGATTTGTGGGGCTCCACGGATACAATTCAGTACAAAGAGAAACAACAGAACAATCCTGAAAGTCAGACCATGGATATGCTAGTTTGATCCCATGGATTGCCATTTCGGAAGGCTGTCAAATAAGACCAATGTGTCCATACCACTTGTCAAAATAACCTGTCAGATCAATCAGATTTCTCTCCTTTGCACTTTCAGACATGTATAAAAGGGAGAGAGAAATGAGAGGTGATTGAAGTGTTTCAGTGTGTCAGCTTGGAAGAAAGCACTCAAAGAGCCCATGCCTCCAATCCATGGTCTCTAAAAGCTGAATGAAAATCATTACATTCATAGTTATGTTGCAGAGATGGTAACTGCAAAAAATTTCATATGATCTGCTACGAAATTCAATCAATTCTCCTGGAGCCAACAAGCAACTGTTCCACAAAATGTCATTGTAATTCATCATTAAATTTTGGAGATATTGTGTTGACATACAAACATTAGAGAATTCATATGGAAAATATGAAATGATGTCTCTCAATTGAGATAAATAATCCCGAATCCAATCTGAAATTGAGCACTCTCTCCTTCTCTCCACAGCCTACCCTTCCAGAAAATTTCATTGAAATTTATTCTGAACTTTTGGAGATACAGCGTGGACATATGGCTACGTTGTAGAGGTAAACAAAAGAGCTCGGAATTATTTGCTAATGTTATTATGCTTAGAGAGAGAGAAAAAGAAGAGCAACTTTTTTCTGTTCTTTCCTTTTGTTGTCTAAAGGTGCAAGACAGAATATTATATGATTTCAAGTTTTTTTTATACAATTATCCAATAAAAGGAAGGAAAGGCGTTTGTTTTATAATATAATTATACCAAGGAAAAAATAACGGATTTTCGGCTTAGAATAACCTGTTAACAGTTGCGCTGTCCATCAAAAAGTAAAAATGCTACAAAAAGGAGAACGTGTAATTCTTTAGGTATTTTTGCAACAAATTGAGAATAAAGACGGCGATGGTTTTTCAAACATATTGTTTTTTGGTTTTGCCCAATATTTTTGCTATTTTAAGACTGTCCATCAGAATCGATATTCCAAAGTATTGATTTAGCTTGCTTTAGTTGAAGAATATTTTCATTTATGTGTTTGAAAGAGTAATTTTGGAATAAGAGAGCTGTGAATAGAATTTTTTCTCATGGTTTTGTAGGATGATTTTCTAAAAAATATTAATAATTATAATCCTGTCTAAAGTTGCATACAGCAGTGAAAGAATTCAAATTTCTGAAAAATTTTACATAGATTTAAAAAAAGAAAAAAAAAGAAAAATGGTCTGGTTGGTCACCCAGTAGAAATCCTCATGAGACCAACGTTTGGAGTGATTAATAAAAAATTTGGAATAAAATGTGAATGAATCAGTTATTTCACCTTTTATTATGTAGTGATCACTAAAAAGTCTGAATTAAAAAAAAAACAATCATGAAACTTACATTGTAAATTGAACCCCCACTAGGAACCTATTAAGGTGGGAGGGGGGGATTTCCAAAAAGCACAAAAATGTTTTTTTGTAAACATAATGAGGAGTAAATGTTGAAAATTTTTGTCCTCAAGCTTCATTGATGCAGCCTGTATGTGTGAGACATAAATACATAGTTAGCCAGCCAGACCAACTCAAAAACTGGAGAAACCTAGGCTGACTGTCTCGATGACAGTTTTGGTTGGAGGTTTTTTAAATTAATGATAATAAACTAGTCTGAAGTTGCATATGGTTGCGAAATAGCTTGAACTGCTCAAAATTTTATAGATGAAGAATAAGAGGAAAAAAATGAAATCTAATTTGGTTCATATCAAATATAGCTCATTTATTTAAAGAAGTAGCAAGCTTTCTTCTTCGAAGAGGTTTTTATATACATCGTTATTTTCTGGCTGGTATTTAATTTCTTGGTCATTATTTGCTCACCAGGTAGTGATTTAACTAAGTTATTTATTCTAGAAACAGGAAATTTTATTTTTACTCAAGTAGTAGAGAAGAAAAACAAAATCAGAATTTGACTTTGGGTCTGCAGAAATCTGGGAACCCTCTAATAATTTATTCTCATAGATGAATGAAACAAAGACAAAAGTAATGTTCAATGATCAAGTCCTGAAAAAGCCTATAAGGATAGACAGAGAAGACTTAGAAGTAGTCAAGGAATACATTTACCAAGGACAAATGATAAAGCTTGAGAAAAACCACGGAAATGGAATAAGATGGAGCATAATGATTGACTGGAAAGCATTAGGTATAAATAGAGACATGCTGAAGAGCAAATCACAAATATGTTTGAAATGTAAAGTATTCTATCAATGCATAATATGATGTATGATGATGTATGTGTGCGAAATCTGGAAACTTATAAAACCGCTCAAAAACTAACAGAATAAGAAAAGACCAATATGGATTCAGGAAAGGATCAGGGTAAAGGATATCATACAAGTAATTAAACAAAAATAGAGATGGGCAGGGCATATAATAAAAAAATTGAAGCAAATGAAGTTAAAGGCTAACTGATTGGTGCTCTTGAGACCGACCTTGGTCGGAAAAGAACAAATACAAAATGGAGAGACAAAACAGAAAAGTTTGTGGTAAGACATTGTAGAGATTAGGGCAATCACGCTCATCATAGTAGGGAGATGCTAAAGACCTTTGTAGCAATTGATATAACGACTGATGATGATGCTTGATAGGCTTCTTATGTATTGGCTACATGCTAACTGACTGTCCTCCATTAATATTTGTTCATTGCTTATTTCCTGGCTTAGTACTGCAGCATGTTAAAGGCTGTATTAGCCCTTTGATACTAAAGTACAATAACAATGAAGACAAAACAAAATCAAAGCTCATGTCAAGTAAGGTGAAAAAATTAATGAGATAAAATATAAAGTAAAAATATTTCTTAGAAGGACTCATGGAAGTGAAATGGTATGGGAAGACTGAACAGAGAGATATGCCAAATTCAAAAGAAGTTTAATAGTCTTTAGAAGAGCCATGTTTTTTCTTTCATCATCATTAGCTAGTCAAAGTCCAATGTTAATCATAGACTTCCCCACGGTCTGCTACATCTGTCTTTTTCAAGCATCCCAGTGCAAAAACATTCTGAATTTGTCCTGATCATTGTGCCATCTTACTTTTTGTTGGCCACAATTTTGTCCATGGTGTCAAGGGATCCATGTTATAAGTCAAAATGAAATATACGTGGTTGGTTTCTAGGGCTTTTTTTTCTTTAAATCACATCACTATTATTTCCTTACTCATTTTTTCTTTCATTTGTAATTGTTTTCTAGTTTCATGTTCTTTTATGTATATCTTTTCCAGAAATACCACCTGATTAAATAGGTAAATATTTAGCTTAGTCCAGTTTAAGGTAAAAACCAAAAGAAATGTGGCCCCAATTTTCTGGTGAGCTAGTTTTGAATCCAAAGTTATCATTTACCTGAATTTTTAGATATGATTCAGCATAAATGATCTTTGCAGTCTGTTGGGATATTATTGATGCTGAACTAAAATCATTTTGAGGTTTAGATTATTTGATGACATTGCCATGGCTATCCCCTGAGATTGAGAATGATGTTCAACCTTCCGTTGATCTATTTATGAACTCTCAGTAGGATTTTGAGTCCAATCTTGGCTTTGAGAGTTCTTCCACAATCTTGGGCATCTAGTTCCAACTGGCTGGTCATTGCTACCTCTCTTTCCATTTTCTTCTTCTTCTATTTCGGCACAATCACATCTGTTGGCTTTGAAAGTTTCCAGATTATTATTTAATTTGGATAAAAGTGACCTCGCATGTCAAATCAGGTATTAAGTACCATTTAGAGTGATTCTGAATTGGACTGATTCTCAATTTGAACATAAGTTCCATTTGGGCACTTACTCTATCATGATAAATAAGGAAGTTGCAAAAATATGGAACATTTAGTTTCAGGTTCTTGAGGAAATTTCCTAACTAAAGTTTTGAGAAAAATGATATGAAAAGTATACTGGTATACATTTTTTCCAGGAATCCAGTCTCAGAAAAACTCATTATTGAATTATTGAACATTCATGTAGTGGTTTAAAAAGGCATTTATGAATCTGTTTTTGATAAAATCTAAAGATAGCCTAAACTAGCTATTTTAAGCTCTAGCTTAATACTGACCTATGCGATTTAATATCAGATTTGATGTGTGGGCAACAAATATGATTCCTTTGTAATCACTTGATTTTTGTCAACTGATTTTAAATTGTTTCTCATGTTGATATCATTTTTTTTCTTTGTTAGCTACACTGTATCAACATATAAACAATGTTGCATGAAATGTTAAAGAGTAAACTGTATGTATCATTAGTTACCCTTATGTCTGAATTATACCCAAATTACATAATTTACAAGATTTTACCTGCTCATCCCTAATATTTTATTCCCTGAACCCCTCCCCGTTTCACCACCAACATTTTTCCTTTGGCACAGGCCTGTATATATAATCAATAGATGCAGAAAAAACACTGCTTAGGACAGAAAAATGTCTTCTTTAACCAAAAGTCACCATTGAATACGGACAGACATTTACCCTTCAACAAAAAGTCCAGAACAACATTTTTATTGAACCTTGGTTTATTCAATTTGTTCTTTTTATTCTTGTTTTTTATAAAACACAGCCAGATGCGTTGTTTTATATTTTGTTACAGTCGAACAATATTTAAGTGTTCGATGCGTTGCATGTTAAATTTCATCCCACTTTGAAGTATTGGTATCCTCATGGTTTCTCATTTTTAATACCACCTTTTTTATCTTCATCTCAGAACACAAAGGTTTCTATTCTGTGCCACCATTTTGTTTAAGATCCAGGCTGACCAATAGATGACAAAGTAGTGGGAGAAAAAGAAATGTGCCTCAAAGAGTTAATAAAATATTTATATCAGGCTGTGGCTTCTCATCTAAAGTCAGACAACACACTTCCATGTCGCTGGTTTAAGAGGAGATATTTCTAGAAGGTTGGAAATAAGACATTTCTCTGGCAAGTGCAGTAAATGTGTTCAATTGAGAGAAACAAAATATATTTTTTCATTCATAGTACTTAATATACAAGAGTTACTGAGACATAATAAATAGAGGAGCCTTGGCCAAGGATACTGACAAACAGATTCCCATTTTTTTTAAACTAAAGTTTTGTTAGTTCTCCTAAATGGTTGTTCTTTGTGGATATAGAATCAAAGAATTACTTTTAGTTGATTAGCACTTGGACATGTCAAGTTATTGCCTCGGTAAAATGAATTTACATTGGCGGCACATGGGACCAACAAACTGTGGAGATGGGGATGGGGGCTGAGCTCTTTAGACATAATATATATGAAGAACCCTGGGGAACCTAAGAATAATCTAAAGAATTCCAAAACATAATGTAAAAATCTAAATGATTTGCAAGGAGACACAGTTGTCTTAGTGCCACCAATACCAATTTGAAAACTTGTATTGTTGGTAAAACTTGTTTTTGTTTGACTGAGACTGTTTTTTTTTTTACACTATTTACAGCTATCATTCTGAGATGTTCAGTGGAAAATAAATCTTGAAAGGTTTACTTTTTGTGATGAATCCATATGAAACCGTTGCTGCATATTTAGGAGATATATCATCATCAACATCATCATTAATCAGCCTTTTAGCTCTTATATTCATACTTAGAAAATAAAATGTCAGTTTCAACGGAATATCTTATCAAAATTGTCTCCATTTGGGTTTTTTTTTATTCAATTCACAAAAGAATTCCATTATTTTTTATGATATTCATTGAAGTGTCCCACTGTCAATTACATGCATTCCAAAGCAGTTTATAAATTTGAAAGTTAGGGTTCATTGTTGGATAAAGGCATTAGCCAAGGTATACCAGTTTTTATAGTCCTGAGCATCTTGGTGCCAACACATTCTGCATTTGTCCAAATCATCATGCTATCTTTTTTATTACCAGTCACAATTTTGCAAATGTTCTCAAGGGATCCACATTTTGAGTTGCAATATCCAGCGGTTGACTGGTATTTTTGCAACATGGCCTGCAAATTGTCATTTAAGCTTCCTAATGGCTTCCAGGATATCTCATTTTGCTGTCTTAATGAATTTTGATTCTTTTCATTAGTCTCATCATTGTTATGCTATAATGGTTAATAGAGAAGAGAATGAGTGAGAGTGCACTAAAACAAACCACCATCCTATAATGACTTCACCTGCCAGTTATAGCAGTAAAAATGCTGTTACATTCACCAATTGCAAACTTTGATAAGGACAAGTAATTCATCTAACCAAGGTAAAACTTTTTATAAATAGGAGGACTAATACACATAAACAGATATTCACAAAAATATTCCTCTTATCGCATGTAGGTGAATCTGAATGCAGTCAAATAAATGGCATTTTGTATACATTTGTTGTCTGGGTTTTCTCTTTAATACTTAAGTAATGATTAGAATGCTCTTCCCTATTGTCCCCATTCTTATTAAAAACTGTTTCTATTCTGTGCCAATAGTTTGTAATAATCATTTATCATGAATTATGATGGTTTGTTTTTATTGCATAACACTTCCATTCTTAGTGTAGTTTCATTCCAAAAACTAGAAAATCATCCTACCTTGCAATGTTAACAAAATCAAAAACAAATTCCTAAAATGAAAATGTGATCAATTTTTCCTTGGTTATTGGCCTACCTTCCCTTAAAACTGTCTATCGTGTCTGGATAGGGGTGCTCCCCACCCTTGCGTGTCATGTGAGTAGAGAGGGCACTACATAGTTGGTCATATCAGTTTCTGAGTATATAATATGAGCATGTGTTAGAAGTTGTGAGTGCAAACATTAGAAACTTTGGATATGTAATAAGAACACATGTTGAAAGCATGTGTTAGAATAGTGTCTGTGTTGAAAACAAAATTAAATTGGCTGTTGGTTCTTGGATGTTTTACTGGGAAGAAGAAACTGTTATTAGCTATTTGCTAAAACTGTTTTCTGCCCTGTAAAGGAGGATTTGATCTATTATTTCAACAAAAACATCATTGAAATCCATCAAGAATTTTTGGAGATATTGCATAAAGATATGAACACAAACCTGGGATAATACCTAACCTCTGTTCAATCTCAGTGGAAGAGGTAATGAAACCAACAGACAAAAAAAGATCAGAATTTCAACCTCGAATTTCAGTTTAGTCTGTTACCACTGAGCGATACCTGCGAGCAGTTGCAATTGCTGCCATTTATGTTAAGAACTAAATCTTTACCTTAAAAGAATTCATTTAATCACTTTTAAAATGACAAATAAATAGAAATCAATAAAAACATCTTTTGTTGTCTTAATTCTTATAAAAGCCGAATCTTCCACTAAATCCTTTTATTGTTTTTATGTGATCAAATAGCATCAATAAAAACAACTTAATTTCACATTTTATGTTCTGTCAATGAAACTGTCAACCAGAACTATTTACGAAAACTGTCAACATAGGTTTCCTTAGTCTTTAAATTGGTCTGGCTGGCTATCGAAGTATCATGTGCAATAACTTCAAAAATAGAGCTAGAGGGCTGAAAGTCAGAACATTTACTCTTTATATTTTGAAAAAAATTGTTATTCTCTAAAATTACCGCCAATTAAGTATTTAGTGGGGGTGTCATATGTGAAATGTGTGCTTATTTTAAATTGGTTACTTAGTTTTTTGAATATCCAAACATTTTACTGATCATCACCCAGCAAGGGGTGAGTGAAGTAATTTATCCATTGATCACCTCTTTTCTCTAATTTTTAAATTGATCACCCTATACACAGCACGCTGTCAAAAAACATTGATCATGTGATGGTTTCTTTCAAGTGACTATTTTTTGTTGTTATTTTCCCTCTTTAAGTTGTAGTAAAGTAGACCATTGTCAAATTTTTAAATATTTAAAAGTTTTTGATGAGGTAAGGGGAGGATTCCTTTGTCATATAAAAAATGCAAGAATTAAAAGTCAAAAACTTTTGCACCTCGTTGTTGGTATCTGATCGAGACAAAAAATATCGGACAAAAATGAAGGAATTACAATTTTATCACTTATGGAATCTGTCTGTTGTTTATGACCATTTGCTGGTCAGAAATATTTATCAGTTTGATAAATCAATGAATAGGTTTATAGAATAAAACAGAGGCAGACATCTTATGCTCTCTATTAAAGTGTTGTTTTTATTATCTTCCATATTCATAATCACGTAATAGCAAATGCTTTTTATTTTAATGACAATTGTATTCATAAAAACTACATATATATATATATATATGTATGTATATATATATTTATATATATATATATATATATATATGTATATATATGTATATGTATATATATGTATATGTATGTATATGTATATATATGTATATGTATATACATATATATGTATATATATATGTATATGTATATGTATATATGTATATATATATGTATATGTTCATATATATATATGTATATATATATGTATATGTTCATATATATATATGTATATATATATATGTATATGTACATATATATATGTGTGTATATAAATATATATGTATATATATATATATATATATATATATGTATATATATATATATATATGTATATATATATATATATGTATATATATATATATATGTATATATATATGTACATATATATATATATGTATATATAAATATATATGTATATATATATGTACATATATATATATGTATATATATAAATGTATATATACATATGTATATATATATATGTATATATACGTATATACATATATATATATATATGTATATATACGTATATACATATATACATATATATGTATATATATGTATATACATATATATCTATATACATATATATATATACATATATATGTATATATATATCTATATACGTACATATATATGTCTATATATATGTGTATATATAAATGTGTATATATATATATGTATATACATATATATGTATATATGTATATATATAATGTAGTTTTTATACATGATCGACCATCTTCATGATGTCTATGTCTGTTCTGTCATTAGATATGGCTGACAAGTCATATTGTTGAGGTACGCACTTTTGGATATTTGAGGCATCGGAGTGCTGTGGGCATGGATGATGAGGTTTCTTGGCAATATCTGGCACTGATAAACTGCTCTTTTCAAAGGATGTACAGTGCACATGTGTTACACTGCACCATTTAGCCTTTCTGTGGCTCTCTGCCAGGCCTCTATAGAAGACTTAACAGGGCGTATTTGGGTTGACCAACAAAGCTGGACATTCAGAATCATGACCTCCCCACATAATCTTGTGCACTAAACACACAGCCATTGAAGTATAATTTCCTTCAGCTTATTGCATTCATGTAGATGAAATTAATGTGCTGTTCAATGCATAAAGAAGTAAATTATTAAAGGAAGAAAGTTATTAAATGCTTGCAACCATGTTCAACTAAATACTATTTGAGGAGAGATGTATATAAATATTAAGTCAAAGACACATGGATCTTGTTTTCTTTCTTGGGTAACTGGAATATCATTTATTGACGTCACTTTTTTGTTGAAATTGAGAATTCCCTTTGCAATGACAAAGGCAAAAACATTAGGGATTTTGGGACTTGGTGAATTAAAGAAACAAAAATATCTTTAACAAGAAAACAGTCTTTGTTGAATGTGAAGAAAAGCCAAAACGCTATCTTCGTGTATAGAAAAAACTGAATGATGAATCATTTCCCTATTCACATTGCAACATGTGTTTGGCAGAGAAAGCAACTACTTGAAAATAACATAGATGTAAACATCTGACACAGGAGGGTGGCATATATCGAGGTGTGGGCTGGTCTATCAGTTACCAGCATAGAAAATGGTATTGGCGGAATGAGTTCAAGTTTCGAATGAGGCTACCCACAATCTCATCATCAGCCTTTTAGCATCCAGCATTGGACAGAAAACTTTCCCAAGATTTGTCAGCCTTCTCTATCATGGGCATCATGGAGCCAATACTGTCTGAATTCATTTACTTTGCCACGCCATATCATATTTTGCCTGCCACATTCTTGCATACGATCTCTAGGGACCCACATTATGAATGCCTAGTTTCTGTTATTGTGATACAAGGCCATGTTTTCTACTAGATATTATGGTACCAATTTCAAAGATGAAATACTCCATTTTCAACCCTTCTTTATGACACATAGCTTTTAAGCAAGTTTTATATGATAATAGAAACTGATAACCAAAAATGCTAACATAGCTTTCTGCAGTTTTCAAGTTGGTCTTGCTATCATGCATACAGGCCACACCAAAAGATATAAAGGGCTGAAATCTACAGTATTTACTCTTTATTATATCTAGTTTTTTTTTTAAAATCCCTCATTAGAGGTTTTTAGTGGAGGGTTCAATTTGCAATGTAAGTTAATGCAAAATTGGTCTTTTTGTTTGCATCCAGCAAAATTCAATTGGGTATTTTGAAAATTTATACATTATTTTAGAGATTACCATCCAACAAAAGGTGAGATAAGTAACTTAGCCATTGACCACTCCTAACATAGTACGCTGTCAAAGACGTTGCTCATGTGATGGTTCCTATTGGGGAACTCACCAGTCCTGTGTATAATTTCCCTAATCGGGGTCATTCTTATTCTGAGGGTGAATTCATTTTTACTGGAATCATTTCTGCTCCAGTGCCGATTCTCTCCATTTACTTTTGCTGCTTTTTTTTAGATATTGAAAATTATTCAACAAATTGGCAGTAAATTACTCCAGGTTATCCCTGGTCAATCCTGAAACCTTTTTTAGGTTTGATAGAAAACAAATGAAAAGTAGCCAAGAAAATGATTTTAGGCCATCATCTCCAAAAGACAGATCTTGGAAATCTTTAATTACCATTTTTCCCAGCTTTGGCATCAAGCCAGATGGCACAAGTAAGAATTGCAGCCTAGGAATCTGGTTTGAATTTCCTCCATGGACAAAACTGGTTGGCATCAACCATTTTGCCAGACCAATACTTTTCATTCTTTGATCTGATTTTCATACTACCTTCCTATATAAGACTGACTGTTTTTGGTTGCAACTTGCTAATCTGAAATCGGTATTGAATTATTTCCTCAAGAGTGTTAATTGTTAAAATGAAACAATAATAAAAAAAATACTTTGTCAATATTATTTGCTGAGCTAAAGCACTGGTAAGTATAGGTTTTCATAGATTTTATCAAAATTACAATTAGAACCCAAAACTTCCATTTATTTTATTTGTTGAAATAATATAAATCATTATTATTTTTCTTCTACCTACTTTTTTCCTTTATCTTAATTTTTGTGTTTTTTCATTGCAACTAAACTCAGCCTAGGTTCCCTTCAGTAGTGAGTAAATAAATTAAAAGTATGGATCTGAAAAGAGAATAAGTTCCAAGTGAGCATTGAACTCGAAACCCTTTATGCTGGAGGGTATCTCACTTAACACTCCGTTAATTTATTTGACTCTCTGCTGAAGGGAACTCGGTCTGAGTTTAGTTGCGATAAAAAGCCACAACAATTAAGATAAAGGTAAATTGTAGCAACAAATTAATATTAATAAATCAGGGGAGAAGTGGATTCATACTTTTCTTAAGAGCATAATCACAAATTAAATGCAAACAGCCTCATCAAAAATTTGAACACACTCTGCCAATTCAGTTTCCTCTGCTGGTAACCACTGTGCCTCTCAACACCACTAGAAGATAGGTAAATTTATAGAAACATTAGAGTCTTTGTATGTTATCTCACACATGAAAACTTTGGCTTGAAGGGAAATGGTCAACCACTAAGCTACCTGCCATAATTGGCTGAAAGACGAGGATGCTGGCCGAAACAAAAGACCTCGGCTTTAATGATTTCTCATAAATAAAGGAAATTGCAAGTTTTATTTCATTTGAAATGGTCTCCCGTAATCAGGACTTGATTTGCAACAATCTGTGTCATTGGTGACTGAAGCTGGACGATTAGTAAATTACCCGCACCTTTTAAAGCTGAAAATCAAGAAAAGTCAGTTAACACCTCACAAGTAGAAAATGCGGTCTCCCCAGTAAAGTGGGATGGGTCCAGAAAAAAGATCATCATAGCTCATAAATTACGAGGCCAATGTGTGTATTCAAATTAGCTCCTCCATTAAGGGAGATAATCCAGGTCCTGTAATCATTTTTGAGGCCAAGCCATTATTTCAGACTTTTTGGCCAATAAACACTCTTCATTTTGCTTGGCAGAAATAGAAAAAAAAAGGAATAAAAATGGCCTCCATTAACAGCTTTGGCAACTAAGTCCCCCATACCAAATTAAAACGCATGGGCTCCGTGTGAAGACAGGGTATGTTATTACTGTTTAAGTTATTATGATTGAACAAACTCTTGTTTTTGCGGCGTTTTACATTAATGATGGTAAATTGACAGGCTATTTCAAATTCAGTAGACAGCTTGGTCAATGGCTGAGCATTATATTTCATTGAGAAGTGGCAGTTTTGTAATTGTATTCTGGCAGATCAGCTCATTATTGACTTGATTTGGTTTAGCCATGGATACTGTCTTCTCATAGGAGTTATGAGTGGAATGGCGGTTAATGGCACCACAAGCTGAGTTCAAAATCTGGTTGAGAGAGTTTACATTGACTTCAAACTGTTTTCCTTAGAAAAGGCAGAAATCCTTTTCTTTTCCACCCAGCTATGGATATAACAGCAGGGTAGATTTGGCTTTCTAGCCTTGTGGAGGCAACCAGTCTAGGAAGAATACAACTCTGATTCGAAATCAGGTAGTGGAGCCTCCTTGGAGTGGTTCGATACCAACTTTGACATCTTCCCAGTAGCTCCCGCGGCAAAGCTGATGACAAAAATATCACACTCCACTTTCCTTTTGACTACATCAGTAAGGCTGAGAGGGTGATTCTGCCATCTGGGCATCCTTGGGTCTTCTCCCAAGTTCGAGGAGGTCACTTCACTATCATTCCTTTGTCTGTGAAGACAAAATATGGCCTTCATGAATGCAAAAACACATATCAAGAATGCAAAGCTCCTTTTCAAATACTTGGTAAAGAAATTCTTTTCCACATAGGGTTTATGTTGTTCATTCAAATTCATATCAATATTTTTTTTTTCTAATTAGCACCATATGGTAATTTTATGGAGGTATTTCAAGGGATAATTAAATTTTTCTAGCTCTAATTAATTTGGGCCTAATGAAGTAGTTTTGAGGAAGCCAGAACTTGATTAACCAATTTGTATCCTCACTTCCATAAAAATTTTAGAATAGAGTAATCTTTCCATTATTAACTACATATTCTTTCATGCGAAATATACTAGTAATCGTCATTCATGATAATGTTTCACTTAAAATATCAGTTGCCATTATCTGCCTCTCTTCCTTCCTATTTTGGTAGCAACAAAAATCACAAAAATAATCACACAAATAGCTGAAACAACTTTTGGAAAGATAAACACTGATCTCAAAATCAAAGAATGTATTTAGTTTTTTTAAAAGATGTTTATCAACCTTAGAGTTTATAGGGTAGGAATTACTTGCATATGAACACTATGGTGCAACATTTCCTGCCAAGTAAATTTTTAGATCAAAGGAAACACAAAGAAAATGCAACTGAATAATAAAAAAAGTTAGTGCATATATTTGCTGTGTAGTATCATTCCTTGAATTTATATGCCAAATATTTTCAAGCAATGAAGAGGCCTTGACTCTCAAGTTAAAGGTAATTAGAATTTGTGAGGCTGAATATGGTTTTCCAAAATTTTCTTCTATTTTATGAACACTTGGGATGATAAGCAAAAGCAAAGGATAAAAGAATAGGAAAAACCCTCAAGTAAAAAATCATGCGGGTTCTATTCTTTTAGTTGGGTTTACGGTCAAACTTTCCAAAAGTTTCAAGTTTCTTCACTGAAAATGAAAACTTCTGTCAACATTTATTCGTACACAATAGTGATCAATAAGTCTGGCGCAGTTAGCTGGATTTTGAACTGAAATTTTCACTGTATAATGTTCGATCCATGTGATCAATATAGAATCGTTATTATTAGGAATTTTTAAACTATACTACTGTGCAAGAAATGTCCTTACCAATGATATACAATAGTATCTTAATATACACTTTTAAAAAGAACAATATTATCAACATAATACTGTGCATGAATATAAGTAATTTTTCATCATTATACCTATAAAGTATACATGTATGTATATAAAAACATGAGTAAACAAGCATATAGGTATAAAGTCTCTCATTTGACTCAATTATTAGCTGAATTTTGATCTGAAATTCTATATTATTATTTTCAATCTATCTCATCAATGGAGAATCTTTGGTTAAGTGTTCTGACAAAGGAGGAGATGATGTTGTTGAACAGATAAATAGGCAATGAACTTATTGATGTACGTATGTAATTATATATATATATATATATTATCAACATCAGTCTTTTGGCGTTTATTGTTAAAGATAGACCTTACCCAAGATTTGCCACATCTCTCTATCGAAGCCAATACTTTCCAAATTTATCTAGTTCATCTGTCCATCTTGTATTCCGCTGACCTCAGTTGCGCATATGATCTCTTGAGATCCATATTGTGATTCGTAATGTCTATCGGTTGTCTGCCACTCTTGCAACATGACCAGCCCATTACCATTTGAGTTTTCTAATGGATTCTTTGATGTCTCAGACCCTTTTTTTCTCCCTGATATATTATGCTGTCTTGTGATCTCTCC
Source organism: Thysanoteuthis rhombus (assembly GCA_963457665.1). Classification (NCBI taxonomy): domain Eukaryota; kingdom Metazoa; phylum Mollusca; class Cephalopoda; order Oegopsida; family Thysanoteuthidae; genus Thysanoteuthis; species Thysanoteuthis major. The sequence continues at coordinate 52,096,920 of OY735218.1, forward strand.
ATGTGAGCTTAAGCATGATTCTTTCCTGCGTGCGTTGCATGCTTCTCAGTTTGAGTTTATTGCTTAGGTTCCAGGTTTCACCTCCATAGATGACCAACAAGAGGATGCATTGGTCATTTACCCTTTTTTTAGGACAGATTGGATCACCTTATTTTGGAAGGTTGAGCTTGCTCTGCAGAAGGCTTGCCATCCTAGACTGATGCATTGCTTGATTTCTTCTTCTTTTGAGAATTTCTTGGGGATTTGTTGTCCTAGTGGTCTACCTTCTCTAGTTCTACGTCTTTGATTTTGATCTTATATCTGATCTGATTCTTGCTCATGATCTTTGCTTTGCTGAAGTTCATGTGTAGGCTGACTTTTTTGGTTTCATTTAGCATCAGTTGGAGTTTGTATATGTTCTCTTGTCCACAAATCCGAGGTTGCTCACGTATTGCAACTCAAATCATTGAACATTTGTCTTTGAATTCAGCAGATGTGTTGAAATAATTTCAATCATACAAACAAGCAGATAAGATACAGGTCTTGAAAGTTACTAAGAGCACAAAATCTTGGTGCCAATTTAAAAAGAATGCTGAGTGCTAAAAGTTAACTAGAGGAATTATTGTGTATCACAATTTTGGCTGCAAGATTCATTCTTACAAAAAAGACTGGTATTAATTCAACTTCATTGAATCTAGATTAAAAAATAAGACTATAGTTGCAGTTTCCATTTTTACAATCCATTCTAATCCGTAAAGAAAGGAAAACGAATTCTTCAGGATTGTCTGATAAAACACATTTATTCTCTCTTAACAATTTTCTGAAAATCCCTAAAATAAGCCGATTTTCAAAAAAGTCATGTTCGTCTCTTCTGATTGACAAAGATATTGAAGCACATCTCCTTAATTCTCTTTTAAAACCTATGAAGAGAAAAAATACCACGATAACTCAAACCTAGGTCATTAATTTTTATATTCCTGAAGACAGTCTTGTCATTTTCTAAGAATTCATGTTTCAGGACTGATTATAAGAAGAATTTTGAAAATCTTTTTACCGGAGCAAGATTTTATTGATAAGTAAGAACAAATGCTTGATTTATCTGGTTATTCTTTGTATTTAAAAGTTTGCTTACTTGACATACAATACATTAAAACTGGAAACATCTGCATATCTATCTGAAATGTGAAAGTATAAAACCTTTTCTTGATATATCTCTCTTACACAAACATTCATGCACACAATTATCTCTATCTATCTATCTGTCAGTCTGTCTACCAGTATATCTAACAATTGTATATGCAGGTATATAAGTCAACCTTTTAATCATCATGTATTCTCCCTTGTGTGGATCATACTAATTTCTTTAGACCCTATGAACTTGACTATCTGATAGACACAATACTGCCTTAGTCACGCTTGATTGTTTGCACTGTAGTGAATTTATATATTTTGTCTGTGACTATGGTATACCCTCATTTTACTGTATTCAGGTCATCATATGGAAAATGTAACTGGACCTTAGAATTATTTATAAATTTCACCTACATATGTATATCATATATGAATTACAGTTGTGTATATATAATACCTACCTATCTACCTACCTATATATATATATATATATATATATATATATATATATATATATATATAATTATGATGGAGAATTTCAGTTGAAATAAGCTGAAATAAAATTATTTGTTGCTGCCAATTTATAAGTCTTTAGTAATCTGGTACTTCAACATCTTATTATTCAGAAGAGACAAGTAAGCACAGGTGCTGGGTTTAACTGGTCAAGTGTGCTTATACAATATTCAGTATATTAAAGCTTTTAACATTTGTATATCTATCTAAAATATAATAATATACAACCACATCTCTATACATCTCTCATACACAAGCACAATCACAAATACTTTTATCTCTCTAACAATATATATATATATATATATATATATATATATATATATATATCTATATCTTTATGTATGTATATTTTTTTCCTGATATATTGTGCTGTCTTGTGATTTCTGCATGTGGGGTTGAGCATGTTGCATGCTCCCGAGTTTATGGGTCAGTCTTTTGGTCGTGTTCCATGTTTCATTTCGATTTGATTTCTTCTTATTTTAAGGATTTCATGAAGATTTGTTGTCCTAGGTAGATGTAGGGGTCTATTTTCTTCAGTTCTACATTTTTGATTTTGATCTTTGTGTGATTGCTGCTCATGACTTGAGTTTTGCTGAAGTTCACGAGAAGGCCGACTTTCTTGCTTCCTTCATTCAGTTCATTTATCCTTAGTTGGAGGTCATAGAGGTTCTCTGAAAAAGCCATCAAACCAACAAACAAAGGAAAGGCTTCCAGACCAGATGACATCACCAAAAAAGCTGGAAAGATCATCTCAAAGAAACTTGCTATTCTCTCTTTATATATATACATATATATGTATTAAGTAAAAGATATATGATGCAAAGGAATGATTATAAATTACGTTACATCATATCAAAACTCTCATTGGAGATGATCTTTTATCATTACATGCTTAATATATCACTTGACCAAGACAATTTAAGGAGAATAAACAATTAAAGAAAATGTATATTTTCTTTGATACTTTAAACAAATACGAAAACGAAAGATGAATGAAAAATTGAAGAGATGCTCTTGGTCCGTCACTTTTGATGAAAGATGTTTATTCATATATATGTATGCATAGATTAATGATTATGATGGAAAATTTCATTTGAAATAAAATGAAAAGAACAAGAAATTTATCAGCCGCTTCCATATTTAAGGTCCTTGGTTATCTGGAAAGAAACATAAAGGGAATTCTTTAGTATTTTCTGCTGACATATCTATGCTTAAGCATTGTTTGGTGAAATTCATCCACACTCTCGCAACAATTTTCAGAAAAATAAAACTTATTTTCAAAAAAGCATTCATCTCTTCTGCATGATAAAGTACATATCCTTGATTCCCTCTTATATTTTATTTTCCTGAAGATAGTCTTGTCATTTTCTAAGATTTCAAGTTTCAAGACTGATTATCAAGAGAATTTTGAAAATCTTTTTACTGAAGCAAGATTTTATTGATAAGTACGAACAAGTGCTTGATTTATCCGGTTTTTCTTCATATTTCAAAGATGAAACTAGTTTGCATGATGGCAGAGATTATGGAATTTATCTTCAGGGGAGAAAAGTAACCACAAAACATGCGTGCGACGATGCTTGAGATTTGGAGGAGAAACAAGAAAATAAAGCAAATAAAACGAAAAATGGGAAAAATAAAATAACAATCACATGCAATGAGCAGGGCGATGGCCAGATTAGTTTTGAAAATTGAATTATGACAAGAAATGCAGGTGCATATAGGTATCTATAGATGGTTGTGTATGTATTTGCATTTGCAAAAATGTTTGTATTGTGATATAAATATTTATAAAGAGAGATTGGTATATATAGAGAGAGAGATATGAATATGCATATATTTGCATGTATGTGTGTGTATGTAGTAATGCATATTCATGCATATAAGAGAAAAGTATATATATGTGTGCATATAAATACAAGCCTGTATTTATGAGTGTGTAATACTTGCATGGACACATTAATGAGTTTTTAGGTTATATATATATATATATATATATATATATATATATATATATATATATATATATATATATATATATATATATACATCTTCCATAGGAATAGAGCACTCTGGTGGATGGGGGATTTAAGCAAAAATTGAATATATTGCTTAAATTCAGCCCTTCTGACTGTCCAGTTCTGTGGCTCAGCAGTAGGATACTTGCCTTCCGGGTTCTGAAATGAAGGTTTCAACCCTACCTCATGGTATTGGATGGGATAATGGATTGTCTGTAGCCACACTGAAGAGTTGTAATACAATGAAACAGCTGTCGGTAGATGACACAATAATATATATATATATATACATATATATATATATATATATATATATATATATATATATATATATATATGAATTGTACATTATATTGAAATGCTATTCAAAATGATTCAAAGGCCGAAATAACTGTTTATATTACAGGCAGCTTTTTAGCTCAATGGTAAGAGCGATCCTACATTGAAGCAGGTACACTACCAGTCTCAGATTTGATTCTTTCAGCAGCCCTTTTTTTATTATTGTTTATTCTATTCATATTGCCTGGGCTAAATGATACATTTACCCTGTAATAATGGGAGATCATTCCAAATAGTTTCATTATAATATAATGCAAATTATAAACATTCTGTCTGATTATAGATCCATTTGTTAATACCACATATATAAAATATATATAAATACATATATGTGTGTGTGTGTGTTTGTGTATATGCATAGAAAGAGATTAATGTGTACTTATATACATATATGTATATATATGTGTGTGTGTGTGTGTGTATGTATATGCATAGAGAGAGATTAGTTAGTATATTACACAACCACACACACTCACATACATACATACACTGTGATACCTGTATATGCAATGATGCAGGAATCTTTCTTGGAGATTTTCATTTTTTTTTCTGATTTCCTTTTCATTTAAAATTTCTGTCAAAAGATACTACTTAGTAGAGATAAAAATCATTTGGTGAAAACTTGATTATTGTTTTTTGTTTTTGATGTCATAAAGGACTCATAAGTAAATGCTGTGTTGCATTTATAATTTCACATCAACATTGATTTTCATTTCACATGCAGAAATGAAATGTAAATTGAATTAGAAATGATTGGAAGCCGAGTTACATAACAGTCCGCTCATCTATAAACACCAATTACAATAATCATTTAACCCTTTGTGGTTGATGCTTTGCCAGCAAATCATTTATGGTAGACGCAAAAAACAAAGAAACAAACAGTTCTGGTCAGTTGCTCAATAGAAACTGTCACATGAACAATTTCGTCTGGCAGCATGATGTGTCGAGGAGCAATCAATTGAAAAATTGGGAAAAGGGGCGATCATTGAATAAGTTAATCCTCTCAACTTTTGTTGGGATGTGATCAATGAAAAAGTTCAAATTTTCAAGAAATGAATGTGAATACTGCTGGACACAAACTAAGAGACCAATTTAGCAGAAACTTAAATTGTAGCTTGAACGACCCCACTATAAACCTTGGGGGAATTTAAAAAAATAAGTTCTCTAGACATAACAAAGAGTAAATATTCATTTTCAACCCCTGGCTCCATTGGTGCAGCCTGTTTGCACAACATTTATATACACAGTCAACCAGCCAGGCTAACTTGGAAACCAATGTTGACAGTTTCTAACTGGTTACAAATTCACTGATTGACTCTTTTCTTTCTATTGAGTAAAAGAAAGCTGTAGAATGAAACAGATACAAAAAAATGAGTTCAGTAGTCCAAAGAACTTTTTGAATGATAAGGATTCAACTTAAAATTATATTGGGTACCTTTTATAGACATTATATGCCTGAAGAAGGCGGTTGAATTGAATGGCTGAAATGCTGCATTAAAAACAAAAGGTAAAGAAAAATAAGATCAATACTCTGAACAACTTGTAGACTGGGATTGAAATAGAAGAGGATAGTCAGGGTTTCAGTGTATACTCACTTCTCAAATTCTAAGTTTTTTGTATGTTCTTTATCTTCTAATGATGATATTACTGTATACCTACTGCCAAAAACCATTACAGAATCTGGAATGATTATGAATTCTCAGAATTACAGGAATCATTTTCCATGTGGACTGCACACATGAAGAGGGCCAGAGAATGGATTTACCAAAATATGATGGTAATAAAGATAGCAACAAAAAGAATGGAACAATTCTAGGAATTATTATGTTTCATTGCAAAAAGTTTTTTTCTTTTTTTTTTTTCTTTTTCCAAAGATGAAATATTATTCATTCAGAGGTGTGGAAATTTTTCAGTCAAACTATGTTTACAGAAATCTTGAAAAGTTCAGGCTTCTCTACCTACAGAGCTGATTAAGTTTATTCAGTGCAATTTACACTCTTCCATGGGGAAATAGGTATTTGATTGTTTGCCTCGAAGGTTTTGCATATAATACCTCAAGAGATCCTGATTCTAAAAAAATTCAGAGGATCAGCTGCAGTGAAATAAGCTGAAAGTTTGTTAAAAGAACTATCATGAAGGAGCTAACTGGATCCATAGAAATTCCACAGGTGTTGACAACTCAGATTATCCATTATCTCATGTTTCTATTCTTCTTTAGTCCATTGCCTGTATCTTCTCATTCTCTCCCTTATTCCATCCAATCTTTACTGTCTGCCCCCAATTTTATCAATGTTTTTACACACATGGTTCCATATGCAAAAATCTGTCTGCCCCTCTTAGTAAAATTACCTTTCTTTCTTGCCCTCTTATTGAACTACCTAACTACTCATTGACCATCATTATACAGCACACATCCCAATCTATGCTTATGTAGGTTTAAAAGTAAATATTACTAAAATTAGGTTTAACAGTATTGGTCGATTATATAGATCAATAGTAGAGTCCATTTTGGCAGTATCAAGACAAGTATCTTAGCCGGTCAGTCAGTGGTCAGGATCCAGTTGCCAGCAGTTGTGAAATCTTTTGAGGAATTGAATTGATGATCAAAAAGAAAAACCTTTTCCCTTTAAATATTGGCTATTGCTTTCCATAGAAGGGTAAAATTTGTCTTTGTCAATTCATATGAACACGGATGAATTATTATGCATATAGATGCTTTTTGTTTTAGAATAATTCAATGATAAAAAAGAATTTAAAACTTTCCAAACGATGGCGCAAGAATAAAGAGTTTTTGTTTTTTTGTCATTTTTTTTTTCCTGAATAAAAATATCTTATGCTTAATTTTCTTTGTCTTTAGACAAAACGCATTCCAATTTTGTTATCATTATTCAGCGCAGATTCTTGAGCATGACTGAAATATGAAGTTCCAAAAAGTAGGGATAAAAAAAATGTAGGAAAATCTAAGTAAAGACTATTATCCAGTCTCGTACCATTCTATTTGAGAATCTTGAGACTAAAAGAAAAATTTAACACATCCTCTAAACAAAAAGCTTATTTTTTATGGAAAGTTTTTTTTTATTTCCCTCTCAGTGGATTTTTTTGGCAGCAATCCACACTTTAGTAGAAGTCATTTTATTTTCTATAGTCATTCTTTTTCACTTCTGCATTTTCCATTCTCAGTTGAATAGGCAGGTGTAGGTCTGTAAATAATTCCAGGAAAATGGATAAACCTGAAAAACAATAATTGTTCTTGACAAATGCTCTTAGGTTTGAATCTTTTTGTGCTAAAGAAAATCTAAATGAGCATTTTTTAAAAATATTTTTTGTTGCAATGATAAGTTTATGCTAAAAAAATAATTTTGAATATCTGGAACCGTCAACCAAAACTGCCAACATATGTTTCTCCAGTTTTCAAGTTATTCTGGCTATACTGGCAAGTATGAATTGGCCATATCAATGAATGATAAAAAATTAAAGATTTATGCCTTATGTCAAGAGAAATTTTTTTTTGAAAATCATCATCCCAAAACAGGTTTTGGGTGGGGTGTTCAATTAGCAATGTAAGTTTATGCTAAACTAGTCACTTAATTTGTGTCCAGCAGTGTTCATAGGTATTGTTTTTTAATTTGGAAATTTTAGTGATCACTGCCATACAAAGGCCAGAGAAGTAATCTCATCATTGATCATTCATTTTTCTAATCTCTAAACTGATTACTTAGAAACTGCCATTATCCTACTATAGGATTTTGAATTTTGGTTTTGTTTTTTTAAATCTTCATTTCAGAGTAAAAATCTAGTAATACTGCCATAAATTTGTTGACAGAAGATCACATTTAATATTGCAACTTTTTCTCTCCTTTAGACAATGTGTTCTGAATGCTGTGTTACCCGAGCACATGCCTAACCATCACTAATAAAATAAATTTTAAAAGTTATATTTAAAGCCTTGAAGTGGCTCCAGGGGAAGATCATTTGAAAACTAATTCCTTAAATTTCATTGGTTGTAAAATATCAAATTTTTCTCTGATTGTTTGTAATATCTTAATTTTATTTTTGATGTGAACACTCTACGTCAAATGGATCTTAATCAAGGGTAAACATGAGATTGTATTCATTATTAGTCTCAAAGTGGTGGTATTTACTGTGGGAGCTATTGATTCACCTTCATAACCTTATGTCCAGTTTTCTTCCTCTTGGTGTTTGTAAAGCTTACGCAGTGTCAAAGATCTTACTTCTACATCATCAGACCCATGTTTTGTCCATAACACTAATCCATTCATTACTCAAGTTTTATAAAGAGAGAAAAACCAAAGTAAATCATTATCTGTATTTGTCCTATACAAAAACCTTTACTGTAAATGCCGATCTATAATGGCTTACAAGGTCTACCACTCACTGCAACTCATTTAAGCACCATAACTGTTCATATCAAGGTTTGATAGATAGCCATAAAGTCATCATACCAGCATATTGGACAGTGTTATTTCAATTATATATGGCATATATGGTGCTTCGAATTTTTATTTGAATGTTGATCAACCAAAATGTGCAAATACTTTTTATTACGCTTATTTCAAAGGCATAGTTAAAAAGGCTTACATAAAAATTTACTTCTGGTGATTCTTTTGCTTACAAGATCTGCAGTTTACTTTTATTTTGTAACTTGGAAGCACTCAGAGTATGTACCACTGCCGATGACATTGACAGAGTGAGTGATTGAGTGAGGACCCTGCCCTAGCTAAATTTAATCAGATTTCCCGTAGCCTATTGTCCACCCTTTGACAAAATCTGATAGAAATTCATTGAGGATTTTTGAAGATATTGCATGGTCAGTCATGAGCATAAAAAGGAAAAATGGAAAAAATCTCTGAATCGAAAAAATTCCTGGATCTGCCCAATAATTTTACCAATTCTTTCTTCCCAAATTGCCCACCCATCCAGAAAATTGGACAGACAAACTGACAAATGGAAAGATGCAACCAAATACATATACAACTTTCCAATTACATGGACAAAGGCAAACTCACAAAATATCCATCAAAGGTGATGAGATTATTTACATGTGGATTGGCATCTCTGCATAGGAACAAAGTGTTGCTCCTTGGCCCTCTGCCTAGAATCAGAGCGCAGTATCTGTTCACAGAACTTGCTTTGTTTTTGCGCTAGCGCTAATGCTGTTATGGCCGATGATGGATTACTGAGGCTCGGTATTGCTAAGCACAAGAGGCCTGGGATTTGTCCTGTGGCCTCAAAAATTGCTCTGCCCAATCTTGGGAGAGCAGTACGCCCCAAGGCAGTACTATCCCATTGCTCTAGAAGGGATGGGTAGTGCTTGCCCTGACACCTTCGCGACACTATTTGTGGGGACTATAGCAATCTTTGCAGTTCTTCTGTAACAAAAACTCCACATTAAAAACAACCACGTGTCACATCTTGCTCTTGTTAAAGTGCAAGTAAATATGGATCAGAGTGTAGTATTTGTGCATTCCAGTAGAAATTACAGACTGAGAAATAAAGAAACAAACAGAGAATGGTCAAATGGTTCATTATATAGATCAGGGTTCCTCAAACTGATTTCAGCAGAACCCTTGGGTTCCGCATCATGTAATTTTGATTCTGTGGCCAAGAAATTAACCTTTAACAGTACCAAATGAAATATATTGTTTTGATGTAGAAAATCAAAACATATCCATTGTATCAGACTTTAGTTGTTGCTTTTTATAAAGAAATCCATGGCTTAATAGAGAATGGAGACTAATTTTTTATATATATATATATATATATATATATATATATATATATATACATATAAATTCAAAGAAACAGAAAGTAAATAATAATCAGGAATTCAGTTGAAAAATCATCAACAAGGTGGGAAAAAATCCACTTAACTAATCAATATTAAGGTGTGAAACAAACTTTTAGTGGAACAATCCATAATAAAGAATAAATAATTGATTATCTATTTACATTCATTTATTCATATATATGTATATATATCTTTCTTTTAGATTCCAAAAACTTTTCACTTAGTCTCAGGGGTTCCATGAGTGTAAAAAGTTTTAGAAACCCTGATATATTGCTGAATTTTAGGAGTAATGATTTTTCAAACTATTTTCTTACATGTGCACCTCACCCTTCAGAATGTCATGGCATATAATGTCAAACAGATATCTCTTAGCTGAAAAGGGATGGCCTCTGTAAGATGGCAATTAACCTAAGACATCAACTGGATATATTAGCCCCAAGATGTTCATGGTAATGTACCTGTGTGTCTGACAGGCACTCTCCCGAAGGTTAGAATTTGGAGTCTTGTGTTTTTTGTCTAAAAAAAACATTTACAGAAAATAACATTGAAGAAAATTTAGGATGACAAACTCTCATGACAGTGTTATTAGAAATCGTCAAGCAAAACTGTCGCAATAGGTTTTTTCAGTTTTCAAGCTTGTCTGACTGGTAATGTATGTCTCATGCAAGCAGGCCACACCAATGGAGTTAGAGGGCTAAAAGTTTTAGCAATTACCCCTTTTTAAGTCTAGAAAAAACTTTCTTCTTCTAACTATCCTTCCTACCTTAGGATTTTAGTTGGAGTGTTAAATTCAAAATGTTAGTTTATGCTAATTTGTTTGTTTTTATTCAAAATTCAAACTTTTTAATGATCCAGCTAAAGGTGAGAGAAGTAACTTATTTATTGATCACCCCTTATTCCAATTTTTTGATTGATCACCTCAAACACAACATGCTGCCAAAAGATCTAGGTCACATGAAGATTTCTATTGAGTGACTAACTAAGCATGTTTTTCAAAAGTTTAACCCCTCGGCCACCACAAAATCCAAGTTCTCAACATCTTCACTGCTAAGTATGTTTTTTTAATGCTGCAACTTCCTCGCCAGGTTTTTCTTGTGAAAAAAATTGGCAAAATAAAAAATGTCTGCATTCACTCATCATCATCTCAGTGAAGTAAATATGCAAATTTCCTTTGTATGCTTAAGGAGATGCTACTGTAACACATTTTATCATGAGATGAGTTATCTTTTCCGTAGCACTCAACTAAATAACACACTATCATGACAAGTTACATTATCCGATGACTTGCTAAAACAAGTTATCTGGTCTGTGGTGGGGCAGCAAACAGGTTAATCTGGTGCTGCTCAGAAATATTAGTTTAATCTTTTCTGATTAATCTATACATATGAAGACCATAGTTCATTTTGTCCATTCATGTCACTATGAAGACATGAGTTTTACTCTCTTCCTCACTTGAAATGTCATGTTCTACAAATATGTGAAGGACAAGGACACAGCAATTGGAATAGAAAATATAGAGATGAAGAGAGTGGACCGCTACTTCTGCCCAGAAAATCCTCAAAAGAATTCAATGAAATCCTCAAAAGAAGAATTCAAGCAAAGAATTTCTCTAATTTAGCAAGCTTTCATTAGAGCCATATCAACCTCCAAGAACAAAAAAATTTCATTCATCCTAAAAGAAGTATATACAACCAGGTAGTCACCTATGGAGCCGAAACATGGAATATAATCAAAAGACTGATCCTCAAACTATGAACCATGCAATATGCACAAGAGAATCATGCTCAACATTACATGGAGAGATCATAAAATAGCACAGTACAGGAAAACCAGGAGATAGAGGTATAGAAACAATTAGAAAACTCAAATGGCAATGGGCTAGCCAAGTTACAAGAATGGCAGACAACCATTGAATATTATGATTCACAGCATGGATCCCCAAAGATCATATGTGAAAATGTGGCAGGCAAAACGTGATGGCGTGACAAACTTGAAAAGTTCAGAAAATATTGGCCCTACAACACCAGAGAATTGTGGCAAATCTTGTATAAGTATGTCCAATGATGGATGCTAAAAGGCTGCTGCTGATGATGATGATGAAGAAGAAGAAGAAAGATAGGAATATAAGTTTCACTATCTTCCCCTCTTTTAAGCTAATCATAGAGATGGAGAAAGAGAGACCTTTTTGATTTGAAACCATGCTTAAAAATGGAAATATTCTAAAATATGAAATTATCCATACATAACATAAAAATCCTATCATTCTTGATAGGTACTATGCTTGTAAAATTAAATAATTCTCTTCAATGAGTAAACCAGACGCAAATTATATGATGGGTTTTCAAGGAAGGAGTTGTAGTGAATTTTAATATTTCAACCAATGAATCCTCTAAACACTTTTGTTTGTAAGTCATAAGCTATAGAAATACATTTACAGTTTAGAATATCAACCTTTCAATCAAAATAATCTCTGTGTGATAATTTTGTTTTTCTAGCTTAAAGAAGACTGTCAAAAAATTAATAATCCATTAGAAAATATTTTCATTCACAGCATTGAAGAAAAAAGATTTTTCTGAAGATGAAAGCAAGTACCTAAATCATCATATTTGTTGAGATCGGTACATATGTTTACTTTATATTCAAAATAAACTTGGCTTCAGCATTTTTCCATATCAATTTCAGAGAAAAAAGATATTTATCGAAAAAATTTAAAATAAACAGTAGAGAATTCTCAGCCAGCATCTTATATTGCGATAAAAGTTGAAGGTATAAAAAATGATATAAAACAAACGATGCACATTAACAACTGATGTCCTCGATTGGCTAGGTACAATAACTGAAAAATGCCCCTGAAGAATGTCTTGAAAATCACAAAGAAAATATCTAGACATGTTTCTCATCTAAAAGCAATCTTTATTTAAGACTCCAATTTGATAAATTTGAAAAGACTTAATGAGCAAAATGGCTGGTTATAAACAGAGAGATGTTTTTTTAAAATTGTATAAGTCATATTGTAAAAAAAAAGTCATAGGTTTCTTCAGTTTTCAAGTAATTCTGCATACATGCATACAGATCACACCAGTGGAGCTAGGAGCAGAAAGGTTAGAACATATACTGTTTATTATGTCTAGAAAAAATGTTTGCTTGTTTTTGTTTTTTTGGAGGGGGTTAGTAAAATTTCCCCCTAAATTGTTGGAGGACCAATTCACAAAGTTTTAGCTAAATTAGTCACTTAGTTTGTGTTTGACAGCATTCATGCTTGTTTTTTGAAAATCCAAACTTTCTTAGTGATCACTACCCAACAAATGGTGAAAGAAGTAATTTATTCATTGACCACCGTTTTTTCCAATTCTTTGATTAATCACCCCAAATATAGTATGCTGCTAAGAAACATTGGTCATGTGATGGTTTTGATTTCGTGACTAACAGGACCAGTCTTTTTTTTCATCTGATCTGATAAATATACTTTCACGATTTGTGTCAATTTGGGAAACTGAAGGATTATGAATGTACACAAACCACAACTATGATAAAGAAATTGAAAAAAAATTGAAAAAAGTCAAAAAAAAGCCTTTGAGGTAATTTGTAATTACTGCTCATTTGCATTCTGAACACTCAGACACAAGGGCGTCTTCACCAAATGTGGGCAAAAACATTGGTTGATTCTTCTCTTTTTAACTGTTGAGAAAAAAATGAGATTTTATGGATTTCTCATAACAAGGACCATGAATCGTTCGGATGAGCTGGGGTAATCAATTGCAATTATTTCCCACTTTTTTTCTTCTTTAATGAAAACAAGAACATTTTTCTTTCAATTTATTATTATTTAAATAAAAAAGGGAGAAAAAAGGTGTGGTGTGTTCTGCATGTTTATTTCACTTTGTTGAATATCTGTATCTTTGTTTTCATTAGCAGCAGGAGGAAAAAAGACGCTGATTTTACCTTAACTGATATTGCGAGCATAAATTTAAAAAATTTTGACTGCATCAATAGTTTTCTAAAGCTTTTCTTCAAAAACATTAAAGACAAGAATAAAATATGAAAAGAAATTGTTAATAACCAATTCAAAATCATTATTACAATAGTTATTTCTTGGAGTTGTGAACTGGTGTAACAGTTACTGGCATGGACAACTGAATCAGCAAACCAAGTTCAAATTTGGGGTTCAGCTGCTTACATTCACTTCACTTTGATGTCTTTGGTGAAAGGTGTGAGGCCACATCTCCTCCTGCTATGGATAAATTTGGGGACATTGGAGCCTTTGAGCATAGCACTAACAACTCCGCCCTGTAAAACCTACTTGCTATTGGAACCGCACCACTGCCCAATGATGATAAAGATGACAAATCTTTACTTATTTTTACTTAGATTACTTATATTACTTTATCCTTGTAAATGAGTAGATTAAATGTTATAGTACTTTCCCAGTGGGCACAAATGCATCCCCTCATACTCCCTGTCAGTAGGATAAGCATTGAAGACCTTAAAATAACATCTGCTTTTACGCAGTGAAGGCCATTTTTTCCGAAGTAAGGCATTGAAGAAATAAAAAGTTCTCCATTATGAAAAAGAGATTTTCAACTAAATTCTCTCTGAGATTAAAAGATAGCAACCAAAAATCAACTGTTGCACTGATGCACTGATTACACAAAACAGGTCTAGTTAGTCACTGAATAGAAAAACGATTTGATGACAGTTTTGATCATCTCTGTACACCTGAGGAAGTCGAGAGGATTGATTAGCTGAAACAATTTGGTATCAAGAAATGCAATGATAGGAAATATTCTTGCAACTCTTGGAACGATAATGACTCTTCTCAAAAATGCAGAAAACTTTTTCCCTTATTTATGTAACAGTTATATATACAAATAGAATTGCCTATATTCGCCGAAAGCAACTGTTTCGCTTTCTGATTGCTATATCAACAAAAAAAAAGATTTTCATTTACTTAATATAAATGGTGTGAATATAAATTTTTGATCGATGAAAAGCAAGATTCATGAAATAAAAATATGTTTGATCGAATTTATTTTCTTCAGTCGATGAAAAAATTTAGCATTTATACATTTTCATTATATTTTTCTCATGTGCGTAAACCTGTGTGCATATGGCTGTATATAAGATGTATCTAAAGCTGTATGTTTTTGTAAGTGTGTGTGAGTGTGTGTGTACATATATGTATATGTTTTTATATACATATATATATTTATATACTAGCTGAAAATTCGCCCTACAGGCGATTCTCAGCAAGTTCCTGCAGAAGTTATCCCCCTCCCCATACTAAGGATTGTGGTAGCTATGGTCTAGGGCTGGATATTATTTGTATATAGGCCCCTCCACCCACCAAAAACCCTATACCTACTTTTGATTGACTGCTGATTATATGTAGGTTGTCGGTTTGATAATTTCAGATGAAAAAAGCCATGAAAAATCTATTGAAATTGATTTTTTAATTGAATCAATCTAAAAATGTGTGCTGAAGATAGTTTTAAGTGGGTTGGTCGATTATTGTTGACATTTTTGCCTAGGATGTGTAGTTCTCAAGTGATAAAAGTACTAACATACATCCATACAAATATTACTTTATATGTATAAATATAAATGAAATATAAAGCAAATGCACAAATAATTTCAAACACATGCTGTACAACCAACGAAGCTCTCATCAAATGGGGTCAAGTATCGTTTCAAGGCCAATATATAATTACATCTATACCAGGATGCTCCAACAGTACCTTATGATACCATCAGACTTGGTTAGTTTTCTATAACAGCGAGTGAATGCCTGATAAGATTGTAGCCTCATCATATATTCTTGTATTCACAACTTTCCAGTCAAGGTTCCTCGACCCAGAAATGAAACATTAATTCAATGATATGGTATGAGAATTGAAATGACTGACCAGATGACAACATCAAGACAATGAGTGGTGAAAGTGAACTTCAGCTGGAAAATCGAGACAAGTTCTACATTATTCAATCTGAAATGACAGGCATTCTTCATTCTTCAAACTGGTTGCTCTTGTTGATAGACAAAGAATCCTATTTACTTTGTTATGATATAGAACAGCTGCATTTATATTTATCTATGTATGCATGTGTGTATGTTTCTTAGAGAGCAGAAAACTGTCTGAAAATCTCAAGAACTTGAACAAATAAGATTTTTTGATGAACAACTTTTTCTGCCATAGTTGACACTAATCTTTACCCAAATCAGGAGATAAATGTTGTGAGATACCAAATTTGATTCCTACTACAGGAGTTAATCATGCATTGCAACTGATAGAGATCTATCATACATGTAATTTTTTCATCGTCTCTGCATGAATCCAACGGTGGTGCTTTCGTTTGTAAGCAGCAAACTATCTTAGAACAAATCATATTAGGATATGTTCAATGATCTTTATATATATATATATATATATATATATATATATATATATATGTGTGTGTGTGTGTACACCTATGCGTATGCTTGAAGGGATTTGGAGTAAAGAAGATTCAATCTTTTTAAAGCAGTTTTTGCTGAATATTTTTGCTTGAAGAACAAATTTTTAGATGTGCAAGATGTTGAAATGTAAATAGTACAGATTCATTTCTTCTAGAGTTCTGCAATTTTTCAGCAAACCGGAATGTATGCAAAAAAGATATTTTTAGATTCATGAGTATCTCTAGCATCTATTGCCATTGTAGACTGATGCACTAGAATGTAAGTTACATCCCTTGCTCAGTATTGGCAATTCAGATGTTTTTTTTCACTAAATTCAGATATTTTTGGTTGCTTTTAACTTAAAAATAAAGTTAGCGACACTACCTGAGCTAGATTTTCACATGATAAAAGAAACAACTATCAACAATTGGACTTTCAGGTTCATTTTTCAATGTACGGGTATGTCTTGATTACTTGAGTTAATTTGTTAAAATATTTTCCATTCTGTTTGAAACTGTTCAAGGTCCTATCATAATTCAATGTTTTCATACAGCAATACCTTAATCCTACCATGTTGAAATTGTGGTATTCAAGGGATTGTCCTTCTGGTCTGGTCAGCCAAATTGCTTCATGGGCAAAATTAACTTAGATATTTCATGTACCAAGTTTGATTTCATTCTGATAGCACAAACTTTTGATTGTAAGAAATAGTTGTTTTGCATCCTTGTTTTGATTGAATACACTCTTGATCAAATTAGAACTACTTATCAATTTGGTATCAAAGTAAAAACTATGTATTAGCTTATTTTTTGTGAAAAAAGCTTGATTCCACTTTGATTACATGAATTTTGATTGTCAAAAATATAGTTGTTTTTTTTATACTTGTTTTGATTAAAAAAAAGTTTTGGTCCCGTTAAAACTATATATTTATTATTGTGAAAAAACTTAAAACTTCATCAATTCAGCATAATCTGTTCTTAAAAGGATTGGGAGTAGGGAAGATTTGATCTTTAAATTTTTTTTGTGAACTTGGGTAAAACTTGGCAGATCATGTTATAATGGATAGCAAAAGAAAGAAAGAAAGAGAAAGAGAAAAATAGAAAAAGTGAAAGGAAGAAAGAGAAATGGAGAAAAAGAATGAAAGAAAGGAAGGAAGATAACTTCAAGAACCTTGATTTCTTTCCTATAAAAACTAGTGAACAGGTTTATTGCTGAAATATCTCATTTTAATATCTCAAAATGTCACAGTTCAACCAACTCAGAAATCATGTCTCACTTGTGGATAAAAACTGATTTCTTCCCAGCGGGGATAGTCAGTGGTTTTAATGTGAAATGGGTGTAAATTTTTATCGAATTGCCACTAGGCAAGTTATGGGTCTTTGCACTACAGGGACAAATATTGATTTTACTGGGATGCAATAAAATAAAGAAGATTTTCGAATCATGAACGACGATTATTTTGACCACTGCTGGGACTCGAGAAAAAATATTTGACAGGATATGAATGAAATTTGATTTCCGTGTGGGTCGGATATTTGGCTGACTCTGTGTATGTTTTTATGACACTAATTTTGATTCCAGAGTTGTAAATATTCATTTTTGTACACAATAGGGGATGATACTGACATTTGGATTTTCATTGATTTCTTGCTCATGTGACAGCCAGGTAGAGTCTTGACCAACAATGATATATTTATAAAGGTATAAATATAAGATAGATGAAAAGATATTTTTATGGAAAACTTAGTTTTACAAATCACTAACAAATAATTTCAAATAGATGTTAATTAGTTATCTGGGATGGATCCAGGATTTTGTACTTTTTCTCTTATTAGACAAGGGGTATGATATTTTTTCTCTTTGAGATTAATCTATGATTACTGACTTTTGCTTTGATTTTTCATTCCTTTAGATATCAATTTTTTAAAATCAAGTTTGATACGCTACTGGTTATTGATATTAATATCTATCAATCTATTTGAAATCAAATAACAGTGAAAATAAATTTTTAATTGGTTAAATTTTAACATTCTGTATGTCTTTCAAAACGGAGCAATTGGCATAGCGGTAATTGTGAGAACAATGAAATCAGAGACCCAAGTTCAAGCTCTGGTCTAGGCTGTTTATCTTCTCTTTGCACTAATGCCCTTGGGAAGAACATGAATATGCCTTTTCTCCTAACAGCTGTATAAAGACAGAACAGAGGAGCCATTCAATATGGGTTCCATCATTTTTCTGTTGACTTCCCGATTCATTTTGATTGTCGAGTGAACATAAATCGAAACAAGTGTCCATCTCAGTGAAATATAGTTTGGTTTATTTTCTAATACTATTGATCACTCAGAGAATTGGAATATAGTTTGGTTTTATTTTTTGATACCATTGATTACTCAGAGAATTGAAATATAGCTCAGTTTATTTCTTACATCCTTTGATCATTCAGATAGTAGGAATAGAGTTTGGTTTATTTATTGCTACCATTGATTACTCAGATGGTTGGGATATAGTTTAGTTTATTTCTTGCATCCTTTGATTAGTCAGATTGTTGGAATATAGTTTGGTTTATTTTTTGCATGCTTTGATTAGTTAGATAGTTGGAATATAGCTTGGTTTATTCATTGCTACCATTGATTTTTCAGAGAGTTGGAATATAGTTTGGTTTATTTTTTGCATGCTTTGATTAGTCAGATTGTTGGAATATAGTTTGCAAGCAAGATGTGATAGTTGCATTTTGCAATAATGTTTAACATTACATGGAGAGATCACAAAAGAGCACAGAATATTAGGGAAGAAACAGGAGTCTGAGACATCATTAAGTCCTCAAGAAAACTCAAATGGCAATGGGCTAGTCATATTGCAAGAATAGCAGACAAACACTGGACATCATGACTCACAACAAAAATCATATACAAAACTGTAGCCAACAGAATACAAGATGGCGTGACGACAAGTTCTGAAAGTATTGGCCCTGTGACACCCATGATTGAGAGGTGTGACGAATTCTGGGGAAGGTCTATGGTCAACAATGGATGCTAAATTACTGATGATGAATAGCATTTCTCTGCTACAAATTTATACTAATAATCCACTATTCAATAATAAAAGGATTACTGATGATATATTTTTAAGTTACAGAAATACATCTTAGTTTCATGAAATTAATTTTCATGGATAATGGGAAAGGTATATTTTCCCTGTCCCTATTTACTATTCCTTCTCTTACTATCTAGATATTTGGTATATATATATATATATCTGTATATGTGTGTGTGTGTGTGTGTGAGTATATATATATATATACTTGTAATCATATTGAGAATAAGAACATAACTGTCAAAATCAAAGATGTAAAACTGGGCAAAGTAGACCACTACTTCTACCCAGGACAATGAATCTCTATCTCTATGAAACCTACAAAAGAAGAAGAAATCAAGCAAAGAATCACCCTATGATGACAAGCTTTTGGCAGAGCAAGCTCAACCTTTAAAAACAAGACGATCCCAATCATCCTAAAAAGCTGAGAACCATGCGACTCAGGCATGATAGAATCATGTGCAACCTCACAGGGAGAGATCACAAGACAGCACAGTATACCAGGAAGAAAATGGGAGTTTGAAACATCATAGAATCTATTTAGAAACTTAAATGACAATGGGCAGGTCATGTTGCAAGAATGGCAGATAACTGATGAACATCACGATTCACAACATGGATCCCCAGAGATCACATGCAAAACCAAGGCTGACAGAATACAAGATGGAGAGATGAACTAGACAAATTCAGAAAATAGTGGCTCCGCAATACCCATGATAAAAAATATGGCGGATCCTTGGGAAGGTCTATGTCCAACGGCAGAGGTTAAAAGACTGATGATAATGATGATATATATATATATATATATATATATATATATATATATGTGTGTGTGTGGGTGCATGTGTATATGTGCGTGTGTGTTATGCTGAATCAATGAAATTGCCTGATTGGTGAAACTTTCACTTTTTTTCAAAAAATGAATATTTAATTTTAATCTGATCAAAACTTCATTTCATCAAATCTTGGAAATAAAACAATCATTTTTTTATTAGATCAAAAGTATTTATGTCAAAATCTTTGTACAATAAAAGAAGTTGAAGAATACATTTTACCTAGGTCAGGCGATATAGTTAGAGAAAGACCACGGCAATATATATGTATATATCTATGTAAATCTATCTTTGCTTTATCAAAAGATTAATCATTCTGAACTCGAGCTTTCTCATTTCTTGCACATGAAAACATAGGAGTCATGCAATATTTTATTCATATCATGTTTGAATCAATGTTTTACATTTCTTTGACAAATCTGGGACTATCAAAGTACTATTTATATCAAAGAGTTCTTTGAAATCTTTCACAATTTCCCAAAGGAATGGTCTTTATAAATATAACTCTATTCTAATGTCTATTAAACTGAGCTAAATCAATGAACAAATACTGTGACAAAAGATATTTGGTTCTCTTGGGAATAATACAACATTTGAATACAGGATACTAAAACTAGAGCACCATGAGTGATGGTAGTTTTGAGGCCGAAAAATTGGATTACTTATTGATTGTATCTGATTTGTCAACCAATTTTTTCCCTTCACTGAACAACTACAACATCAGGTAATGGGTTATTATCAGCAGTCTTAGTGGATATATATATATGTATGATGCTTGCATATTTGATCTATCTCAATTCTTGCTTCCAAGAATTTATAAAAATAGTTCTCTTTTATCTTTATAAAACTTCAGAAAAACATTGATATATATACAAACAAATTAGCGTCAGTTGTTGTAGACATGATCCCCAAAACCCCAGGGAAAAAGCTGTTGTACTGAAAATCCAAGGAAGAATCAAGACCATCCAGACAAGGGTACCACTGAAAACAACTAGAATATTGAGAAAGGTGCTAGAGTATTGAAAAACCTGTGTAGACCATCATTTGCTACAATGTGAATAATCATTGATAATGTGCATCTCAAGCAAGACGTTATTGGGTTGGTAGAGTCTTACTGTCTATCTATGTATCTATATATTGCAATGTACATAGATGCATCATGAATTTTGAAAATTTATACTATACACACCTGTTGATATGTGCACAGGAAATGGGCTTTTTTGACAGCAGTTAATTGCATCATTAAACCAGCTTCAGTTTAGTTTGGGTGGAATAAATGTAATGAAAAATTGGTTGAAAAACTTGGAATGATTGAGATCAGAATAGGGATTTTTTTTAAATGATTGATATTTTAGAATGTGATTGTCTTTTCACTCACACTGTTCCATGCTTTAACTATTCTTGTTGAGAAGAAATTAGAGGGAAAAAAAAATCATTGATGCATCATCTACATAGACAAAGACGACACTTTCTTATCAGAGTATTTTGACACCGATGAAAGTTAGTATCCATTGTATATTGTTCCAGATTCTATAGACATCCAAAAGGTTGGCAAACTGTCCTGTATTTCATGGTCTTTAGATTAAATTATTTTAATGGTCATGGTAGTTCTCCTCTGCACTCTCTCTATGGCATCTGAGTTGTATTTCATACATATATATATATATATATATATATATATATATATATATATATATATATATGTATGAAATACAACTCAGATATATATATATATATATATATATATATATATATATATATATATATATATACATATATAATAATATAATGTATATATATATACATATATAAATGAATAAAAAATCTGAAAAAAAAGAATCTATAGCTTGCTGCTATAGCAATCAATCATCCTTATCAGCAGCGGCCTTTTAGCATCCATTAATGGGCATAGACATTCCTCACGGATTCGCCACACCTCTCTATCATGGGCATCACTGACCCAATACTTTCTGAACTTGTTGCATCGTATTATTTTTTGCTGGCCACAGTTTACTTACAATCTTTTTGGATCCACATCATGAGTTGTGATATCCAGCGTTTGTCTGCCATTCTTGCAATATAACTAGCCCATTTCCATTTAAGTTTTCTAAAGGACTCTATGATGTCTTGGACGCCTATTTTTCTTTTATATACTGTGCTACTTTGTGATTTTTTTCCGTGTGATGTTGAGTATGATTCTCTCATGTGCCCATTTGAAGGTCAGTCTCTCGGTTAAGTTGCATGTTTTCACTCCATATTTGACTCTCGAGTGGATGCATCAATAATAAACCCTTCTTTTTTAAAATAATGGGATTTTAAGCAATTAGATATGCCTCTAATCTAGATGAATAAACACTGGAACTGAGACAGATCTAATAAAATCTTGGAGATTTGATGATAGCTGGGATGTAAAATTAGAAAAACAAAAAAAACTTGATAAAATGACAGATCAGATTGCACACTCACTAGTAAGTGTCACATGTCCATCACTTGGCAGCATGCTATGTTGAGGGTGATCAATTAAAATAATAAGTTACTTCTCTCACTTTTTGTTGAAAAGTTTGAATTTTCAAAAAATAAGCAATACCAATTTAGCATAAACTTACTTTGTAAATTGAACCCTGAACCTATTATGGGGAGAAATTTTTGAAAAGTGAAAGAAAAGTTTATTCTAGACATAACCAGGAGTAAATCTCTAAATTTTCAGCTCTCCTGCTCCATTTCTGTAACTTGTATATCGGATACACATATGGTCAGCCAAACATAAAAATTGAAGAAACTTATGTTTATAGTTAGAGATGATATATCCTAATAGTAATCTAAGATAAAATTGGTAATCCTTATAACTGTGAAATTAGGACAATATTTCAGTAACAATAGCAATAGGTCTAGTTAGTCCCTCAATAGAATCATCATATGACTAATGTCTTTTGACCCATAAAATTTTGGAAAAAAGTGTGATCCATGAATAAGTTGCTCACTCATTTTGTTGGATACATTACATACACAACATGCACACACAGCCAGCATGCGAGACCAGCTTGAAAACTGAAGAAATCTATTGACAGTTTTGGTAACAGTTTTCTAATAACTGTTGCTAAATCATTTCAAAACTTTCATAAAATAGATATGAAAACAATCTTCATATCACATGATTATGTTCTTGAATTTTCATTTAAAATTCTTTTTTCTAATTCTTATTTATTTTGGATCATAATTGCAAAGATTTTCCATCTGAGATCTCGAATATTGGAAAACAAGTTCCGCAAACAACTTTTGTTCAGTATTAAACAAAGAATTTTTTAATTTCTCAAAGGAGTCAGTATTTCTTTGAAGCTTTTGAATTCATTAAGAGACGTTCATTTTAAAAACATTCTTATCAGCAACTGTACATTGATAAAATGGTCAAATACATTATTTTATTATCTATTTTTAGATGAAATATTTTATACTATTATTATTAATTTTTGACTACTATTTACCTTCATTTTAATTTCCTCGTTATTTTTATCATAACTCAACTCAAGACCATCAATCTATGGCAGTGAGAATACTGCACATACACCATTTTTGATAAATAACAAAATAAATTGCTTTACTGATTCTATTAGTAAAGAAACCAAAACAAACATGGCCTGAGGGATATTGGGTAGAGTGTTGGTTTAAAGGTCGGATTCGGATTTCATAATTCTCGTATCTAAGCTGGTATTGCAGGCAAGAGGACGTGAGTATGAGTCTGATCCATGTCATCTATCCATTGCCGTATATTGACAGCTTGAGTTAAGTTGTCAAAAGATCTACACATAATTATCTGCAATGTGTATTTGTTCTCTGTCACACTTACCTCATCAGTGACGTTTGGTGACCTAGTATATCTATAACTTTGTAGAAATAGATTTGGTGTTATGTCAAACTTGATGAATTGTATCTTTACTGAATTCGACCCTTAGTTTGATATTCAGGAAATATTGAACATAAACAAAAAATGCTGTGCAACATGACACTTTTATATTTTATAAGTACAATGTACTTAATTATTGTTGTCATTTTTTGAAGGCATGGATAAATTAGTTGATAATAATGGTCAATTGTTTCATTTCTTTTTCTCATTCTTTCTGCTGATATGTTTTTTGTGGAAATGAATGAAAAAAATGAATGATTTCTCTATAAGGTGGACTATAAAAACAAATGATTTGCAAAAGTAGTTGGAGGATTGCCACACATATGCATTACATCCAAGCCCCATATCTATATTTTTCCAGCTCCAGTACACAGTCCCCAAGTAATAGTACCCGTACGTTGAATGCATGGTAATTTTGGCATATTCTTCGATTAAATGTTCATCTCGAATGGTGGGTAGGAGATATTTTTATCAGCAGAACTGTTACCTTTTAGTGGAAGAGTCCATTGTTACAGATAAATGATCAAACAGAAAAAGTCATACTATATCTATTATTACATATTCATTTCTTAAGTTTACTGGGTAAGAGAATTTAGAAACCAATAGAATCAGACAAAAAGGTTAATGAGAACATTTTGAAAATATATTCAGAAAGTTAAGACAGAGCACCAGGTGCTGGTACTTGATTATTTTTTCTATTCTTCAGAATAGATCTGGTTAGTCTGTAAATAGAAACCATCATATTACTTACGCCTACTGTGCTGGGGGTAATCAACTAAAAAATTCGAAAAAATGGTGATTAACTTATAAGTTACTTCTCTTGCTTTTGGTTACATCACCAAAAAATCTGAATTTCAAAAAAACAAGTCTGAATTCTACCGGACACAAACTAAAGGACCAATTCAGTATAAAACTAACATTGTAAATTGAATCCCCACTAAAAACTCATTTGGGGGTAGAATTTTAAAGACAAACATAAAAAAAAGACGCTTTTTTTTCCATTATGAGGAGTAAATGTTTGAATTTTCAGCCCTGTAGCTCCATTGCTGTGGCCTATACATATTACACATAGATGGATGAATGGCTAACTAGGCAGAATCACTTGAAAATTGAAGAAATCTATGTTGACTATGGTGAAAGTTTTGGTTGACATTTTCTAATTACCGAGTCTCTTTACGGCTTCACCACTTTTCATTTCACTCCTATCATGAAGCATAAGGGCTCTTATCTTTCCCATTGCTGGTTATAATTCTCCTTTCCCTATGGCCCTGAGCAAAGAGAAAATGCAGCATACGCCAAAGGCAGTTGAATTATTTGCTTTCGCCCTCAGGAGTCAATGTAAGAATTTCTATTAAAGTCTTAAAACACACAACGTGGAAGCCTAATGTTTGCAGAATAGAGGCTTAGCTGTGTAATATAAAATGGCTACCATGCAGCTCCAGGGCTGAGCCAATACAAATCCATCATTTTACTCACTGGTTTGAGAAACCGAGTAAATTTCCAGAAATCTTAATGACCGATTTATTCATTCATCCCCCAATGCTTGCAGCCAGGCCAGTCAGAGAATTTGGGGAAGTAGGTGATGGGAAGTGGGGATGGCTATGGTTTGCACTGTTTAGCATAATGTACAGATTAGACTTCTCCTTTGTGGGATTACCAGGATTGCCACGGGAGGCTCTCTCAAAGATCCCAACTCGCTTTCAGCACCTGGTATTCCCAAGCGGTCATCCATTTAAGTATTGACCAGGCTTGACATTGCTCAACTTTGGTGATCGTATGAGAACTCATGTATTCAACATGATTTGGCTGTAATAATGACCAATGAGAAAAAGAGTAAGATAAATTCTTGGATAAACTTCTTCAGATAATATCAGAGAAATAAGAGACCGATATATAAAGAGGTCAGTGTAGTTTGATTTTCTTCTTTTTTTCCCCATCTCTACTCTCCAATCTCTACACTATCGGGTGTACAATTTTTTGATCATTTTTTCAAGCTGTGCATTGGAAAGGATGGACTGATTCCTTGGCTGCCAAGCACTCCCAATGCAACTCCTACAGACTTCTTTTTGCTAGACTACATCAAAGACAAAGGTAATAATCTGCCAAGCCATATCCACTGGTGATAAAGATACGCTCCAACATACCTGGCTGGAAATTGAATCTAATCTCGACATATTAAGTACAACATAGTGCAAATGTAGAAGTGTGCTAATGCTTTGAAAAACAACTTCATTACTTTGTCTCTCTCCAGCAACAAACCCCATTCAATTATGTTAATATCAACATTAATATTTCCAGATTAGTAAAGATAATATTGATACAGATCTAGAGAAGTGTTATGATTATTCCACATGATTTTTTTTATGTCTCCATGTGTATTGTGCAAAATTATTTGAACACTTACAATCATACATGTTTCTTGGAAAAAATGGTGCGTGATAGAGAAAAATAATTCTCATTGTTGAATTCAGAGCCCAAAAATATATAAAAATCTTCTGAAATATTCAAGACATAGTGAGGCTGTAGATTTTGATAGCAATTATAGGTTTAACTACATGCAAAAAACATTGATGTGTGTGATCGCATGTGATTTTTTACTGATTCCGGCTGCAAATAAATATGAAGATGAAATTTTGAAGATATTGATTTTCTTAATGGGAAAACCTGACAGGAAATTTTTATCTGCTTATATAAATTGCTTTTTGCTCAAACCTAATCATAAAAATTGATCATCTGAACAAAAACCGCTCCAAGTGAGGGATTATATATCATTATTGACACCAATACTTTGGCTTAATTTTAATAACATTTTCCCTTTAAGATCAACACAAAGGTCAGGATCTTGTATGCCTGCAAAAAACACTTTACAGCAAGAAATTAATTTTTACAGCAATTTGATAATGTCTTTATCTCAGTTATTCAGATTCTATAATAAAAATACATGCACAAGTGTAAATTAATAGTCTCATATTTCTAAACCTAAAAAAATTAAATATTTGATTTTTTAATTCAACAATTTGATAAAAAGCAGTTGATGGATTAATTCAAAATGCTTCAGATTGATGCAGATTTTGAAAAATATTTGTAATTTTTCATTAATAACTGTCATCATAAGTTTCCCCAGTTTTTAACTAATTCTAGCTAGATGATTATACAGTAGTAGCACTAGGTCTGACTGTGCACCCTTTCTAACTATTTTTAGATTTTTTAACATTTTGTTCTAGAGACCCCCGTCACATATCTGAAGCAATTAGTAAAAATACATGAAGCAAATAGTAAATGTTTTAGAAATAATTTCACAGCTTTTTAAGCAAAGTCTGATGACAGAACATCTGAAAATTGACAAATACAGTAACCGCTTCCCCCTTTGTATGCATCACAATTTGACCTTAAGGTGTTGGGTTGAGATGACTGATGAGATAGTTTTAAACTTTTATTACCTCCCTAGAAAATATTTGCTCAAGTAATGATTAGTAGCATTAATTTTTTATGGGCCCCAAGCCTCCTAAAGGGAAAGAGAATATTGTCATGTGTGGAGACAAAAAGATTTAGAACTTGGAAGACGCTCAGGAAACAGTATGAATAAAAATTTTCAGAAAATTCTGTAGGTCTTCTTGAAGATCCTGGGATCCGTTATTTCTCTCTATATATTTGTGTCAAGCATACAGGACACACTAATGGAGCAAGAGAACTGAAAACTCAAATATTTACTCTTTATCATACTTTTAAAAAAGTTTTGGTTTTCACCCCCCCCCCCCAATAAATTCAATGTTCAGAATTGTTCATCAGTGATATTTTTATCAGCAAAACTGTTGAAAAGTGGACTAGTCCATGGTTCCAGGCAGAAAGGTAAGGAAATGTTTCACAGTATGTATCTAATTACAAAAGTTCTTACAAGTGAACAATTTGGCAAAAAAGTTAATGAGAACATTTTAAAAACATCATTGAAAAGTTTCAGTAAAGATAGAGCACCAGGTGCAGCCACATGATTATTTTCAAATCATCTCAACAGAATTACAGGGAGTTTTTATCAGTTTCACTCCTTTCCTATTACAGAGCCAGCCTTAAATGATGTTTCTAAAAGCTCACCTTATACTTACACTGATTGGTGGAAATTGCAACGGTGGTGACTCTAGCAATGAAAATATGAAATACGGCCATACTCATAGAATTTTTCAATTTTTTGAAGAAAATTTCAGGTGAATTTCAAATTGGTGTTATTATCATTATCATCACCAGCAGTAGCTTTTTAGTGTCTATCACTGGATATAGACATTCCCCAAGGATCACCAGACCTCTCTATCATGAACATTTCAGAGCCAATACATCTGAACTAGTCTAGTTTATCATACCATTTTATTTTTTGCTGGTTAGCACTCCACATAAGAAAAAATAGCTCCTTGGGGATTTATGTGCTAAGAGTCCTGATGTCCAGCAGTTGTCTGTGATTCTTTCAAAATGACAAGCCCATTGCCATTCAAGTTTTTTAATGGTTTTTATGTCTTTGACCCCTATTTGTTTCTAATATACTGTGCTGTCTTGAGATGTCTCCATGAGATGTTGGGCATGAATCTCTGCTGTCGGGCCAGTTTTTTGGCTAGTTTCCATGTTTCAGTTCCATACCTGATCATCAGGAGGATGCTTTGGTTATAGACCCTTCTTTTTAAAACTAATTAAATTATTCCAAATCGGCTCAAATTGAGCCAGTGTTAAATCAGGGAAACCTGTATTTGATTTTCAAATGGAGAGTATTTTGCTTTACCATATAATATAGTATATATATAAAGACATTTTGCAAGCGAGGGTTTTTAATTAGTCACTAACCAGACCTGTCTGAACTGGTAATCATTTCAGATCTTTTGATTGCTGATACAAGCTGAATTTGTCTTCCTTGAGGATGCTTCTCATCATAGAAGATCTCTTGACTTCAAAGATTTATGTGACCAAAGGATGATTAGAACCACTTTTCTATTCAAAGAAAGATTTACGTTGCAAACGATAACTCTTCTTTAGAAGTAAATGGATAAATGCAAATATAGGACACAGTTTTGGATCAATAATCCATTAAAATGGGGAAAAAAGACATTAAAGGAAGGTGTTGCGTGACAAGGTTTTGACCTTTCTTGGATTTTATGCATATACAGACAAAATTGTGCTCATGCATATAAATGAGTATCAGAAACTATCAGCCAAAAACGGGTCTGGTTGGCTGGATGGCTATCTAGATATGTATCATGCAATGGAGCTAGAGGGCTAAAAAATTAGGCTTTAACTCCTTATCATATCTGAAAAAAATATTCCTTTTTTTTCTCTCTGAAAATTCAGCCAACCTCCCAACAAGGGTTTTTAGTCGTGGGGGGAAGGTGTAGTTTGCAGTGTAAGTTTATACTAAATTGGTCCCTTTTTTTTGTGTCCAAGAGAATTCATGCTTGTATTCTGGAAATTCAGGTGAGAGAAGTAACTAATTCTTTGATCATCCAGTTTCCAATTTTTTAACTGATCACCCTGCTAATACAGCATGTTGCCAAAAGATGCTGGTTACGTGGAAATTTTTATTGAGTGACTAACTAAATGTATTTGTGTATATATTTATGTGTATATATATATATATATATATATATATATATATATATATATATATATATATATATGTTCACACCAGAATTTTGAACTGATGCATCTTGTTAGGAACATAAAATTTATGAAGCACAAAGACAAACACACACAAACACGCAAAAAAAAAGTAAAAAGATATCTTTATTATCAAACAAAAGCCATTATTCAACAATGCAAGATTTTATTCTCATACAAATTAAAATTTTATCAATGTGTCATTCACAGTGATACGACCTATCATTGAATGACATTTTATCAAAAATATAAAATGTGCACTCACGTACACATCATAATGTCTTTGTGTGTGAATATGTAACCAGTGCGTGCATATGTCATGTGTATGCACATTCATTGATGTTAGTATATAGTATGTGATATGTGTATTTATGTGTGTATGTAAGAGCTTTTGATGTGTATGAGTTTATTTTGTATTTAGAATGAAATGCTGCTCGATAGTTATGGTACCGCTCTTCTCTCTTCCATTTATCAATTAACCTAATCTGCCATCTTCTCATGGGGTGTAGGATTATCCAGTTGATTGTGCTAAGAAAATAAGTGAGGGAACATAGGGCTGCCAGCTCTTAAGGGGAAGGGTGGCTTCAAGCCATACCCTAAACTGAGGATTAAAAAAAAATTCAATCAATTTAGGAAATGTTTTGAAACCATATGGGATGACTATTTAGACATACTTTCTGATTTTTCTTATCAGTGAATTGTTTGATTGGAGAATTTTAGTAGTATATTGATAAGGAACATTGTTCCCCCTCCCCCTGAAAGTAAAGGAACATGATTCCCACCCATTCTTTCCCCATCAGTGTTGGATTAACTATGTAGCATTCGTACAACAGAGGCAATGGTGTGACCCTCAGACACCTCAACTGCAGGTGGGGCGTTGGAGATTTGACGGTCGTATTATATCTGAAGAACCCTGTGAAATCTTAAAATAATCTAAAAATATCTAAATGATAATCTTAAGTAATTAAAAAAGAATTTGCAGCGGGATGCAGTCAGAATTAGTACTGCCACTGGTTGGAGGCCTTGCATTTTTACAGCTCCCACAAAATTCTTTTAATAATAAATTCTAATCCAGTGATTCCACACTTTGTTTGTATAATATAACACTGCCTTCAACTTTTATGAACAACTTGGTGTTTAAGACTAGTAATTATTACCAATCACTTCCTTTAATTGGGGTTATTATTTTAATATGGTAATTAATAGGAGTGTGGTACCTATGTAATGCATATAGAACACATAAATAAGAAGGTATATAAAACTGAAGTTTTAGCAGTTACAAAAAGATTAAAATAAATGGGAATTATTTCTATTATTGAAATGTCTGCTGTATCATCTTGCTTTATAGCAGATAAAAAAAATCAATCCTCACTATACAAGTAAATAATTTATGTTCCAATATCAGAAACCATCTACCCAAAACTGTCAACATTCATTTCTTCAGTTTGTCTTGTTGGCTGGCTATGTATATATGTACCATGCATACAGATACTAAGCTAGAGGGCTGAACATTTCAACAACTCCTTATTATGTCTAGAAAGTTTTTTTCTTTATTTCAAAAATACAAAGATTTATGGTAAATTTTTCAAACCTTTTTCATTGATCACTGCCTAACAAAAACTGAAAGAAGTACTTTAATCATTCATCACCCATTTTTTTAATTGATCACCCTCAACATGGCATGTTGTCAAAAGATGTTGTTCACATGACAGTTTCTAATGAGTGACTAACCTGATCTTTTAAATTTAGAGCCTCTTTATAACATTTACTACAGGCCCGGCACTAGCTTAATCCGACCCTAGTTGAACGGGATTTATGTCAGGAGATTGACTTGTCCATTTGAAATGCTTTATAGCCTTTTGGAGCCACTGTTCTCAAACCATTTTTTGCTGCATGGCATGTAACTCCATCTTCCATCAAAAAAGGGTACTGCTTTTGTTTCCATAACCAGCAGTAAATATGGGGAGAAATCCCTCCTGCCCAATAGAGATATATTTCAGTCAATTGATATTTCCCATACACTCCATAAGCTTTCAAAAGCCTGAGCTTGAAATTGCATCCTGCACAATAAATGAAAATCCATCATGATTTATAGGGGATGCTGTTGGTTCAAACAAAATTCTCTGCTAGGCAATCTCTGTGCTGATATTTGTTCACTTTTCAAATGGAACATGAAGACTCATCTGAATAGATGACAGGGTACCAAAAACAAAAGGCCCATCAATGAGGGGGTACTGTAGCTAGTGTATTGCACTGGAGCACAGAAGTCAAAAGGCGACTCGGAAGTTCTTAGAGAAGAGCTGTGCATCAAAGAGCCAATATGATATGTCCATAAATGAAATAGGCTGACTACTGGTGAATGAATCAAGTATGTCATGCTGAAAGGGTTAGAGCTGATGAAACCAGAATGGCTAAAGGATGAAGGTGTTTGTGGATGTATATGGAGGTTGTGAGTGAAAACAGATGGTCCTGCTGCCCACCAGCTCCATTGCCCAAAGATTTCTTTGTTGAATAGTGACCAGTTGAAGAAGTGGTCTTCCTCTGCAGCCACCTCTCTGATATCTCAGGTTGACCTGAACAATACATATAGGTTTCTTTTTATTCATCAATAAATCATGCTACCTTGTTGTTCACATTTATCTAATGTTAGTATTTTTGGTTGCATAGTTTTACAAAAATAAATCATAATGAAAAAATAAATGACACTAAAATTCAATAGAAAGAACTTTTTAAGATACTAAACCACTATCATTAGATATAAGGTACTATTATAGATATTAGTATTATAATAACAAGCTTGGCTGCTACAGGATCAAAATTCACTCCTACTTCTATTCTAACTGAAGATGATTGATACAACTTTTGTATTGTATATATAATAAGTTCATAGGTATGAGAGTCTGTTTAATAACTACTAAGACATTCTTGAATTAAGCATAAAAAAGGTATGGGTTTGTGTATCTAAACAAGAACCATGATATTTGGCAAGTATTATTTCCAATAAAAATCCTAAATGACCATTTTTGACATTTTGGGGGCCAATTTTAGCTTTTCATGAATTGAAAAAATGTGGACCTCACACATTCTATTCTAACATCATAGCTGCTGGTAAAAAACTGATCAGAATAGATATTCTTTTAATGACATCATACCTTCTATTCTGACATAATAGCTGCTGGTTAAGAGAATACAATACTTTCCCCTTTCCTTTTTCTGTTGTTTAACTGAATTGGAACTGACTCGCCAAAAAGTATCTTACTGAGATGCATTTGGATGAAGCTAAAAAGAAAGCTGGAATATTTTCATCATCTCAGCACAAAGGTTTGTTGACTATGATAAATAGAAGAAGAAAAACAAAAACAAAATAGAAACCTTCCCCCCCGCAACTTTTTTGATTGTCTATAACATTGTTTTTATTGCACTAACTTCAGACAAATACTGCTAGATACTAAATTTAAACTTGAATTACTGGTGTAGACTTGATCCAGTCCATTTTGTTATAGGATTAGTCAAAGATGGACGAGTAGCAACTGATACTTTCAGAGACTTTTCAATATAGCCATGATTATAGATCAGGATCAATCAAAAGTCACATTGCTTGAGGGCTGATATATCCCCAAAAGTAATCACAATGTTCCTCTCATATAGAATTCCTGAAGGGAAATTGTACAACCACTCAAATGAAAGTGAGTCTATATATCAGTATGTACTGTACGTGTACATCTACCACTATGTAGATGATTATATATTAGCCTGGAGCTTTTCTTACTTTCTTAAGAACTTGGCCATCATTACCATATAAGGGAGAATATTGTGAAAAGTTCAGAGTATTTGCAGTCATAGTACAAATAGAAAAAGGTCTGGTCCATTACTCAATAGAAACTGTCATGTGACCAACGTCTTTTGCTGCTTGCTATGTTGGAAGTGATCAATTAAATAAATCTGAAAATGGGGTGATCAATGGATCAATTATTTCTCTCACCTTTTGTTAGGTAGTGATCACTAAAAAAAAGTCTGATTTTCTATGAAACAAGCATAAAGGATGCCACACACAAACTAAGGGATCAATTCAGCAGAAACTGGCATTGTAAATTGACCCCTCCCATTGAAAATCTATTTTGTGGAGAAATCTAAAAAAAACTAAACTACAAGTTTTTACTAGGCCTAACAAGGTGTAACTGTGGATATTTTCAGCCGTCTAGCCCCATTGTTGTGGCCTGTATGCATGATATATAGCCAGTCAGCCAGCTTGAAAATTGGAGAAATCTTCGTTCTGTTTATAGTTCTGATTGACAGTTGCTAACTAAAAACCACTCAGAAACCTGTTCCTCTGTCTATGCTATACACTAGCTACAAACAGAATGTAAATCAATTCAAATGAAACCAGGGTGCAAAGGAGATAATTGTAATTCCTAAATTTCAAATCCTTGACTTGCTACGTGAAGAAATATTTTGCAATCAAAAAAAAATTCCTGGATCTACCCAAGGATGAGATCAATTCTTCTTTAGTTCATGGCCCATCCATCCACAAAATGTCATTGAAATCCATAAAAAACTCTTTGAGATATTGTGCAGACAGACCAACACAAATAGCCTCATATACCTCTTCCAATTTTATTGACAGAGGTGAATAATTCCAGTTACAAAACATTATTTACTCAACTTAAACTAAGTCTGGTTTCAGGGTCAATTTTCAGAGAACTCTCTAAAAGGAACAGGTATATAATCAAGATTAACTGTATTTCTTTATGATATAATTAATGATTGCTTCAATTCTTGAATATTGTCAACCCCTTTTTTCCTCATTTGCCATGCATTTCTAAAGTAAATGCTTATCTATTATATATATATATATATATATATATATATATATATATATATATTTTATCCCTCGTTCTTCCAATCTCGCACCCTACTATAGCTAGTACTACCCTGATTTTGTGTGATGAGGCAAATAATAATAATAATATTAAATATTCTTACAAATATTATTTCATTATCAGTTGTAGTTGTAAAGTATTATAGAATGAAATGAGAGTCAAATTTTGTTCTGGAACAAATTAAAGTTATTTTTGCTAATTTTTATTAGATGAAGTTTTGTAAATCATTATCATTTATTTTCATACTATTATTTACTTTAATCTCAATCAGAAACTGTCCCCCAAAACTGTCAACAAAGGTTTCTTCAGTTTTTAAGTTGGTCTGGCTAGCTATTTATATATATTGGATACTGGATGCACCAGTGGAGGGTATGAACGTTTACTCCTTAATATGTCTAGAAAAATGTCACTTTTTCAATTCAAAAACCTATTTTTAGTTGCTTTTTGTCACTACTACACTTGGATTGGCTTCCTTTAACAGCAAATAAACACTGCAGATCAGAATATAGAACTCACATCCCTCTATATGGCCAGTGAGAGACATGAGTTTGATTCTCATTGGGAGCTTACCGTATCTACTCAAGTACAATACAATCTCAAATATGAATCAACCCTTATTTTTCATAGCTAAAATCAAAAGCATATGTATACATAGGTTATCACTTTATTTACTCTTAAGTATAACGCTAACCTTTAATTTTGACCCTGATTTTTTAAATTACTCACATTATCTGCGAGTAAATATGGTAATCCCTATTACAATCAATCCTGTTTATTTGCTGCTTAAGGAAGCCTGCCCTTGTATTGTTGTGATAAAAAACAACTAAAAAATCAAGATGCTGGTAAATAATAATTTAAAAATTAATAATATTGAAATTAAAAGTTCTTGATAATTTAGTTCATTTCCTTCATATTTTTCATTTGTTCTTTCATATTTAGAAAATCCCACCCAAATTTTGCCCATTTCCTCCAGGTTAAAGAGCTTTTACTCCATTTTGCCACAAAAGAGGAGGAACAAATGATTTAATTAAAATAAATATCCCTTGTATTCCATATCTATTTCCTTTGTCTCGCAGGAATAATATTAGATCAATAAAATCATATAAATGAATGAAACCAGAGTTCTGAAAATAATGGCCGACTTGCAGGCTATGAATTCATCACAAACATTCTCAGCAATGCCAAACTACAAATTTATAGAGGGTGACTCTGAGCTTCACTGCTAAATTTTAACAAATTAATTGTGGGTTTGATGCAGCTGCATAGCTGGAGATTTGCGGGGAACAGGGAGCTCTCTCCAACATTTAGTGACATTTGAGAGGGGGGGGCTCTTTACTTCAGCTACTGAATTTTAAACCACCTAATTGTAGGTTTTATGCATGAAACTAGCTAAGTTAATCTGAAAGCAAAGATATCATAGAGAGAAAACAAACTATAACAATCATGGTTTCTTACACTATTTTGTGATTTTAGATTTAAAAATTACTTAACAGATTTTAATTAGTTTTCTTCTTTTTGTTATGGAACACGAAAAAGAGCCCCAAGCTCAACTACTTGCATCTATCTATTGTTACATTGGTGTGTATTGCAAAGGTAAAATCTTTCTTATTTGAGATGCAGAAATGCTTCAGGAGTAGATGAGGGAGTATTACTAGAAGTAACTCATAAATATAAATGCAGTTCCTCTATAAGTATTGGAAGACAGCAAGAGAGATCATAATTTTGTGTGTTCATCTATATTAATGAAAATATAACAATCTTTGTTGTGAAAACAAAAAAAGGGAAATGAACTGAGGAAAATCTCTGAAGTCCTGGTGGAATAGTTGTATCTGGTCTCCAAAGTTGGGCACAGTTAATGAAAATGTTGAACTGATAAACCACTGAAAATATAGTGGACGCAAGGATAACCACTAACTGCAGGCTTCCATCAAATGAATTCAGCTTTGATTCAGTTTTTTGCTCTAAAACCTTTGAAAACAGATATACAGAGCTGAAATTTTAGTATGTTGTAGTCTAGACAGAGCTTTTAATGAACTATTCGTTGAATATAAACTAATGTTCAGTTTCATTTGCTCATTTAATCATTTATGTTGATCATCATCTGATATTGGTATTTTGGAATGCTCCATGTCTAAGCTACAACACATAAACATTTCAGCTGTCTCAGACTGTTTTTAAGGAGTTTACAGGAAAGAAACAACATA
>OY735218.1:52138680-52186180 GCA_963457665.1 Thysanoteuthis rhombus
ATGTTGAGTATGAAAGGTAAAAAAATCTAGTTTGTCACTCAATAAAAAGTATCACATGACCAACATCTTTAGGCAGCATACCATGGTTGAGGTGACCAATGATTTGGTGGTGATCATAAAGAAGTTTGAATTCAAAAAAAAAAAAAAAAAAGAAAGGCTTTTATACAAATCCTCTGATCGCATATCAAGTAGTTGATGTTTGAACTCCAAGCTCTCTAGCTCCTTTGGTTCACATGACATACATACAGAGACTGCCAGCCGGGTAGAACCACTTAAAAACCAATGAATGTTGATTTTTTTTTGGTTGGTGTTTTATGTTTTCAAACAACAACAGTACACCATTTTTTGAAAAAATAAAAAATGCTTTGGAGAAAAGATATTATGGATATGCTTTTTCTCATTACATGTTTTACATATATTCATGGTTAGTTTCATATGCATAAAACCCACATCCGTAATACCCCATTACTCCCTGTAAGCCTGTCCCAAAGGACTACATGGCACTAGTGATTGCAATGGACCATCACACATTAAGTGCTGGCAGTACGTACCGGCAACACCAGTTGATTCCAAAAGTATTTCCGAGTCATGACATTTTCTTGTTTACCCATCCTTGAGTAATTGCTCTTCTGAAAGCTGTCGGTCACTATGATAGATTGGCACGGACCTTTAACGTACCAACCACGGAGGCAAGTAGATGCTTGACCAATTTATTGGAAACTGCAGTTCGTCCATTGTATGTTGCCCTGGGAAACAATCCAAATTCGACTTTTCTACTGAAATTGGCATTGAGCTTGATGTAGCAAGGCAAGATTCTCAAAGACAATATAAAGCCTCATCTACAGTGCATACAAAATGTATCCGATACATTAAAAAAAGAAAGTGTCTATAATTTTGAGAAGGGCCTTTACCATTCAAAATTCAGCCCACATCAACACATTGACTGATTATTTAATTCAGACAAGAGCAAGTCCAACCCAATATGGCTTCCGCTACTCAGCAAGGATAAGGAATGGTAGTCCAGACCTATCAAGGCAAGAAAAAGATATCTTTCAAAACCAATGTTGCTTCCATTGACAAAATTATTTTTACCACCATCACATTTGGATACTATGCCTTAAGAATGCAGTAGAATGGATCTGCCTGAAATGTTATGTTGGAAGAACAAACAAGGAGGAGCTCAACTATTCATAAAACTCTTTGAATGTTTTAAGTTGTTTATTCTATTATACTTACACGCATAGACATACGGGAACTCTTTGGATGAACGGACAGAGGGCTTGATTTGCTCAAAATTTTATACAGTTTTGCACAAATTACACTAATAACCAAAAGTAATCATAAATTGATGTAAAAACAAAAAAGTATTTTGTTTTTCATCTTATATAAGTAAGATGTTTTTGATTTTATTTTTCAAGTTTTATATTTATTGGTTCTGCTGTGAATTTCTTTGATTAATGTTTTTACCCTGCTCTTCTGTCAATTCTGATGCTTAAAAGCTATGACTCAAATACAAGTGAGAAATGCTGGATCACGAATCACTTTCATGTTTTTCATGTTTGAAATTTATTCTATTTTCTACATATTTATTTATAAAAGCAAAATTCCCAAATTCTTTTTACATTAGAACTCTCTCTCTGCTCAAAATCCTGGATTCTCCGCTGTTCTCACATTTTCTTATTGATCAATGCTTTGGCTGTAGAGAAAGCAACACAAACTTATCCATTAGGAAATACTGGTTGTAATTAGAAACTGTCAAAACAGGTTTCTTCAGTTTTCATGTTGGTCTAGCTGTTGATGTATGTATCATGCATGTAGGCCATACCAATGGAGCTAGAGGGCAGAAATTCAGACATTTACTCCTTACTATGTCATTAAACAATATTATTGTTTTTTGAAGAAACCCTCACCCCCACCCAACAAGTTTTTGATGGCGGTTTCAGAATACAATGAACATTTTTGCTAAATTGATCCCTTAGTTTGTGCTGGCTATTTTGAAAATTCAGACATTTTAGTGATCACTGCCCCCCAAAAAGATGAGGGAGTAGCTTATTCCTTCATCACCCTTTTTTTCCAATCTTTTTTAATTGATCACCCCGAACATGGCATGCTGCTAAAAAATTGTCTTGGATCTTATTTGTAATCAATGAATGTCATGATAAACAGTTTTTCCAACCGTTTAGAATCATTAATGGATTGACCACTGATAAAACAAGATGCACATTAACGTTTGTAATTTATGTTCGAGTGTCTCTGACATGCGTACGTTTATTTTAGTTTTAGATAAATGCTTTTAGATAAGCAGCTTTTTTCTCTGATATATCTGTAAAATTTGGAGTTTGATAAAATATAACTGGAAATTTAAAAACATTTGCAGGGAGATAATTTTTTGAAGTCCCACGTGTGTCGACAAAAAACCTGTGGTGTGTCACAGGTTTACTATCACTGAGCTATGGCAACTGCCAGGCTCTAGTCTTTTTCTGTCTAAGTAACTAAATAGATTGCATTACAGGGCTGAAACCCCTGCTATTTACTTACCGTTAACTAGGGGGAGAATATGATTCATGCCTTTCCCAAGGGCGTTAGTGTGGAGTGAATGTAAACACAATGGTTTGTTGATTCTATTTTCTGTGCTGCTAACAGCACCTTCACTATCTTTGTATAAGCAATCTTCATTTTTTTCAAAAACTTTCACCTTAGAGATTTCTCTTTATTTTTCCTTGTTAATTGTTTTGACCTTATTCCCGAGGGGGAATGTGCTATCTTTTATCGCCATGCCTTTTCTGATTAATCTAATTAATTAATTTGATTTAATCGTTTTACATCATGTTTCTCTGTTTAATACAGTTTTTGTGCCTCAGTCCAAAAGTTAGTAAAAGCACTTTCAAGATATATAAACCAAACTACTGCTTAATTCATAACATCTAAGGTACTCTGCATTTTTATTAAATTAATTCTTAGTTTTTATTTCGATCTTAATTTGTTACTTGTTTTTATGCAACTTTCAGATGACGGCAAAAATTAGTCAAATTTAATGAAAACAACATGTTACAATGATAAAAGCCTAAAGTACGGTTCATATATTTATTGACAAAGATCTGTCCGCTTGCTCAATAATCATTCAGTGTTGTATTATGATTAGTCTAGTAAAATTTGTGAAGTTATAGAGTGACAAAAATAACATCGTGACTTGAAGTGAAGAAGACCTAGATATCTGAAAATAGTGGGTAGACCATATGGTCAAACTCCAGCCCACGGTAACAACAACATCAAGAACAATCCTCACCTAATGTAGGGGAGCTAAGGCTAACATTTTTCTACTGTGATTTGAAATCATGAACAGGTGATTGGTACTCAGCTCCCCTACCGTTTGAGCTGAACTAACAAGTCTTAATCATCTAAACAAAATTTATCTTACAGATATGCAAGGGATTAATTCATTCTAATAAACGAGTTCACAAATGCATTATATCTAGATACTATTTGTGAGTGTGTTAATTTTGCTGGTCTCACAACATTTTGGCTGATCTATTCTACAGTCTTCTTCAGATGGACTATCCATATGTAAAAAGGGGGACTTCTTTTCAGTAGCATCAAGTAAAAAATGATAACAAATAACATTATTTTTGTTACTTATGTTGCAGGTGTTTTCAACTTTTTGTTCATTTGACAGACTTCTATACCATGTCTATGTTGATAAGCAATAGCTACAGTTGGAAAACATATGGGTCTGA
The DNA here is from genome assembly GCA_963457665.1 of Thysanoteuthis rhombus. Taxonomy (NCBI): domain Eukaryota; kingdom Metazoa; phylum Mollusca; class Cephalopoda; order Oegopsida; family Thysanoteuthidae; genus Thysanoteuthis; species Thysanoteuthis major. The sequence goes on from OY735218.1 coordinate 52,142,415, forward strand.
CTTTTAACCGTCAAGTCGGTGTTTGCCACTTCTTTGAGTTTTTGAATGTTCATGACTCTTTAGAGATTGATAGAAATTTGATATACTTTGTATTGTTACTAAAATTCTCTCCACTACCTGGCTTCTGTTACCTTCACTGAATACCCATTTTCATACAGCTTTCTACTGACATCTGGACATCACTCTTAGTTAAAGCAGCTTGAATATACATATTTCCCATGATCCTTCAGTTGCTAAAACTCAAATATTGTTATTTTACAAGAATGAATATATTATTAATGTTTGATGGGAAAAAGGAAGCAAAGTGATGGATTAAATAATAAATACTGAAAAAGCACTCTCCATATAAAGGGTTTCCTGTTGTCAAGCTGAGATCATGAACAAATTTTTATGTTCAATATAAGCACATCAAACACATATATATACACATGTATCTATGTGTGCACAAATCTACCGAGAGATACGAAAATATATTTGTATGTGTGTATGCACACATCTACCTATACATATATATATTTGTATGTGTATGTGTACACACATCAACTTATATATATGTATATACACATATTTTTTTGTGTGTGAACACATCTATCTATCTATCTATCTATCTATATATATATATATATATATATATATATATATACAATCAAATAAAGACATCATTCAACCTTTCTCATCCTGAAATTTTAATAAGTGTTTGAGATTATGAACAAAATTACTTATAATCTATATAAACTCGTAAAACATTTATTGCGGTTTCATCTCTCTGTATATATATTTATTTTACACTCATTCCCTCCAAGTAAAATTTGTCATAATAGGGGAAATGCATTAGCCATACTCACTGAGAAGTTTTGATGACCTCAAATGATAAGGTTACACATCCTAAAATTTTAATAGAGGATAAAGATGAAGAACATTTTTTTTTATATTTTATATCAGAACACAAAACGCGCATTACTTCGCATGTGTTAGAAACTGTCAATATAGGCTTCTTCAATTTTTAAGTTGATCTGGCTTGCTATCATGTGTACTGGCAGCACCAATGGAGCTAGAGGGCTAGAAATTGAATCATTTACTCATTATGACTTTTAAAAAAAATGTTTTTGTGATCACTGCCCAACAGAAGGTGTGAGACGAAACTTATTCATGAATCAAACCTTCCAGAAGATGTTGGTTACATGACTAACCAGACCTGTTGACATTTACTGTTGAGTGATGGACATCACTCCTCACAACATGGATCCCCAGAGATCATATGAGAAACTGATACCGACAGAATACAAGATGGAGAAATGAACTAGACAAATTAAAAAATTACTGGCTCCACAACGCTCATGATAGAGAATTGTGGCGAATCCTGGGTGAGGTCTATGTTCCTCGACGGACGTTAAAAGACTGATGATGATGATTATGATGATGATACATATGCAAGCTTCCCCTGCAATCTGGTATTTAAAAACTCATGTGAGCTGAAGTAGTGTAGAGCAAGAAATAAATCATCATTAATTTATAAAGGGAAATTTTATAAGCATCCTCAGATTTAAAAAAATGATAATAATGGTTTGTTAGGCTGAGATGGCAGAAGGATGGGAGACTGAGGTGTAGGAGAGAGAAGAAGTGGGTAAACACTACTTTTATAACCACTTGCTGCAGAACAAATGCTGAGTGCTATTTTTGGTTTTTGCAAAAAAAAAAATTGTGATATAAAGCAAACTTTGGAAGAGTGAGGAATACCCATATATATATATATATATATATATATATATGATGGTGAGTCAATAATTATCTGCACTTTTCTCTATATAGTCACCCTAATTTGTGATGCATTTAGTCCAGCATTGTAAAAGTTTGGCTATGCTCTCAGAAAAAATATTCCTGGTTGGCCTCTCAGCCATATATGCACTACTTCTTTCATGTCTTCATCCATGGCAAAGCAGCAACTCTTAAAGCGTCATTGCAAAGACCAAACAGATGGTAATCTGAAGGAGCAGTAGATGAAGAGGATGCTCAAATACCTTGAATTCCCTTTCCTGAAATGTTTGCATCATGTGGGTAGTAGTATGTGGGTGTGGATTGTCATGCAAAAACAAAATACCTTTTGACAATAGACGTTGGCGTTTACTTTGAATTGCAGGCCCATTTCTTATAGAACACTGTTCCTATATTGAACTTAAATCTTTATGTCAAAATAATGCCTCATTAGGTTTCGTTAATTAAGAAGGACATTGATGAGGAAAGGACTAAATAGAACAAAAAGATGCATTGAATCTGCATTATTATTAGAATGTAGAACCATTGAACAAAGACCAGGATCTTTCAACAAACCCCCTACCTATCAAAATTGATTCTGAAACGACATGAAATAATAATCATAATCAATTTGAAATAACTTAAATACTTTCTAATTACCACATTCAAAAATAATCAAACACACACCTAATAACCCTGAAAATCTATAATCCTGATTTATACCTTCTCTTTTTTCCGAATATATGGATCCATTTGTTGATTTGCTGTCTCTCTGTAATTTCACATATTTACCATTTGGACTCATGCAGTATGATATGGCAAGACATCGTTTTCTTGAAAAACAAACTTTTGCATTGTTTCATTTAAAATTACTACTCTGACAAAGCTGGAAGGTAAAACATGTTAGTATCATCAATTTGATTGAAATACAACTATTTTCTTTATTGTTTACCTTATAGTATGTTGGATATCAAATCTATATACACCATATATATATATATATATATATATATACACACACATATACTCCAGATTTGAGAGTAAAACACCTGATGTGTTTCTTGGTTCATTCATTTATCAAGATTTTGATATATATATATATATATATATATATATATATATATATATATATATACTTCTTTTTCAAATATATTTACAGGGAGAATTTTCAGTCAATTGTAAGAGTCTATTGTTTCAAATAGTGAGTAAAAGATATTTTCATCAGCAAAATTGTTACCTTTAAATCAAAACAGAGAGAAACAAACAAAAATACCCACTGTTGATTATGTAGATAAAGAGATGGAAGAATGAATTGTAAATAAACTGCTCAGACAACATTGACGTAAAAATGACAGTATTTTTGTGTATTTATCATCAGAGGTTTGGAAATGGCCCTATAATGCCTTTCAGATATTTAAGGATGGACTCATGTGAACTTGATGTCTTGCACACCTTACAAGATGACAATGTTTTGTCGGAAAGAAGAAATTGTTTGCACTTCGCCTTTGAATCAGGATTACCAAAACATTAAGTGATTTATATTGATTTATTGAACCGCGACTCAGGATGTAAATATGATATATTTAATGTTTTGGGGGAAAAAAGAAGAAAGCATCCACCAGAGCGTTACTTAATCTATTTGTAAGTGAATATATATAGGTATATATATATATACACATGGGTTCATGTATATATATATATATACATATATATATATGATGGATTGAGCTATAGGTGTCTATTGATTTTGACTTGAACATCTCTTACCTGGGGCAAACAGGGAACCAAGTATTTATGAGTTGTCCGATCAGATCAACATTTGAGAGCACCAAAAATCAGATTTAGTTTCTTTTTATTTCCCCTGCCATGAGATATAAAAAATGATATTCCTAATCTGATAAAAACATAATTTTGAACACATTTACTCTGTTTCTTGTTTATATGTTTTGTCTATTTTGATAGTTTTTAATTAAACTAAGTGTTTCTATAACAATATAGATAATTGATAATTTTTGCCTGAATTTATGAGATGACGACTAATCATTATTATGAACTGATTTACTCAAACGAGTTTTCTTATCTTGGTGGTTCTAATCACAATATTTTGGCCATTGTAAACCCCCTCCCCCCCTGTCTTCTTCAGTTGTCAGTCATGGTCGGTAATGCTAGAGGATATCTCGTATGAGTTAATTTTTCCTAGATGATTCTTCCTTGCGATGTCACTTGTCTGCCTCTTCCACTGAACCGGATTATGAGTGTATTCAGAAACCATCAACCAAAACTGCCAAAATAGGTTTCTTCAGTATTCAAGTTGGTCTGGCTAGCTGGCTATGCATCACACTTTTTATGATGTCAAGAAAAAATCTTTTTTCCGTTTTCTTAAAATCGCCCCAAATAGGTTTCAAGTGGCAGAGTAGACTTTTTTCGTGATTGCTATCCAACAAATGGTGAGCAAAGTAACTTATCCATACATGATCCCTTTTTCCAATTCTATAATTGATCATCCCCAACACTGCATACCGCCAAAAGACGTTGTTCATTTGACAGTTTACATTGAGTGACCAACTGGACCTGTACTGTTTTTTTCACATTAGTTTAGCTATGGATTGAACACATGACCCCAAGGCAGATTACTAAGTACACTTAATCAAAACTTTCAACCACTACCCTGAGTAAATCAGTGATAATAGATAATGATGTTCTTTCAAATTCTTCATTTCAGAATCTAAGCTATTGTACTTTGATATTTTATTGCCCCTATATTTTGACAATAGATTGTCATCAGTATCAGAACTTGCCCAAATGTTTATGGTTCAGGGGCTCCCAATTCACATTCTCAGGGGCCCTAAGTATGCATTGGGCCAGCTCTGGTCAGCATTATATGAAGTCTTTGTGATAATGTGATACCAGTCTTTTGCATCAGAGGCAATAGTCGGGGTCTGCATAATAACTGTTGCTGATATATTGGAGCTTGATATTTGCATACAATAAATCTTGAAAAAGTCTCATGTGGTCTTTTTAATGGAAATGCATAGAATATAGTACATAATGGTCCATTGCAAGTTAAAAGCCCTGACTCACTGAGAGAACTGAGTTGCCATCAATCACAATAATAAAACAGACGTTTTATTGAGTTAGCCATAGAACTACATTGACTGAAATTTCAATCATTTGCAGTTAAAGGGTTAATCTTTTTTACTTTTATCTTATCTTGGTTTTTAACGTCTTCATTTTTCTCTTTTTCTAATTTCCCTTTCCTCTCCTTTTTTTCTTGATTTTTGAACAGTTCCGTCATGAAATATGGAATGTTGAGCCACCTTTCTATCTCCCAATGGCCTTTGATAAGAGACATGAATTATCAATAATGGGAACTTTTGAGAATTTTCCTCCAAAACGTGTTAATATCTGAATGGATAAAACAGGGTGTGAAATGTTTGAGGGGGTGGGTAGAGAAAAAGGATTATAAAATAATGAATTGCAAAAGGAAAACCTTGAACTCAAATTTACTTCTTCTTGGATTTTTTTTCTTTTTTCTCTCTTGATTCCATTCAAGCTAAAAGTTAAGCTCAAGTTTTATTAATTGTCTCAAGGAAACAAAAACTGTTTTGCAATCAGTTGAAGAATATAGTCTCTTGATGAAATCAGCATGTGTCTGGATAAAATCAGGCTACATACATCCCTATGCAGTGCTACCAGAGGTCACTGTAAGAAATTACAAATTTAAACAGACACAGGGCTTAGAAAACACTTCTTCTCAGAAAGATTTGCTCCTGCCTGGAGCAATCAGCCGCCACAAACTCTTCTCCAAACATAAACTCATTTAAATGATATCTCAGAAAAGATCTCAGTCACCAAATGTTTGGATATGAAGTAGGACTCCAACACTTGAACAGAATAACCTAGTATTGTCTTGTTTGAGATACAAACAGGTCTGGTATGACACTCAGTAGAAACTGTCACAACCAACATCTTATGGCAGCATGCAGTGGTTGGGTGATCAATTAAAGAAGGAGGTAATCAGTAAGTTGGTTACTTCTCTTGTTTTTTGTGTGATCACTAAAAAGTCTTAATTTCCAAAAAAAAACAAGAATAAATGCTGGATACACACTAGGACAATTTTAGCTTGAAATTACACTGTAAATTGAACTAGAAATGGAGTAGGTAAAAAACAAAACGTTTTTATGAAATAATAAGTAAATGCTTAAAGATTCGGCCCTCTAGCTTCCTTGATGCAGCCTGTACATAAGATAAATACATACATTAATACATAGCTAGCCAGCCAGACCAACTTAGAGAATACTATGTTGACAGCTTTGGCTGGCAGTTTCTGATAGTGGACATAATCTTCGTAACAATCTAATTTGAATAAATTTGGATATTTTGAAAATAAGCTCATCTGTTAAATTGGATCATAGATATTTCAAATGCTGTGTCTTTCATTTATCTCCGTCAATGAAGTTGAAGGAAATATCTGTATTGATGTATATCTTTCTGTCTGTCTGTCCAAAAAATATCTCAATCTGAATTTCAATGAAATTTTGGGGGTGGGTGGGAATAGGCCTTTTGGCTAAGGAAAAATTGCTTCAATTTTAGTTTTCTTTTTGATTGAGAAATGTATCTTCATTTCTTCCATACATTTGTATGTTCATTCATGCTTGTCCACACAATATCTCAAAAGGTTTTCAGTGAATTTAAATGACATTAAGGAAGGGTGAACCACAGGCTAAGGAAGTACTGATTGAATTTAGAGGCAAAATCTCTTACATAGTTGGTATACAAGAACTGATTTTCATCTAGTTTTTTAGTAAGAGTATTAGAGGTATGTGCTCTTTGAATGCTTTCTTATCATATATATTCATGCTTATCTGCTTTATGTACTGCATATAAATATCAACAGATTTCTGAAAGAACATCAAATTAAAACTCTAAATATCTTAACCATGATTAAAGAGTTTTATACAGGGAAAAAATACCAACAGAATTGGCTCCAACATCTCTAAATTTAGATTCATTGTTCAGTTGACAAGAGAGATATCCAACAGGAGCAGCCAGGCAGTAAGTTGAATTATTTATATCATAAGTATGATATTTGGTCAGTGATGCCAAAATGTTATTTGATCATATATCAATAGCCTTCTCTGATTACATTCTGATCATTTGTTTTCAACAGTTAAAGACTAAAATATTTACTGCCCCCTATTCTGCATTGATTTTAATCATTCAATGTATCAGTGTTTTTACTCTTTAATGAGTGCAACCTGTTCGCTGCCATGGATGAGATGACAGAAAGCTTACAGTGTGGTGTTATGGACAAGTTAACACATTTTAAGATGATGCCCCACACCTCTTCTTCAAGCGGCCAAGCTCAATGTTGAAGTAAGATAACAAGCACACACCTGAGTGACCTCATAAAACAAAAGATACTTAGATTCCAGTTAGTCGGATTAAACCAGCCTCTATTGTCAACAAAATTAGAGTTCTTTTACAAATTGTTGGTTTGGATTTTTTTTCCTTTTTTTTTTTCTTTTTTCTTGCAAGAACAAGAAATCTAATGAGTCCTTAAATGAAGGGTGTACCACCAATGCATTCTCCCAATAGTCATATATGGAGCAGACATATGGAACCTAACCAAGAGACTGACCCTCAAACTGATAACAGTGCAACATGAACATGAAAGAATCATGCTTAACCTCACATCGAGAGATCATAAGACAGCACTATGTTAGAGAAAAGACTGGAGTCCAAGATATCATGGAAACCTTTAGAAAACTCAAAACTGGACATGTTGCAAAAATGGCAGTTAGCTGCTGGATATCATGATGTACTACATGGATCTCTAGTCATCATATATGAATTGGTGCCAATAGAAGGTTTGATGGTATGACAAGCTAAACTATTTCAGAGAGTGCTTGCTCTGTGACTCCATGATAAAGATTTCTGGCAAATCTTGGGAAAGGTCTATGTCCAACGATGAATGCTAAAAGGCTGATGATGATGATGAAGATAGTATCTTATTCTTTTTCTGTCTTACATACATTCATTTATATTACACGTATTTGATATCTCGTTGTACATATTTGTTGATGTGTAGGAAAATGTGATGGATATTTTCTATTTTCATCAATTTTTTGGTGAGGAAAACCTGGCAGAGGAGTTATGCAAAAAAATATACATGGCAATGAACAGGTCAATGGTTAAACATTGTAGATTCGCTATACCATATAAGCTTTCTTGATGTAAATTAGCCTGCTATCATGCAAGTGTCGATGTGGTGAAAATTTGGTCGGAAGATTTGCAATCAGAGTACATAATTGAATAACTATGACATGAAATTTTAAGTCAAGTAAAAAAAAATTCAATTAAAGAATAGATACGGTCAGAATCAATTCTATTTATGACATCACTGATGTTTTTCAACGGAAAACATCTAAAATAGAGTAAAAAAAAACATCTAGAAAAATCTAGATTCTAGAGAATCTAGATGTCATTTCCACTGAAAAACATCTAGAATAGGGTAACAAAACATTTAGATTCTGGAGAATAATATTTCCTCTAGAAAACATCGAAAACAGAGTGAAAACAACATCTAAGAAAATCTAGATTCTGGAGAATCTAGAAGTCATTTCTTGTAGGAAACATCTGAAATAGAGTTGGAAAACATCTAGATTCTGGAGAATCTAGATTCTGGAGAATCTATATTCTGGAGAATTTAGGTGTCGATAAACCTGTCAAATTGAGTCCCCCAAAAGGTCAGAGAGCATTTTTTTCCAGAAATCAGAAAATTCTTTTAAGAAGTGTAGTGGAGTACAGATGCCAATTTTCAAGTCTGTAAACCAAATGGTATGGCCAGGAAATAAACAAACACTCAAACACTTGAACATATGAAAAAAACTAGAACCCTTCACCATCTTAGATGGCTACAGTCGTTCAATTGTGTTACACCAGTCACTCAAGCAATGAAGACCTGCCTTGAAAATCAGCATTCAAAATCTTACTTTTTACTCTGGCTTGAGCACCATCCTATGGCACTATTAAGGAATATCCAATCATTTCTGCAATAAGTAAATTCTGTTGCTTATCTGTTATAATGCTATTTTGTCAGTGGTGACATTTTTTCCTCTTGTCTGCTTTTTGAATATCTTCTCACAGTGAGGGTTCCGAGATACTTATTATAAAATTTGCAAGCATATAGGACATTTAACTTGTTTTTTATTGACTAATCTGGGGATCGGTTGGATTAGGAATGTTCTTATGTCTTGCAGGCCAATACTTTGGCTCTATTTTTACTACTAAATTTTGTTGTTCACTGAACGAAGATAGAAAAAGAAAAGAGAACTTTTGTGTGCAGCATCCTGTTTTGAATGAAGTAAATGAAATAAAGCCATAAGCCAGATTTGGACTGCAGGCTACAGTTTGCACATCCCTGGACTAATCAATGAACATGAACCTTAAATTCTCAGAAAACCTTAATGAAATGCTCAAGTCCCAATGGAATCAAATTCAGGCCGAGGCAAGATAACTATATAATTAAACCTTCTCGAAGTTTTACTAATTTATAAGATAGAATAATCTGTGTGCATGCAGTAAATAAATAACTTAAAAACAATATTGTCTTCACCAAAATATATGATTTGATTGAGTTATGTTTGCATCTAGAATTGGTTAATTTTTTTTTTTTAAATCAATGCTATGAAACCTGTGTAATAAAATAAAAAGACTGTTTATTCACAGTTGTTCATTAAGCTTTTTACTTCATACACTAACATGTTTTCTTTTTGTCATGATTCTAGTACAAGTGACATAAGATTTTGAATGAATAATTTGCAAATTCTGTGCAAAATTCAGCATTTACAAGAAACTTTTTGAAAAAATTTTCATTTCATTTTCCTAAATGATGGATGATGACTTAATCTTTTGGGGGCAGAAAACCTAATTGGCTTTCAAATCAATCTCTGTAAAAAATATCTAAACAAAAAGCTCATGGCTTTTTGTCTTATTAAATGATGTTACAAATCAATTGTGTTTTTTGCATTCTTTTTTAAGAAAATCATGCAATAATTTTATAACAGCATGTTCAGAAGTCCTCCTGAGACAAAATTCAATGTTCAATTTTTAAAAGTTGTTGGATCCTGTCATGTTCAAAAACATTAAATTGAACAATAGGCGTCCACTAGTGAAAGGATTATGGGTGGGGCAAATGGGGCTTCCTCAACAGGAGCGAGGGAGTTTGCTCAAAAATTTATAGCCTGCCAATCATCAAACACTTGTAATAGCATTACCATATGACATTCAAAGGAAGACATGTCTTCCTTTCCTAACTGAAATATCCTCTTTTCACCCTAAAATGCTGTCCTTGTTTGAATGTCATTGCTTTACACGCACATCTCACATCTCTGCACTAATGAGCAGAATAGACAATATGGAATCATGAAGACCGTAATACAATGCAGTACAATTTTATTGCATGGATTTTCACTGTTCTGCCTTGAGAAACAAAGAGCTTATGTAAAAAAGTAACTAACACTAAAAAGTATGCTTCAATAGGTAGCAACTTCAACTATTTTTCTTTTGTTTTTTCATTAAAGATTCTCAATTGAGCACTATGGTATACAATTTTTATGTTGTTTTTTTGTAATGAAAGTTTATGTCTTAAATTCTATTCTATTTTGAGATGTCCTTTATTTCAATTGACTTCAGAATAGATTGTCCTTATTTTACGTTTTTGCATCCGGGAACTTTTGATTAGAATGCGTTTAAGAAAAACAAAATATTTGTTTTAATCAGAATAACATCAAGTGCTTAGCTACGGAGCAATTTTAAATCACCCCCATGGCTCCCAAAAGCTTTACAGAAAGTAGTTCACTTATTGCATTTCTACTAACATAATACAATAACAAATCTCACTCATTGTTGCAAAGGGGCCCCCTCAAGGAGCCAAGCCTTGTGGGCCCTGAATCTCCAACCACATCCCTGTCTAACACCATAGTGTAAAAGGAACTGAACAGCAAAGATAATGTATGCAATTCAAAATATACTCATGGTTGGATTCAGGAATTTTAAAAGATGGTGGATGCAAATGGAAAATGTTTCCAGCAAGTAAGACAGTGCAAAACGGTGAAAATTATTTTTTCAAATAAATAAGTGAAAAAGAAAGATAATATTTCATTTTACATTTGAATCATGTCTTTTAGTACTATATTTGAGAAAAGAGTATAAAAATTAGTCAAAGAAATTCAACCCACAACTAATAAATGGAAAAATTTTCTATTGGAGCAAGGGAGGGAGGCCCAAAAGAGAAAATATGCATTAATTAAGTGAACACATGAATATTTTAGATATTTTATTATTCTTGCATATATATCATGCATGAAGTATATTATAGATATTTTAACAATACAAGTTAACATGACATCCTTCAAGAACAAGAAAATCCCATTAGTCCTAAAAAGATTAAACAACCAATGCATCCTCCCAATAGACACCTGTGGTGCTGAAACATGGAACTTAACCAAGAGTCTAACCTACTAACTGAGAACCATGCAACATGCATAGGAGAGAATCATGCTCAACATCACATGGAGAGGACCACAAGACAGAATAGTATTATTAGTGGAAAAACAGGAGTCAGAGGCATCATAGAAACAGTTAGAAAATTCAAATGGAAAAGGGCTGGCCATTTTGCAAGAATGGCTGACTATTGATAGGCAATACGACTCACAACATGGATCCCCAGGGATCAAATGCAGAACTGAAGCTGGCAGTATATGCAATAGCAAAATAAAGTGGACACATCCAGAAAATGTTGGCTCCGCCATTCCCACAATAGAGAGATGTAGCGAAACCTGGGGAAGGTCTATGTCCAATGATGAACAATAAAAGACTGATGATGATGATGATGATGATGATGATGAACCTCATTTTATTCAATTCAAGGAAGAGTTCAGTAACCATAGGTGAAGGTCCACAAAAGTTTGGCCTAGGGGGTGCCTGGGTTGTAGATAATCTTTCACAGAAAAGAAGAGATCGCTTATTTCATATGATCTTTGTGTTGGTGAATCAATCATTTTGAAATTATTGCTGATCTAGATGATGCCAAAGACTTCTTGCTGTCATTCATTTTTACAGGGGTTAATATGTAAAAGCTATACATCAAAGTAACATTTTATAAGTTTGCAAAGGTGCATGCGCATAATATATTTACACTCTCTTAAAACATGGATATTATTTCCCTGAAAATTAATTTTAAAGATGAACAGTTCTAGTGAGTTACCCAATAGAAACTGTCACATAACCAATGTGCTGGAAACATACCATGTTGGGGGGATCAATTAAAAAATTGGGAAAAGGGGCAAACAATGAATGAGTCACTAATCTTACTTTTTGTTTCAGGATCATTTGAAAAAAAGAGAAACAGAAAAAAATTCTAGACGTAATATGGAGTAAATGGTTAGATTTTCAGTCCTCTAGCTCCATTGGAGTGGCCTGTACTTGTGATACATAGCCTGCTAGCCAGTCAGCCAGCCAGTCTGCAAAATCAACTTGAAAACTGCGGGAACTTTTATTGACAGTTTTAGCTGAAAGTTTCTGATAAGATGGCCAAATCTTGACTATTGTGATCAAAAATCACTTGTATCAGAAATTCTGATGGATTTTAGTTGGGTATTTCTTTTCATTGATGATTATGTACGGTACATCATTAACTTTATAAATTGAAAATGATGGCTTTTTTCTTTTAGTCAATGATTAATAAAAATTGCATTTTTACTGTACATCTTATTAATATTCATGTCACCCCTGTCAAAATATTTTTGATCTCATAAATTGTTATAAAAATTCATCAGCTGGAATATAAACTCCAAATACTTTTATGATTTAGACAGCTGATAGATTTGCTCTTAGATGTGGAGAGATTGCAAAATTCATGCCTAGTATGGATCGTTTGTGATTGGCGCGATCAGTAATAGCTTGGGCAATAGAATCGATGACCCATGTTCAAACTCTGGTTGAAGATGGTTTTGTTCATTTCATACTTCTGCCCTTGGAAAAAGCACCTCTTCTCTCCTCGCTATTGGTAAAATAGCGAGGCATATTAGGCTCTCTATCCACAGAAAGGCAACCAGTCTAGGAGTAATACAATTCCAAACCAAGGAGTGGAGCCTCCTTGAAGTGGTTGGATCCCAAATTCAAGCAGCTCCTGCAGCTAAACTGATACGTTCACCTTTCGTTTAGACAACATCAGTGAGGCCAAAAGGGTATTCAGTCAACTTGGCATCTCAAGATCTCCATACACTTCGTTCAGGCTTGTTTCCTGGAGAGGTCACCAGTGTTATTCCATTGTCTTGCAAGACAGAAGGAGGCCTTCTTCTTATCAACTTGAAATGAATATAATAGATGAGATCACTTATTTCATATGATCTTTGTGTTGGTAAATCAATCATTTTGAAATTAATCTTTTTATGTATAAATTATCATTTATAAAAATATATTGCTCATAAGTATTTGAACAAGGACAAAATCTGTTTTCATTTTCTAAAATCATAGAGACAGTTACAGTGTGAGTTCACTTCTTTCATCACTTTGATCAATTCTGTTTTGAAAGGATGGAAACAAAAAACTAGTGTTTTTCATTTGACAATTTCAACATCATCATCAACAACAACATCATCATCATCATCATCATCATCATCATCATCAGTCTATTAACATCCCTCATTGGACATAGACCTTCTTCGGGATTCTCACAATTCTCTATCATGGGCGTTTCGGAGCCAGTATTTCCTGAATTTATCTATTTCATATCTCCATCTTGTGTTCTGTCATCCTCAGTTTTGCATGTAATCTCTGGGGATCAATGTTGTGAGTCGTAATGTCCAATGTTTGTCTGTCATTCTTGCAACATGGCCTGCCCATTGCCATCTAAGTTTTTTAATAGATTCTATGATGCTTCTGACTCCTGTTTTTCTACTAATAATACTGTGCTGTCTTGTGATCTCTACATATAAGGTTGAGCATGATTCTCTCATGCACGCATTGCATGATTCTCAGTTTGCAGGTCTGTCTCTTGGTTACGTTTCATGTTTTGGCTCCATAGGTGACTATCGGGAGGATGCATTGGTTGTATACTATTCTTTTTAGGATTATTTGGATCGTCTGTTTTTTGAGAGCTAGGCTTGCTCTGCCATAGGCTTGCCATCCTTGAGTAATTCTCTGCTTGATTTCCTCTTCTTTTGAGGATCTCATGGAGATGCGCTGTCATAAGTAGATGTAGTGGTCTGCCTTGCCGAGTTTTACATCTTAGATCTTGACAGTTATATTCTTATTCTCAATACTGAAGTTCATGTGTAGTCCGGCTTTTTTGTTTTCTTCATTTAGTTCATCTAGCATTAGTTGGAGGTCAGGTAGGTTCTCTGCGAAAAAGACGATGTCAGGCTATGAAGAGTTTGGGTGAACTGGTATCATCTTGCCTTACTACATTTTGGAAATGGAAGGATTCAGAGTCCTTATGTTGCCTGATGAAAGAGTTGCTGTGATTGTATATATGTTGCAGTACTTGGATGTATACAGGGCTGTACACCTTTCATGACCATGGGAATTTCTACTTAGTCAAATGCCTTCTTGAAATCTATAAATGCTATAGTGAATGGCATTTTGTATTCTGCTGCTTTTTCTTTCAGCTGATTTACTGAATGAAGATAGTCCATGGTCAAGTAACTTCTAAATCCAGCCCGTTCCCGCGGTTGGTTTTCATCTAGTGTTTTAGTAATCCAGGTTGGTGATGATTTTTGTGAAAAGTTTGTTCATGCAGTTGAGTAGACCTATAGGTCAGTAGTTGTTGAGGTCTCTCAGGATTCTTTTTTTTTTGTAGAAGCATTATGATTGTAGTGGTCCAGTCATCTGGGACTCTACCCTGTCTTAGACATAAGTTGAATAGATTAGTTAGTTTTTCGTTGACAATTTACCAACTTTTTTGAGTAGATCAATGGTGATGTTATCTGGTCCAGGGACTTTTCCTTTTTTTTTTGTTCATTTGATGTCTAGCTTTACTTCTCATGGTGTAACTTCTGGGAAGTCCTCAAACTGATTGTCAGCGTCAACTTTTTGTGTGCTCTGGTTGTCCTTTTGCTGTCCGTGTTTTGAAGAGTAGAATTCCTGGTTGAATTTTGGAAGCATCCGACAATTCTGTCTCTGTCTGTCGTTATGTCTTTGTTTTGAGTATGCTAGTTATCTGACAATTTGATCTTATTAAAAAAATGATTTTAAAGAAATGCTGAGCCCAGCATCACAAAACATGGCTTAATGCATGCTTCTTTATGTTAATCGCAAAATGTTTGGCTATTCTTGTGAAATGTTCCTATTTTCAACTCTCAAACCAAATTGATTAGTGGAAAAATTGGTAAAATGACTGTGTGTTCATATACTTATGACAGAGACTTTGTATGTCTGTATATGCATATATATATATATATCATCTCAGAAGCTTGACAGTTTTAAATCCTAAACATTATAAAACTTAGAAAAAAAAATTTTCTTGTAACTTCAGCCACTTGTTTCCCAATATCTGTTCATGTAATTTATGTAATTTTCTTTTGATGTTTTTTTTTTCTGTTTTACATATACTTTGTTATTATTGTATGATGAGTAAATTATGTCTACTT
The DNA here is from genome assembly GCA_963457665.1 of Thysanoteuthis rhombus. Taxonomy (NCBI): domain Eukaryota; kingdom Metazoa; phylum Mollusca; class Cephalopoda; order Oegopsida; family Thysanoteuthidae; genus Thysanoteuthis; species Thysanoteuthis major. Next base: position 52,157,822 of record OY735218.1, read on the forward strand.
GGGATCATCAGTTGTTTACCATGTAACTGTTTTGGTGATTTTAAAAACAGTTATATTAACATGGTACCCCAGCATTGTTGATCAAACACCATCTCCCTTTCAGCTATGATTTTTATCTATAGTTTATGTCATACATGCAGTTTGTTATTTTATATAGGATATTATGATAATGTATTGTATATAGATGTTATTTTATACTACACTTCATTTAATTTTTGTAAACAGGGCTTACTTAAGGAAATCACTCAAAAAACATTTAATGATGAGGGATCAATAAATATTACAACAGACATGACTCGCTGTCAGTGTCACTTCTATTGAGTGTTCACTAATGTGAATATCGAATCCATTATGTCAGTTTTAATGTCAGACTGCATGCAAGCCAACTTATAGTATCATCTTTAAGATTACTAATTATATAGAAATTGATATTATTAAGAAAAAATACATATATATATATATATATATATATATATATATATATATATATATATATAATCATAAAATACGGAAATTACTTTCCAGAAAAATTAATTTAAAAGATAAATAAGATGATCTCTCATAGAGAGACAGAAGTTTAGATTTGATTTTAACCACTTCATTGATGTTCTGAAAAATGAAATGGAAAAAAAACAAAAAAGAGTCTCTGTTCTTTCAGAAACTGAATCTAAAATAAAAGCCGAATATCATTTTGTTATATGAATTTTTATCTCCCCCAACAGAAGAAAATTATTGTATGTTAAAGTAATAATGGTGTATGAAAAGGCCTGGAATGTCTTGTGACCAGACAGATTATTATATATTTTTCTGCCTAATTCAAGAAAATAACACTTAGTTCATTATATTTGGTTGAAGCAAACTAATAATAGAATTACTAGCTAGAACTTAGTTACTTATTTAGTTGTGTTTATTTTCATTCTTTAACTTGTATTTTGTGTTTTTCAAGTATATTTCAGAAAAAAATGAGAAATGATGATAAGAAAGCTGTAATAATTATCTCAAGTTTTCAAATGAAATATTTTCATATTCATAGGCATATGGGGAGAATGAGTAACACCCCAAAGTGTTCCCATATACCTAGGTTCATGATTCCACAAATTGATCAGATTTGTATTCTGACATGAATTCTTCAATTCAACCAAAACTGTCAACATAGATTTTTCCATGTTTCAAGTTGGTCTGGCTGGCTATGTATCACATATACAGACTGCACCCTATGGGGTTAGAGGGCTAAAAATTTCAACATTCACTCCTTACCATGTCTAGGAATAACGGTTTTTTTTTAGGTTTTCGTCAAATCCTAACCACCCAAAACAATCATGTTGAATTGGTCCCATCAGTTATGTCTGACAGCACTCATACTTGTTTTTTGAAAATTAAGAATTTTTTTTTGAGGTTACTTCCAAACAAAACATAAGAGAAGTAACTTATTCATTGATCATTTCTTTTTCCAATTTTCTGATTGATCACCCCTAACATGGAATGCTACCAAAGAGATGTTACTCGCATGATAATTTCTATTAAGTAACTAACCATACATTCAGAGGATGATGATACAAGTCTGAATTATTTGTTAAATAAGTGCTGACATTTATTCCGTGTTTGAAAATTTCTTTTTATTCTCGGAAACTTATATCAGTTTCATTATACTTGACTATCAATCAGTAGTGACTCTGGAAGTTGGAGGCAGCCAGAGTATGTCTCCAGTGCGCAGAGGACCAAGGGGGGTCACTGAGAGTTTCTTGTGTAGAATCAGAACTTCTGACGATACGATGTCCATTAATAATATAGGTTGAATTGGTTGTTTAATGCAGTATGGTGTGCTAAAAATGTTGTAACAGATGATGGTATCTATGTAGTTTATATCCGGCAAGAAAAAACAGCTTTGCAGCACCTATAAAATTTCTATCAGTTATAATATTATAATCATTATTGACTTAGATAACTCTATCCTCAACATTAGTCAAGAGGTTTGTTTTTGCTTTGTTTTTAGAGGGCAATAGAAGGGTTTAGTGGTAACTTTTCTCAAAAAGATCACTTTCGTTTGTACTGTAGCAAGTGTCTGATCAGTGTTCATCTTTTTTTTTTGATTGGCATGTATTTGTTAATTTATTACAGCCGTGAAGATAGAAGACAGTGAGCAACATCTTTGGCAAAGAGGTCAAAATGTCACTCAAATGCAAAAAGATTTGTGTAATTTATAGAGAAAGTACTGGGAATGATCAAACACATCAGAAATGATTCGCAAAGTTTAAAGGTGGAGATTTCTTGCTGAATAATGCACTAAAATTTGAGAGTGATATTGATCAAATCAAGACATTACATAAGAATAATCAGTGATATACATTATTAGAAATAGCAACATACTCAACAAAATCAAGCATTGAAAATCTTTTGCACTAATTTGGTTATGTTAGTCACTTTGATATGTTCCCCCTCGGAAGAAATTATCACAAGCAATAAAATGTGTGCTGAGTGAAATGACCCACCGCTAATCGTACCAAAGTCCGGTCTTCATCAAAATATGATGATACTGTGTATATAGTGAGATTGGATAGGGACAGTCTACTGAGCTCATTCTGAAGAATCAAACAATTGATTCAAACAAGCACTGCTCCCAATTAGCCCAATTGAAGGTGGTAATCGATAAAATGCGTCTGGAATTAGTTAAGAGAAATGGCCTAATATCCTATCAAGATAATGCTAGCCTGCATTTTTCTCTGGTGACCACGCAAAAATGGTTACAGCTTGACCGGGTTGAACTTGAAAGGGAAATATATTTGAAACTGTCAACCAAAACTGTTAACATGGGTTTCTTCAGTTTTTGAACTGGTCTATCATGCTATTTACGTATCATATGGAGCAGAGATTGAAAACAGGAAAGATTCAAGCATTCATTCCTTAGGAATGGAGAAGGCTTTTTTTTGGTGGTGTTGGGGGTTATCATTATAGGAAGTTCATTTTATAATATAATTTTATGCTAAATTGATCCCTGATTTTGTGTCCAGTAACATTAATGCTTGCTTTCTTGAAAATTTAGAATTTTTTCTGTGGTCGCTGCCCAACAAAATGCAAAAGAAGTAACTCATTCATTGAATACCCCTTTTTCCAATTTTTTCATTAATCACCCCCAACATTGCATGTTGCCAAAATATGTCGGTAATGTGATGGTTCCTATCGAGTGACTAATTGGACCTGTTTTTTATTCCTTCCAAAATTATCTAATTGCTTCTGATTGGCCAATTAAGTTCCCTGCAATTCTAATGAAGAACAAGAAGACCTTCGTACTGAGCGAGGTTTGATCTCAGAAACCACCAGACTACATCCATCACATGATCGATTATTATTGGGGTGTGTTTGATGATTATGAATGCAAATCAATGAAAAATGAAACAAATTGGACTAAAAGCAAGGAAAAAAATATAGATAGATAAAAAAGAGTTTAGAATATTTTATTGTTAAAATACTCTCTTGACAAAACAGACTGCGATAATCTGTTCATCAAATTCATAAAACCTTTTGTTACTTTATAGTGTATCTTTATTGTAGAGGGATTTCCAATATTGATATCATCATTCACTTCACTTAGTTATTTAAAGACCACCGTTTGATGTGGCAAATCCTGGGGAAGGTCTATGTCCAACGACGGATGTTAAAAGACATGATGATGATGATGATGATGTTTGATGCATTCATATTGCCCAAATCATCTTTTGAAAAAAATCCAAGTCAATTTATACCAACAGATTAACATTTTAAAAATCATGTAAATTAGAGACCTTCGTACAATACTAATTCTCTCATTCAAGAAACAAAAGTTGTATTACTTATCATGTGGTGAGTTTGATTGGTTAGAAATAAATTTCAAGGCAATAGAAACTAGAAAACACTAAGAGAGTACATACATCTCTTAATACCATTGTCATTTAAAACTGAATTAATCAGTTCATATATGGCTATGATACAAGGTAGGTAAAAAAAATGTAAAGAATTCTTGGATCTGTTGCCAAATTCAATCAGTTCTTACTTAGCCCATGGCCCATAATCAGAATTCAATCAATCGTTCTCCAGCCCATAGCTCTCCCTTCTACAAAATGTCATTGGGATTCATCAAGAACTTTTGGAGATTTTGTTTGGACAAGTAGGAAGAAAGTCAGGAAGACGAACAGACATGAGTGAATACTTATACTTCTTCCAAATTCATTGGCAGAGCCAAATATCTCAGATATCTACCTACATATTTTTTACACATTCACATATACATCTTCAGATTACCATCTTTGAATATTGAGTATTTCACAAGTAGATAAGTATAAAGTCAAAAAGAGAAAGATGAGATAAAGTACTGTGGAAATAGACACCTTGGAATATTGTCATTCCAAATGGGTTGCCTTTATTTTGTAACCGTTCAAGCAATAGTGGAAAATTTGCATATTAGGAAGAAATAGAAATTTGATAAGTACATTAAAGAAATTGTGCTGGTGGTTTTAGACAGTCTACACTCAAGTGATTTTCGAATTGTAACGGATTTATGACAGAGTATGTAAATTATTCTATATACTTCTATATCGTCTTCCCAATGTTATCAGGCAATTTTATTATCTAAAAGACACTGCCCCAAAGTGATTACAAAAAGCTGGTTCTTCTATAGTTAATTTTATAAGTTCATATGTTAGATTTTTAATTTATTTAATCAGATTTTTTATTTTACTCTCCATGATGAATCATTTTTGATAGGGTTCCTATGAGGCTGTGGGATATAGCTCACAATATTATTTGCTAAAAATGTGAGTTTCAGATGCAATTAATATTGGGCTTAATTTCAAACCTTTTCAAAAAATAAATAAATCATCGATTGATACCTCAACAAGATGAATTAAAATGAGAGCTGTAATTCAGGTCAAATGTCTGATTTATTCAACTGATAAGTATGTGAACAGACAAAAAAAAATCACATACAGAGATATTTTTCAAATGATAAAGACTTCACTGAATATTCAATTTGTAATATTTTTGGCTAAAAAAAATTAGAAAAAAACCCCAACTTTTTCGAAATCTTTTTCATTATCATCTCTGCTTGAAAAATAAATTAAGTTTTGCTCAGCTTGCATTCATATTTCGAATCTTTTTTTCTTCTATCCTTCCTTATGTTATTTGGGTCTTTTTAAAATGGATATATCATCGGTTCCTATGTAGGCAAAGCACAATGAATAATGGTTTATTATTAGATGTTGAATCTATGTCTCTCATCCTCTGACTTCTGCTATCTGTTGCTGACATATCAATAATGAAGTATTGGATGTTCCAATTTCCTCTATTGTGAAGAAATCTATCTTGCCACTATGTATTCTTCTTCTTTTACTTTTCTGATCTCTTTCACAGATTTTGAAATTCTTCAATTTTCTCTGATTCTTTCATTCCGCCCTCTTTTTCCTTTTTTTTTTTAATCTTCCTTTTCCTTCACTCTGATCACTTTTTGTTCTGTTTTTGTTATTCTCTTCCTACTTCTTTTTACTTCCTTCCCCCTCTTCTTTTTTCTTTCCCCATCTCTAAACTCCTCGGTTTGTTCTTTTTTTTTCATCTTTCTCCTCCTCATTGTATTCTTCTGTCCCCCCTCCTTCTCCTCCTTCCCATTCTTCTCTTTCTTCATTTTTCCTCTCCTTTTCATTTATTTTGCTCATCCTTTTCCCCTCTTCTCCTACCCCATTTTTACCCCCTCCTCCTTCTTCTCTTCCTTTTCCTCCTGTTTCATTCTCCTTCCCTTCCTCCTCCATATTTGTAGCTTCTGCTTCTTTTTCTTTTTCATTTTTTCTCTATCTATTTCTGCTGCATCTCCTACCTTTGCTTGATTTTCTTTCATTTACCTCAGAATCTTTTCAAACTCTTCTAAATCCAATAATGATGCCACTTCTACTCACGCACATAGCCTTATATTGATTACACAACATTCTTTCTTCTTTCCAAATTGTTTCACCTTCCTTTTCATTCTCTATCTCCTCCCTCCTTTTTCTTCTCCTCTCTTGCAATTACCTCCTCCTTTCTCCTCTATATCTTTCTTTCTCCTCCTCTCCTAACCCCAGTTCCCCCACCTTCACCATCCTCCCCAATTCAAACAGCCAATGTCCAAGAGCAGCCATGACTAGACATAGATAATAATCAAATTCTTACTTACATCATCTGTAAATGACATTTCTTTACTTTTGATTATTTAAATCCACTTAAAATGATTTTATTTCTCCATGCCATAAGTCCTCATTTCAATGCTGTTTAAGAGCAGTTCTTGAACTTACATTGCATATATATTAGCTTAGATTTGTTATTTCTTAAACCAAAAATCTTGAGATCAATTCAAGACTTGTATGCATAAACTGACAGTATTTAACTCATATATGCCTATAGGCTTATAGCCCACCCTAAAAAAATTACCATGGAAAATATACTTATTCAAGAAAGCAGATCAAATTACATATGAGCACTCTCAAGATGATGAGAAACATACTTTTGGTTTGTTTTTGTTTTTTTATCAAATTTGCATGGCTATGCTAATATAGTTTAATTTTCTGGATATCTCTAAGTATACCAAAATCTGACTTTAGTTGTAAATGGTACTGCACATTCCATCCAAGTCTGAATACATATTACAAAACCGTCAACCAAAATAGTTAACATAAGTTTCTTCAGTGTTTAGGATGGTCCAGTTGGCTGACTATGTACCTATGTATGAATCATATGTACAGGAGCTAGAGAGCTGAAAATTTGATCATTCACTCCTTATTATGTCTAGGAAACATCATTCGTCTTGAAATAAGTTTTTTAGTGTATGCAGGTGGGAGTAAATTTGCTATGTAATATTTTGCTAAATCTTTCCCTTAGTTTGTATCTAGCAGCATTTATGCTTTTTTTTTTGAAAATTCAACATTTTTCAGTGATCATTGCCAAACAAGATTGATCACCCTTTTTTCCTTTTTCTAATTTTTTCAATTGATCATCCCCGATCTGCTGCCAAATGATGTTTGTTGCTTAACGGTTTCCATTGTGTGACCAACCTGACCTGTTATGCATTTCATTATTTAGGAACTGATTAATGACTGAGATTGATGACACAGCTTCTTCCTGCTTTGGTTTAAACAAAAAAAAAATCCATAAAGAAGCAAAGTTTCAAACTGGAAATTCTAAGCTCCTTCTTTTGAATGCTAGACAATGTTCCTCCCTGTTATTATCTTCTTATTGTTTACTTTCATATATGCGAAAAGAAAGTGGTATAAATATTTTCTGGTTATCCATCTCTATAGACAAAGATATTGTGAATGGATGCTTTCTTCCAGATTGATCATTGCAAAAAGAAATGGTTCTTAACATGTGGGGATCAATATTGTTCTGTTTGTGGTACGCTTCAGTGTTCCAACCACTTCAGAATTACAGTGTTCACAAGAACATCTTTTTGGCTATTTTTATCTTGTTTTGAAGTCTTTTCCTTCCTTGGTTGTCAAAAATTCACTTCGTAGCAGAAATATCACTTAGTTTTGAAGATCTTGCTCTTTTTGTCTGTAATTAATATTCAACAACAAGCCTACCCAAGACATAAGCAAACTGGCTGCTTAGGGCCTTGTGGCCACAAGAAGGCACTAAAAAGCACTTGAAATGTCTTACAAGAGAGTTTGAATGTTTTTTTAAAGCATGGAAGGGGTGTTCCATAAAGGTTTTGGCTGAGCCTGATACAACAACAAATATATTTTAAGATGAAATTAATAATCAGAAGCAGCTTGTCTATATGTTTTGTTGTCTACAAGGAACAGTAGACATACTTGCTTCTCCTTTCCTCTTCATCTAATGAGTGGTTTAAAAAGTGGAGTGTTTTTCAAAACAAATGTGTTCTAGATATGAAGTGAATTAAAAAAAACGCGTTTATACATGGAATTGATTTTTAGATGAAATGCATGATTATGTTTTCATTAGTAGGTATTGAAAGCACTAAAAAATTGAAAATTGAGAAGTAGCTATACACCATAACCCTGTATACCCCTCCATTTCTATGCCTAATATATGAATACAAAAAAAAGGTTGGGTTCAGAGGATTTTATTACATGAGACAAAGGGAAATGGGCTTTTTTTTATAACACCTTATGTAAGAACACAAATTCACAGCTTCATAGAAATATACAAAATTCAAATGTTATAGTGTTTCTTTTAGATTTTGAATGTAGTGTTAAGGGATTTACTCATTTACTTCATTACTGATTATTTGAGTGTATTCAAAAGTATGTGTAGAGAAAGAAAGTGTAAGATGTGAGTGACAACCATCGGCATATATTCAGGGTATGCTAGGTGTGCCCTACACAGACATCAAAGGCTTCATAAATATCAATTTTGTTTTTCATTACTTCATACATATCAATTTTGTTAGTCGTAATTTTAGTTTATTTAGTGAAGGGACATAATCAAAAAACTCATTGTTATCCTCCCTGCACAGAAATGCTGTCATAGTGAGCTCTGAGATCACAGCTGGACTAATGACTATTTATGCCAGTATTTGAAAAATGTGTAGGACCATTTAATCCAAAAACAATGAAATAAGATAAGGTTTCTTTAATTGCAAAGGGATGTTGCCAGTTTTGATGGCATTGATTGCATTTATTTTCATTCCATTCAGGTAGTTCCCAGAGATGTACAACTGTCTCTAATTAAAGATCATCTACTGTCATTTGATCTATTGTGCATTTCAAAAATAGATTTTGGTGAGAACACTGTGTGATTTGATTGTATTCCAGCCAAAACAAAGTGTTGTGCTTTAGGAGCAATGGAGTTCACTTCCAGTCACTAAAACTTCACCCTATCTGTACCCCATCTACTAAGATATTTAGCAGAAGCACTTCCTCTTATGCATTTTTTAGTTTGCCTGTCATATGCGTATGAGCCAATGAGGAACATCTCCAAATATCAAGAAAAACAGTGTTAAATTTCGGGCAAATCAGTATAATTCAGGCAAAACCATCTACACTTTAGGGCAAATCAGACCTTTTCCACACCAAACCAAAGAGTCCCCATACACTCATGACTTTCTGTTTTCCTTATCAAAAATTCATATATGCCCATGGTGCTAATCTTACAAGATATTGAATGTAAATTCATATTCTATGACGACTCAATGAATGTTTCCGTTATCATCCAAAAATATCTCATATATATATATGAGGCAAAGGTTAGTCAAAGATTGATCCATCAGAAAAGAGAAAACCTATAGTCTAATGAAGCAGATATTGATTTGATAAATCCTTTGAATATTGGTGGTTATCATAATGTCATGGGTTCAGCCCCAAATGATTCACAATTGCCTCACTAATGAAACACAAATTTATGATCTGACATTATAATGTTTGATGATAAGTTTCAGTGCTAAAGGAATGATATCATCCAAGGAGATATGTACCCAGAGAGTATTTACCTCTGTGAACACCATTTCTTAAAAACTGAACAATCAGTTTACAGATCCAAGACTATATTGTCCTATCTTTCAATGCTAAAAAATGAAGAAAATATTCCTTGATCCACTCCAAAATTTGATAAGATATTCTCTGGTCTAAGGTCCTTCCTTCTAAAAAATATCAATGGAATAAATTGAGAACTTTTGGAGATATATGAAGATAAAGATATATACTGACAGACTGACGGACTAAAATGGTTGAATGCATAACCTCTATTCACCTTCGTTTACTTTCTTTAATGATACATCCCCACCTTAAAGTGCAGCTGTTTCAATCAATTTTCTTTATGTGGGAGGATTTTGAAACATCTGATCTATCATTACTTATTTTTTGGAATGATTAATCAATTTATATTTGTCAAATTAAAAATGATAAAATATACTTTGAGCAGATTCTATCGAATTCAACAAGTTATTACACATTATTTAACAAAGAACCTGATTATATACAGTTTTAAATAAAGACATGTTATTCTTAGAAATAACCAAGCATAAGAAATATGTTGATACTACATTGAAGCCAGGTAGAACTGGTAAATAAAGTTAAAACTCACATGTCTTGGCCTTCGGTCTTTTGCTCTGCTCTGAGGATATTAAGTAATTTCTGGATCCATTCATTCAAGCACTGAATTTAAACTTGGCATATTTTTAGTATAGTATGAATTTGAAAAGAGAATCAATAGTATTCATAAATATAAACTGATAACAGATCCAACCATTCCACATTTTGGTTAGATTTTAGCAATTACTTTAAAGATTTTATCTTAATTTATTTATTTTCTGTTTTCATCTTTTTTCATTCTATTCCATCTATCATCTCTTACCATTTTTAGTTTACCTTTTCAGTTATAATACCTAAAAATATGAACACATTTTCCAATTCCATTTCAAGATTATTAAGTTCTGAATTTTTCTTTTTTCTTTTTTTGGTAGGATTTCAGGAAATTAGTCCTTTTTAAAGGCCTTATTTTTATATTTCTTATAGATTGGTATCATCCTCGGAGCATTAACATTTTTAATGGTTTTCATGAATATTCCATTTTTAAGCCATTTCTTTCCCCATTTTTTTACTTGAGTGAATCTTCCAAATATGTTTTGTGTTTGTACTGATCCAACTGACGCTTTTCTTTCCTTCATCATCCTGAAAATTTTTTAGGGTTTTTACTCTTTGTCACTTCCCTTGTTATATGCTGTGGATATATCTCTGTCTCTGTCTCTGCTGTAGACATGGTGGGAATCACTATGGATTGAACTTAATTTTGTTAACCAATCATACTCAAAGCATTTTTCAAATCAGTATCTGCATGATTTGAAGATCTTTTCTCCTTTTTACTTATTGGCAGCATACCTAGTCATGAATATTGGTGTTTTTTACTTTTGAAAATCTTTCAGATTTCATATAGGACTTATTGGGCCATCATAAGAATATTTGAGCACCTGGGCAAAGCAGTGTACAAGGGTCTCTAACCCCTCCTCTCTCCAAACACAATAGGATAATTTTTTTTTTTCCGAATAGAATTTCAGGGCTGGGCACTACCCCAAATACCAATTCTGAAACAAGTTTTCATTTAGAATAAATTCTTTTATGGAAAAAAAAGGGTCAAATATCTGAAAATAAACCTCCTCAAACATTGCAGAGGTAACCGTAGAAAATTCCTGATCCACACCAATGTTTGATTAATTCTTCTTTCGTCTGTGGCCAGTTTTCCTCAAAATACCATTGAAAACTTTTGAAGATTAATGAAAAGACATTCAGACATAAATGAATACATATAACTCTCTCTACTTCATCAGCTGATGTAAAAAATAAACTTAAATCACAACATTCAGCCATTTTAGTAACATTTTTAAAAGTGCAACGACTCCATCAAAATCCATTTACAATGCACTTAATATTTATGCACATCTCCTCAGTCCTTCTGTTTCTGTGTTATGAAACACAAAAGACCATTAGGTTGGCAGTAGTCAATAATGTATTTTGTCTCTTACCTGTAATGGATACATTATTTTTTCATCTAAGTGGCATTTTCCTTTATTGCATGCCAAAGTTTTAGATTCTAAATCAAGCATATATCTGTATTAATATTTTTGCTGAAATGCAAGTTTGTTTCAAATCTATCTATATCAGTCTGTTCTTACCTATCTTGAATATAGACAGACTTAGGTTAATATCATTGTGTATTCAAAGCTATCTATCTCAGTCTTTTCAAATGGTATGTCAAGACCAAGATAGGTTCCTATCTATGTCTATCCGCATATTTTATGACTTGGATTTGGCAATTTTCACTTACATTTGAGTTGTAGCTTTTTAATATTGAAATTGAGAAAAGAGCAGAGTGAAAAAAATTAATCAAAGAAATTCACCATAGTACCAATCAATAAATAAAATTATAAAGAAGAAGGCAAAAGATGTTTAACTTATATCAGTTGAAAAACAAAATAATAAATTTTTGGTTTTAAGGTTAATTTATGATTACTTGGGATTATTTGAGTTTTTTATTTATAAAAAAATGTATATCTTGATATTTAAAAAAAATTCCAATTGTGTCTAGCCCAAGTAAGGGAGGGGTCAAGACTCCTTCTTCCCTTAGATCCGCGCCTGAACAAAGGAAGCACGTAGAGTGTCTGTAGAGAATCTAAATTCCCAGACCCTGGCTTCTTGTTTTCTTCACTTCAATGATAGACCTGTTACCAAGAATGAATCAGACTTTATTATTCACAAGGTTGAATATCGTTATATTGACAAATCAGGATATGGCTATAAGGTGGGCGGACTTCAGTGTAGCTTTACACGAACATCATTATTGATATCGTCATTGGTATTGGAACCCACTCTCAGTTGTTCATCTTCACTTTCTCAGTCAAAATCAATGTAACCAGACTCTCTATTATCAAGTATGATATCTAGCTCTTATTTGGCATGGAATTTTCCCGGGGGCTTGGAAAAATAATATTCTGTAATGAATATCTTTGAAAGATATAAGTTGTACATTGTTTGGATTCAAAATGATTGACAAACACTTCTATTTTATATTCATTGGCTCTTGAAAAACAAAGATTTGTTTGATTTTCAAAAATATTGTCAATGCCCTTAAAAGAAAAATCAGAATTGACTCTTAAGGATTAAAGAATTTATGGGATCTCAACAGATAATCCATTGTGCTGCTTATTGATAAACATCAACATAATTAATTTGCAGAAATACATATGATCCAGTTTTAGTTGATGAAGAAAGAGAATGAGTTATTTCTTAGATAAAGTATTGTAACAATATTCTTATTATTATCTTGATTAGTTTTTACCTTAATTCTAGTTGCTTTTTTTCTTTTTTCTTTTTATTTATTTTTTCTTTTTTCTTTTTTTCTTTTCATTTATTCATTCTTTTTTCTTTTTTTCGATGATTATGATGATGGTGCTGATGATGAAAAAAAAAAATGAATCTTGTACTGGTATTTTTTAAATAATTTTAGGTAATAATTCATGTTTTAGATAATTAGTTCTGGTGCAAGTGCAGGCTATGGTGATTCATTCAGACATGGTAAGAGTATCATTATTATATTTTCATTATATTTTAATGACAACCTGAGTCAAAGTTGTAATAAAAAGTAACTAAAATTTAAGAAGGTAAAACTAGTCAAAATCAATAATGGAAATATTAAGAATAAGTTTTGCTAAGAAATCTGATTGTGTTCAAATTTTGAAAAATTATTCCCATGTCAACTTTTCAATGACTTTTTTAACATTAACATGATCTAATTTTCTTTGTTATGATATACATAATTACTCATCGATTTACTCAGTGTTTCCATTTTAGTTGTTATAGTTACAATGTTTTGGCCATCGTACCTTGTGGCCTTCTTTAGGTATCTGTTTTGATCCAAACCTTTTTAACAATTTACAGTTAAGTTGGCCATGCCATGTTGCTTGTCTGCTTCTTTCCTTGAACCTTAGTATGTGACTTTTTTTGTTCTACCTGACCTAAGGATTGAACTCACAACCATCAAGCCTGTTATTAAATGCCCTAAACCATCAATTTTTATTCACAAAAAATTTAGACAAAAAAGAAATTTCCAGAGTTTAACTTATTATCCTGCTTACAACTTGTAGTTCCATGGTGTAATCTTGAAGTCACAAAAGCCTAGTCCAAGATCAATACTGGATCTAGATTTGGCAATTTGGTCTCAGCCATTGTTTTTTAATGATGAGTTACAACTATCTCTTTTCTGCAACCTAAAACTTGTATAAAAACATTCTAAGCCTTGAATGTGTCCAATTCGGATGTAATATCTCTCCCACCTCCATCACAACTGCCAATCTAGTGGTTTTATCGGAAGATTCTATGAGGTCACAATCTTTTTAGTAACAGGAATGAAAAATGGGTGATGAGTATATATATCAGCATGCTGTTTCACAAGTTTTGTTCATTGATTAGTGATATGTTTATGTTTAATTAATTTCAATTTCACAGTTGGTGTGCTGTATGAACAAAATATGTATATTTCCTCCTATGCCATCATGCAATAAAGTTTGAAAACCACCGTCCCAAACTGATATGAAGATTGGAAGCCCCTTATCAAAGGATAATGCTAGAAGGTGTCATGTAAGGACATTCATTTAGGCAGATTGTGAGGCCCTAGGCTGTAACTTGTTTAGATTATGGCTAAATTCAGTAGTGTCCAGAATAAAAACTGAGATAGATACTGAATTTGAGCCATGTATTCAATCATACATTCTCCAAACTGATTATAGACAATATTTGTCAATGTTATTGCAGTCATGTTTTTCCTCTTACCAGTTCATTGCTGAAGAGATCAATGTCATACTCTAATATATCTGTTTATGATCAATTACTGTCAAAATATTTGCACAAGGTTTATCTTAGTTGATATAACGCCTAGAAGTCAAGTCTTATGGGCTGTAAACTTCTTTTCAAAATAATCCATGACAGCCACTGTGTGTATCTTAAGAACATGAAATACTCTTTGAGGTAAATGTCAGGCTTAGAAGACTCGCACTGATGGTAGGAAATTGATGTCATTTCAAAACTTTGAATTAGCATCTCCTCACTTAGTGGAAAACTCTTCATTGGACAAATTTCTCAGTGCACTCAGCAGTTAATTGAGTAAACTCTAAGCTGTGTGAATAGGGAGGAGTTATCCTTCCAGTGAACTTGCATCCTGCCAAGGGGATGGTCAAAAAACTTGTAGGAATAAAGTTCTGGTCTTGACCAGACTTGAGACTTGCAAAGATCACTAAGCTGATGTATAGAAGAGGAACAAGGACTTTGTCACCGGACATCATACTCCAATAGGAGTTATCTCAAGAGATGGGATGTTTTACCTTAAATCAGCGATCCTCAACCTTCTTTTTAGCAAGGACCCCTCGAGACTTTTTTCTCAGAATCCACGGCCGGTCAGAGATTCAACATGATTTGTTCGGCAGAAATTCATCTATGATTATTTCAGTCTATGGGCTAGTTCAAAAGTGCTAGGGTCCTAAAAAGGGTAATATGGCCCCCATTCAAAATATCTACCAAAAATAATCACTGAATAAAACAAGGGAGGTGACATCTTTTCTAACTGAGCAACTACTGTTTTGACTCAACAACAAGACTCTCAATGAAACAGACAACTCGGGAATTTCATGCCTTTTCTATCAGCTTTCATTTTGTGGAAACTGTTGTTGTAGGTTTCTTCTGTTAAATATTTACCCCATTTTATGAGTACAAAAATAGATTTTTAAATTTTCGACCCTTGTCCAATATCTTTTTGTTATGGATTCAGTTTGAAATATAAGTTCATTTTAAATTGATCCCTTAGTTTGTGTCCTGCAGTAATCATGCTTCTTTTTGAAGATTAAGACTTTTTTAGTGAATCTTGCCCAACAAAAGGCAAGAAAAGTAACTTATTCATTGATCCCCTCTCTTTTCAAATAGTTTTATTGATCATCCCGAACATACTGCAAAATGTCGTTGGTGATGTGATGGTTTCTTTCGAGTGACTTACCAGACCTATTTTTTCATTTTTTTTTATCTAGGTTTGATACAGGGAAGCTGTATTCAGTCTATCAAATAGATGTTAACACCTTCCACTCTGAAGGTGCAAAGTGGCAAAATGGATACCAGCACAGAAAACTGAATTGGCTCTTTTACTTTCTCTTATACGCTTTAGAAAGGCATGAATTCATTTCTCTCTCCAGCTATAGGGAAATAGCAGAGTGGAACTCTTTAATCCATCTAAGAGAGGGCTAATCTGACAGAAAAACCAACAACTTGGCAATAGCCATAGCTAATCCCAAACCCAATTGGGAAATTGTGATGGTTGGACGTTGGCCCAGCATGATGGCCCTGTAAAAACACATAACCGCTTAGCTACAGAAACAATGAATAAAAAATTTCAAATGAACAAATCCCAATCAATTTGCAGCAGAGGAGACAAGATGATGCCATGGATCATTCAAATACTGAGACAAAACCATTGCCCAATATTCCTTGTCGCATTGAATGTCCACTTATTATTATATAAATGTCAGTTTGCCTTCTATCATATATAATTCAGTCTTCTAGTTCTATTCCTTTTTTCTCTTTTTCCTTTATATCTGAGGTAAAAAATGTTTTCGTGTCTCCTTATGTGGACCCCAATTTAAAATGATGTATTTCAAAATAGCATACTTTCTCATAAGTAGTGTCATGTTAAATAAATCCTCATGTTGCATTGTGTGCTTTTGATTTCTTTTCTGTTCATTGATAAAAATAAAAACAACTGATGATAAAAATTGACAGCCGGGATGTGAAAAGAAAAACTAAGTTTTCAAGGGAGAGAAGCTGGACTTTCTTCATAATCCTCCCATAGGTATTGGCATCAGCAGGGAAAGTTTTTTGACTCTGGTGGATTTTTGTCTTTCTCCCTTTTATTTCACTACAAGTTGTCAAATAAAATCCTTCCACTTCATTAGTTCCTTTTATCAGTCCCTTTCCATTTGATTTTGGATACCATCTCAGCTTCATTGCACTGTTACATTTGATACATTAATAAACAAAAAATCATTCTCATCATCAGTCTTTTTTTGTTGTTTCTATCATGAGTGTTTCATAGCCAATACTTTCTGAACTTGCCTAGTTCATCTCTTATTCTTGTATTCTGATTTCGGACGTGATCTGTGGTGATCCATGCTGGAAGTTGCAATGTCCATCGGTTGTCTGCCATTCTTGCAACATGACCAACCCATTACCGTTGGAGTTTTTTAACGGATTCTATGATATCTCTGACTCCTGTTCTTTCCCTAATATATTGTGCTGTCTTGTGATCTCTCCATGTCTGGGTCAGTCTATTGCTTAGCTTCCTTGTTTTGAGTCCATAGGTGACAATTGGGAGGATGCATTGGTTGTATATTCTTCTTTTTAGGACATGAGATTTTCTTGTTCTTGAGGTTAAGCTTGCTCTGCCAAAGGCTTGCCATTCTAGAGTGATTCTTTGCTTCATTTCTACTTCTCTTGGGGATTTCATAGAGATTTGTTGTCTTAAGTAGATACAATGGTCTACTTCCTCCAGTTCTCTGCTTTCGATTTTGATCATCATATGTTTATTTTTGACATTTTTGTTCATCTTCTCTTCTCAAATTATTTAAAATATTATTGAGTGTGAAGTCTATTCAAATTTACTTATCATACACTTAGCATCAAAAAAATATGTATGATCCAGAAATATTCTCTAATGCAGGTATGTCCCATCAGAGCCTGAGAGGAATTTTATGAGATGGTGCAAAGCTGTTTTTGAGC
This sequence comes from Thysanoteuthis rhombus, assembly GCA_963457665.1. Classification (NCBI taxonomy): domain Eukaryota; kingdom Metazoa; phylum Mollusca; class Cephalopoda; order Oegopsida; family Thysanoteuthidae; genus Thysanoteuthis; species Thysanoteuthis major. The sequence goes on from OY735218.1 coordinate 52,175,080, forward strand.
CCCTAACACACTCGTCCTATAGCCATCTACTTTTCATCTGGTGTAACCCTTCTAGTATGCCATACTATATTCACCAAGTTGTAAATGATAGAGTGTTCATTTTATTAATGGATATATAGTATTGATGTTGAAAAAATCCTTGCACTCATTGGCCCTCATGGCCAAAGTGCAATGCACCAGCTGCACCCCCTCTTGAGGGCCTTTAACCCATCTTTTCAAAATTTGATTCCATGCCACCTTCTTGCCTTTATGAAAAAGAGCTAAAAACTCATATAGTGTTTAGCGTTTGCTTTGCAGCAAGCCATCATAGAGGCTTCCTCTTCCACCAACATCCCTGTCACCTGTACCTTCCACCATCCCAACCTGCAATTACTTTGCATGAGATACAACCATTACCATTTTGGAGTCTGTGAATGCTCAAGAAATTTCTCCTTATGAATTAATTTTTGTTATTTCTTTGTTTTGAACCATTTCTGCTTATAACCCTGGAACTCTTGATAAATTCATAGCATGTTGGACATGGCCTCTGATGTCAAGTCTTCAGATGATTTATAGTATTCCCAATTATGTAATAAAAAAGGATATTCTATAAACTATGTTAAATTATACTTTTTATAAAATCTTTTTTGAAATGTATTCCAAAATAGAGAGATGCTTACATATATAAAGTGAATAGAACTGCCATCATAGTCCATGAAACAGAGAACTTTGTTCATATCAGGGATTTAAAACAGAAAGAAATTAATAATGTATATAAACTAAGAGACATTTCTATTTCATGAGTCAAAATATCCACAAAAACATAAAATGAATCAGCTCATCATGTGTTTAGCTGTGTGTATGTATGGCTGTGGGTGTCTCTATCTCTTAATATATATATATATATATATATATATATATATATATATATGTGTGTGTGTGTGTGTGTGTATGACTGATAATATTAATTTTTAAACAACTGTCATTCTTCTAATACGATTCTGCATGTCAAGCAAAACACTGGTTACCAAAAAACAAAGGAAGATTTAATAAATAAAACAAGGAAACAGGAAAAAGCCAAATAGAAAAAGGGACAATGGACCATCACTCAAGAAAGCTTACAAGTTTTTCTATTACTTTTTTCAGAAACTTTCAACCAAAACTGTCAACATAGCACTGTTTTCTCCAGTTTCCCAATGAGTCTGGCTGGCTGGCTACATTTATGTTGTGTTTATAGGATGCCCTGATGGAGCTATCGGACTGAAAATTCAAACATGTACTTCTTATTTTGTATAAAAAAACTTTTTTTCTTCAAAATTCCCCCTTGAAATAGGTTATAGTGAGGGTTGCAATTTACACTGTAATTGTGTGCTAAGCTGGTCCCTTAGTTTGTGTCTATTCATGCTTGTTCTTTGAAAGTTTGGACCTTTTTAGTGATCACTGGCTCAACAAAAGCAAGAAGAGTAATTTGCTCATTGATCAACCCTTTTAAAATATTCCAACTGATCACCCCCCAACTGCCAAAAAACATTGATTACATGACAGTGTCTATTGAATGACTAACCAGACCTCTTTTCACTTTTTTTTCCATATCTGTCCAATAATTCATAGCACTTTGATTGAGAGAAGAAAACAAATTAGTTGCCCGTTCCTCAGCTAGAAAATGAAGAGAATAATATGAAAATCTTTTTCGTTCATAAATTTTTTCAATTCTTATTCAAGGCACATTTATTTTTTCTTTCAGCCACTTCGCAATCTCTTGAAAAAAATGAAAGGTACTTGGACAAAGTGAGCCAAAAAAATATAACTAAAAACAAAAAGCAAGTAAGCATTAATATGGCTTGATGCTAACCCGGAGAAAAAGGTTAACGAGGTGAAAAAATACATGATAGAATCATAATGAAGATGATGTCTCGTTTGCTTTCTTGAAAAATTTAGCCTGAAGTCACTGAATAATATTTTTTTCTCAATTTTTCTTTAAGTTTTCTTTTTTTTTTCAAAGGTCTTGTAGTGCTAGTTTATGTAAGCAACTCATTATCTAACATCCAATTATATCTATTTCATAACACCATTTCTTTTTTATCAGTGTGTCCATATGAATCTATCTACAGGTTGGGTGAGAATTAACTCCCGATTGGAAACTAGATGAAACTTTTGTATATCAGTGGATTTTTCACACTGGGATTAACCAGGAAGTCAAATGAATAGGGAGTTTCTCTTCACTCACCCTGTATGTGATACTAACATCGAATTCAGTTTATCTGACCTCTCTGTAGCTTAACCTTGCATTGTAAACATGTATTGAATTAATGTACTCCAGCATTTGTATTCAGTCCTATCTATACTTTAATGACCAATTTGTATTTAATAGTTGGTTACTAACGCTGAAAAAGAGGTTAAGAAATTAAAACATATGCAGCAGAATCATAATGAAGATTATGTCTACTTGCCTTTTTTGATAAATTTAACCTGGTCATCAAATGATATTTCTCCTTATTTCTCTTAAAGGTCTTGCAGTGCTCATTATCTAAGATCCAATTTGTTTCATAAAAACTATTTTATGTGTGTCTATATGTATATATAGTACATTATATATATATATGTATCTATATATATATAGATTTACTTAGGTATTTGGAGGACCTCTGCTTACTCCAACTCCTCCAAGCCCTATAATTGTCTATATTGAACTTTGGTAGACAGCCCCTTAGTCATAATACCAGAGCATTGGATGGAGTGTAATATGTGCATAGCATCTTTTTCATGTAATAGAACTGACACAATAAATTGGCAGGTACATCATTTTATGAAACTAAGTATTTCATGAGCGCAATCAGTATATGATAACAAGCATAAGACATAGATATTTTTTTTAGAAAACCATCTTTCAAGACCAAAAAAACAAAATGCCTGAAAACTGGAAAAAAAGTCAGAAATCATTAACGAAAACTATCAAAATAGCTTTGTTCATTTTTCAAATTTGTCAGGCAGGCTACCTGGCTACATCTTATGTATACATACTGTACCAATTGGGCAAGATGGCTGAACATCTTAGATATTTACTCTTTATTATGTCTAGAAAAATCTTTTGTCAAAAATTCAACCCTCCCTTCATAGGCTTTTAGTGGCGGATACAAATTGCAGAGTAAGTTTATGCCAAATTGATACCTTAATTTGTGTCCAGCAGCTTTCATGTTTGATTTGAAAATTTAGTCATCTTAATGATCACTGTTCAACAAAAGGTGAGAGCAGTGATCTATACATCGATCACCCTTTTTCCAATTTTCAAACTGATCACCTCCAACACGGCATGCTGCTAAAAGACATTAGTCATGTAATGGTTTCTATTGAATGAGTAACCAGGCTTGTTTTTGATTCTTTTCATGTTATTAAATTCCTGTTTCTCACCAAAGCTGAATTCTTTGAATAGTTTACTCTATCTTTTAGAATGTTACATGCAAAACGCAAATGATATTTGATTTAAACACCTGTAAATTTATTGTCGCAGACAGATAAAGGTCTGAAGGCTGGTACCATACTTTGGTTTATTCAGATACTCCATTCAAACTCTTAGACAAACATTGAATGAATTGAATCAAATGAAATTAAACTTTTGCAACTTTTCAAACATTATATCTCATAAATCATGAATTATCGATAAATATGGCTGGCAGCGTATACTTTAGCAATAGCCAATAACTTTTATTTAATTACCTGAAATACCCACAGACATACAAAGTAGACTAAGAGCAAGAAGGCAATCTTGAAGTATCAGTACAGCAGAAATTTGTTTCCCATTTCCTCTGTGGCTGAAACCTTACTGAAGCCAAGCTGTAGAGCCATATTTACAAAATAGACCAAATGATATTGTGCAAATTTTCTTACTTTTTTGTTCCTATATAATAACTCTTATTTTTTGATTGATTAAATCTAAAAAGTATAGAAAATGTCTATTATTCCTTACAAACTTTGCATTATCATTTAACTGATGGAACTCCATAATCAAATATTCAATTTTATTCTTAAATATTTTATTTCATTTTCAAATAGCATTTTTTGGTTAAAGATACTTTTGGCATGGGTGTAAGCAAAGTATACTTAAATACTTGATCAAAGATAAGATGTTATACAGTAACCCTTTTCAGCCGCCAGAAGGACTATAGAAATATCTTAAGTATATTTGTTGACAAGATAAAGCTAGGTCACTTGGAACCCCTGCAGACATTTGGGGAAAGAAAATGAAAAGGGGTTGATAAAAAAAAAGGACAGTGTATAAGGATTTTAACAGCTGAAGTGAGAAAGATAATAAGTTTAGTTGCATGAGAAACAAAAGAAAGCAGGAGAAAAATAGAAGAGAAAAGGGTAGATGGTCATTTAATTCTGGTATCAGGTAAAAGAAGAGGGTGAGTTGATTCAGTAAAATAAATAGTAAAAGAAAAGTGACCTTTGCCTTTAAATAAGGATACCTTTAAAAAAGGATACCAAAAGTTGGTTACCAGAGACTACTAGAGTAGGCAGATAGAGAAATACCAAAGTAGCCATACAGTCAATGGGTTGGTAGCCTTGGGTGCTGGTAGTAGAAAGACATTGAACTCTCACTCTCTCTTCCTCTCTCTCTCTCTCTCTGTGAGTGAGGGTTTTGTTCAGTCTTCAAACGAAGACTACCGATGTATCATCAGTCACCCGAAGAAGAAAAATAAAGGTTCGATTTTGAATCCCAACATCATTCTTCGTTCCCTCCTGTGCTGCAGCTGCAATGAGCCAATGTGCCAAGCCATTATCCTTTATTTGCTCTTGTGACCAGGCCAATGATAATTTGAAATCTACATTATTTATTATTGGGCAACAGGCACATTTTGCTCATTTTTAATTATATTGAGTAAGAAAAACAATTACAAATGCATATCACAATCATGAACCCAAAAGGGGAATTTGGAGGGATTAAAAGCTATTTTCTAGTCTTTTACACATAAGCAATCAGAAAATATAGAAGTTTCATGTGAACTGAAATAAAATTAAAAGACAACAATGCTAAATTCAGATGAGAATGAGAATATTGATTCATCTTACTTTTCACTTCATAAATTAGAGGTATAAAATATGGTAGTAGTATACAAAGGCTCCAAAAAGTATAACTATAAAACCTATTGATTAGATATTAATACAATAATGAAGCTAAAAGCCATAAACTTGTTCTTTATCAGAAAATTGCGCACCATGAATTTGTTTATTCATGATGGAAACAGCGGTTCTGACATGCCAAACAGTCATCGTAATTTCTCTTTGAGGTACATCTTAATATCTTCAACATTCTGGATGTCTGATAAAGAATAAAGTAATGGTCTCTAACTTCCTTAATTTGTTAATATCTTATCAATACATTGTGCAGTTATGCATTTTGGAGCCTTTTTATGACTTTTTGGTGCCTTTGTATGCTGTGTTCAACCACCATATTTCATATTTGTAAGACCAAGGATTACCATTACCTCCAATTTACGATGTAAAATGTAACACGAACCATGATATTTTTAAAAGAGGAAGTAGAGGCAATTATAAATAACTGCTCACCAAGGAGAAAGAAACAATAACATCCAACCTATTGAAAGAAAATCATGAAAGAAAGAGTGAATAGATTTGAAGGTGCTGCGACTGGAGGACATCAAAGAAGAATATGCATCAATTATAGACTTTCATGTTGGAGAGTGATGCAGAACAAAGGGAGACAATTTAGGCAATTTATCTAGTGCAATCAAATGCAGTTCATCAAAGTGACAGGTTAACATTACCCACAAAATATCAATGCGCAATTGAAACAATATTGGCACTTCTATTTGTCTTAATTACTTATAATGGTTTTATTAATTACCTCTGCCAAAGAAATTGGACAGGGGTCGTGTACAAGGTTGAAGCTGATGGGTTGGGGCGAAGGACTTGAAATCACCCCAGGGGACCCCCCGCAAAATCAATGAATATCAATTTACCCACAGCATTTCTTTTAAGATTATACAGTGTCAGCAGCGCCAAGATTGGGAACCACTGCAGGAAATGTTAGAAAGCCCTCGCCCCTGGAGCTAACTTCCCAGAGGCTCCCAAATCTCCAGCTGATCTTCTCTACCAATGTATTCATCCATTTTTGTCTAATTTCTCTGCACAATATCTTCAAAAGTTCTCAATGGATTTCAATGACATTCTGTTGAAGGGTGGGCCATGAGCTGGGTAACAATTGATCAAATTTTGGAATGGATTCATGGATTTTTCAAAATTTTGGCTCCCCTGGTGTAATAACACAGTAATAAAGTTACACAGTCTAAGGAAAATAATCAAATGTTCCAATGAGTTATGAACAATTATTTCAAGCTTTTGTCAGGGTATAGTTTGGGATTTGTAATTTGGTTGTTCAGTTTTTGGTTACAATGGCGTTGGCAGAAGTGTGCGCTCTCTGAGTGCTTTTTGGTTTATTCAAAGTGACTGTGAATAAAACCGTTATTGAAAATCTATAAGGATTTTATTGAACCAATAAGTTAAGTAAGTATTGAAATGAATAAAGATTTAGTCCATACATACTCACACCTTCAATCTATGGAAGTGAGTGAACAGCACTGATGGGAAAATGGAGACAAGACAAAAACTGTTGATAAGACACAAAATACATGATTTTCACCTTGGGAAGCTTCTATCTATGACAATGCTCTTCTTACTAAGCTACTAGATCAGAGGATCACATCTAACCTTTGAGAGCAGAAGATCAAATTTTAACCCTAGGTGAGAGAAAATAGAAGTCAAGAATTGAATTTGAGATGAAAAGAATACTAACCAAAAATTAAAAATGGTCAACAATTCTTCATCTAATGGAAAATAGCTCAGGATAATGTTTCACACCCCTACACACACAGTTTTCTAATAAAAGAGTTATCTCTCTTGAAATATTTTTCCTTTTTTCATGATTTTCTTCATTTTTCTTATTGTCTATATAAGCGTTCAGAGTTATTTATTGCTGTGTGAGTTGAGCCAACAACATTATAACATATCCTTCTATCTAGATGTCCGTAAGATAAAGGTTAAATACCAGAAGGACCCTGTTCTAGACTTGTTATTGATTTGTTTTGCATTCATCAAAGGCCTTAGTGGCCTCGGAACCATCTGAAAATTATATTCTCTTGCCAAAACATCAAGTCAAGATCTGTCAAGCTGAAATCGCAATGTCAGTTATTTATTATTTGTCGAAAATAAGGCATTGTTTTACTTGGAATCTATTGCATTATAGCTTTCTTTGTATTTCCTTTGTCAAGCTTCATAACGAATGGGGGTCAGAGAGGGGGATACAGCCCCAACCCAACATTTTGCAGTTATGAAAAAATGAAAAAAGGAAAAACACAATATGAAAGAAGGAATAATTTATTTTGAAATGAATTGTGCAATTATTAGCCATTTTTACATCTGAATTATATTGAAATTTCAAAATTTTTCAATACTTTGCCTAGTTTGGTTATCCTCTGCCCCCTTCCCCTGCCCTCTTTACCCATCACCCAAATTTCTTTTGGTACAAATCTGTACATTCTGGACATGTTAAAAAATGAACATTTTCATTGACTTTCATATAATCTAAATAAATTGTACTCATTTCAAATTATTCTGGGGAAGTGAAGTTGACCTAATGGTTAATGGCCTGGAGAATCAAACTCTTTAGCTGGGATAGTTGGTGTTCACTTCAAATTAATGCGTTTCCCCTTGAGCTATTAGTCAAAAGAAGGAGACTTCAAGCTCTTTACCCCTTTACTATTCATATCAACTTTGGTGTTTGAAATTTTCTTGTCTACTGTTTAATTTGTCAAATTAAAGCAATGTATGAAATGTAATTTATTTTTTTTGTCTTTTTTTTTACATACTTCTGATTTTTCCATTCTAAATTTACCTAAATTACCTAAATAGTCCAATCAATTTCAAAAGGTGATTTGACAATACACCAATATATAAGTGCATTAATGAGCTGAATGGTGAAAAAGGCAGTTACTCAAGTCCACAAATATTTACTTTTCGAAATAATCTCTTCCCTTGTCAATTCACTTAGTCAAGCACTTCTCTTCAGATCAAAATTCAGCTAATAACCAGGTGTTGAGCTGTGGACTTATTGATCTAACCCAACAAAAGCTGACTTCAAAATAGATTCTTGTCTTGAAATATCTTTAGAAGATTGTGTGATGATTTTCTTTTTTTCTTCTTGTTCACTTAAATTTTTCTAACATGTTTGTTTCATAGAATAATCAGTCTTCAAAACTGTCTTATAAGGATTATTTTTCTACAAGCAATTTATGTCACTAAAAAGTTCTACTAGATTCATGTATGTTCATATTTTATATATGTGCATGTTTTTCACTCGTAATTAAAGAGTAGCATCCTAAGATAAGACTAAGACACTTAAAATCATTAATCTCCAATTTTAATTACAAATCAACTAATGTGCATGTGTGTGTGTATTCAGCATATTTAATGGCATGGTATTTTGAAAGTTACTTTTCAAAATTATCTCTGAAACTAATTGAACGGAGTAGAAAAATTTGCTCTATGAAATACTTATGAAAAGATAAAGAGAAAAAAATCAAGTTGGTATGAGGTACATTTATGAGAAAATGTTTTTCTGTTTGTCCATACAATATCTCTAAAAGATCTCAAAGAATTTCAATGACATCTTGTGGAAAGGTGAGCTATGATCTTGGGAAACATTACTAAAATTTTGGGTAGATTCAGGAATTTTTTTTGATTAAGAGATATTTTTTTCATAAATGACAAGACAATATTCAGATATATGGAAAATTGGAACTTACCTCCCCTGCATCGTTGCTGTATAATAATTGATTTATTCAGTTTTCAATAAGTGTATGGCTTTGGCGTGGTATGATATACACTCTCCAAGTGTTTTCTTGTCTTCATTGCTTGGAGCTGCACAATATTAAGTGGATAAAGGCATTAATCACTAAAAGAGTCAGAATTTACAAAAAAGCAACCGGGAACACTGCTAGACACAAACCAAGAGGCTGATGTAGCATAAATTTACATTGTAAATTGAATTCTTGACTAAAAATGCATTTTGGGGTTCAATTTGAAAAAAACAGCAAAATAACGTTTTTTTTCTAGACATAGGTAGTAAATGTTGAAATTTTTAACCCTATAGTTCCATTAGTGTGGCCTATATGCACACACACACACATATATATATATATATATATATATATATATATATATATATATAGTCAGCCAGACCAACTAAAAAAGTGAAGAAACTTATGTTGATGTTGACAGTTTTGGTTGACAGTTTCTAATATTTAATAAACACAGACAAATCTAATGAAAATGAAATCCTAACTGTCTTATAAGTTGGGGCAAGAATGAAGTGATTGTGGGTAAGATTTTGATATATACAGAAAAACAAAAGGTGAATAAAGTCATGATTTATACAAAACTATCAAGGAAAAATGATGTAAGAAATTGACACTTTTCTTTTCTATTTTGTTTCTGATCAAATTGTTGCATTATTCATTGTTTTTCTCTTGGTGAGTTTTTAATACATTCTAAAAATAACTGTCTAGCTATTCTGTCTCCATTGTCCAGAGATATGTGTATATATATATATATATATATATATATATATATATATATATAAAGGTACTAGTATTCCACAAGAAGGGTCTAATAGATGTAAGATATGAGTAAAAAGTAAGGAAAAGCCACACTAGTTGGAAATTACTTGATATTTAATGACATGGATATTTTGTAAAAATGGTTTGTGATAATAATTCTACTTCTCAAATCACTGGGAAATCTGATCCCAAAATAACTAATCTTATCTGAATGTATGTGTTCATATATATCTAAATACAGAAAGAGAAATGTTATTCCGGGTACAGGAAAGTAAAACATTTCCATGAAAAAATCGATCATCATCAGCAACTTTTTAATATCTACCATTTGACATAGGCCTTCCCCAAGATTTACCTGACTTTGAACTTTGCCAGACTATCATGGGTGTTGCTGAGCCAGTGCTTTTTGATCTCATCTAATTCATCACTCCATTTTATACTCTGCCGGCCACACTTCCTTGTATGATCTCTGGGGATTCACATTGTGAGCTGTGGTGTCCAGCAATTACCTGGCATTCTTGCAACATGACTGGCCCATTGTCATTTGAGTTTTCTAATAGATTCTATGATATCTCAGACACCTATCTTTTCTCAAATATATTGTGCTGTCTGATTATCTCTCCATGTGATGTGTCTGATTCTCTCCTATTCCCTCAGTTTGAGTGTCAATCTTTTGGAATGGTTCCATAAGTGATTATTAGATGCATTGGTTTTAGATACTTATTTTTAGGATTAATGGGATTTTCTTGTTCTTGGAGGTTGAGCTTTGTAAGCCTCCAATGTGAAGAAGCTATTACCATTGATTTAAATGAAAAAAATTCTTAGCATTCCCAGATACCCACAAAATGATAATGATTGTATATTAGATTGTGTGAGATTTAGGTAGTGGAAGATACAAGATATTTTGGTCTGGCTGAGAGATATCATTTACAATGGCTCACTGCAAAGCAATTGCTGAATCATATTTTCAATTTTTATTTAAAGAAAGAAAAGAACCATCAAGTGGTCTTTTGTAAATGTTTTAACAATACTTTATTTCATATATATATATATATATGAATATAAATATATGTATGTGTGTGTGAAGCACAGGAGTAAAAATATACAATGATTTAGTTTATTAATCAATTAATCAATATAGGAATTAATTAGTATGCTGCACATGTTTTAGGAGGGATTCCCATCTTCAGTAGCGTGTAGTATATTTGTGCCTTTCAGTGGTCAAAAAGTTTCCACTGAAATGAATCTAACATCAGAGGTTTTGCTTTGAAAGCAAAAATAGAAATAAAAGAAGATTCGTTTTGGATCATCATGATGAGTGGGTCTATGTGCTATATATATATATATATATATATATATATATATATATATATATATATATATATATATGTACATATACATATATATATATGTACTTATATGTACATATACATATATATATATGTACATATACATATATATATATGTACATATACATATATATATAT
>OY735218.1:52191180-52371180 GCA_963457665.1 Thysanoteuthis rhombus
TCCAAAGGTGCATGCTTGGTATAGGTTGGACTTCATATTGTGTTGAACAGCCTTTTATGACAGAAATTATAAATAATGATCCATCCATCATACAAAAATATGGCCTTGATATATTTTGGTTACCTCTTTCAGTGTTGCCAATTCAGATATTTTGTATCTGAATTTAGATCCTTAATTTTTCATTTGAGATCTATAATCCAATTTTTTTATTTCATTTATGAAATCTCTCAAGAACCGCTGATCCAAAAAACTTCAAACTCAACACTGCATGTGTGTGTGTAGACTGATGTATCTGGTCAATGCCAACTTGGTTCAATGGCCACTAGCAAAGTGATCATGGTGCATACACACATGCAGACAGAATGAAATTTCTTCAATTGTAGTTCGATTATACACCAATTGTTAGATTATACACCAGTGTCTTCATGTTGGTTGTTATAGTCACAACTTTTTGGCCATTGTACTCTCTGGCCTTCTTCAGATACATGTCTTTGTTGGTAACTTGGGAATTTCAAACCATACCTTTTATTCAATTGTATATTGTTCACATTCTCCTGTCCATGCCATAAATCAGTTCTTACTAGATATCCGATACAAGAACTAAATTGAATAGGAAAAATGAACGGTTACAAAATATCCTCAAATATGGACATCATAATGAGAACAATCTTCTTTGTGGATTGTATGAAATATTCTGTTTGAAATTCCCATCAGGTTACCGACTATGATAGATAACTAAAGAAAGCTGATGGGTACAATGGACGAAATGTTGTGACTATCACAACTAAGAGAACATTAGTCTGAGTAAATCAGTATCCAATAATGCTATCAAGCCGTTTCCATATTGAACAGAAGATTAAAGTTGTTATCAAGTAGACATCAGTAATAGTCTGGGAGATTCAGTAACCTTGGTATCATTCACTTTCTCTGCATATTCATCAAAAACTTGTAAAATCCAAAATACCTACAAACAATCAATTTATTTGTGCATATGCGTACACATGAAAATCTTGAAGAGATTCATGATTGATCAAATGATTGTGAAATACGACTTTTGTTATTCAAAGATATTCTCTTTGTTGCAGAAATATCTTCTTTATTCATTTTTCATTAAGGGAAGCATTGTCAACCATTAATAATAATTTTTTTCACATGGTAACAGATAAATAGTTCTGTTTGAAAATAAAGGATAATAATTTTGATAAAAAGCTGCTGATATTAAGATTAAAGAAAATCATTATCATCAGCCTATTAGTGTCCATCATTGGACATAAACCTTCCACAAGATTTGCCAGACCTATCTATCATGGGCATTGTGGAGCCAGTACATTCTGAATTTATCTAGCTTGTCATGCTATCTTACTTTCTGTTGACCACAGCCTCATACCTGATCTCTTGGAATCTACATTGTGTGTTGTGATGTCCAGCAGTTGTATGCCATTTTTGCAACATGTTTAGCCTATTGCCATTTGAGTTTTTAAACTGTTTCCATGATGACTCGGACTTCTGTCTTCTCTCTAATGTGCTGTACTGTTTTATGATCTCTCCATGTGAGGTTGTGCATGATTCTCTCAAATGTATGTTGCATGTTTCTCAGTTTGAGGGTCAGTCTCTTGGATATGTTCAATGTTCTTGATCCATAGGTAAATGTCGGTAGGATGCATCCTTTTTAGGACTAATGGGATTTTCTTGTTCTTGAAGGTTGAAATTCAAATCCAAAACTGATAGTATTCTTTTTGTGGATTTTCAGCAACCAGTTTGCCAATGATTTCAGTTATTACACTGCCACCTTATAAGAATCTCTGTCATAATAATTTGATTTCTGTATTTTATGTTTGTTATAATAAAGCAAAAACTGTCAAGCGTTTTTCTCGATATTCATTCATCTCTCTTACAAAGGACTTTGTTTTAATAACTTTCGGTAAGGGAACAGTCATATGATTGTTAAATGGGGTGAATGAATGAACCCCCATACATGAACAATGATGGAGAATATAAAAAGGTTGTAAGAAAACTTCTTTTACTTTTCAATTCAGTCAAGTCTGTCATATTTTATGCAAACACAAAAGAGCATAGTGAGATTTGTCTGCAAGGTACTGTTGAATGCTAAAACTTGGAAAATTCAGACATTTCCCATCCACTTTAAATAAAATAATTTAATAATGATAATAGTTTGGGATGTGTGGTGGATGCCCAATCACTCTTATAATCTATATTGCAAGGATCTGGTACTTCAATGAAGGTGACTCCAGTATAGAGTAGTGTCCCTTATTTTTTTTTTTTCTTATTTATCCGTAAATAATCATGATGTAAATTCTACGAATTCCGGTGATCCATATTGGCCTTGCTCAGGCAAAGCACTACTGAAAACAATTTTCTGTGAATATGAATATATTTCATGAATAAGAAGCCCAAATAACCGTAAGCAGTGGTGTAACCTAGGGTGATAACTCAGTCAATTCGAACATTTTTTTTTCCATCTAAATTAACCTAAAAAAAATGTCTAAAAATGCTAAAACATGCTATTTCAAGGCCATCCTTAATAATTGAAAATGGCTGAATTCATCCAAAATGGCTGGAAAATGGGTAAAAATTGACTAAAATTGGAGAAAAATAGCTGTAATTGTTGAATTTTCATGCTGCCAAAACATCACAGTGTCACTCTGGTTGGGCTGTCCCCACTCTGATGGTGTCCTCCCCCACCGTATGCAGGTTGTCCCCCATCTCCACTGTATGCCAATGACCCTAAGTAATAATAAGTTGATTTGAAAAACAAAAATTTAATTAGACAGATGGAGTAAAAACAAAGCAAATTTTATACCTCCACCACCATCGCTCAAAATTCTGGATCCGCCCTTTAATCTTTTTTTTGTGCACTTCAGAAAAGAAGCAACCAGAGTTGAATAAGGAAGGAAAAAAAAAAAACAAAGTAAGATTTGAGTTAGTTTTTTGTTTCTCGATTTAAAAGCCATTAATAAGAGAAAGCGTAGAATACGCACCCAAGTGGAAGAGTTTCAAATACAAAATCGACTGTAAAAGTGTTTTTCTCCAGAAAAAATAATGACAAACATTCCAACAATCAGTTGTAATGTTTCTTTTTTTGTGTTTTGGGAAAGAAAAAGACAAATATAAGTAGCATATCTTCATTGTCATCAGAGAAATGGACTGCTTTTAGTCGTAACTCAATCTGCCGTTCAATTTTGGCAGAAGGTTAGTATGTAGGTAGGTAGGTGAGATTTGTTCTTTTTAAAAATTTTTTGGTGCCATTATCTTCAAAGTGTTTTTACAATCTTGTAAAATGCTCGTAAAGACAATTAGTCTCCTAATTTTTTTCTGAAAAAAGAAAAAAATAACTATATCAGAAGTAAAATGTTGTGTAATCTGCAAGCGTGTGCAGAAAAATGCTCAACAAAAAAGTCGTTTTTTCACTTATTATTAAGTAATGTTATCTTTGCTCGTTTTTAATCACATTTTATTGAAGTGATCAAAGCAGAAAGGTTTTCTTATTGCATTTGGTTGTTTTTCATTTCAATGCAGAAACAGAGGAAGTGTAGGTGACCTAACGGTTAGCAGCAGTGAAAATTCAATTTGCAATGCAAGTTCAAACTTCAGTAGATACAGTTTGGATTCAATTAATTCTCTTTAGAAAGGCACGAATCCATCTCTTCTCCCCACCACTTATTCGTAGATAGCAGAATAGACTAGTTGCTTCAGCTTGGTTTGATAACTAGGCTAGCTGGCATTCAATCCTGATTCTGATCCAAGAAAGTCTTGCATTTAGCATCATGAAAGATAGGCAATGGACAGAGCAAGGAACATGTTTTCAAAAATGTACTCCTTGCAGGGATTTACAGGAACTACAGTGGGCCTGGTTAGCCGGAAGTTTACTATAAACTTGTTAAAGTGAACTAAAGGGAAACATGTCAATAGAAATGGTCATGTAGTCAGTATTTTTTGGCAGCACTCCATGTTGGGTGATCAATTAAAAAATTGCAAAAAGGTTTGATTAATGAATAAGCTGCTTCTGTCATATTTTGTTGGACAGTAATCACTAAAGAGTTTAAATTTAGAAAAAAAAAACGAGCTGACACAAACTGAGAGAACTCAAATTTAATATGAACTTGAATTGCAAATTGAACCCAGCCCCTAAAAACTTATTTCGAGGAGGAATTTAGAAAAAAAACAAAAACGTTTTTTGTAGGCATTATGAGGAGTGAATGTTTAGATTTTCATCCTCTTAGCTCTGTTGGTATTGCCTGAATGCATGATACATGCATATATACATAGCTAGCCAAACCAACTTGAAACTGAAAGAAATCTATGTTGACACTTTTGGTTGATGGTTTTTAGTAAAGACAGAAACAGAAAGGAACTGTGCTAAAGATTGGTTTATAAGCCTCAAGTAGAAAGATATTGAATTGAATATCTTATGAAAATAATAACAGGTGTATTTAGTTGGCTATTCTACTGAAAATATTCAATTTTGTCTTTCTCCTTAATTCGAAGGATAGGGAAAACCGGATCCTTTCAAAAATCAGTTTAATGGATAACTAGGATCTTAGAGGCATAGTTAGTATGACTTAGTAGTACATAATGTTAGTAGAGATGCAGTAGGTGAACCACTTTTCATCAAGCTTTTGTAGAACCCCTCGATGCTGGGGAGAGGAATCCTTTATTAATCTGATAAATTGATAACTTGAGGATAAGTGTAGGGCAAAGCAAGAAATTTGGGGATCCGGAGAGTGTGGTTCCTTGAAGGGCCTCCTCCAACATTTAGTGAGATTTATTTTTGTAGAAATGCAGTAGGTGAACTACTATTCACAAAGCTTTGGGGCCTCCCCCACACTTCATTGACGGAAGCAGGTTCCTATCAATAATCTGATTAAAGGATAACTGGGATCTCTTCAGAAATTTCAAGAATATGATTCACATCTCATGTAAATGCTATTGTCAAACATTGATTTAGTTTGCAAATATTTGGATTACTGTTTCTTTTCCCGTTTTGTCTTGTGCATTAACAGAAATTCATTTTTTTACAAAATCTCCGAAGGTTTTTCTTTTCATGTATCAACAACCCACTCTACTGCATGATATGAAATAAATCAAAAAAGCTGAGCCATATTGCAAATCATCAAATATACAAGGAAAATACATCCGTCTGATAGCAAAGAATAGAGTTAGCTTGAATCATGAATATTTTCATTTCTTCTCTTCTAAAATTTGCATAACAACAAAAAGAACCAGCCAAAGCACGTTTATTCAGAATTCATTGACTGCGGATTAGAAAAGATAACCAGTACAGAGGAAGCCGCTTATTATAATCAGGGATAATGTTATTAAACAGTCTGAGCCAGTCCGAGGCATGTGAACTTAGCAGATGCCTAGGGCTCATGGCCATCAAAGAGAGAGTAATGAAGGACCTCCAAGAGGCAGTAGGAGGTTACTAAAACAAAATCTAGTAGGAGTAAGTGGAGGCTTGGACCAGGTCTTCAAGATCATTTGGTCCCAAACATTTTATTCAGAGTGATCACAATGGCTTTCCTTATAAATTCTCCACTTAATGTTATCAGCTGGCTGGTGCTATCTAAAAGATCATAGTAAGCAATTTCTGCATTTCAGACTTTTGTTTCAAGCTTCAAGAATGATTTTTCTTATACTGTTTCAACAAATTCAATCTTTCTTGTCTTCATCACAGGATTTTCCAATTGACTCCTCTACCAACATCTTATTCCTTGGAGTTTGGGAATGCTCAATATATGAATATATGCTTTACTATATATAGAGAGGGGAGAGAGAGATGGTGTAGAATCAACACTTCATAATAACTCGGATTTTCACGCTACCATTATCTTCAAACCAATTGTGAAACTCAGAGTTTCCATGAAGTGTTGATGACTGTGTCTACACCATCTATTCTTACCTATTCTTCATCCTTGATATAGACCACTCTTTCCTTATAAATATCACAACTTTCAAAAATGATTACTATGTATATATATATATATATATATATATATATATATATATATATATATATATATACATACAGAAGACTGGCTATTCAGCACTAAGTAGATTTATTATTACTCCAATCTCTTTCATCATCTGGTGATCCAATAAAAAGGAAGATTTCAATCCAGTCGAAGCAAAATCAAACATGATAAATTATAGAAACGTTAGAAAACATGTTTAACCTTTGTTATTAGAGTTTGATGTTAGTTTCATGCAATTATGTATTTTCTCTTCATTTATACACCATTTTTAACTTTGGAATTGTGCAGGTGTGTTGAAAAATTGACACTTGCACACCTGATGTTAAAAATAATTCATAAATAAAAAGAAAAGAGAGAAGACAATGGAGTGTCAAAATTAGTTCCATCTAAATAGACCAGTCACAACCAATAGTACCTTCATTTTTGTGGAAACTTCTGTCAAAATCTCAACCAGTTCAGAGGCTCAAGTTAACTTTATTTTTATATGCCATTCCAAAAAGAACAAGAACAATCCTCACTCAATTTAGTGGAGGCAACTTTTGATTGATTACATTTTGAAAACAAGAATACTGGAAATGCAATCAGTATGATGCAATGTAAATTATCAACAGCCCCCCCCCTTTTTTTGTATTGACAAACATACGTCCTTGGTAGTTCATGAACACATAATATTTGGAAAACATACAATAAAAAAGTTTCTGTCATCATCTTCAGTCGGAATAGAAGTGGGAATGGAGTTTGACCTTGCAGCAACCAGGCTTGTATTTTCAATCTGATTTTCTTTTGTTTCAAGGCCATAGATACAAAACTACTGTGAAAATGCAGTGTACTTCAAATGAAATTATTACTTTTACAGTTCGTCAAGAATGTTTTTTTCTTTGGACAAACAGAGATTTGCAAAGAATTTTTATATGATTTCTCGCATGATGTTGTCTTTTCATTTTGTGTCTTAGGACAAAATCTTCTAAAACTTCTTTACTTTTTCACATCCATCACCTTGTTATGTTTTCCATCAAGTGTTGGAAATTGTGTGGTACTGGGAGGTACGGCATATATACCTACTTGTCAATTTCCAGTGTTTTTGTATGTTCGATGTCTAGTAATGGAGACATTACCATAATATTTATTCTCAAAACACAGCTTTACTGGTTACCTAATACTAAAAACCAACCTTTACCAAATACCTGATTCCTAAAACCAAGCTGAATAACTAATTCTTAAAGCATAGTTTAGTAAATAACTAATTCTCAAAGCATAGTTTAGTAAATAACTAATTCTCCAAATCCATTTCCATGCTAATGTTTCCTTGGGTCATTGGGTATTTTGATTTTTTTTCACTACCAGACACCCTCACTTAGGCAATCCTACTGGTTTTGATTAAGACCCAGCTTGTGTCCAGGTCACTCTACCTCATCCATTGCTCTCCTCTTCTGATCAACAGCAAATTTGCTGCTTCAGTGGCTGCCTTGGTGGTCCTTTGCCTATTGGCTCCTGTAATGCTTAGCATATTGCTGGCCCTGCAGAGGGACTCACCCACAAGCCCCCTGGGTCCAACCTCAATGTCCTTGCACTTTGCTCATCATATGTTGCTTTGGCATTCTTCCAGCTCAGCCAACTTTCCCTCTTTTTGGCTTCTGCTATGCAGCCTCCCAGATAACAGTGAGTTCCAAGAGAATGATCTGGTTAGAGGCTTTTGAGATCAGCACCATGCTTGGCCTTAACATTGTTGTGGTAACAGTGTTTAGGAACTCCAGTCCCATCCACAAATATATCCCAAAGTTTGTTCAGCTAAGCTTGATATTCATAATGATCTTCTGCTCCCCAAACAAGCGTCCAATATCAAATTATTCCTTCAAACAAACAGTCAAGAGTGTATCGCATTTCACTGATTAGATTTGTGAAGATATTGGGATAATAGCAAAGTTCATAATATTGTAAAATCTCAGTAGGTAGATTTTCAGGAATATTTATATCAGAACTTTAATGACAAATCATTCCAGAAAAAGTGTGGATAACTTTTAATGTCATGAACTTTTTGATACTGCTCCTAATTGGTAATGGAACATTCCTGTGAATGGAATACAACAGAGGAATTCTCCTGTGTATAGAATTAATTTTTAAAAGGGAAGGGAGTTAACTTTGATCAGTAGTTATTCCCCTTGATGGTAATATCTAAATTTTCTCATACAAAATCAAAAGATCAAGTGTGATTAAATCAGCTTTATCTATGCTTGAAAATTGATTTCTAAGTTCTTGTGGTTGATGCATGCTGCAGTTGATATCCAGGACAAAATCATCTTAGAAATTTGAATATTGAATATCATACACATTTTTTAATTGAAATAATTTTAAGAATCCTGGTAATAATTAAAACAAATGATACCTGATTCTAATCAAACCTACTTTCAGGAGTGTGAAGGTCACTGTCTTGATGAAAAACAGAATGTGATCAGGAGCATAGTTTATGCTGGAAGAGAGTTATTTGAAAATCCCTCTCTCAGCTTAAGTCCCAATTGAGGAGTGCCCCTAAAAGCTTCATAAGTAATAGTTCATCTACTGCATTTCAATTGAGTAATCTCACTAAATGTGGGAGGGGACCCCTTAAGGGCCCAAGCCTCTAGGCCTCCCAAATCTCCTGCTACATCTCTGAATATGATCTTTTTTCTAATCAGTTATAGAAATGAATACAAATAAATGACGTTTTTTTTAAGGTTCTAGACTTTTGATATTTGTCATTGGATCAACAACATAGACCTTCTTCAAGGTCTGCAAGAGCTCTCTATCATGGGACGTTTGGCACCACTATCTCCAATCTTGTTCATCATGCCATCTTATTTTCTGTTGGCCACAGTTTTGCATGTGATAGCTGGGACCCAGAATGTGAGTCATGATGTCCAACAGTTTTTTAACATTCTTGCAACATGGCCTGCCCATTGCCATTTGAGTTTTCCAATAGATTCTATGTCTTTGACTCCTGTTTTTTGAATTGATATACCATGGTCTCTTATGATTTGTTCTTAGAGACATTTTGTTGGTTATTCCTTGTTTCTGCTCCTTTAGTGAAGCCAGGAGAGTTTATGAGAAAAAACACACAAAAGTTTAGTATTCACTAATATTGCCCATTTTTATAGGAATTTTAGAAACCATCCAGTAACAAACATCAACATAGGTTTCTCCAGTTTCTAAGTTTGGCTGGCTGTCTATGTATCATATGTACAAACTGAACCAGTAGAGCTAGTGGACTTGAAATTTAAGCATTTACTCCCTTTTGCATCTTGTAAAAACAGTTTCTTGTTTGTTTTGTTTTTTAAATTCCTCCGTAAAGTGATTTTTCAGTGGGAGTACAATTTACAATGTAAATTTTTCACTAAATTGGTCCCACAATTTGTGTCCAGCAACGTTCACACTTGTTTTTTGAAAATTAGAACTTTTTTTAATCATCATCAGCAGCAGCAGCAACCTTTTGGTATCCATCATTGGACATAGACTTTCCCCATGATTTGCCAGACCACTCTATTGTGGGTTATGGATCAAGTACTATCAGAACTTATCCAGTTTTTCATGGAGCAAGTGATTTTGGAACTTATCCAGTTTGTCATGGAGCAAGTACTTTCGGAACTTATCCAGTTTTTCATAAAGCAAGTACTTTCGGAACTTATCCAGTTTTTCATGGAGCAAGTACTTTCGGAACTCATCCAGTTTTTTATGGATCAAGTACTTTCGGAACTTATCCAGTTTGTCATCGAGCAAGTACTTTTGGAATTTATCTAGTTTTTCGTAGAGCAAGTACTTTTAGAACTTATCCAGTTTGTCATGGAGCAAGTACTTTCGGAACTTATCCAGTTTGTCTGATTTTGTGATCTCTGGGAAGCCTTGTTGTACGTTTTGATATCCAGCAGTTGTCTACAATTCTTGCAACATGACTGGCCTGTTGCCATTTAAGCCTTTTCAGTGCAATTTTATTGATCAATGGCCAACTAAAGGTGAAAGGAGTAATTTATTCATCGATCACAACCTTTTTCCAATTTTTTAATTGATCACCCCCAACACAGCATGCTTCCAACTGACTGTGGTCTCCTGACTGTTTCTATTGCTACTGATAATTTTTTTATAGGAAAATTTGATCGAAATTTCTATTTTTGTGACTTCTTTATCTCCAACGTATTTAACCCAAAGAGTTATTTCCGATCAGGTTGGATGAGTTCTAACGTCTTTAAATTTATTTTTAGCTTTTTTCAGATCAATTCAAGTCTAGGATTTATGGAGAATGCGATAAACTTGATGTTAGTTTGCGTTGATAGTTGAATTTTACTGCTATGAAAAGACTTTCCGGAAGAAATTTCAATTCAGAAAGGAATAAAAAAAAAAAACTTAGGGAGATGCTGAGCTGTGGAACAGTTACTGGCACAAAAAACAGAATCAGCATATCAAATATGATTTTAGACCAAAGCTGTTTGTGTTCACTTTCGTGCCTTTATGCTGGCTATGGCTTCAGCCATTCCTGCTTAGGCTCTACATACCACTTTATTACTTAATCGGTCCTTGTTTGCAGAGTTGAGGGCAACAAACACCCTGTGCTATTTCAAACGTAGCTTTAGGGAGAGATATTCATGCCTTTCACTTGGGCATTAATACAAAGTGAACGCAAACTGTCCCAGCAAGAGTTTGAACTTGACTCTCTGAGTCCATTCTCTTAGCCGTAATCCACTTGGCCATCCTGCATTTACTTTGCACTAATGCTTTTGGGAAAGGCATGAATGTGCTTCTCCTGTAAGACAGTTTATCAGAGACAAGGTTAAAATAGAAATACAGCAGGTGGACAATAACCTAGTAGGTTGGGGGGGAACTCCTTTGGGGGGCCCAAGAAGGATTGTTTTTGGGTAGTTCCCTCTCTCAGCCATGCCTTTGTCAGTCCATTATTTTTACTTGAGGGACAATTGAACTCATCCTTTTGTTGTTGTTGTTGTTGTTGTTATTGTTGTTGTTCACACAACGTTTCATCAGATCCATTCAATAGTTTTCTCCAGATACACAATCCATCTAAAAAGAAGACTCTGCAACCAATGCATTCTCTAGTCAGTCAGCTATAGAGCTGAAACCTGGAACCCGACCAAAATATTTACCCTCAAACTGAGAATCATGCAATGACCTCAGAAAGAGAATCACTCTCAACATAATATGGAGAAATCACAAGACAGCACAGTATATTAGAGTAAAAACAGGAGTCGGGATGTCATAGAATCCATTAGAAAACTCAAATGGCAATGGGCTGGTCATGTTGAGAGAATGTCAAGTACCTACTGGACATCACAACTCACTTCACAACATTGATATTGTATAGTGTCAGCAGGAATGCAGTAGGTGAACTATTTATAAAGCTTTTGGCAGCTCACTCCTATTAAAGGACCAAGGGGGAGTGTTTTTCAAATCCTCCTCCCTTCTGCTTCTCGGAGACAAATGTGGCTTTCAGGAAATTTGAACTTTTGTTCGACTGATGTAAGCTTGTTAAACTGAATTGTTCATAGAAATGTTCATTTGGGCAATTCATCATGGTCTAGTGAGAACGTTACAAGTCGATTGGGGGTGGAGTAATATGTCAGTGATCTCAGAATTAGTTGAAACAGGAATTCATTAATTTCTGGATTTCTAGTTGAGAAATTCCTGCATTTATAACTGATAGCTGTGGACTTGACCTACACGAGTTGCAGATCATTGAAGGAAGTGGACAATGTTTGTCATTGCACTTACAGTCAGAAGTGGCTATAAATCATCATCACTTTCAGTAGCAGCAGCTGTTATTCTGTTATTTGTTTTGGCAAATCCACTTTTCAGCTCTCTTCAAATATGTATTATCAGTAAATAAGTGGCAGTGTCTGTGTACTAAATGTGTATAGTGAGAGACAAGTAACCAGAATCTTTTCTTACACATAATTCTGTTTCACTAGACATTTTCAAAAACAAATAGTGCTCAACTTTACGTAATTCACTAGTTTATTTCACTATACTTTATTTTATTTTATTCATGTACTACCTACTTTGAATTTTTGCTTTAACACTATTAAACACAAATCAATGTACCCATGTAATTGCTCCATTTGGTATGGTATCAAAGTCATAAATTGTGTTCATGAAATTAAAATACATAAATTTCAACTTTATCTAAGCAAAAATTTACAAAAACAAATAAATACAACTATTTATGAAGAAAACTTCCTTCTTAAACTATTTAATTTCCAGGTGTCCAGCTTGTAAGTGATTATATTGAAAAGCTAGTGAATAATGAATGAGATACTGGAATTGTTAAATTGATTCCAGATTTTGAATATATTTTTGAAATAACCAGAACAGACTCCTTTCATTTTGAACCCATCTATTTTGGTATTTTCAAATTTTTGTAAATTTTATACTTGGCTGCTTTTTGGAAAAAACAAATCGTTTGTGGCCAGTGATTTGTGACCGTGTTATTACTTTTGAAGAACCTTTTGTGCATAGAATAAAGCAAGTTGAGAGTCAGGTGTATTTTGAGCCATTACAAGAGGTCGCTTACATTAGGCTAAGAGAAAAAGAATGAAGACATCATGATTCCGGTCCATTGAAAAGAATTTAATTAGAAATGTCCATTATTTTTCTGGAAGATTTCACCTGTTAAGGAACTCAGATGAAAACAAAAAAAAAACATTGCAAACTGCCAAGTATTTTGATGCCACTTACAACTAAAGTTTCGAAAAATCAAATAAAACGAATATTTGAACCAGACGTGCTTTAAATCTAGATTCAACTTAAATTAAGAATACAGAATCAAAATTAAGTCCATGATCAATTCAGGTATCCAGCACTTTTCAAAAGTTTACTTATCCACATTTACCAAAAAGGCAAAAAGTAGAAATAGCATTCAGCATTTATTTTGCAACAGGGATTATAAAGACAGTACACACCATTTTTCTCTCTCCTACTCACCAGTCACCTGTACCTATTTTCTGACCTTTGACCAGCAAGTTCCAGATTTTAAAAAATTGTCATGTTTGATGGTACATAAAATTAATACATCATCAACATGGCATGCTGACAAGAGAGTTTCTTTTAAATGATTAACAATATCTGTTTTGTCTTGGAATTGACATTCTCTTCACCTAAAAACATAGCCTGAAAACTGATTTATCTATTTAATTCATCCTATTACCCAATGCAGGGGCGTTGGAGCACCACAGATAATTGCATCATAGGTGTGGCATGGGTTCGATAGCCTGACCATAGCTACTATTTACCAATCGCTGGGGTTTGGGGAGAAAAGAAGGATTCATGTCTTTCCTAAGGGCATTCAAATGAAATGAACACAAACTGTCTCAGTTGGAGTTTGATGTCAACTCACTGATTCCATTCTTTGAGCTACTAATTGTTTAACCACTCTGTACCTCTGATCTTATTTATATTACAGAGCAAAGCAGAATAGGGATTAGGATTGTGTAGCTTTTATCTAGAATAGAGTCTGTCTATCATGAAACATGGAAGACAAACATTAATGAATTAGCAAATGATGTCGCCTGGTGATTAAGTTAACTCTTGACATGAGATGCCCCTTGTACTTAGCAGTTCTCTAGACAACATCAATTGATGTACGCGTCGATCTTACCACTTCGGTATTTCATGGAGAATTTGTGCTGTATGGTTCTATCCATTATGTCTTGCAAGATAGGAATGGTATGGGCCTATTCAAAATTCGTCATCGTCCATGAGTTTGAAATGAATCATTTGTTTGATACAATGTTAATTTCAAACAAGGACAATGTCCATTCTAAAGATGCATATTTTGGACGAGGCAGGACTTTACTGAGACATGAAGACAGCCTGCTATAATTGTCATGTAAAATAATTTTCCATGAGTCGCAGAATGCTATGGCAAAGAAGTATTGCGGTTACTTCTCTTCAGTGTTGCACATTTTAATGTTTTATATCTAAATCTAGATAATTCAAAGAAATCGAAGAAAGGTCTATAATCTTTAATTTTTCATTTCCATTAGATTTCTCAAACAACTTCAAATTTGATGCTGCTCTACCAAATATTCTGATTGATATATCTGGTAAATATCAGCGTCATAATATTGCCTTTTCTTCAGTAATTGGGACACATACACAAACATACTCACACAGATTTCTTCAATTGTAGTTGCTTGCAATATAATAGTAGAATGGTATCTGTGACCTTAGTTTGAATTTCTTCTTAGGTTGTTTTGTTCATTTTTGAGCAATTGAATTTAATTGAAAAGTAACAGTGTTTAGCTATAACTCTTTCAAAACTGACCTTATTATTAAGGTGCCTTATGTCTGGATCAAAATGGCTCTGTAGACTTTGGAAGAGTTCTATGGGATATATATCACAGCATCCATAGGAACTTTGGGATATAAATGTCTGAGGTATCTCAAAAAGGTTTTGAAAAAAAACAGAAACAAAATTATCTGTAGCAGAATGTCAGTTTCATTGAATTCCAGATCAGGGCATTTGTGATTCATCTTTTCAAAACCCAGCACTCTGTTGGTGATTTTGTTTGCAGAGCAAAAAAATTTGTTCTGCCACTACTAATAATTCTAATTACTAAATAATAGTGTGTATAAATTGCTGGTTGCATTGTCATATTAATTTTTGTCATGCACGAAGAGGCACACAAGTTGCAGACTGGCCCAAGCCTTTATTGGTCCCTAAGCAAAATTCGATTTGGGATCCCTCACTGCCTTTCGGGGGCCCTCTGTAGTACAGAAACACAAATTACAGGCTCTCAAAGTTAGTAAAAGCACAAAATATAGGTGCCCATGAAAGAAATACAAAGTGCCTAAGGTTAACAATGGTATTTGATTTTCTGCTTTCACTTTTGGCATGATTTGAAAATTTTTCTCCCTTAATTAGCAAGAAAAAGACATGGGAAGAACTTGAACTGATCTTAAAAAAACATGAAGCCAACAAAGCTAATTAATCATTCCATGTCGAAAGATAATCAGACAAGTTTTTAATCTTGACCCAATTTAATTTCAATCTTCTCATCAACTGACCAATTTGAATGATTTGATTCAACTAGATTTTACATTATTTTCCAACCAGGTTAATGAGTCATGAAAATCAATGGAAATTATTGCTGACAATTTTTGGATGATAAATCATGATACTCATTGGAAAACTATTTTCATTATAAACACAAGTAACTGTGACTGCAGTAGTTATACAAATTACATTTGGGAAGCTTATTTACAAGGTTTACTTTTTATAAAATCTTCACTGGTAAACATTTGCAGACAATTGTTGAAAACCATCCATCAAAACTGTCAACATAATTTTCTTCAATTTCTAAATTGGTCTGTCCAGCTGGCTGGCTATATGTATGTATGTATGTATCAAGTATACGTTCCACACCAATGGAGATAGATGACTGAAAATGTCTATGAAAAACGTTTTTTTGTTTTTTGAAAATTCATCCCCAAATTAGGTTTTTAGTGGGGGTTCAGTTTATGATGTACATTTTTGCTAAATTGGTCCATGTTTGCACCCAGTTCTGATCTTTCTTGTTTTTTTTAAAATTGTTTTTTTAAGGGATCAACAAGAAGCAAGAGGTGTAGCTTATTCATCAATCACCCTTTTTTCCAATTTTTTAATTGATCATCCACAACAGGGCATACTGCCTGAAGATGCTGGTCACTTGACAGTTTCTATTGAGTTGCTAGCCAAACCTGTTTTTTTAATTTTAAACATTTATATCAATAAATTCCTGTTTATTTATTTCAGCACATATTTTCAAAGACTTTTAAGAGTTTGCAAGTTTTAAGAGCAATCAAAACTTGGAAAACATTGAGCTTACTCTGCCAAAAGCTTGCCAGCCTAGAGTGATTCATCATTTAATTTCCTTTTCTTTTGAGGATTTAATGGAGACTTGTTGTCCCAGGTAGATGTAATGATCTACTTTGTCTTGCTATGCGTGTCCAATTTTGGTCATTGTGTCCTTATAGTCAACATAAAATCTCAGTCTTATGATGGACATCGAGAGGCTGTTGATGCTAAGAAATAGATCTAGGAAAAGAGAGGTCAGTCTCACATTCATTAAGATATTGAAATAGTGTATAATTTCAGTTTGACAACAATCTACAAACATTAGTGCAGCTCTGATTAAGAATGGTTGAGTTATTACTATACAAACAAATGAAGCTAAATATAAGCTGAAAAAAAATCCACTTTAATTATGATAAGACCTTGAACAGTGAGGTTGCAAAGTGTGAACAAATTTAGGAACAAATTAAGCGCACTATTCAAGGTTTTGTGAACTGTGTTACTTGAGCTCAAAAACAAGCTACAAAGATAAAAATGATAATATTTATGAGATTGAGTTACTTGTCATCGTTCTTCACATGATTGAAATAAGAATCCATTTTCGAGATAAGAAAATTCTCCTGAGTGACACTGAATGTGACCTTGTTTTGTTACCATGACAACTCAAAGGGATTCAACTACATTTTCCATCCTTTTGGCTAAATGTATTCACGGAAAATTGAATGGAATCGGAAACCTTAGTCTTGTTAGCTGCCATCTTTAATCAAGACATTGGCGCTCCAGTACACTATATAAACAAATTGATGAATATACTTTAATTGAGCAGTGAGCCAAAAATTTGACGATTCAGAATTATTGAGAGAAATAAGGAAGAAAGATTTTACCACTAAACAACTGATTAACGAGAAAGCATTCGAAGAGTACATACCAACGCCTTTGTTAGGAGGGGTAATTGTGCATGGATCCACTACAAAATTTAATCAGTTCATTGAAGTTCCTTGAGAACTTTTGGAGATATCCTGTGAGCAGTTATAAGCATATTCATGAATGTATGAAAAAAATGGAAAAATATCTATCCCCTTAAGAAATCCTGGATCCACTTCAAAATCCATCCACTTCTTCCTTATCGCCCTTCCACAAAATTTCATTGAAATTCATTGGGTCCTTCCAGAGAAATTGTGTGGACAGACAGACAGAAAGATACAACTAAATATATATACCTCTCCATGTTTGTTTGCAGAGGTAAATCAAAGGTGGTAATTTATTTCAGGTTATTCATTATAAAGTATTAGTAGTGGTATAGTAGAGGTGCACCGTGATTAGTGTACTAAATTCATTCCAAAATTTTCTGCACCTTTCAAAACCACATTTCTCAAGGTCTTATCATAATTTTATGATTTTGTTAGAGCTTATAATTCGTTACAATTTTTTCTTCTCAATCATACTACGATAAAACCTGCAAAACACTGCAGTATATACATAATTATACTGTTTTCTCATTGAGAACTGAGTTATCCCATAAAACAGTGTCTACCTATGCATGCTCAATAAGGTTCCCTCAGATTTTGTTGCCAAGCTACATCAAGACCATGCGACCAGTTCTTGTGAAATTCAAAATGGCTTGATATTCTTCAGATACATGTATATTGTTTGTTTTTGAAAGTTGTCTGCTGGAAAAGTATCCATGAGGAACACTAATGTAAATGTGTTTATATATATTGATTAGACTCCCACTGTTTGATAGAATGGTGACCTTTCACATTTGAGATATGAACAATACCACTAATAAACAAAGTTGGTTAGTTTTTGTTTTAAGGAATGCAAAGGAGTGTTAACAATGCCACATCAACCAAAAAGTCACTAGGATGGCTTACAGTTGAATAAACTTACTTCATTATAACTGAGCTGTTATTATAATCTATCGAATATTTTACTTTATTCAAGGGGGACTTCTACGTCATCTATGTCACATTCTGAATGCATTATATTATTTTTTCCGATCAATTCATACTGAATATTCTGATTTTATGATTTAAAACAGTCAAAATGAACACAATTTGGCTCAGTTAGTTATCTTTAGTCAAGAAACAAGATATTTTTTGTCTTCTAAGAAGATTCTTCTAATTAGAAGAACTGTAGACTCTTCTTTTAGTCAAAATATGGATTTAACTTCCTCAGAAACAATAACATGAACAAAACAATGTCCTTTGGAGTTTTTTTTTTATATAACTTGCTCCATCTTGGCATTTTTTATCACACTAAAAATGTGGAAAAGATTCAGTGAAAAATAAACACGGTTTACCAATGATGACAAAAGAGGAAATAAACTGAGAAAAAATATGGTTAGTGTCATGAACAGAGAATGGATTAAGATCAGCATCCTTTCATTTTATGGTTATCTTTTTCTTTCTGGGTGATTGCACTAAGATAATATTGATAACTCTCGTGAAGATTTCAAAGATCTGTTTGCCTGGAAAAAACTGGATTATCTCACCAAACAAAAGAAACAGCTTCAAAGAGTAAAAGAGCATGATTGAATGTCATAAACATTAACCCATAACAAATCATTTTAACCCCAAATTACAGCTTTTTTATCATCATCTTTCAAATAGATTTAGTGTTCTTTCAAAGAGGGAAGACTTTTTATAATGATGGACATATTGGACAAAAACAAACTTATTTAAAAATCACAACTCATTGTGTTATGATTTGAATTTCCTAGAAGATAATTTTAAAAGATTCATTTTGTATTTTTTGATGAATGTGATTTTTCCTTAATTAAAGATGTTTTCTTCTTTTTGATCCTAAAAAGACAGTTATTTTTGCCACAAAACAAGACCCGTAAATACATGTTGAAATAGTGTGTTTTAAATTAAAACATTCCATTTTAGAAATGAATACTAAAAAGCTATAAGAGTATTAAATGACTTATGAGTGTTACAAACACTAAAATGATGAGTAATGAGGTATAAAGAAGCCTAAGATTGGGTAACTAGTTAACCCTGGATTTGAAATTATAGATTGTACTTGTGAGGAACAGATTCAGAAGGGAGTTCACCCTATTTAGCAGATGGTCTTGGAAAGAAGCTATTTTTGTGGAACTTTTTGTGAGTCCTTGACCTGACATAAGAATAAATAAAATACAGGATACCTAGGAAGAGATTCAAATATGGAAATCAAAGCCATACGAATCAAAACCTGTTTGGTTTTTTTTGTGAACCAGAAAGAAAGGTGTGTTATATATTGGAATGAAAATTGATTCTTGGAAAGCCTCTGTGATATGAAAAAATTGACTTAAGTGATTCATAGCAAGTGGAATAATAAAAGATCAAATGATAAAAGCAGATATAAATTACCAAAAGCGTTGCTGGAAATCCTTGTGCATTTTGAACATAAAACTCAATTTTTTAAGGTTCTTGCTGGTTTTTCATAAAGTAAGGATAATTCGAAAGATTTTCCAAACACGCATTTGCTACAATCTTTTTAACCATCTCTAGTCAATACATTTATGAAAGCAGACAATCTGAAATACTGTTGCCGTGTTAGCATACCAACTGTCTTTTAAAACTTGACAAAAGGAATCAGGAGGATGAAGTAAAAAGTTATTCATTTTGAATTCTAATCTTTACGTAATCAATAATCATCAACCAAAACTCTCAGTATAGGTTTGTTCAGTTTCTGAGTTGGTCTAGCTGGTTAGCTGCATATGAATGCATTTTGTGTACACATTGTACAAATGGAGCTTGGCAGATGAAAATTTGAACATTTGTTTCCCATTGTGTATAGACAGAACATTTTTTTGGTTGTCTTTTCTTAGAATTTGCAGTGTAAGTTTATGCTAAATTGATCCCTTAGTTTGTGTCTGGCAGCTTGATGCTTTGGAAATTCTCACTTTTTTTGTGATTACTACCCAATAAAAAGCAAGAGATAAAAATCATTCACAGAACATCCCTTTTTCTAATTTTTTCAGTTGATCACCCCCAATATACTGTGAAGACATTGATTAAGTGACAGTTTCTATTGAGTGACTAACCTAATTTGTTTATTTAAGGAAAGAAATCCAAGAAAATTAACAAAATAATTCAGCCTCAGCAGGTGATGTCATTCACCGAGCAAAAAGTTTCTCCTGTCACTACTTTGTCAAATGATAATTAGTTTTAATTTGCGGTTGTGTTTTTCTGTCTATTTCAGTCTTTCATGAACATGAAAGTTGTAGGCTTTCAAAGTTACTAAGTGCACAAAATCTTGGTACCCTTGATACAGAAAGTTGAATGCTAACAATTAAAATTATCTGAATTCATTCAAAAAGCTAGATTCAGGATTTTCTATTTTCTCTAACACAGATAAAAGAAAAAGTATCTGTTGTCGATAACTTTGAGTCATTATCATATCAACTTCGGTTTGGACAATTTGACCTTTTTTCATCTTCATGACTACATCAAAGATGAAAAGAAGAGATTGGATTGTCTAAAACAAAGTTAGTAAGTGTTGTTTTTCATTTAATTGAATTCTATCTTTTTAATGTGAGATTTGGTATCTGAAAAATTTGTTGATGTTTGGACAGTGTTTGTCTGAGTGTATGTATTCAGGGTGTTTGTTAACAATCCCAGATGATAAGATCCTTTGTGGAATAATTGTCACTTGAAACTTCTTTTTGCCATTCAGTAAACAATTTCTCATTTTTATCCAAACACACAAAGACAATTGCCTTATAACCTTGGGAATCAAGACATTGAATAGTTCATAGAATTTTATATTTCGCAAATCATTTGGGCTCTAAAACTGAACTGGACATTCTTTAAGCAGAGGCACACTTTCACATACATGTGTTATTGCATATATACATATGTAAATACAGAGAGGGTGTGTAATAATTTTCATTATTTGTCTACAGGCAGGCACACATACCCATGTGTTCCTGTATACGATATATATATTTATATATATATGAATATATATGTATATATATACATATATATATATATATATATATATATATATATATATATATATATATATATATATATATATATATATATGTATATAGTCTATAAAGCTTTACAGATTAGAACACTAAAGATGTTGAATACTTTTTTTTAAATTTATGTCATTTCAGTCAATAGATTTCAAATATCTGTTAATATTTGTAATGATTGTAAGACTTTCAAAGGCTTTTATAATTTACACAGAATTAAGTATTATAGTGCTATTTATGAAAAACAAAAAAAATTAATTGATAAATAAATATTCATTTTGCTGATAGGCTGGTATCAACCAAACAAATGAACTTTGAAATTCTTATGAGCCTTTTGTGAACTTGTCGAATAGAGGCCTTCCCCAATTGAGATGCATTATCTAGCTGTGATGACCCCTGATATGTCAGCAGGGGGAAAAGATAGATTCATCCCTTGTCATGAGAGCATTAGCACAAAGTGAATGCAAATAGTCTCAGCCCAGGGTTAGATAATTGTGTTGTTCACATGACCATTCAAGACCAGACACACATAGATGTGGTTCAATGGCTGATTGGGGCTTTGACTCATGAGGCATGGTACTACTCTGAGTAGTCAAGTTGAAAGGGGCTCTTGATCTGTCCTGAGACCTCGAGACCAATGCTCTTATGTCTTTGCAGCAAGAGGACTATAGAGAATTTTTGAGTTATCCCACCCACTTCTTCTTGTGTGTAGTATCCCCACATTTAACCTCTTCTCATGGGGGCTGGGAAAAATAGGAGCACTTGAAATGCTGGTTCAACCCTATGTGCCATTATCCTCCTCATCCCCTTGCACTTGTTTGACATCAAATCTGTTTGAGATAAAATGTCAAATAACAGAAAACAATAAGATTACTCTTGTTTTTTAGAGGATGTCATTGTTGTTGCAGAATATAAGGCGGGATGAATGTAGAATTCCTCCATTTACCTATAACGACCATTCCACTGAAAGGCCATCTTTGATATTGATCATATTTATCTCGACAAATATTTTTTTTGACAACTGGCTTATCATACAGTCTGCGTAGCCACCTTTTTCACTTTCCTTTTTTAGAGATCTTTCCTGTTTAACTTTATTTATTTCTATTAAAGAAAATAGAGGTTTTTGGAAGCCAGACACAGTATGGCACTTAATAATTTTTATTCATTTTTTTAATGTTTATTTTTATGACAAAATCTTGCTGGCCTAAGCAGTTTTTGCTGTCAGACTTGGGTTTCTGATGTATATGTTTGGCCAAATTGTTTGATTCCAACAATGTCTCCGCTCATCATCCTATCAGGTCAAAATTCAGAAGACATGCTCTTGAAATCGTGTTTATGAGCGGCTAAGTAAAAATCATCTTGCCAGATTTGATATGGTTTAACACAATCAAGTGCATGCCTCAAGCATTACTCAGCAAGTTTACAAAATATCTTAACATGGATAATTCTGTATTCAAGTTGAGATTTTTTTTCAAGTGATACGATATATTTTCATTAATCTGTCAAGATACAAACCTTTTGACCTGATAAATTTTCATAGTATGGAAATAATGTGTAATAGTATGAAACACTTTATCCAGAAAGAGGCAAAATTCATAATAATACTTGTTAATTCTTTTTTTATAACATGGGAGAAATCCTTGATTTTTTTTTTTTGCAGGGTCATATTACATACGACTGCAAAGTGCGATGTTGGTCCTGTGGTTTAAGCATGAATGAAAATGTAAGAGACACAATACTTATTTATTGAAAGTTACCCTTAGACCAGTTGGGACCCGTACATGTGGGAGGGGAGGTGTAGCAAGATTTATACCCAAACTCTGCTTTGATAATGACTTTTTCTTGTTATCTTTTAGTTCTATCAGGTAGAGCTTACTGAGTCGAGCACTTTGAAAAATTATGCCTGACTCACAGTCTTAACTTGTGATAAAGATGGAAAATACTTAATAAAGTTTTCAATCAGATAACCATAGAACCTAAAAGAGACACATTGTTCATTTGACTACCAGAGAAAATCTGCAGTAACACTGAGTCTGTATTCTGCATCAGATATATTTCAACTACGGTAAAAATATTTGAGAAATTCTCCAGTTGTGCTTTGAAATTATAGTATGATTTCTGGGAAAATTTGATTGTAGGTAGTAGGATATGTGAAGGTACAGCATATACCTCCTCCTTAATTTCAAGTTTCTTTGTATATTATGTGTCTAATGATGGGGATATTACCATATACCTAGTTCCTAAAAGTCAGCTTTACCATATACCTAGTTCCCAAAACCCATTTCCATCATTGACAGTGAGTATCTTTTGAGAATGTTTTAGGAACGGGGATGTGACCATTAGTAAAATACTTTTTTATTTCCTTTCAAGATGCAAACTCGGTTGTGATACATCCAATGTCAAGGCCACCATTATGATTATTCCTCTTGTCCCATGCGCCTGTATGTCTGTTTCTTTCTCTGCTCCATTTTCATATTCTACATCTTCCCCTTCATCAAAATCCTCTGCATGATTACTCAAATGATTACCTTGACATTTCCAAATACTACATAATATCTTGGACACTGTTTTCTTAGAATTACAAATATATAAAGCTTGGTCGGCTCATACTAAATGTGAATGCTAGTCTTCGATATATGCAAACGCTTTCTGTGATCCCAGCAATTTCCTGAACTGTTCTTGGCTCCTGAACCCTCTTTGGATTCCTAAGGCTATGTACGATGTACCTTCAGCACCTTCTTCTTCCAAGATCTGATATTGATCCTAGATTGTGAATCATAGCTCTTCACCAATGTACTGATTTTGATCTTTGATTATCAACCTATCAGTTGTGGACAACGGAAATTTCAGTCTTTGCAGTTCTATGGTTAAATAAAATTTCTGTTTCATTGTAATTGATAGCAACTCAGTTCTATCTTGCAATGGACAAGAGTTTTTATCTTGCTATGGATAACTACAACTCTTTTCCACTTATTCATCCCATATGTGCATTATGCATTGGAATGAACTAATCTTTCTTACTTTAGTTAATAAATCGCATTCTCCAACACAGAATATAAATATTCTGTTCTAGTCATCCCGACTTTACCACCGTGTGGTTGTAGGAATTTTTTGGTTAAGATGTTAGAGGGTTTGACGTACCTGGAATTCACACAAGTTAAAAACTCAAGTATGAATTTCCAATGAAATATCTCTTTATCAATTATCAATACTTGGTCGGTTCTAATCACACAACATGCAACTTGAAATCAGTATTGTTTTTGGCCTCTCTTAGCAGCAAAAATATCAATAGCCCAAATTTTCCCCACTGTTTTGCCAGAATTTGGGGGGGCAGTTGCCTTTCTGGTCTCCTTAGTTTGTACCCCTATGCTTACCATCGATCTTTAACCATAAACATGGATGAGCTCATCAGAAGTGAAATCGATTGAGAATTGCGTTTTATCAAGTAAGATCTTTATCTGGACTAACCACATACGGTTAACAAAAACAGTGGCTGTGTACATATTTGTAAATATAACAAAGACCCAGTCTAATCAAACAGTTCATCATGATTGCTTGAGGAGTTTTCTTGTTTACACTCTAATCAAACAGGTTTTTGTCTTGTTATAGCCAATTAATAACCCCTGGAAAAGCTACTTAATTTGTAAGTCAATTCATTTAAATGCCAAAAAGTATACATAGTTTGCATGTAATCATATCCATATCGAATTGCCTTATTTTATTGATAGGATAATGATACATGTGTGTACAGTAACTGATTTATGATCGTGGAGCAAATCAATTAAGTCTCAGGGAAAACCTGTTTTGAGCTTTTGTTTTTCCCTCTCTTTCTCTCTTAGCTCAAGTCCACCGGACAAGGATCAAAATCTGACTTGAACAACTCAATGAAAGATAGAACTGTCACCGGAACTCTAATCAAGATAGACTCTATCAGTGCAGGATTAAATTTATGTAAACAAGAATATTTTGTGATTTACCATTACCAAGTGTATGTGTGTGAGTGTGTATGTATATATTCATACATTTGTGTGTGTGTGTGTGTGTGTTTGTTTGTGTATACATATACATATATATATATATATATATATATATATATATATATATATATAAGTGAACAATGGGAATGAGACGGACTCAGTAATGAAAATATTTGGAGACTATTTGTTAATCAATAAATTCATAAATTATTTAATTAGTATGCTATACATATTTTCGGAAAGGTTCCAATCTTCAATAGCATTTGTCTACTGTATAGTGGTAAAAAGGGTTCTGTAGAAAATGTATTTAGCTTCAGATGTTTCGCTTTGAAAGCAAAAATGGAAATCACGATAAAGGATTCCTTGAAGGTCATAATGTTGAGTTTGGACTGTATTGTGCTTGTCAAGAAATCTGTGGTGGTATGATTGAATGTCCTATTGGGAGTAGAAGCAGAAGTTATGGGTATTTTATTGGTTGTGCTGGTCAGAAGGGATAGGCATTCTTAAGCATCGGTTGTCATGGATACTGGAGAGCTGGATAGTAGTTTAGCGTAAGACTGTTGGGATACTTGGTAAGTTGGGGATGAGGCTATATCTAGTGTTAATCCAGATTGTTGGGAGAGTGGGTCCTTGTTATGCATGATTGAATATCCTTCGGGAAATGTATGTTCTGAAAAGTGTGATGGCTTTGAATTGTACAAATGAAATACCATGTATTGGTTTCCATAGGTAAGGGTCTGAGTTTCCAAAGTAAGTAGTGCTTGCTATGTCTTCAGTAGTCCCTGTTGGTCTCTACATGTCATAATACTACTTACTCAGTCCATTTGTGAGATTTGAACTAGGTTTTGTGGTGCAAAATTCCAAAGAGGCATCACCCACTTAAGCCCTACTCTATTTTACCCATAGGAAGAAGTTGGATTTAGATGGGTATTATAGCAAAGTGAACACCATTTGTGCTTGCCTGAGTTTTGAATTGAATTGCTTGTCAATTATCAGTGTCATTAATCACTCTGCCATTCCAGACCTCGTATTTATTAATTGAATATGAATATTTTCTGATTAACATAAGGTCAGTTGCAGCACTAAATTCTGATTCAGATATGTTAAGATTATTCTTTTTCATTATCTTATATTGAAATGCTTTCCTATCAATCGTTTGAAGGTTTATTTCCTGCTGCAGCCCCATTTTCTTTGATTGTTTATTTTATTTACATTGTTTAGGCCGAATGATACATTCACTGTGTAATACCAGGAGATTTGTGATCATTTTGTCTGGTTTTATATCAATTTATATATATATATATATATATATATATATATATATATATATATATGCCATGAGTAATCCATTAGGATGCTATTATCAGATTATATATATATTTATATGAGTGTGTATAAAAGTGTGTGTGTACATATATATATATATATATATATATATATATATATATATATATATATATTAACATGATTGTATAGAATTGTATACGTGTATGTGTATGCATATAAGTGTTAATGAGTGTGTGATGATATGTCAGTGGATATGTATCCGTGGATGCGTAATATTCACATTGTAACATAAATACATAAAAATCTATTTCATTACATAAAACCTTGTGCGTATATGTGTGTGTGCACATATATATATATGTATATATATACATATATCGTTTTATGTATATATATATATATATATATATGTGTGTGTGTGCATATATATATATATATATATATATATATAAATACACATAATTTATATGAATCATTCTCATTCTATTTTGTCTGCTGTCATTCTCAATCAAAATCTTAGCCTTAAGACCAAATTTGAATTTCCAAGTAAATTAGGTCTCTAGAAATAGAAGTAACAAATTAACAGGAGGAAATTATCATTCAAGTACAGGCCATATCTCTTGAAGCCTATCATTCAGCACATTTTGAATCTGCTGCCATTAGTTTATAGATCTGCCAAGATAATTCTTTGATTCGATTTTAAAGTATAGTTTGAACTGTAATCTAGCAGTTTTAAACTGAATGTATAAAAACCTGACCAAAGGTTGACCGAACAACTTTTGAAACTTACGTTTGCACAAAACTATGTGCATTCATTACTTTTTCTAAAACATGTGAACTATTTTAAAATATCCAGTTAGGAAGGATAAACAAACACAAATAAATTGCAAATCTTATGATTCTGAGTGATAGCCTGGATTAATGGTCAACTTTGCGACAGAGATTGAAAAAATTTTTTTTTCATCTAAGCTACAATTGAAAGTTATACACTATTTTTAGCGTGGGATCAGTAGAAGTTGTCTCAGTAGATGATTTAAATTTTTGTATGAAAACACATTAGCTAGAGATCAGTAGCAGCTCTTATAGTGGATTATTTAAATCTTCACACAAAAACACTTTGCTCATGCTAGTAAATCGTAATATTATTAATATCATAAAAATTATAACAAAAATATATT
Organism: Thysanoteuthis rhombus; assembly: GCA_963457665.1. NCBI lineage: Eukaryota > Metazoa > Mollusca > Cephalopoda > Oegopsida > Thysanoteuthidae > Thysanoteuthis > Thysanoteuthis major. The sequence goes on from OY735218.1 coordinate 52,218,399, forward strand.
GTCCTATCACACTATCAAAAAAATTCTTAAAACTGTTGAACTTTATTACATAATAATATGTAAAGAAATAATTTCTGTTCTCAGGCATTTTCTGAGATCCTGCTATGGCCAGGTCACAAGGTTGTTGGATTAAAAAGGTATAGCAGTATTTACTCTGATAAAAGAGTTTAGAGATGGATATTTCACAAATATTGCTCAATCTATATGTTTGTCAAACCAGACATTTTTGCACAAAGATTTTGCTCTAAAAAAGAGGGAAGACAAAAAAGAATAGAAAACTATGAATAATTGGTTTCAACTAAACCATATTTGATAGCATTTAAAACCACCCTAGTTTTTGCCCCTAGATGGCTCAAAATGTGAATGTAACCTTCCTTATCCGGCCAAATATTGGCTAGAAATTAAGGAGGGTTTTGAAAAATTTGATAGTGTGAGTGAATCAGGGAATTGCTTTTTTTAGCTTAATATTCCCTGTTGAAATAACAAGGAGTCTTTTTTTGTCATCAAACAGAGTTTTTTATGATAGTTTAGTTTTATCTTATTTTTCTTTTCATTTAGATCAAATTTCAAAGCTCTTAATTTGTACATTTCCAATGAAAGGTTTATATCCTACAATAAGATACATAGCAGAAGTGTTCAAACACATTTTCTCCCTCTAAAAGGTGTGGATAATATGCTTATTTGAGGATGAAATAACAAAAGCCAATTATATAATTTATACATGCCAAAGTGGTTTCCCCTTATTTTTCACAGTTCCTGATTACTCTTGAGAAAAAAAATGGTTGATCATAATGGCTGCTGCAGACAGACATCCGTAATAATATCCAATCAATAACAAGCTAATTTATGCATTTTGATTGGTGGATAAATGACTGGCAGAAATAGACTTAAATGAAATCCGGAAATACTCAAGAATAGATGAGTTAATTAATAATCTGCATTGGCAATCGGATCCTGAGTGGTTCGAAATTCAATAAATAACTTTAGCCTTTGACTGTAGTTTAATCATTTGATACTAAAATTGCATGAGAACTTAAGGGAAACAGTGAATTGTATAACTTTGAATAAAGTCCAGTATTCCTTGATCATGTTTTGGATGGAGGGTAACTATCATTGTTGATATTTCAGAACATTGCTATCTATGTACTCATGTATATAATCTAATATATGCACACACTCTTCAAGGGCTCTCAGTGCTATAAATTTCCTCCTATAGATGAGTAGGTAAGTTCAGCGTGTTCACCACAAAGTATGTCATTTGATGCTTTAACTCAATGTGTCTGTTTTTTTCTCAAAAAAGAAATAATAATTTGAATGAGTATGAAAATTTCTTAAAACATGAATCTATATGTAGGGCCATTTTCAGTACCTTCATATTGACTCTTGCCATTTTGCAGTTTATGAACATAGTTTATGTTTTTAGAGAGTTTTATTTCTTAGGTGTTGGAGGCATTGCTGAGGGGGAAAAATGATGATCTATTGTGAAATGAGTTATGTCGTCCTTGGTTGACAATTAAATGAGTTATATCATCTGTCACACAAGACTGGCAACTTGCTAAGATGAGTTATCTCATCCATGGAAACGAACATTAAAAATATATCTCACCTGTCTTGTGCTTCATTTAGGTAAAAATGGACATTTTCTCTTCTGAGTGCAAATTTTCTTGAAAAAATTTTGTAATTTACCCAGTGGAACTTAAACCTATGTAATTAGCATTAGATGCCTATGTAATTAGCAAATATCTTCTGTCTATAGAAAGGTGATAAATGTTGATCATGATTCAGCATTATCCTTAAAAGCATTTTCTTTTCCTCTGTCTTTCAAAACAATTTTAATCTGTTTCCTGGCCTCAGAGTCCCATTGAGAGCTATTTTCAGGTACCAAGGCCACCTGTCAAACAGTGATACGGCATAAACATTTATCATCATTTTAGTCAATGGTCATCTTCAAATGAGCCAGGATCTTGAGAGCAATACCCCATCTCCTATACTCCCTTAAGAATAGAATCAAGATCTTGGCAGCTGTAAACATTTTGGAGTGTCTGAAAAAACATCTTACCTGTGGAGTTCTCTGTTCTGGATCTTCTCACTTTAAAATTGAATTTGATAATGATGAAAGACTATTCACAGATGCTGATTAAGTCTGAGACAGCAATGATCATCCTACAGCAGCTGACAAGATATTTAGCTCATATATCACACAATAATATCTAGGTCCCAAGTGGTTCAAGGATTACAGACGTGAAACAGGTATGAATCATCTACCTTTGCCAATCAAGTCAAAAAAGATATATGTATTCACTCATGTTTGACTGTCTGTCCACAAAATATCTTTAAAAATTCTCGATTCTCAATATTTTTAGGAAGAGTGGGCTGTTAGCTAAGGAAGAGTTGATAGAATTTAGATGTGAACCCAGGATTTTTTATTTTCGATTGATGGATATTTTTCAAATATCAAAACAACAATCGAGATATATGTATATATAAATATATAAATATATAAATATATATATATATATATATATATATATATATATATATATATATATATATATATATATATCAATTGATTAAATAACATTTATCTTTGGTGCAAATTCTATTGGTTTTGAAGCTTATCTTTGAATGAACTTTTCTGCAATCATCAGATGCTTTTTGCACTTCCTGTATATGAACTAGTTTGTATTCAGCTTTATTTAGTGTATAGCAGTTTGATATAGGCTATTGGCAGACATTTTGGTTTTTGAATACTGTATCCTAGTTTTCAGAAAATCGATGATAAAATATTGTTATAATATACTATATATATACACACAAAATGTTATTATAATATGCTACGTATACACACACATCTACATGATGATATATATATATATATATATATATATATATATATATTATTGTCAATGAAAGGCAGACCAGTTGAGAGAATTCTTTTCAAGTTCTGCAGCAACCATTTTCCATTGTTGAAATGACTGAATTGTTTCTATTTTATATTCAATTCTCTTTGTTTGTTTCTTGTTTCAGGTTTTATGGCCAGATCTGTGATTTTCATGTGGTTTTTCCAAAGTCACACATTATGGTAAGTACATTATTCATAGTTTTTCAACTTTTTTCTATTTATTCCAGCATTTTTCAGAAAAGAAAAAAAAAGGTATTACACCAAACAAGAATCATTGTTGTAATTCATATTTTATTTTTCATTTAATTGTCTGTAGTTCGATCAATTCACTGAACTCAGACGACATTTTAATTTCCATAGATGTTACCCATTCATCCTTCTTATCTGCATCGGCACAAGTGTACAGGATTATGGTTCTTTTATTTTGGCACAGACAAGGCATGGATTAGGCACAGATTCTTCAAAGTTTGCAGAGCCCTTGTTTGAGACAAATAACTGTAGAAAAATCTGTTGCAAACAAAGGTGAGGTTCATTGGGAAACAGTATAATTGAGTTTTTTCAAAAAGATTCCTATGACGTAGAAATGAATTGAAAGGAATTTTTTTTTAATGGTAATTTTAGTATGCAAATGATTTTAATGTTTAAAATAATATCAAAAGATTTTTTCAGATAATATTCACTCATATTATAAGAATATTTTTTTTTAGCTTTCAGTTATGGTAATTTTACTATAATATCTTAGATATTCTAAATAATACCAAAAATATTATTTTTTGATAAGATGCACTCATTTCAAAGAGTGCAATTAGAATTTTGGTGATATTCAGATTAATTTTTGGGACAGTGGATATATCTGCATTTTAATCTGACAATAAGCAATATAAACATCTGTCATTGAAAACCTATTCAAGCCAATGGAAATATTGCTTTCTTTTGAAATGGTTGATGCATTGTGATAAAAGTTTTTTTAAGCACATATTAAAACAGCTGCTTTATGCAACACATGCTAAGCATGCGGAAATTTTCTGTCTGATATTTTGAGGTGAATAATTAGTTATGTATTGCTAAAGGAAGTGAAGTAAAACGGTAAAACCTTTTTGATAAAAGGTCTTTGAAATTCAACCAATTTCAGGTATGTTTTGAGGCCATACAGGATGAGTATTAAGATGTATACTGGCTAATTTTTTTCATTGGTGAATTGTTTAATTTGAGAATTTTAGTAGTACATAGATGGTTGGGGAAGGCCATTTCTGCTCCCCTCAAAAGTTAGAGAACAACATTCCCACGCTTTACAACAGCACTGAATCACTGGGAATTACCGTTATACATAGATGTTTTTTTACTATTGTCCTCATCTCACTTGCTAATTTGTACACAGCATTTAGGACATTGTACCTACAGTCTTCCATAGGTGCATGTCATGAAAAAAAAAGCAATTGAAATATTAGGGCAATAACATGTTTAATCTGCTGGAGTAGACTGTCTTAATTCCAGCATTTGTCTCCTGTTAGGGTCTTGCACTTAGCTATTTTGTTATTGTTGCGTCTTTTTGGAAAAGCCTTTCTGACTAGATTTTTGGTCAAGACATACACTTGCAGGATTTGTTTTTTAGGAAAGCTCATTCAAATATGGTCTGTTCACATCAATGATCACCAATTCAGTACATGTCTACATCTGTTTCAGGAGTTAGAATGGGGTCAGGTTTGCAGAGGTGCATCATACATCAATATTTCAATTTACTGGTTTTTGTACGTTTGATATCTATTAATGGAGACATTACAGTATGTTTAGCTTCCAAAGCCCCACCTTACCATATACTTAGTTTCCAAAACCCGTTTCCATCACGGCTCATTTTATATCCTTGATCAAAAATTCAGTCCATGTTTATACCTGCACTCTATCAGTTTATACCCTTTTTACATATTCAATACATGTTTACATCAGTTCATGGTCTGCATGTTTTTCTCCTTGTTCACAAATTCCGTCCATCTTTAGATCTGCACACAATCTATCTGAATACATTTTTTTTCCCCATTTTAACATCACTTTTGTGTATAGATAATATGATAAGAATCAGAATTGTATCAGATCTATTGTTAATTTTAGAAATATATCTTAATCAAAATTATCTATGCATATACCATATCAATTTATTGGTGTTGAATATTTGATACCTACTCTATAAGTTTCACAGATATAGACTTGCAATTGCAGCATTAAAATCACTGTATTTGAAAGAATATTTTCAGAAGATTTGCAATGAATATATTTCTGTAAACCAGTTCCACGTTGAGTCGATGCTGTATAATTTGTTTGATTCCGATAGGGGTTTAACAACTTTATTGAGATTTTTAGCTTAAATCTTTAAAAAAAACATAGCTATGAACCCCCAACTTCATAGACAGCATGTTACCACTTGGATTACCCGTAGAACTCTTCTTCCATGAATAGAATGAAAAATAATGGAATTTAAATGTGATAATTTCTCTTCATTTAACTTTTTGAAACTTTCTTTTTGCTTCTCTATATCTAAACTTGAATTTTTGCAGTTCAGTTAGAGTAAACTTCTTGGCTGAATTTTTAACAACAAATAAATTTAATATTTTCATTTCAAATTTTCCTAAACCTATTTTCTATGTCGTTATTTATTTTTGACTAGTATTTCTTTCATCTTATTTTCTAGTCACTTTAACTGTTGAACTACAGTAGTGAGTAAACAGAATGAAATAGATAAGTTATCTATAAAGTCAAACTCACATCTTTTCCCCTTGAGAACCTGGTTGTCTCTACCAGCTGCTTTTTTTTTGATTGAGCTATGAGAACCCTAGGGTTGCCAAAAAATCCAATGTCATCTTTGAAACTGCCCATCATTTTTGCCTGATCTTCTGCTGCCATATTTGCTATTGTTTTACACTATTTTGTCTACAGTATAAATGATAAATCAAGTGTCATAAAATCAGACAAAATTTCATTTTATAACATGGCATAAAGATATCTAATTAAACGTGATATAGAAAATGGTTACGGATTGATAGACTCTACTCTGAAAGAGATATTTGGATCAAATGATGAATTGTGTAACTGATGAGATAATGAAGTTAAAAGTGAATCAGTTTTTATTCAATTGACCATTGATAATAGGAACTGAGCCATCAGTAATTGATGGGAATGTGAATTCCCCTTTTGTTGATTCCAAAATTTGTGAATATTAATGATTTTTATTCATGTGAAACAAACGTTTTTAAATTCTAATATCCATATGCATGACCAGTTCTCAAATTGTGTATAATGAACATACACACACACATACACATATAAGTTGTTCCATAAATACTTACAGCTATTTATGTATACTCATGCATAAATGTTCATACACTGCACACACACTTATAAACATACACACAAAAACACACACATACACATACATATGTATATACATATATATATATATATATATATATATATGCAGGGATATTGATTAAGTTGAATGATAGATGGTGCGAATAATGAAATTTAGTGATCGATCAATTTTCATTCATTTGTCCATTTGATCTTATAAATAGGAATTGAAATTGATAGATAAGGCAAACGTATATAATGAAAAATGTGGGAAGAAAGATGACAACTTGGAATTTTCATTCATTTTGATCGCTGATCTAGAATTTTTGAGAATGATTCATTTTCACTTTTGCAAATGTTCAAATTTAATGTTTCCGATGAGTAGAGCAAAGTTCCTCATTTGTAATAGTTATTCAGGCATTCTAACTTTTTATTCATGTCTCTTTTTATTATTATTGAAAAATCATTATCATTAGCTTTTAGACTTTTATTCACCTTGTTCTCAATTTTTCAGTTGCTTTTTAATCGTGACTTTTATCCAAAGCGAGATCCTTTCTGCAGAGTGTATGTGAAGTTTTTGCACGACAGTCAGATATTGCGCTCAGAATGTCTACAACAATAGCCAGATACTTGGTTCCTATTTTTCTCTACGTACAAGACTGCCTCCAATTTTCCTGTTTGCTTAGATACCATGGTCAAGGGAGTGGACAAAGTCACTTGTGCGTAACGAACGGTGCCAGGCTGAGTTTAGCAGGGGAAGTTATCTGCGAAATGGCGTCATGGGTGACTGCCACTGACTGACAAGGGCTCAAATTAAATTTCTGCTTTTTTATATGCCATGCACAGATATAGTAGTATAATCTGCTTTCAGATTACACAGCTTCACAGAAATATCCACTAACCACTGAAATGTATCATCATCCGTAGCAGCCTTTTAGTGTCCATCATTGGACATGGACCTTCCTGATGATTCACTACACCTTTCTAGCATGGGAATTGCAGATCCAATGATGTCTGAACTTGTCAAGTTAATCATGCCATCTAATATTTTGCCAGCTACAGTTTTGCATATGATCTTTGGGGATAGATGTTGTGAGTTATGATGTCCAGTGGTTGTCAGCCATTCATGCAACATGGTCAGCCCATTGCCATTTGAGTTTTCTATTTTTGATAACTCTTACTCCTGCTTTTTCTGTGCTGTCGAGTATTTTCTCTATGTGATGTTGAACATCCTCTTTATTCACTCTGCCACTAGAGCAAAATGAGACACAAGGTCAGGGCTTTATGTGGGGAAAAAGGAGCAACCCATCAAAAAATGCTCCAGCTGTGACTGGTTGCTAAGCAACTGTAGTCACAAAAGCATCTGGACAATCCTCACCTGTCCCTTTAAGTGCAATGGGACAGTGCTGTCCCACGGCAACGGATCCCTCGCAGCTGGGCAGAGTAATAGCCTAGCAATGCACAGCCTCAGTATAAACTCATTGGCTGACGCATTGTACCGGTGCTCTTAGGCTTTGATGCTCACCAACACACAATCTCCGGCCCATTTGTACAGGCAAGTGTCAGTACCGGCGCCTCGGTATTTGCCGAGGTACAGATCCTACACTTTGATCCTTACCAAAAAGCTAGATAAACGTGTGGTTGAGCATCTATTTAATCACTGTCCCACTGCAGCAATATGTGACACAAGGTCAGGTTTAACGTGGGAAGAAATAGGAGCAACCCTTCCAAAAATGGCTCCAGCCGACGCAGTCACTGTTGAAAAGCTCATCGTAATGGCTAGACAACGTCACCCACAAAAGCGTCCACCAGGGGACCTGCTCCTTTAAGTGCAATAGAGCAGTGCTGCCCCAGGGAAATGCGCTTAGCAAATGCAGCCTCAGTAAAACCTCATTGGCTAACGTTTGCATCGGCGCACTCGGTCTTTGATGCCAACCACACCACAATCTCCAGCCCATTCAACGGGCAAGTGTCAGTACCGACTCCTCGGTCTATGCCGTGGAACAGATACTACACTCTGATCCCGAAGACAAGGCCGGAAAAAGGTGAGGTTGCGCATGATTCTGTAATGTACAAGTTGCATGGTTCTCACTTAGAGAGTCAATCTTTTGGTCAAGTTCTCTGTTCAAATCGAGAGATCACTAGACCGTATAGTATTGTCTTCTACTTGTTTGTTGTATATGACATTCTCTGAAGTTTATGTGGAGGCCTACTTTCTTGCTTTCTCTTGTTAATAATTTTGTTCCTATTAGTATGAGCTTGTTTTCGTAGCTTGTTTGTTAGCAGAAATTCTATGACCCATTAGGAGTCAGCCTTTGAGTGGAAATTAATGTAATCTAATTTGACCAGAATTAAACCAATTTTTTTACTCATTTGTAAATAAATGAATAAATAAGGTACACTACTCAATAATTTATATCTATTACATATTTCTCTTAATAAATTGGTCATCATGACATAGATAAGGGTGAGCGTAAACATCAAGTTAGCTTATCATCATTAACAATCCTCAAGATTCACCAAATCTCTACAATGTGGCTCTTACTTTACCGGCTTCCAGAATCTGTCTAAATTGTCACGCCATTTTATTTTCTCAGTTTCACAAAGAGATACCCTTATCCAAGAGCCAATCTGGGACATAAGCTATAGAGCTGCTTATAGCCCTGTGGCCACCTGAGGGTCCCCAAAAATGATTCAAGAAAGTTCTGCTTAAGGCCTTATGAAGGCTTGGGCTGGCCCTGCTTAATTTACTACTCTTTAGCGACTTGGAGATCACAAACAAAGAGAATCAGACTTTTAGTATTGTATAGATATCTAACACTGTCGCTGCTGATCAGTGCTTTTTATCTAAAAAAGTAATATACTTAATTTTGGGCATTGTTGGTTCAAAATGACCATAGAGACTCGAAATAGCACATTCCTTTGAAAAAAAATTTTTCAGATGGTGCCTGGTGGTGTTAATTTTCAAGGTTGTAGCCCCCAAAATGTGACCAGGTGCATTCAGAGACACACAAACATAGATACACAGATGAGCAAAGAAAGTTGAATCTGTAGCACATTAGGCTATTTGGTTAGATAGGCCATTTGTAGGGCTTTAGGGATTTGATTAACATGATCAGACTTTATAATTAATATACCTTCATCCTAAGGTTCATTTGTCTCTTATCAAAAATCAGACATTTAATATGGTACATCTTACACAATGCTTTTCATCTGGACAAGTGGTATTTATGACTCCAAAATCCTTAAAAAACATCTTTTATAAAGTTATGGATTAAGAAAGTCTTAATGCAGAATAAATACCAGATGGAAATAATTGCAGATAGAATTATTTATTTTATCACTGTTCTCCTTTAGTTCTGCCTTTTAGGGTACTTAATTGCATACTCGCACACATCCTAATATTAATCACCATTACCCACAACAGACCAGTTTAATCATTGATGCTGGGTTCAGGTCATTCATGTGTTCAGTCATCTATATGTATTTATGGTGATGAAAATTCTTCTCTCTCTTTCTCATTTTCAAAACTGAAAATCATGCTGTATGTGCATGAGAGAATCATGCTCATCATTATACAGAGGTAACACAAGACAGCATAGTATTTTAGAGGAAAAACAGGAGCCAGAGATATCATAGAATCTGTTAAAAAACTCAAACAGCAATGGGCTGTCCATGTTGCAAGAATATCAGACAACTGCTGGACATCATGGCTGACAACGTGTATTCCCAGCAAAAAATTAGATGGCCTGAAAAACTAGACAAGTTCAGAAAATAGTGGCTCCAAGAGAGCAATGATAGAGAGGTCTTACAAATCTTGAGAAAGATCTATGTTTGAGAATCGATGCTATCGGGCTGATGATAATGATGATGAAGAAATGTGGAAATCCAATGCAACCTGGCTCACAGCTCCCTGAAAATTCATAAAATTTGATTAATTTCAGAAAATCAAACCAATTGCTAAAGACTTATAAAGATCTGGAATTTTCAAAAAACAAAACAGGTTGAATTTTCCAAACAGGACCAAAATTTGCTGACTTTTAGAGTGTATAAAAAACAAAACATTTATTCACTTATCATTTATGATAATATGGATGTGCACAAAGCTTGGCTAACAAAACACAGGCGATTTTAAAACAAAATGTCACGAATGCCACTAAAACAGTGGCAGGTCTGAGAACTAAGCCAACACAAACACAGGCTTCCACCAAATATAGGAAGTTTTGCCGAAAATCAGAAATCATCCAGCACTTTTGGAAGTTTCTGAGCTTTGAATTGCTGAGTGTAGGAAATTAAACCTGTGTACTAAAAACATGCTTCAGGGTCCCATCAGTAACTACAAAAAATTTTGCAGCTATAGCTTTTGCTGTCTTTGAGTTGAAGGATGACAGATAGACAGAAATTTGGTGATGCTTAGGATCAACATACTCCAATATCATATCTGAATTTTTCATCATTGTTATTAATCATTGCCAAATGGATATATGCCAATATATAAATGCATAAAATATTGATTTATAGAAGCCTATTATATTGCCTGTGAGCTGTTAACCCTTTAATAGTGATTCAAAAGCATTATTTCAAATATGGGGGTGATCTTAATCAAGCAAGTCAGAAGCATTTAGCTTCCTGACTTATTCGGTATATTTGCATACCTGAATGTATCACATCACAAATTTTGAGAAAAAAACAAAAAATATAATAACATGTCATTATTCAAATTTTTCTTGTCTCTTCTAATCAGTTCACTAAAAAGGAAATTGCTTTTTCCCATTAAATCTAAAATCAAATCAATTGAAAATTGGCAGAGACGAATCGACTGCTTTCTCGATGATTACTCAAAGATAGAAATGTGCATTTGGTTCACAGATGCAAGCATTTTGCAAAAAATGTTGTGCACGGATGGAAGCAGTTGGCTTTCATGTAAATTAGGTTAATGAAATAAAAATGGATAAATTTCTAAAAATGCTGAATCTTAAAAGATGTTACATAATTTATATAATACTTCCATCATGATGGATGGACTCATTAATATTTTCCATATGGAAAAACACAGCAAATGAATATATACCTGCTATTATTCCTCCTTCGGGTAGGGGAAGTTCTCACGGTTGTTTCAAACAAGGTTATGCGTCATAATATCATCTTGAATTATTTTTCATCGGATGAAGCATTGCCAACCATAATTAATTTTTGACTAGTGATCTGTGCTGTTTACTCACTGCTGCAGACTTTCTGTCTGAGTAGTGGCAATGAAAAGCAACTAAAATTAAGATGAAAGAAATACGAATCAAGAATTAATAATGGTTGACACTGCTTCATCTAATGAAAATAAATCAAGATAACATTACAATTTCTAATAAAACCAGTGTACATAGAACAATAACAAGTGTAGTTCCAAGCTACGGGGGGGGGGGTGTCAAACCATACGATTGATGTTCTGCCTGCCATGAGAGCATTGGTTGCTCAGTTGGTAAAGTCATGGTTGTATGTACTCAGGCTTCCCGAAGTGAAAGAAACGTGAGTTTTAGTCATGTCCAGAGCTTGCTCTCTCTTCATCTGTGCTCTTTACTCTGTATACTGATGGTCTGAGTAGTTATGATGAGAATTAAGTGAAATTAACATGAAAGAAAAAATAGTCAAAAATCAATAAACAACTCACAGTTTGTTGCCCATAAAAAATCAGATTAAAAGGAATTAATGATTTTAAAGATACATTGATTGCCCTAAGAATTTGCTTTATTCAACTATCTTGATGAGATTTTCTTTTCAAACATTTCGTATCACAACCTATAACAAAGATACGTTTTGTTTTTCTCTTACTTTCGAGAGGGAGGTAATTAATTATGACAGCAACATCAACACAAAAAATATTTCATAAGCCTTTAATAATTGAGGAATTTGGATCTTTATTTAATCTGAGCTTTTCTGACAAATTTTCTGGCCTTTTTTCCAAGTTTTTTCAGTTTTTTCTTGTCACTGCATGTAAATCTGATTTAATTCAGGATTTGACATCATGAATTAATAACCAGAAATTAAGAAAGGAAACTAGAAAAAAAGTTTAATCTTAATAGATTTTTTCGTTAAATATTAAAATGAAGCTAGAGACTTGATCTTGTTTGTGTTCTGCGAATAGTTTCATGAATAAAACTGATGAGAAGAAGCAAAGGGGGGGCCGTGCGAAATATGACCTGAAACTGAAGCAAATGGCTCCACATGATCAATGTGCAAGTTGAGGGATGAAGGAAGAATTCAAATGCTGGCGTGAAATATGAGGTTTTAGTTATCAAAAACATAACCTATGCTAGAGAAGCAGTGATGGAACACATAACCATAACATATATACAAATATACAGATAAGATATGACTAGTCTGCCACTAATAGATATGCATACAGAAGAATAGATATGCTGGAAAGCATTCAAGTCAAAATATGTAGATCATAGTTGCTAATTTGTCATTATCATGATCTTATCAAGTGAGACCTTGATGTATGAGTTATCATAATCTTAGACTTCTAACATCATGCTATTTTTTGGAATTTCTTGAGGCCTAATCAATCATTGCTAATTTTTCTATTAGTATTTCTTTCATCTTAATTTTCTTCATCTTCATCAATAGAAGCAGCAGCAGCCTTTTAGTAACTATCGTTGAACAAAGACCTTTCTCAAAATTTGCTAGACTTCTCTATAATGGATGTTGAGGAGCCAATACTTTCTGAACTTGTCTAGTTTGTCACGCCATCTCATAGATTGGCGGTTGCATTTTTTCATGTGATCTCTGGGATCAATATTGTGAGTTGTGATGTATTGCAGTTTTCTCCCTTTCTTGCAGCATGACCAGCCGATTGCCATTTGAGTTTTCCAATGGTTTCTCTGATATCTCTGACTCTTGTCTTTCCTCTAATAAACTGGGAAATTTTGTGATCTGTCCATTTGTTGTTGAGCATGATTCTCTCCTGTGCACATTCTGAGATTAAGGGTCAATCTTTTGGTTTGGTTCAATGTTTTAGCTCTATAGGCAACTATCAGGAACATGCATTGGTTGCAGACCCCTCTTTTCAGAACTAATCAGATATCCATATTTTTGAAGGTTGAGCTGGCTCTACCAGAAGCTTGACAAACGAGTAATTCTTTGCTTGATTTGTTCTGTGGATTTCATGGAGACATGTTGGCTGATGTGAATGTAGTGGTCTATATTCTTCAAGCTACTCCTTATAGCAACAACTCAGACCATAATTCTATAGCTGTTAAAAAGCAATGCAATTTGATTGAGAATCAATTTCTGATCACTCCACCCTGGATCAACCTCCAAGCAAAATAAACACATACTTAAGGCATGAAAAGAGTAGAGGACACCACAGGTTTCTTGTAGTTTCCTGCATTCAACCAATTAAAAGATGTTTAAATTGTTTAAGATGAAAGTTTAGATTTGGAATTTGAATATTTCTTTTATCATCATAATCAACCTTTGAGTGTCTGTCGTTGGATATTGACCTTCACCAACATTTTCCAGAAATCTCCATTGTGGGTGTTATAGTGCCAGTACTTTCTGAATTTATCTAATTCATCGTATCATTTTAATTTCTGACAGCCACATTTTTGCATATGATTTTTGGGAAGCCACATTGTAAGTTGTGATGTCCAGTGGTTATCTTCTGTTCTTGTTACATGACCAGCTCATCGCCATTTGAGTTTTCTGATGGATTCCATATCTCTGACTGGTTTTTTTTTTCTAATATACTGTGCTGTCGTGCGATCTCTCCATGTGATGTATGCAAGAGAGTCAATTCATACATTCAAATGATTTAATCATCCAAACAAATAAAATTGTATAAAAAGTTTTGTTTGTGAAGATTTGATTTAGTTAAGTAGTGTATTTAGTTAGAAAATGTAAAAAAGTATTTCCTTATTCCAGATGAATACAACCTACATTTCTTGAGGAATGTTTCATTTTTGAAAATCTTGTCAGTTAAGTAATGGAAGGGTTGAGGTAGGGTAAATATTTTTGGGATGTGCTCACAAAAACTTATAAGTTGGATCTATGATATCAAACTATTTGTATATTTTAAATCAGAATCATCCAGGACATTTTTTTTCATCATTTATTTGAATGGACTGGGGGGGGGGGGGGTCAATGTGACAAAGCTTTTTAAAAAGTTTCTTTTTGAGCAATGATTCTTAGTCCTTAAATCACAGAGGTCCAATAGCCTAGTGGTTTGAGCCTCAGGAAATAGAATTGGCAGACCAAGTGCAAACTCCAACAGAAGTTTTTTTTTTTCATTTCAATTTTATATGCATTCAAACAATTTGATCTGTGAAACCCACTGCAATTTGTCAGTTTTGGTGAAATAATTTTTTTCAGATTTTTGAGAGGGATTCGATCTACAATGTCATCATAATATACCTTCACTTTAGACATATCTGAAATCAACAAGTCACAATTTGCCTACAGCACACAATTTAAGGTTGAATTTTTTCTAAAACAAGTCAGTTGATTTCTTTTGGATTTATGCTGTCAGAAAACAAGTCTCATGAAAGATATTTTTTCTCAATGCTTTTTTCAGAAACTATTAGAGTTTTATTTCAGTATCTAATACCAAGAGTGAACAAATGAATTGTCAGTTTTCAGAAAAATTCATCTCTGACTTTTCAAGATGCTTGCCAAGATTTTTTATGGAATCTCTATAAAATAGCATTTTCTTTAAATTGTTGTCAGATTTAGAGTTTTTTACCCAGACATCACTGGGTACCTCAACTAGTACATGATATATCATGTATGTGTATGCATTAACATGACTATGTAAATATGTAAATATATATATATATACATATATATATATATATATATATATATATATATATATATATTTGTATTTATATATATTTATATATATTTATATATATGTATAAAGATAAGATTTTGCTCCCTGACAATGTAGCCTGCATAAAGAAATAATAAAGAAGATTTGAACAAATGCTGATCCCTGATTCTGCATTCATTTTTTTTATTTCTACCTAAAATGATGAGATCTTAACCAGATTCAACCACCTTACTCTGTTTTAT
Organism: Thysanoteuthis rhombus; assembly: GCA_963457665.1. Classification (NCBI taxonomy): domain Eukaryota; kingdom Metazoa; phylum Mollusca; class Cephalopoda; order Oegopsida; family Thysanoteuthidae; genus Thysanoteuthis; species Thysanoteuthis major. The sequence continues at coordinate 52,233,706 of OY735218.1, forward strand.
TCATCCACAAACACTTTATATCGACATCACTTGTAAATTAGTGTCAGAACATAGCAATCAATCATTTATGAATTTAAACAGAAAGCAAAAAAAAAAAATGAAATGGGAAAAAGAAATTGAAAAATGAATGAAAAAAAATGGGAGAAGTGTAAAATCAATCTTTCTTTCATGTCAATTTCCAAGAAGCAAACTGTTCAATGGCTCAGAATTTTATTTTTTTTTTTATTAATGTTTAAGCTTCAAGGCCTTCACGATATCTTGTGGAGGCTGATTTGTTTATTCATCTTTATCTGGCATTCCCAAAGGGGAGACAACCTTTGGCTTTTCTGATGTCAAAAATTGCTTTTGGGCAAACTCATGCTTGCTCACAAACTTGTTTGCTGATTTGTGACTCTAAAAATGTTCCTGAGGCTGATGCTGTGCCTTTGTGATCAGCACATAAAAGAAATTTTCCCTTTACAACTCACCCTCATAAGCAAATGCCTGCGAGATAGCTCACGATGCAGAATGTTTTTACATTAATGATAATCAGAATAATGCTACTAGAAAATAAAGTATTTTTAAATGATGTTTGAATATTGTAGATTTGTGGTTGGCTTTGTAAATTATTGCTGGTGTTTGTGCAAGTTACATCAGAATTCAGAAGTCAAGCATTATGAACAAAACAAAATGCTTATAAGTATTCGCTTAAAATTGCAGAGAAATACCTTTATTATGATAATGGATGATATCATCAAATGGTTATTGTTATCAAAATTGGTTGGCCCAAAACACTCTACTTAGATTTATTCTAAATGAAAAATGAATTTCATATCAAGTTTTTATAATGTAAAATTGTTTATAAAATGAATTTAATAACATGACAATGAATGAATAGATCAATTTCTTGTACTAAGAGTCACCCTACACAAAGCCCAGGGGCAACTTTAATGAAAGGGTTAGAATGATTTCTTAGTAAGTTTGCAGGATGTTTATCAGCCCTGGATTCAAAGAGGTGGATATTATATCTGGCAGAGGTTGCAGAGAAGAGGATATTTCATCACCAACTAATTTGTGGATTCAGTTCTACTTGTATAATATTGAATGTAAATTGTGCCAATTTCTATGTACACTGCTTAATGTTATCAGCCAGTCCTTGTTATCTAAAAGACCCAATCTCAAAGAGATCACAATAAGTTGCGAAATTGATTTGAATAGAAACATTATGAAGGGATCATTCATATCCACTAAAAGTCGAACCATTGCTTTGATTTAATTTCAAATAGTATATACACTTACAACCTCCTGACTCATGACCATTTGTACCTATTACTAAAATATGTGAATACAAAAAATTCATGTCATTATAAAAGTTACTCTTCTATATTTAAAAAAGTATATGTAAATATGAAAATTTCCTTAGTTGTTATATATATGTATGAGAGGTAATAAAGTGCAAGAGATTATATGAATTATACTTGAAAAAAACATAAATACTTTGTAAATACTGTGAATAGTTTCCTTCCTAATAAAAGCTGGCATTATCCTATGGCCAACTATGCTACACATGCAAACATACACAAACACACAGTTATTTGATTTACTTTTTACTCTTATCAGAAGATTACTGAACAAAGAACAATTTTTTACCTATCTTTTACTTTTGAAAATATAATTAAGTATTTGTTTTCAATTTCATTTTGAAAATTTGTAGGGTAATAAAAACAGTGTTACCTATTTAGAAGTTCTCTGTTTTATTTTTTTCAAATTTAGTCCAATGCTGACAATCTTTAGATTTTGATTTAGAAGCATAGCATACAATCACTTCAGAAAAAAATTTGTCCAACTTACGATCATTTTAAGTCATGACCTGCCAGTTGGAACAAAACTCAGTCATCTCAGAGAGTAGGTGTTTACATAGAGCATGAATAATCTCATCATATAAACAACTTATTTTGTGTATCTTTGGTCATCGTCAGATTTTGTTCCATATGGACAATAAGAATCCACTTGAGACTTCATTTTCATCTCCTCAGCACTAACACATAGTATTTATGTTGTCATCAGCTTGGTTATTGCTGTCTGTTGCTATCAACTGTCAGCATATTCCTTATGCACAGATTTCAGTGGGTGCTGTTACCTACCAGATCTTTCAAAGTTGTCTGCCAAATGGATGGGTTCCTCTCTGTTGGACATACACATCCATGTTGTGTTGCAACAGCAACTGTACCAGGTTTATGTTTTGGTTCTCGTCTGATAGAGCTTGAAAATTAAAAGTTCCAAGGAGGAACAATTTGCCAGCTCTGTGAATAGGATTGGTACTTGAGCTCAACACAACTCTTCTACTACCGAAGATAATAATCAAGGGAGTGAAGTCAAACAGAATCCCAAAACTAAGAGTAAGGAGCTTCTGTTAATTGCGTTTCTGTGAAAAGAGGAGAGATTGGAATCTTCTGTTGTAGGAAGTGCAAGTAGGTTACAGTACATGAGTTCAAAGTGATGCAACTGGAAATCTTCAATTTTAATATTCAAAGTTTTTTTTTGAATATAAAGTCTTTTATTCCCATCTTTGATGTTGTCAACACGTTTTGGCTCACCCATATTTCACTCCCTACCAGGTTATAATCCAAGAAAAGTGGCAAACTTTTTTCTCCCAGGAAAATGGATTTTTCTGATTGGTGTATCAATGATAATAATTTTTTTCCACCTGGAGAATAAGGTTCGCCATTTTTCTTGGATTAAACATCTGATGAGGGCTGGAGGATGTATCTGCCAAAACATTGTGTTGACAGTATCGAAGATGGGAAGAAGAGATTTGTCTGAACAAAACTTGCAAAAGTAACTTTTGAAATCTCTTAAATTTAACAGCAAAAATAGCTGACAAATCAATGAAGTCAGTCAAACATTGAGTGTTGTAGCAAAGGCACATCTTAAATTCACCAACAAAGTACAAAGAATACCAGAGAACTTTTTTTTTTAAATAGTCATGATAAGAATCTTAGTAATTAGATTGTAGGTAGGTCGGACAAAACTAACGAACAGTATTATTTGCTACCGTTGTCTTCAGGTTGGTTCGGTATCTTGAATTTCTTATAATTGACATATCGGACAAAAGTTCAGTTCGACATCTCAACATCAAATTATGGGCGTTGTTCAGAAGAAATGTGTAACAATCAAATTGGAAACTTTTTCTCTTCCAATCACAGCAGGAACCACTCAATATCAGCTTTTTCCAAATTAAATAAGCGTAAGAGAAAAAATTCCAATGCTGCTCACACCTATATCCGGCAATTTATTTTCAGTGTTCTCCCTCATCTGTCTATCTAGTTAATGAGCAATTTGTGTCTTTGTGTGTCTCTATTTGAGGATGGTAGACGCACAAAACAATTGTGCATCTTTAATTAAAATAAAGAAAAACCAAACAAGGGAGATTATAGATTTTGATCTCTTTAGCATTATAGCAGAGGCGTAACTGAGAAGTTGGGGCAAGGATGATCCTATTTGTGATTGCCCCCAGACCCCTATTAATTTATTATCAATAGTTCACCTACTGAATCTGTAATTTAATGTTGTTTATAACAAATTTAATAACAACAATGAATCTGCAACAATGAACGTCAATTGTTCTAATTTTCATATCTGTTATTTAGTGTTATTTAGAAGATCTCCTTTCCTGTCTCAAAGTGATCACTAAGTGTTTTCCTCTGTATTAACATTAGCAATCAGTCTGATACCTGATATGTGTCTTTTTCTGGTTCAAGAACACGGGTACACACACACACAAGCACATACACATATATGTATATATATGAAAAGAGAGTTTACTCATTGAAAGCAAAAAGATTTTTATTGGTCAGATATACAAAAATATCTTCATAATCTAGTCCATATCTCACTTTTATGATTTGTGAAAGCAAAATATGGGTAGTGAACTTAATAATGTAACAATGAATGTAGATTTATAACAAGGGCAGTTCCCATTCAAAAGATGCATGTTTGAAAGGGGCCAGACTCCATCGTGTGTGGAGCAGACTGCCATAATTGTTATGTAAATTATTTTCCATCCGTCTTTAGATATTTTATACCTAAATTTAGATAATTCTAAAGAGCGGAAGTCAAGGGAAATTATTCATAGAAACTAAAGAAAGATCTATAATATTTAAGTTTTTAATTATTATAGTTAGATTTCTTGAGAATTGCTAATTTGAAAAATAACTTCAAACTCAACACTGCACTGCACTGCCCTGTGGGTTGCCTAATATACCTGCGAAATTTCAGCTTTGTACAACATTCAGTAGTTAAGTTATTGCTGTGCACACACAGACACACACACACACACACACACACACACACACACACACACACACATACAGATTTTTTTCAGTTTTAGTTAGATGAATGCTAAGAGTTCCAATGCTTAATCTTATCAACCAGTTATTGTTATCTAAACACCCCTGTCTCAAAAAGATCACAATAAATGGCTTTCTCTGTGCTTTTCTGTTTTCTCATTTCTCTCTATCAAATTTATTTCTATAACTATTACTTGGGCATCTATGTGTTTGTATATATATGTGTGTATTTTGTCTGCGTGTTTGTGATTATCTCTGTATGTGTCAGTCTACGTGGTGACCATTATAGTCTTTCCAATCGGCTGGAGACTTGTATGATATTTTTTTTTCTTCCCCAGAAGGTAACCAGTGTGTAAAGCAATGGATCTATCAGTCTTTTGAAGCATAGAAAACAGTCTTTGATGAAAACATTGTAAAGAAAATTATTCTAGTGTGAGCCAGTGCGGCAGGTGGTCTTTTTATGTGTATTAGCACCATAGACATATATAATCAGCAATTGTGGTCCATAAGCTTCAAGATTTGTCAGTGGCCAGAGACCTGCGAGACTTTATAGGTGGACATTAATCATAAGACCCAATAAAGCATGAGAGTAAAACCAATAAGTCCAGTTTTTTGTTTCCGTCTTTTTTTCTCTCTTGGCTGTGGTAGACTTGTTTTGCTGAGCAATGAAAGTCTCCAACTTCAGTGGACAAAATGTTATTGCACCAATATTTATTGACACGAGGAAAAAATAAAAGATTATATTCCTTGGCTGTTGTTTTGTCTGTCTCCTTGGAGAGCTGACTTGTGAGGTCTTCATACATGCAAACACACACACACACACACACATATAGATCATTAGCAGCCATTATAAGTCCACTTGCTGGACAAAAGCCTTTCCCATCTTTTTCCATGTTGACTACGTCGAGTGCGCAAGCCTTAGCTACGTCTTCCCGGCAAACCTTTTTCATACCTCTATCTTATGTCTGGTCTTTTCCTACTGTGTTTATTGTACCACGCTCAATCCATTAGCCTTTTGATCCATCTGTTGTCAAGTCTCCTTGCTAAGTGTTCAGCCCATCTCCATTTTTGCTGCTTAATTATTGGTATGATATCCTTCACTTTATTCTTTCCTCAGATCTTTATCCTTTGGCATTGTCCTCTCGATATGTCTCCAAGTTGGTTCTCAGTTTTTTCTGTTAATATTCATGTTTTGCATCTGTAAACCATACCTGGTATTATGAATTCATTGAATACTTTATGCTCTAAGCACATTGGTAAGGTGCTCTCCAGTATGTCTCTATTCATACTAAATGACTTCCAGCTGATTGTTATGTTGTTTTAGATATCTACATACATATACATACATATATAGTATATACATATGAATTATAAATTGCATTACACGAGGTCTTACCATTGACCTAAACAGCTGCCTGGAAGGTAAGAGCATTGCCATGTTGAAGTGGCTACTCTATTTATGGCATGTTCGATTCCTGCAGCAGTTCCATTTTTTTTAGTTGTTTATTCTATTTACATTGTCTAAATTCAGTGATATATAAACTGTGTAATGCCGGTAGATCATTTCAAAAGTGTTTCTGTATGATATAACACAATTTATAATACATTCTGTCGGACCATTTTTTAATGCATATATATATATATATATATATATATGCATTAAAAAATGGTCCGACAGAATGTGTCAGCATCCTTCTTACTTTTCAAAACAGTCAGCAAAGTTCTCCTTGCTGGGATTGCTATCAATTTCCTCATTCTCTTCTGTCTAGTTAAATAGCAACTTTAGAGTTGAGCAGACAACCACATCTGGAGTCTAAGAAGTTGACACACCTGGGTGAAGCAATGTTTTTGCCTAGATACCCATTCACAAGATATGAAGAATGGACAGGATCGGTCATTGTGAATGCAACTTTCATACAAGACACTCATTGTTGACTGATTAACCCCCTGGAAGAGCGTCTGTTCATGCTTGAGCAGTCAGATCTTGACTGGTTGCCAAGTCATGTAGAGGCTGTGCTGCTAGTTATCAAGATATTCAATGGCTGAATACTTTCCAGATAGACCTTGTATATATATATATATATATATATATATATATATATGTATATATATATATATATATACATACATACATATACACTAAATCAGTAAGGTACCTAACTGGTGAAATATACTTATTTTTTGCAAAAAAAGTTTGTTTTTACTTTGAGTACATGAGCTTTTGATAAAGAATTTTGTTGTTTTTTCCTTATTTTGATTAAATAAACTTTTGACCAACTTAATACTATGTAATTTTGCAAGAGTAACTCAAAGCTATATATCTATTTATTTTTTGTTTAAAATTATATTTTACAAACTTTTGATTGTAAAAAAATAGTTCTTTTATATCCTTATTTGATTGTTTGAACCTTTGATCCAAATGAAAATATTTATTTGCTGTAAAAAAAAAAGATAAAATTTCACCTATTCGGCAATTTCACTGATACAGCATAAATATATAATGAGATTCAACTGACCAATATAAAACAAATATTTGGCATTTATTTATGAAAGCTGACTATATACTTCTCTACCTACTGTACCCCTACATCTGTCAGCTAATTACATATCCATATAAAAGCTTAAACTCTCAAGATTTATGTGGCATGAAGAGGGAAATGCAATGAATTATGACCAGTGATAACACTAGCCTTGTCAAAATATTTTCTCATTCCAAATCCCAATATCTATTTACTGCCCAATATGTATCAATACACAAACACACACATGCACACACATATATATATATTTGTATGTTAGAAAAATAAATGGGCACAAGACTCTCAGCCAATGTTGGATTTTCTGCATCCATTTGAAGCATATTGAAACTGGAGAATTATTGAGACACGGACAGTTTTTGGAGGCAAGGGTTAGAGCAAGGTGTATATTGCTGGTTGTGTGACTTGAAAAAATATGGAAGCAAGTAAATGATTCCGTCTGACAAATGGTCTCCTGCTGGCATTGCGAGGAGGCATTAATAATTGCTAGCCAAATTCCAGTTGGAGTATCGACAAAAGTATTCAGTATCAGTTTTATTTGGCAAACATGAATGTTAGTTTGCCATTGATGACATGTGTTTCATGTCTCTCAGCAACAGAACATTACTCTCTGTTTGGGTGTATATATGTTTACAGATGAGTGTATATATAATTTTGTGGTTATTGATGAGTATCATGCAGCCATTGCTATCAAAATAAGTACATATATATGTAAGAGTGAAATTGATTTGTAGTAAACATTCCATATGTATATATATATATATATATGTATGTATATATATATATATATATATATATATATATATATATATATATATAAACGAGGAGCAACCTGAAAAATGGAATTTAAATGTGACACAGGAAGTGGATGTAGTTGCTCATTGTCTCTCTAGATGTTACAAGTCAACACTATTCTGAACTACTCTGTAACATGGCCTGGTTCTGGACTGAATGATTGATTTTCTGTTTTTTTTCCTGCAATTTTTACTATAACTAATAAAAAAGAACACCGTTAAGTATTCTTTTCGGTAAAACTGCTGCTAAAACTGATGCAATACTTGAAGAAGCTGCTAAGGTGGGAGGTTCAAGTAAAATACAAGTGTACAAGTAGTATTTGAATTTTAAATGTGGTGAAATATTACTTGAAGACCAACTATGATTTAGCTGACCTTCATCAAGCAGAAATAAGAAAAATCAAGATCGTCATCAAACCATTGAAGACATATGGTCTTGGAGTTCATGCCATGGAATGATAACAGCAAATTAGAAAATGGAACATGTTTTTACAAAATTCCTGCCTTGTTTGTGCACGGAGAATTGAAAAAGAATCATTTGAATGTGTGCCATGATTTGAGGGCACAAGTTCAAAAGGAACAAAAGTTTATTCTAACTAATGAAACATTTTTTTAAAATAATCTCATTTTTGTATCTCCTAGTATGTACATTGAAGGAGACATATAAGTAGGAGGGGTGTTTGACTCTCATCTCCACAGATACAAACACCTCCCCTTCTGCTCCTGCTGAACAAAACACAACACAAAAACATTCCCATTTCTTTCTCAACCTCAAACATGTTAACAGCCCACAGTTTTCTCTGCACTGTTGCAAGTTTTCTGTAAAAAAGATGGCTTGCACCCATCAAAATGCATTAAAACATGCCCTTGTGATAATAAAATTTTTTGAGATGTAACATCTGCTTGTCTCTTAAATTTTTTCTCTTCACCTTCCAATTTTCACTCTCATTGACCCATATGTATATATGAAATCAAACATTCTCATATCACAACATTTCTTTTATACTGTCACAAAATTCTCTGCAGTTTTAAACATTTCATTAGCAACGCCCAAAGAAGCCTATGGAAAACATCTGTGTCATTCTCTAGCTCTATCTATGTATCTGAATGTATGCAAGAAAATGGTACAAAATAATATATTCATAGTTTATATATATATATATATATATATATATATATATGTGTGTGTGTGTATGTATGAAAATGATAATAGATACTTATAGAATACTCACTACAACTTGAAGAATATATTTATATCTATGTATATTGATATATGCATGCATGTTTGAGCATGGATTTGTTCTTGTTCAGTTGTTCATTATATTTGTGTATTGTTGCGTTTGTTTGCTACAAATAGAATAGGATAATTGATTATATATATATATATATACATGCAGAAGCACAAACACATATAGACATGCACATTGACATGAACATATATAATCTTATAGCGTATGTTTTTCTCTCTTATTTAATAGAGTCTATATGCACTCCAAGTCTCCATAAAGAAAATGGCTATTTCGTAATTGTCTATTAGGTAGGTAAGACAGAGAAAAAACTTGTTATATATAACCGAAACCCTAACCCTAACCTTGTGCAGATAAAATCTTGGAATTTTTCCAACTATTTCTTTCCTCCTTCCCTGCAGTTTTATTTTCACTGTCAAAATTGATTCATTTCTTCCCAAACCAATTGTCAATACAGTTTATCTGAAAAAAACAATTATTGGAATTTTTTGTTGCAAATGTAGACTAAGTTTATAGAGGCTATCGTTGGCAGGGCCAGATTAAGATTAAGTACAGGTCCTGTAGTAAACGTTGTAAAAGGGCCCTAATCTTTTAAAAATGCACAAATATCTGGACTTTGTATGAATGAATCACCATAGCCTGTGCATGTACCAAACTTTTTCACGTTGTGGTTAGTGATGTACTCATGCATAATCTTATGGTTATTGCCCCAGAAACAAAGACGAACAAAGACAGAAGAATCAGTTGCCTACTAGTTGATTGGGCCGGCTATTTATGGGATTATTTCATATAAGGACACTCAAAAGTTATATTTTTGTACTGATTATAAGTAATTGATGTTTTTTTCATTTCTTAATGATGATATAACAAATGTGTGTGACATTCCAGTTATAGCATTATTCCATTTTGTTTTGATTTTTGACTATGATTTAAAGTCAAAGGTTCTACATTTGTACAGTAATAAAGCAGGTGCTGAATCACTGTAACAAAACTGGTAGCTTGAAAATCCGCAGCCCACATAAGAAGCCCCCCCCCACTCTCTGACAGGGTTTTGTGTCAAAGCCATGGAAAATCTCTAGTATTCCAGGACAAAACTGCCTCGCAGTCTGAAATGAGAAAACATATCATTTTCATGATCGACAAAAAGGTCCCCTAATCCCCTGCTTGTTGCAGGCCTGAAGATATATATAAATATATATATATATATATATATATATATATATATATATATATATATATATCATATTCTTGTAAAAATTATTTTTTCAAACTCAGAAATAAGTCTCCATTTTAAGAACACAGGATAAAAATCTAAAGGTTCAAATAAAAACCATCTGTTTTGTTTGAATAGGTTTGATTAGGTTTTTTTTTTAAATTCATAATATTGATTTTATGCTTAAGGGGAAAAATTCTGGATTATCCGAGACACTCAGTGATTTTTCACAACCGCCAAACTATCTTTTGGCATCATTCACATCAGTAAATGGCCTCTGGCCTAAAGGCTGGTTTATCAGTGATACTTTAGTCTTTTAATACTGATACAAAACTGAAATGAACTGTAATAAAAGAGGCTGATTCACATGTGATCCTATTATATGCTTCTTGATCATCTCATTCAATCAATTTTATTCTAGCTTATGAATGATAGCCATAAATTCCTTTTTGGAAATTTTCTAGGAATTAAAAGGCTGCTAACTAATAATTATGAGTTTGGTATGCTTGAAATATATATCTTTATGTTAATCGCTATCAGTGTACCAACCAAAACATACATGGAACCTAACAGATCAGAACGATTAGACTGAGCTTCAGTAAACTGTCAGTTGTCGTAGCTCAGATGGTTGGGCAGCTGGTATGTATAACCTGGCTTTCCAGTGGTAAAATGGAATTAAGTTTAAGCCTCTGAGCTCACTTTTGATTTTCTGATCAATCACTGCCATAGATCAGCAGCCTGTGTCAAGTGAAAAAAAATTAAATTTGAAAAATACAGTCAATAGAATTAAAGAAATGATTCATAATCAAGAAAAAACAGTTTCATGATTTTGAGATCTTTTCTTGCATCAAGTCATTTTATACTATAGGAGAGACTCACCATAAAACAGGATGATACAATGAAATCTTATTTTCTTCCCATTGCCTGCATGAATCTTGCCACAAGCGTCTATATTGAGAACATAGGATGCAATTATTAAGGTTTGAATTAAAACTGGTTGGTTTAGTTTTAACTTTTGAATTTATGAACCACTTCTAACTGACAGTGGAACATTTCAATGAACCAAATTGAAGCTGATGGATATCTTCTGTGAATTGAATTGAAAAAAATTAAGAAATTCGATTAATGGTGAGAGGGCAAAAAATTTAATCAGAAGTTATTTCCTTCATAGTGGTATTTAATTTTTTAGATGTGATTTTAAATGTTAATAGTATTGATTAGGTTTTATTCAAATTTATGATATTGATTTTTATGCTGAAGCAAAAAAAAATTGAGTAAGAATTATTTGACATTTTCAGTGAAGTTTTCACAAGTGGTGAACTATCTTTTGACATCATTGGCATCAGTCAATTACCTCTGGCCTAAAGGCTGGCTTATCTGTAATACTTTAGTCCTTTTAATACAGTTACAGAACAGAAATGAAAGAGGCTGATTCACATGTGATCTTAATACATGCTTCACACTTGATCATCTCATTTAATCAATTTAGTTCTTGGCCATAAATTCTTTCTAAGCTATTATCTGTGAATCAAAGAGGCCACTGACTAATTTTGATGAATTTAGTAAACTTGTGATGTATATCTTTGTGTTAATCTCTACCCGTACAGCAACCAAAACAAATGAGGGGCTGAGAGATCAGATTTTAAAGGTTAGATTTGATCTTCTGCAAAGCCACAGTACTTGCAGCTCAGATAATAAAGCAGCCATGGTAAAGTGATGTGAGTTGGAGTCTCACTGAGAGCTTATTTTTGATTTTCTTCTCTTTGCTGTTTACTCATTGCCATAGATCAGTAGCTGAGTCATAATAGAAAAAAAACAATGAAAATTTAAGATGAAGGTAGATAAAAGATAAAAAAAATTCATGATATTTAATTAGAGATAGTTTGGTTATTTTGAGTTCTTCTCATGTATACTGTCTTTTTACACTTTCATTCCTCTTGATGGTGACAATGATTTTTATGATATGAATTTAAATGCTAATAATATTGATTAGGTTTATATTTGAATTCATGATATTGATTTTTATGCTGGGGAGGAAAAAATAAGCCTGGATTATTTGAGATACTGTTTTTTTGTGAGCAACTATCTTTTGGCATCATCGGCAATGGTCAGTGACCTCTGGTCTAAAAGCTGGCTTATCTGTGATACTTTAGTCCTTGCAATATTGATGCAAGACTGAAATGAACTGTAATGAATAAGATTGATTCGCATGATCTTAATATGTGCTTCACACTTGATCATCTCTTTTAATCAATTAAGTTCTTGGCCATAAACGATAGCTATAAATTCTTTCCTGAAAGGTGTCGGCAAATTAAAGAGGCCACTGGCTAATAAGAATTGATAAAGCCACACCCACAGTCTGGTAGGTCCTATATTTCCTTATGCAGTGGTTGGTCTAGATATCAAAATCCCTGAGTACCGTGCAATTCCTATTTTCAAGGACAGTCTCTGATCCCTACTAATTATATATGTTGGAACAGTTGAACCCAGATTGTTAATGCAACAGCAGTGTTCTTCTAAAATATAAGATAAAATAACAGATTTTTAACTGAGAATATTTGAGATCTTATATCTATTGGTACAGGTTTAATACCCTTAGAATGAAACTCAATAAAACAAAATGTTCCAAAATCTGACAATTTTCGGAGAAGTAGAAAAATTCCACCATACAGTAAAATCTTGGTTGACTTAGTGCAATAATTCAGAAATGTAAAACTATATTTACATAAAAAACAGTGAATAAAAAAATAGTTTCAACCAAAAAAATTATTGTCATTGCCAGACCTACAAGAATTAATCACTATATTTTTTGCTTATTCACTCATCTGAACAAAGATATTGTTGAGAACATCAAAAAAGGATACAGTTTTCTCTATGAGTGAGAGTGATAAGAAAAAAGAAAGTATGATAATCTTAAGCACAGAAAGTCAAACTTTTGAACAGAGGTGTAAGTGTATTCCAAAATCTAGAACACTTGTGGTCCTAGACATTTTGGATAATAGGTACTCAACAAGCTACAGCAGGAGCATTAGTAGTAATGATGATAATGATCATGATGAAAAGATAAAAGTACCAAAATGAAATCATAACAATAATCAAAAATAAATATAAAAGCAAAAATTCTAAAAATCAAAAAAAATGAAAATTTTTTAAAAAAGTACAAAGAAGAAATAGTTTGGTAATTTAGAATACTTTATTCTTGACGGACTCATGATAGAACAGAAAGTCTCAAGGCAATGTTATATCTTGCTCTTTATAAATTACCCATGCCGAGTGGGCTACAGAATCCTCTCTCTTTGCTCATCTGTGTGACCATGTCGCTGGTTGCTCATGGTCACATTTTTGGATTACTTTTAGTATTTGCATAATCTAGAAACGTTTTTTTGTTTTTTGTCAAGAAAGTGCATGTATTCATCCAAAGAAGAAGAAATGGGGTGAAGAATCACACTAGGTTAGCCTGCTTTCCGTAGAGGAAGCTCTATTTTCAAGATCAAGAAAATCACAGTAGTCGTAGAAAGAAGGGTATACAACCAATGCATCCTACTCATAATCACTTATGAAGCTGAAAAATAGACCTTAATCATAAGATTGACCTTCAAACTGAGAACCATACTATGTGCACATGCAGAAAAAGTAAGATGGCATGATGAGCTAGATAAATAATAAAGTATCAGACCAATAATGGGCAAATCTTGTGTCAGCATTTTTTTAGATAATTTTAGATAGAGATATATTATTTCTAGATGATTTCAGATAATTTTCTAGATAATCAGTCCTGGTATATAAGCTGTCTACTGGGATTCATTTCCTGCAAGGTAAATATATCAACATTAATCTTGCAAGAATTTTTTTCTCAAATAGCCATAAGCTGCTGGCTCAACTTTCTCCTTCCTGGTGGTGATATCACCTCTACAAAAGTACGAAAATTTCAAGGGTTAAATAAAAACAGGCTGTTATAGTTTAAACTGACAAGGTTTTTATTTATATTTATAATATTGATTTTTATTCTTGAGGTAAAAAAAATAGTCTGGATTTTCTGAGATACAGATATTTCACAAGCGGTCAACTATTTTTTGGCATCTTTCGCATCAGTTAATGGCCTCTGGCCTAAAGGCTGGCTTATCAGTAATACTTTTGTCTTTTAATACTGATACAAAACTGAAATGAACTGTAATGAAAGAGGCCGATTCACATGTGATCTTAATACGTGCTTCACACTTGATCATCTCATTTAATCAACTTAGTTCCTGGCCATAAATGTCGGCCATAAATTCTTTCTTGGAAAGTGTCTGCAAATTAAAGAGGCCACTAGATAATAAGAATGGATGTGCCCAGCTTGGAATATAGATCTTCATGTTAGTCACAGTGAATAAAACTTTTGATTTTATTTCTTTAAAACACTAGTAGGTTTAACTAGATAAGCATGAAATTATTTTGTATTTACAAGAAAATGATTTCTAGAGAGTTCAAGCATACCCATTGCCTGGTTACACTGAGTAGAGGGGACGGCTATTCATTAAGTTTGAGGGGCTGCGAGCAAAAGTGCTCAATACAACTAAATAGCACTAATTTTTTTTTAATTACTAAAAATGGCCAAAACACACCTAAGTGATACTGAAAATGGCCCAAAACATCCCAAGAATGGCCAAAATGTTTAAGTTCCTCTGCATTAGTATGGTACTTTTTCACACTGCCAGACCATGAAAAAGTTATGTGGTAAAAATCAGCACACCAAAATTATTTCATATTACATTCACAATGGGGAGGGATGATATTCAAGAAGGGCCCAGCCCGATTCTAAGACTGTTTAAAAGGGCTGTGATTGTAATAATGTTGCCTGGTACCTGTAAAAAATGATCTTGTTATTTAGATATGGATTGGCACTTCTACCTTGGATCAGAGTATCTGTGTACTATGCTTAGGATCAATATGTTTATTCTTACGGAAAAAAAAAAAAGCATACAGCATTGCTGTTTTCATAATAGGTCCCTAGCCCAGGTAAAGGAAGGGATGGGCATGAGGCTTGCAACTTCACCCCGTGTAATGTACTTGCTATTGGGACCACAGCAGAGTGGTTGTGTCCGTACAAGTAGTTTACTGGAAATATCAAACAACAGATAATAATTCCCTATACATTTCTAATGCCATAGCTATAGTTATATGTTATAGTATTCCTGTCCTTTAAACCAGCTTGGGTATATTCAGGATAAAAAACAGCAAAAATTAAGATGAAGGTGAATAGTAGCAGCAAAAAATATTGCCAATAATCATTTACAATACATCATCTAATAAAAGTAAATGAAAAAATTGGTTCACCAATACTGACACGACCAGTTAATAAAAAATATGAGATAGAAATGGTCAGGGGTAAGGAATGAGTTTAAAGGTTGGATTTTGAATTGTGTCTGTCACAGGTTTCTGTAGCTCAGATTGAGTGGCAGGGCAGAATGCTAGTCTCTCTCTAGCATAGATGGACATGAGCTCATTATTTATTCCAATCCGAGCTGTTTGTTTATTCTGATCCAAGCTGTTCATTCATTTTCACATAATAGAAAAAGAGCCAGCCAGAGTATATATGCTGTAAAAAACACCAAAAATCAAGATGAAAGTAAATGATAGTATGAAAAAAAAAATAACAATAATGAAAAATAAGTTATTTGTACAAATTTTAGCCCCTAACAAATTTATCACTGAATGATGTTATAATTTGCACTTTTAGAAAGAAAAGAGACTCCATCTGTAAGAAGTAAATAAAAGGAATAATAAAAACTTGCGATTGGCAACACTTCTGGGATCTAGTTATTTCCAAAGACTCTACTTATTGGTTGAGCAACAACTCTTTGCAAGATAGGGCAATTCTCCAAAATGTTAGTTTTCTGATAAAAGGATTATTTGCATGAGAATGTCTATTGATTTTTCATGGTCTATGTGGGGCCCAAGATGATCAACATTGTTCAGTCAGGCTGAATCAACATATCTGGGGGCAGAAGGGTAAGTATTCATGAACACAATAGACATAGAATTTTGTTGTGTTAGGTATTAGGTTGATACACTCTAAACGTCTTCTTTTTTTTTGTTGCATCATGGAGAATAATGCTGAAAGTGAAAGATTTACTAATGGAATTGCATTTTTTGATAGATTCAGTGTAAATGAAAATATAAGTTGTTCTTATTTGATATTTTTTAGCCCTAAACAGGAATGGTGTCTACCCAAGAAGTTTGTCTAATTTTACAAGTATGAATTCAAATTAGGAAATAATGCTGCTCAAACTGCTGATAACATCACCAAAGCATTGGAAATGTAAACTACTATAGTGCGAACTGTTCAGCTTAGTTCAATAGGTTTAGGTCTGGAAATATAGATACCTATAAAAATTGTCTTAAAAGGCCAATACCTGTTCTAAATTATGTAAAATAGTTGACATCGGTGGCCTATGACCTATAAAAATGATTTGAGGACTTTCTGGAGTCTTTAGGACTTCAATATCAGCTACATCTTTTCATCCCAAGTGGATTAAAGTACAAATTTTTTAAAATTCTTTCCTTGCTTCAAGCAATTAACCACTTGATTCCAGCCCATCAATTGTTGCATTTCAACATGAATTAATATCCTATTGCACTTCATATGCATTAACAATTCATGAGACAGGCAGTTAGGGATGTGATTGGACAATGGAATCAGAGACCTGAGTTTAAGCACCACTCAGGGCTGGTTATGTTCACTTCACCCTAATGCCCTTATGAAAGGCATGAATCCATTTATCCTCCCCCATCTATGGATATATCTGTTGGACAGATTGGGCTTTTTAACCTTGGGAATGCAACCAGTCTAGGAGGTACACTTTTCTGGTTTCAAATCAGGGAATAGAGTTCTCTTAAGGCGATTTTATACCCATTTTGACATCCCTCCAGTAGCTCTTGTAGCCAAGCTGGCACCAGACGTATCACCCTCTCCTTTCCTCTTCAGTATATAAACAGGATTAAGACAAAGGTTTCCGTTGACTGGGCATCCTAGGATCTCAATAGGCTTTGTGCATGCAGGATCCCTGGAAGGGACTCTTCAGTGTTTTTTCGTTGTCTGCAGAGACAAAACTGAGACCATTCATTTAGGATGGGCAAATAATTCTTGATTTGAATCCAAAGACAATGCAAACATCACATTGCATCTGATGCGCTGGTATCATGATTATGGGGCTGACTACTGAAGCTCGATATGGAGTTATGCAACTAGAATGAATGGCAGTGAGAAGTAGTCTTCTTTGTAAACTGTTTGCCTTATAGTCTGGTATGTATGGAATCCATTTCTGCGAGTGTATTTCTCTTGTCTCTTTCTCTTCATGTTCTAAGTGACATTTGTTACTGAAAGTCAAAAGGCTTTCTTCACACACCATAAGTCTTGATCTCTTAAGATGCTGCTTTCACTTGCAAGCACAAAATGAAAGATGGGATAAATTAATCATTTGGCTTTTGGATTCATAGCCGTACAAATTATTTCAATTGAACATCTAGGGATTTATTTTAATTCTGAAATGTATATGAGACTTGGCATTCAAGTATGTTTACAAGGTTGTATGGACCTTTAACCTGTCTGCTGTAGAGAACTTTCTATCAAAGAAAGTTCATATACAATTTTGAGTTTCTCCTGACAAATCTATTGCCATTTTCCAAATCATGAAATATTGCCGTCTGGAATTGTGAAATTAAACTTAAAATATTGCCATTTTTATTGCAACATTTCTGGCTGAAGAAATACTGTATCAGATTTTGCTGTCAAGATTGTAATAAAATAATATCCTCTATATTCCTCTTCAAGAATTTTCTTTCAGAATTTTGAAAGTGATAAAAATCAAAAACTTTGTTCATCTATCTTTATATAGAGATAAAATATGAAAATGATTTTGACAAAACAGGTTCATTGCTCATCATCATTAATTGATAAAAGATGCAAATTGAAAAAAAATTTGTGAAACTTATTTTTGTTTATTTGCTTGCATCAAAAGAAAGAAAAAAAATAGAAAAAATCAAGCTGAAAATCTGTTTAAATTAAAAACCCTGTTGTTTGAGAATAAAAAATTCTCTATTAAAAAAAAGCAAGTTTTGCAGTTTTTTTTCTCTCCGTCAAATTGTGATAGATTTTGACACCTTTCTTACTAACATTATTTTTAGCAACCATCTGATCATTTTCACTCAAAATCTATGTGTAGATATTCAAAATCAATTGTTGTATTTCATTATGAATTTACTCATAACTAGATTCATTACACGTCATCAGTTCAAGAGTGAATATCCTCTTCAGCAAATCAGATAACTTTTGCCAATCATTTCCTCTTGTCTTCCCCATTTCATGGCCTAAATGAGATTTGTTACAAAGAGTCAAATGGCTTTACTCACACTCCATAAGACTTGATCTTTTTAGATGGTAGTTTCACCTAGAGAACTCACTAGTGATGGTTCATTAACCAAATATGATAAATTAATCACTTGACTTTTGGATTCATAGCAATACAAATTATTTCCATGAAATATCTTCACATTCATTTTAATTCTTAATTTTGGCTACATGCCTTGTTTGGGATGATCAAGAAAATAATTTGAAAAAAGAGTGCGCTATAAATAAATTATTTATCTAGCATTTTGTTCTTCAGTAACTACTAAAAAGTCTGAATTTTCAAAAAAGACAAACATTTGACACGGACTGAGGATCCGATTTAGCATAAAATCACTTTGTAAATTGAAACTCCATTGAAAAAATGATTTGGATGGTGTGAGTTTTCAGAAAACCCCCCAAACAAAATGCTTTTTCTGTTGATATAATAAGGAGTAAATCTTCAAATTTTCAGCCTTCTCATTCAATTAGTGTGGCTTGCAAATATGACACATATATAGATAGTCAGACAGAATCACTTTCAATTCAAGAACCTATATTGATTGTCAACTATGTTTTGGTCAACAGATTCTTGAAGGAAAAAATCTTCCCAGGTTGCTTCAAGAAAAATGTGTATATTTTGAGAAAAAATTGTTGTTCTTACTGCATGGGTGGATCTAAAAGTGGAAACTTTCATTTGTGATTTTTCAGTGTTGATTTAAGCCCCAAAGAAAATATCAATGCATTGTACCGTATGATGTCTTTGTATAAATATTTTGTAAAATGCTTTCCTTAATATTTGTGTGGTCTTTTCCTTCGCAAATATCAAAACTTCTCCTTTCAGAAATCAATTCACCTAATTTTGACTGGTGGCAGCCCATTCATATTTAATGACAGAGACAAGATCCAAACAGAATTGTGAATCACTGATGAGAGCAGCTAAATAAATATCTATGTATCTGAACATATTGCATCTACATTTGATATTAACAAAACAATAGCCTACCTAGGGTAATGATTCCCTAGTCCTCTTTGAATTTTTCCTTAGTCTCAAAAGTAAATTGAGAAGATTCATATATCTATCCATATATTTACTATATATTGTCAGATCTTTTCGGTCTAACCTGTGAAATACCAGATGAATTACAAGTATGGCTTGATTAGTGCAGTTAATTCATTCAAAAATTTTCTGCACTGTTCAAAACTGCTCTGTTCAAGGTCTTATTATTATCTAATGGTTTTTCTTTTCATATACTCAGTTACATTAACTTGTATGACAATACCTTGACTGTACTGCATGAAAAATGCTCTAATAAAAAGACTATTCAAAATATTGATTATAGGAGGGAGGCAGCATGACGGTAACACCTATTAAGGTAAAGATACTAGTTAGAAGAACTCTTGAACTAAAAGTTATAACATTCTTTGTGTTTACCTGTTTAAATGATAAAATATTCCAAAGCTAACACTGAACCTCATCAATTGTACCTGTGAAACAATATGTCCAACCATGTCTGCTTCTATTTTGCTGAGAATAATGGAAACATGATTTATTCATAAGATGCAAGTGGCTATTGTTATTTGCCTATCGAATCTTGAAGGGAATAACTATTGGGAGGATTTCATTGTCTTGTCCTTTTATATATCCTATCTTTTTAATCTGTGAACAAACAAATATTTGAAATATGTTTGTGGTTCTGTATTTACAAAACAGTGGGAGAAAAATTATAATAAAACTCTCCTTCATTTTTGTTTAATTATAAGATTCCTTTCTAATTCCTGGAAAATATTGACTGTTTTATTTGTTCTCTTCCGTCAATTTTCAGAATAATAAGTTATCCTTGTTGATTTTTAAAAATCCAAACTAAAAACACACTAATATAGCAAACTATCCAGGCAAATTTTCCATCCAATATCAACAAAAGAAGATGGTTGCTTTATTTGAAGTGATTAATCTACTTTGATTGCAAGTCCAAGTTGTTTCATTGATAAAAGAATCTATGCTTTGAAATTTTATCAAAAATATTTACTATTTAATGACTTTCACTGATAAGGAGTAAAGACGTTCTTATCTACTTATCATGTAAACAAACTAATTACATTTTCATGCATGTATAGAGGTATATATAGAGAGCAATACCTTGTATAGTGCAGTTTTTGATGCACTAAAATTTAGGTATTGGTTGTTAAACAAATGCAAATTAGTATAAACTGAAAAAAAAGCACATTAAATTACATTGAACCTTGAAGAGTATAGCCAAAACTTTGAACAAATTAATCTCATTATTCAGCTTATTGCTGTATGTATACATATATATGTAAACATACGCTTAAAAACGTATCTAAAATTGCATATATATATTGTATATGCACATATATATATGTAGAGAGTTGTATTGTAAAAAGTTGAGACAGTGCCAGAGTGTGTTGTACATATGGAGTTGTTTTTTATATAGAGTTATTCCATATGTGTTTCAAAGTGAAAAGGCTTCATCTTCAGTGTTGGTAGAGCTGTAGATGGTCAAATAAAATCAGTAAAATGAGACATTTCATTTTAAGTCCAACCTGCTGCTGTAGGTCAGGGAATGGGGATGACAATGAGATTTGTGTGAGTAAGGGTCGACCAAGGGAAGACAAATCTAATAGGACAAGAGATCAGAACTAGGAAGGAGTGATGATTAGGAAGCTTGATTTTATAGAACCGTTTGAAATAATATGGAGAATAGTTTTATTATTGGGAAATGCACCAGTGATATATATATATATATATATATATATATATATATATATATATATATATATATATATATATATATATATATGTATGTGTGCGTGCATATGCATATTAGTTGCACTTGAAAAAATGTATGTAGGTATATGTGTGCAAATATAATTTCTAGATGAAATAAAAACAATTGAAAAATATAATATTGCAAATGGCTGACCATTGATTGAAAGGTCATTGATCTGTCTGAAGTTGTTTTCATCTTAAATGCCAAATCCACACTAATTAATAGAGCATACATTTTTGGAAAGCAACTAAAGTAACTAAATTTCTCATCTGTCTTTTTTCTCAAGTCAAACATGTGAGTTGCTGTTAATAACTTGTATCAAAAAAGAAAATTTAAAAACTGATTTGAATTGCAGAATTTGTTTAAAATAGATTTGTTTAAAAAATCATTAATCATTCAGTGAAAATCTTGAAAAAATAAATAACAAAATATAGGATCAAGCCAAATTTGATAAACAGTCAGCCAGACCAACTTGAAAATTGGACAAAACTATCATGACTGCTTTGAAGACAGTTTTGAATGGTGCCAGACTACAATGATTCCGAAAGTATTTTGTATTAATCGACTTGACAAGCTCTACAAATCATCCAACCTACAAGTCAAGTGGGCTACAGATTCTCATCTCTTTGCTTGTCTATGTGTATCTGTGTGTGTATCTCTGAGCAATCCATGTCACATTTTTAGGACTGCAAACTTGAAAATTTGCATGATTACAACACAACAACATATATAATCATTTTTTTGTCTTTTCCAAAAAGTGCTTCTTCAGGTCTCTATGGTCTTTTTAGACCAGCAATACCCAAATCTTATTCTGCTATTTTTTAGATGATTAGTTTTGGTATATGCATAAGCTACAGTGATCCATTTATGTGGGTTTCACCATTTGATCAAGCCATTGACTACAGAAGGTGATGATGAGTAATAAATTATCCATTCCAAGATAAAAGCCCTAACACATGGATAGAACTAAGTTGTCATCGATTACAATAAAGTGGAAATTTTATTGACTCAGCCATAGATCTGCAATGACGGATATTCCCGTCATTTGCAGTTGAGCAACTGCAATGAATGACTGATAACAAAGACAAAAATGAAGAGACCAAGAGGTTCTTTAAATTTGAAAGAATTAATTCCCATGAAATTACAGGATAGATGCTGATCTGCCAGTTCCAAATGATTGATGAGTAGTTTGGGAATCGTTGGAGATAACGTCCAACCCAAGACACCAAACAATTCAGAGATTTCCTCCTTTCAAAATTTGTAGATGCAACAAAAGATAGACAAGTGAGAATCAATAAATATTCTGATATCATTGGAGATGTTCCCAACTGGAATCAGGTTTGTGAATTTGTTAGGTATCATCAACCAATACTGTTAACATAGGTTTCTTCAGTTTTCAAATTGGTTTGGCTGGCTTGCTAGCTAAGATGTAATTATCAAGAATACTGGCTACACCAACGGAGCTAGAGTGCTGAAAATTTTAACATTCTTCTTTATATTCTTAGAAAAATTTTTTTTTTTGTTTTTCAAAATTTCCCATTTCAATAAGTTATTAAGGGCTCAAGTATCAGTTTGAGTATTTGCTAAATTAGTTCCTCAGTTTGTGCCCGACACCATTCATGCTTGTTTGTCAAAAATTCAAACTTTTTTAGTGATCACTGTCAAACAGAAGGCAAGACAAGTAACTTATTCATTGGGTACCCCTTTTTCAAATGTTTTGATTGATCATCCCCAACACAGCATTCTACCATGTGACGGTTTCTATTCACTAACCAGACTTTTTTGGCTTTTGCTTTATAACCCTTTTTCTTTCATCCTTTCTCATTTAATCTTTGCTCTGGCAGACAGAAAGCACTTTTGAGAATTATACAAGATTGAAGTATAAGTGAATGATGCACATGCGTAATGGTGTAACAGTAACTGGCTCAGAAAATGGAATCAACTGTTTATGTTCATATTGTACTAATGCTTAGTCTGCAGGAACAAACAAACAAACAAACAACAACTAATGAGTGAAGTTACTAACCACCATTTCAACTTTTGTTAGGACAATCCAAGATCTCCTTCTTATCTTTAATATAAAAACGTTTCAGATAATCCCATCTACAGCCATCTTTGGATGTAATATGTTATATGTGTAAGGAGTGAGAGACTCTTTTATTCTGGTCTTTTTCTGCAGTAGTGTAAACCAAGAGGAATTTCCAAGAACGTATTAAACAAAAAATCTAGATTTAAATTTTGAATGTTAAAGACTTCTCAAAGTTATGAATATTACTAAACTTCAGTCAGGGTTTCATGTGCCCTAGGCTAGACTTTATATTTGTTGACCTGATTATATTTAAATGACTTTTACAGTTTCAAATACACCTCTGAGAACTTTGCACCCTATGCATCTAATAGATGGGTTAGCCCTACATCCTGTTTCAAATATGAAAGAGGTGACTCTTGTCTCGCTTGATCAGAATTGACTCAGCCAATTTGTGAATTAGGTAATAAGTTTGGGACTTGTTATGTTGATATGTTTGTCCACATAAACGCCGACTCAACAAAATGTCTGCTTCTCAATTCAATTAATTGGATTAAAAGTTGGCCTTTTCTTTTCTCCCTCTCTCACAAAAAGTAGAAAAGGCTGTGTGTGTATGTGTGTTCATCCAATTGTTATATTATTCCCGGCTAGCGGTTGTTGCTCGGAAGTTTCTGCTCAATACAAGCAATGTCGATTGAACAATTTTACTTTTGTGAAAAGTTCTACTCACTTGTTTAGACTACCATGAAATTAATTGATTCCTTTAGACCCTGATCAATCAGGTAACACGTTGTCTATGAAGAGAAAATGAAATAAAAAGAGAAGTTTTCTTCAGTCTTTTGGAAAGAGAATGAAAACTTGGTTGATCACCATGGAGTGTGAGTCTGGGGTTTGAAAGTTGAAGTAATGTGTGTTAATCTCATTCTGAGTGTTTGCAGACATCACCCAGGGTTATTGCAGAGCACTTAAATTATTTGCCAGACTATATGATGTGCAGGTTTGCCAGGGTGCAATTTTTGGATTACTGCTCTTTGCAATTATTCTTGATTCACTTACTGTAAATTTTAAGTTGATCGTGCTTGGCCTTCTATCTATATTGCCATCTGATTTGATGACATGATATTCTCATACATTTTTTTATAATTTTTAAGGCAACAAATATGGTAAGTTTCAAATGCTAGGAAATATCTGAAATCTAAAAAAAGAGGCCCTTGTCTCCCAGGGGAGGAATGAGGAAGGGATTTCAGCCAGGGGAGAAATATGTAATAGATAGTATAATGATGAAAAAATTACTAGATGACAACTCAAAATAGGGGAGGGATTAGTATTGTAAGGGGAAGAATGAGACCTAGGACTCTGAGAATCACTGCTTTTAATGTGAATAAAAAGAAAATGTTCACAGTTGAAAATAATTGATATTGACATGTTCATACCTAGAACCATTATGAAAAAAATAATCACGAAATGACTAAAAAAACACATTTCATCAGAAGGCGATTTCATGGAAATTATGAAAAGGTGAAAGTAACTCATGAATAAAATCCTGTATTTTATCTAATATAGGTTTAGTCGGGAACAAAACACCACCACTCTTCAAATATCCTTCACAACATTTAAAATGTATCGTAATAAACAAGGATTTTCATTTTTGGCAAAGAATTGTACATTGTTTTTTTTTTTTGCAATATCCATTTTATGGCTTTCCTTTTGATGAAAGTAAAACCGTTTTGCTTTGTTGATATATATGTCAAAGGGATTTTGTTGCTCTGAAAAAGCATTGAAGATTTTTACAAATACTTCTTTTCCTTTTGTCTTGCAAAGTTCATTATTCATTTTTTCTTCTTATCCTTCTATTTCTGTTTCCTTCTGAAGTTTCTCATTCATTTTTTATTCTTCTCTTTTTTTTCTATTTTCTTTCCATGTTTCTCTTTTTTTTTTCCTTTTGCTCTTCATTTTCTATCTTTTATTTCAAAGTTTCTAATTCATTTTATTTTCTCTTCCTCTTTCTCTTTGTAATCTCTTCCATGTCTTGATGAGAATTTGAGCTCTCCCTTCAAATTCTGTTTTTTTTTCATTTCTCATCTTTGTCATTATTGTGTTCATTACAATTTGGTCACTTGTACAATCAGAGAAAATCTTTAGACAATGCTTTATTTGAATTCCTCTCTCTCTGTTTGAATATTAACAAATGTACATTTATGGAACCTTGTCCCTCCAACAATTTCAAAACATAAGGTTTGAAGGTAATTCAAAGATAAACGGTTGTAGATAATCAATGTTTGTTTAACAAATAAGACTTGGCTATCCTACTTAAGACCATGTTTTGCAGAATTTCTGCCACAATATGATGTGAGGGATATGTAGCCATGTCCTACTGCATGTATTTCACAAGACTAGAGTAGATTACTCTGGGCCAGAGTTCCCTCAGGTGTGGGGCCTAAATTGGGGCAATTGGCCCAATAGCCTCAAAGTCAGCCATGTTTCTTCATTCAAATCTTCTGAGTGATTAGGGCATAAATAATCTTTCAACAAAAATTTGATTTCTGATATATTTTTTACCTGCGGTACAATTCTTGCATTTAGAGAATAATAATTAATGAAAGGTCATCAGAAGAATTTCCCAGGTAAGTAAAAGTAAGATGAAATGCAAGCTGGTACTTTTAACAAGTGAATTCACTTTTCAAATCGATTATATATGAAGAGATTCAGCCACAAAATAGATACACTTCACACACAAGTCATTGTGATAGAGTTGAAGAACCAAGAGTTTTATTTCAATGAATTTACTGACCATTATCAAGAATCTGTCTGGTGCCTGAAAGCTTAAAGATAAAAAATAGTTATAAAGAATGCCATCGGGCTCTCTTTAAAAAATGTATATGCTGGACTATGAGATGAATGGTTTACAAGCATATTTAGAGGACCATCTAGCGCTGCAACTTATCCAACACCTATAATTGTCCATATCTTCAGTTTAAGAATTTGAAAAAAAATATTCGTTTTATATATCAGCATATATACTGTAGTTATAAAATAAATATTATCAGAATCTTTAGAATATCTGTGAACTGTTTGGTATGATTGTTAGGGTAAAGACGATGAAGGCCAGTTTTTATGTTATTATACTTAATTTTACATACTGAAACTTTTGATTATGAAACATTTTTTTCAAACTTTAAATACTCTTAGAATAGTTTGCATGCTTGGGCCTCTTTTTTTTTTGATCATTTAAGCAAAGAGAAAATTAAATTGCTGTACATTGCATTGATAGTAAACAAGAGACCTTTTGAGTGAGTGCGCAAGCGAGTTTGCAGGAGTGGAAGTGCATTTGAAGAAAGAAAAAACAATCCTATTCATTTTGTTGTATCAAATATTCAAAACATACATTCACTTGGGATTTTTCTGAAATTTTTATTTGTAGGTAGAAAATACTGAGCTACATTTTCCCAACCACTGAATATTATTAGCTGCTGAAATATCATAGTTCAGCAAATAAGGATATTACGAGTCGGTTTCTTTTAACTTTTGATTACATAAAACCCTTGATATGATTCCTAATGACAGCACAATCCTTCTGTGAATAGAATAACAAATTTTTAGATTACCCAAAGGTGGAAGGGGAATAACTTCGATCGGTAGTTATTCCCTTCAATATTGGCATTTTTCCTAAATAAATTTGAAGAGTTAAGCAGTTTTCTAGTTTCAAAAATAGTTTTTTTGGTTCTATATACCTGTCCATAGGCTCAGATTCAATGTCTATGCCAGCATTGTTAATTAAAAGTGTAAAATTTTGTCATCACACTAAAAAATAATTAATGAATTTTTAGACTATCCTCATCTTTGATAGAGTTTTTCAGACAATTGAACTCATTCTTCTCATTGGTTCTGTTGTTCCTTCAATGTTTCAGCCAAACCATTCTAGGGCTATCTGCAAATTTATTAGCAGTTATACAAACAGAAGGACTCTTCCTCAAGTAGTACCAAATGGAAAATGGTAGCCAATGGAAATTGTTTTTTGTCAGCAGTAACGTTTTTAGAGGAAAATCAGAATACGCTTGTAGATTGCAGTTGTCTTTCATTCTTTCCTTTGTTAGACAAAGATTAAAATACCGTATCTCTCTTGAACAGCAAAAGCCATTCCAAGTAGAAATCAACACAGGTCCAATGTACATTTAATGGAATGATCATCTGGATACATACTGGCTAATTTTCTTTATCAGTGAATTATCAAAATAGAGAATGTTGATAGTATATTGATATTGAGAAAACTTCATTCTACATCCCCTGACAGTGAAGGGAAAAGTGTTATCATGCCTTCCTATAACACATCATCACTGTTTATCAGTTAATTATCATTTAGATCTCCCGGGATCCCAATGACACAGCAGCAAAAAGATGAATAGTAGGTCAAGATGAACATTATTTCAATATCTGATTGTATCTCTTCAGTGAATATGTTTCTTCCTCTCCTTTTCTTTTTCTTATTTTTATGTATTTGATCAAATTAATTCAGTATTTATGAGACTAAGAGAAAAGTGGAAAGTCATCAATTATTTAGGTGACTTATTTATTGAAAGGATCTACAAACTTGCTTTGCTGAGACTCTAATAGACTAATTTATGAACTGACATGACCAAATATATAAGCATTTATATATATGCATACACCTCTATCATTCACTCTCTCTCCCCATCTTTCTCTCTTCCTCACTATATATATATATATATATATATATATATATATATATAATGAATAGTTGAATTGTGGAGGGTACAGGAGACCAGGGTGTAAAAAAAGAAGAAAAGGGTATTCACTACCTTTACAACAGCTTGCTGCGAAACAAACACTGAATGATACCTACGCTTTCCTTCATAAAAGTAAAAGAGTGGCATAAAACAAATCATCCAATACCTATTTCTCTCTCTTCCTCTGTTTATTCATCTATCTATCCATCCATCTATCTATCTATCTATCTATCTATCTATATATATATATATATATATATATATATATATATATATATATATGTATATATATATATATATATATATGTATGTATGTATGTATGTATGTATATATATATATATACATATATATATATATATATATATATATATATATATATATATATATATATATACACACATATAGTATAAATAAGTTCATGAGCAAGAACACGTCATTCTGTTGTGAAGCCTGCAGCTTCTTTGTTCACTGTATTTTTTTGTCATATGTTTTTCAGTAGAGAAAGAAATGAAGTGGAGAAAAAAGATGTAGATTTGTAAATGACCCATATCTATCTTTAATATCTTTTGGTCATTAATCTATTTATCTGTCAAGCAATCAGTCTGTCAATACATTAATTAGTTGATGGATTTGGAATTTCATCACACACTCACATATATATGTATATGTAATGTGTTATATTATATAGAAAAACTTGTTTGGAATGATCTCTGTCATTACATGGTTAATGTCTCACTTGGCTGGGACAGCATAAAAAGAATAAACAACTAGAGAAAATGGGGCTGCAGCAGGAATCAAACTTGCAACCGATATGCTAACCGCTCCAATGTTGCATTGCTCTGACCATTACTATCATGTTGAAAGAAACAAATAGAGCAGATACAGCCTGAGAATGAACAAGATGAGAATTTGGAGTGAAAACAGATATTTAGGTCTTTGCTTCACTGACGGCTGTTGAAGTGGCTACCGTAGCTCTCGCAGGTTTGATTCTTTCTTCAGCCCCATTTTCTTTAATTGTCTATTCTATTTACATTGCCTAGGTGAAATGATACATTAACTATACAACTTATAATCATTCTGTCGGATCATATATCTATTTCTTAATACATTAAATATAAATAGTGTGGGTCAAAAATATGATAAGTACCATTTCAAAAATAAATGTATTTGATTGAATTAAAAATCAAATACTTGATCTGGTCTTTTTATCTTATTCAAACTTTGAAGAGTGCATAAATATATAAAGGTTGTAATAAGATCCGAACACTCAAATCTAGAATTTGATCTTCAATTTAATTAAACATTAATTTCTTAAATGGTGCTTATTGCGTTATGGAATCACACTTAAAATATACGTGTGTGTTTGTGTGTGTGTGTGTGCATGTGTGTATGCGTATAGGTGGTCAGAGGTGCGTAAAGCAAGTCATAAATCAAATTCTGCCTTCCTTCTGTAAAAATAGTTTTGAAATCTATCAATTACGGAAGGAAAAAAAGGTAAGACAGGTCTGGTTAGTTGCTAAATAGAAATTGTCACATGACCAATGTCCTTTGGCAGTATGCTGTGTCGGGGGGTAATCAATTAAAAAATTGCAAAAAGGTATGATCAATGAATTAGTTACTTCTCTGGCCTTTTGTTGTTCAGTGATAACTGAAAGAAAGTCCAAATTTTCAAAAACAAACCTGAACGCTGTCAAACACAAAAGGACCAATTTTTTCTAGACATAAGGACTTAATGTTTAAATTTTCTAGCTCCATTGATGTATATGTGATACATACATTCATACCAAGTCAGCAAGACCAACATAAAAACTGAAGAAACCTAAGTGGACAGTTTTGTTGACAATCTTTAAAATAAACATTTGTGAAAGATGAAGATGATCCATATGCTTGTGAAGTTGTGAGGACTTATGTCTAAATGCCAGTATGCATTTTCATAGAAATGCATACAAATAAAACTCTAATGCATTTTTTACCAATGGTGGAAGTAATACATGCTGAATGAGGTAGGAAGATTGTGTTGCATTCATATCCTGTGAGTTGGGAGAGCCTGTCTGTTTTGAAAGTTAGCATTAAAATGAAATTCTTTTTTTTCAACAATGCTATGGTGTTGGGACACTCATTGATATATATATATATATATATATATATATATATATATATATATATATATATATATATGTATGTATATATATATATATATATATATTTATATAAATATATATATATATATTTATATATATATATTTATATATATATATTTATATATATATATTTATATATATATATTTATAT
Organism: Thysanoteuthis rhombus; assembly: GCA_963457665.1. Taxonomy (NCBI): domain Eukaryota; kingdom Metazoa; phylum Mollusca; class Cephalopoda; order Oegopsida; family Thysanoteuthidae; genus Thysanoteuthis; species Thysanoteuthis major. The sequence continues at coordinate 52,264,046 of OY735218.1, forward strand.
ATATATATTTATATATATATATTTATATATATATATATATATTTATATATATATATTTATATATATATATATATATTTATATATATATATTTATATATATATATTTATATATATATATATATATTTATATATATATATTTATATATATATATATATAAGGGTCAATATACAGAAGACGAGCAGATAGAAGTAAATGTCAAAAGGATCTTATTTAATTTTTATAAATCCCCACTAATTTTCCCTTTTAGCCATCATTGAGGGAAATATATATATATATACGTATAATAATGTAGAATGTGTGCTGAAGTGAAGTTTTTTGAAAGTGAAGTTTTTGAAAACAATTTCCGGCAGTCTATGTATTTGTGCACACATTTTAAGATATATTCCTGTACACATTTCATATATAAATAGATGCTGAAGTGTAAATGACTATATATATATATATATATATATATATATATATGTACGAACAAGAATTTTGAAGGCCAGATATATGTATGCTCACATCGACAGGTATGATTTGATATGATATAAAAAACAGAATTAAGCAAATGAAATAACAATAGGAATTTCCTTAGGTGAGTCTCCAATGTAATTGTCCGCATACAAATGATACAATAGTTGCAATCAGCAGTGTCACCTATCATTGAATGTCATCAGGAACACAAGAGGAAAAAAGCAGCCGATTGTTGAACTGTTTCCTATTAAAACCAATCGGAGAACTCAGGAAGACAAAGTGCGGCACTGAATTTGATTCCATTCACTGAGTTGAAACGAGATGTGACAATAAAGGAAAAAACTACAATTTATTCCTCAGGAAGAAGTGAAATCACCGTGGTCATCTTGAGCAAAAAAATATGTGCAAATAGGTGTGACAGGAATTAGGTGTTGCTGTATTTTCTGTGAAAGGCGAGTGAAGTTTGTTGAAGGCCAACTTAAAATGATGAATTTGGGAGAAGACCAAAACAAATTCAATTTTCACAAAAAAAAAGCTTTTTTTTTTTCAAAAAATAAAAGAAATATTGTTCTTTAAAAGAGATTTTCATCCAATAATTTCATGAACTCCAGACTTTGGGAATTCTGGTGAACAATAATTCATCTAATACAGGCGTTCACCAGTCAGTTTCTTGCAGAACAGCAGTTTTAGGACTGCCAGTAGCTAAAACATTCATAATACACTGGAAACACATCATAAAGTCAAAGTTGGGATCCATAATTTTCTACTGCGTTATAAGTGAGTTTATGTTGTAATGAATTTTCTATTTCTACAACGCTCAATCCAAGTCCAGAACCTCCCTCCAATTTCTTCAAGACCTTCCTTTGCAATCAGTGTAGAAATGAAGAGAAACCATAAAAGGGGGTAGATATCAACAGGAAGATAGAAATAAATATTCAAAAAACTAAATATGGTTATATCTCATCAGAAGGTTAATCTAGGTGATACATTCACTTTACATAGTATATTGATATACGTCCAAATGCAGTATAGAATCAAACAATACCATTCAAATTGATATATAGCTATGTTTAGTAGTTTCTGGCAAAAAACCTCTCCAAAATCTCAAAATCCATCTGGAAAGTAACCAATTTTCCATTCCATCCCCCTTCAGTTGACTACATTAGACAGGGATAAGTCAACTTCAAGTTGGATCATTCTTGAATTGACAATACCAGGCAGGTTGGGAGGATGTCAACAACGATATCTGCGCTAATGTTGACTATATCTACAGGAGTTGAGAAAAAAAAGGAAAGTTATTTTTTCTTGTTTACATTTTTGCTTTGACTTGAAACTGAACATACCTCAATACATATTGTATATTGCCATTCAGCCTAAAAATACCACAAAATGATTACTGAAATGTTTTAGTCTAATTCATTTCCTTTTTACACTTGGTGTAACCTTATTGGATAGGGGTTTTTCTATTTTTGTTTTTAGCAATTGATTTGAGAACCAAATTTAATGTTATGAAAATTGGGGTCCATGTTTGAACTGCATTATAGGCGATTCCGCATTATATTGGAGCTAGACATAGACCTTGCCCAAGATTGGCCGGACCTCTTTATCATGGTTGTCATGGAGCCAGTACTTTCTGAACTTGTCTAGCTTGCCAAGCCATCTTACTTTCTGTCAACCACAGTTTTGTATAAGATCTTTAGGGATCCATGTTATGAAATGTGATGTCCAGCAGTTGTTTGACATTCTTGCAACATGACTAGCCCATTACCATTTGGATTTTCTGATGGTTTCTATGATATTTTGGACTCCTGTCTTTTCTCTTGTATACTTTGTTGTCTTTAAAGAAGTGAGCATAATTGGGAGCTCTATAACATGAAGTCCCTGTGGATAATTCGAGTAAAGTAAAAACAAAATCCTGATATGAAATTATACATAAACAGAGCTGTATCAAGGGATGATGTCTAGGGAGGCAAGAAGTAGCCAAAATGAATGCAGCTGATGATTTGAGGTGTGCTGTAAGCCTCCCAAAGGGGTCTAGGAACAAAGCCTCTGAAGAGTTTCGAATACCTCAGCATCTGAAGACCAAGATACTTTATATTGTAGCTATATGAGAGGATAAAATAAATTATTTGGCAAAAAATTACGGCCCTGTTGAAAAAAGTAATGCCAAGGAAGTCTTGATACACATAATTTGTTTTGTTCTCTCGATAATCTTAGGGAAAATTTATTCTTGACCTTTATAATGAACATAGCACAAAAAATCTCTTTGTAAAATGATCATGCTGTACAAATAAACAATCAAGAGGCTCATTGTTATGATTTTATGATGTTCATTGTCAAAAACTGATTTGCAAAGGTAAGTAGATCCAAAAATTGATTATATCTTTGGTGCTGCTCTTTTTAGGATAGGAAGTTTTTCTGTAACAACCAAATTCCGAAGGTTCTTATCAGTAATTCTGCAGTTCCAAAATATCTAGTTCCTGATTTTCTTTGTTTACATAGCAAGAAAAGGGATTTAATAAAAATATGATCATTGGCTCCATGAAAGTGAAACATTCAAATCTTTTTTGGAATGGTCCAGAAAAAGTTGGAGGAGGATTACAAATGGTAACAGGTTAAAGTCAATGTCACCTATCATTTCCTTGATACATGGTGAATGCATGAAAAATCCATAAAACAAGTTTTGTTTTATATTGATTTATAGTGTCTATGATTGTTAAATTTTTGTTTTTTTCCTGAAGTTCCAATTTAAGGAATTTAATTTTTCTGTGATGTCTGTGAGAAAACCTGAATCTACCAACCAACAAGCAGTGCGTAGTTGATCAAAGTTAGTTTTTTTTTTTAGGTTGGAGAAAATCATCAATTCCTTGAATTAGACTTACAAGTTTCATCGAAAATTTACCTAGACTTTGCCATCTAACTTTTGTGTTCAAAATCAGTTAAATTGTTTATTTTCAGTATATCAGAGTGAGGCCTTGAAAAGACAGTGTTGCAAAGGCACATTTTTAATAGAGTTTATTATTACTACATCCATTAGGTGTGCAAACAGAAGCAAACATCTTGGTGAATTATGCAATGACATTATATAAAGTTGGATAGGATTCATCTTTGTTCCAACAGGCAAGAAACCCTTTGTTACTACCAACCATTGTTGATGCCCTGTTAGTCAATACAGTTTGCACCATATCTAAATATGTTTGGCTTTTGGGGGGCTTTCTTTTTTCATATACTATTTAATTTCAGAATTCAGAAAGTTAGTGAATCATAATTTTATTTCAAACAAATGTAGCCACCAAAAGTGGCAAAGGGTTCCATCCTTTTCTATATATGTGTGTTTATTTGTGTTCAACTGCTCTTTGCTATACTGTTTTGCCTGCAGACTTGAAAATCGGCATCAGTTTTCCACTACACTCTTTCTAAAAAATTTTGAGTTTTTTTCATTTGTGGAAAGAAAGCTTTTCACCTTTTGGGGGTTTCTATTTGATGGGTTTATCAATAATATCTAGATTCTCCAGAAAGTTTTTTTTTTACTCGTTTTCCAGTGTGAAATGCCAGTTATGTCATAAATAGAATTTATTCTAATCATATTTATTCTTGAATGGAATTTTTTTTTTACATGACTTGAAATATTGACGCTACGGTTGTTCAATCATTGACTGTGGTAGCAAATCTGTTCTAAATTTGAATTTAAAATTTATATAATAACTTATTTATTTGATGAACATATACATGATCTGTGTACTTATCTGTCATATTCGTATCTGTTTTAGTGAGGACTATTCATTTTGCTATCTGTCTGCTCTCAGTCATCACAATTAGATCTCTTGAAATAGATTCTATAAGAATGTGTCAAAATGAAATCACAAAATACTCAATCAAGTCAGTTAAAAATCGAGCACCACAGAATACAATCATGGTAATGAAAAGTAAAAAATTAGAAAGTTGTACAATGTCATACTAATGAATTTGACTGTCTCGTACAAGCTCTGTCTATTCCAATCAATAATGAGGCTTAAACTCTTAAATTTATGGACTGCTTCTAACCGACAGTTGAACTCTTCAATTGATACAATTAATAGTAATGGAAATCTTCTTTGAACTGAATAGAAATATTTTTTTTAATTTCCATTATGGTCAATGGGGGAAAATTTTAATCAGAAGTTATTTCCTTTGATATTGACATTCAATATTAAGAATGTAAAAGACAAAACCTAGTATGTTGTTAGACATAAAATTTGGGGTTTTTCCCATCATAGGGAATTATGCTAAAAATGAAAGATTTTCTGAAAGAATTCAATGTAGATACATCTATAATTTAAAATTATTGGAGGTTTTGAGTCTCAAATAACAATGATGTATAACCAGGTATTTGGATGGATTTTAAAGTACAATTTCAAATTAGGACATAATGCTGTCAACACAATCATTAGATTTTCTGAAAGAGATTCAGTAAGAATGTGTCAAGGTGATATCACAAAATACTCAATCAAGTAAATTAGAAATGGAGCACCAACGAATACAGATATTAGAAAGTCATGCAATGTCATACTGATGAATTTGACTGTCTCTTTCAATCAATAATGATGCTTAAAACAGATAATTGCTTTCTTCTTTATTACTTATAAGGGAACTTTTTAAAAATTTGTTCTGTCAATGTGTCAAGCTATTTAGTAGGCTGGAGAGAAAAAAGTGAATATAAATCACAATTCTCAACATATTTAGATATTAGACTAAGCTGTTTGATAAAGAGATGCACCAATGCAAGTTAAGCAAAGAAAAATTCCCAAATGAATAAATGTAAATACACACTAGCACTGACCAAAATCTACTTATTTCAGTATGATTTTCTGATGTTTCCTTCTGACCATTCAAAACAAAGCAATCTTCCACTGGAGGAAAATCAGTGGTTTCTTCTTAGAAAAATAATCTTTTAGTATTTTTAATATATATCTGGATTTTTCCAAGGGGCTTATCTAGTATGCAGGTAAATATTTTTTACTGTGAGATCGAATGTACCTTTTTACTATTTGACATAGTATAACAGTTTTTTGAAGGGGTTTGTAAAGCTTTTGAAAAGTCAATAGCAATCATTCTAAATATATTGCGCTTTTTCTTCTGATACATAATTTTTACAAATTTGGTCAGGTCCTCCAGCGACCATACTTAAATAGAACAAAATTACATGCACCCACCAATACACACATACACAAATACATATATGTATATACCTAAAAGTAACATACAGGTGAGGAGGTTGTATTTGATTATCACAGCTTGGAGATACAATAGTTAAATGTCTGTACTGCTTTTTAATGTCACCTTAACAGGTTAAACAATATATTATCCCCACAATAAGATTAATCATACATCATTAGGATACAAGTTTAAATGATATAAATAAAATCAAATTCTGTATAAACCCAGGAATACCCTGAACACAGTAAAGTAACAGTGATTGGAAAATAATTGACTTGCTTAACATCACATCATAGGATGTTTTGATACTGTTCAAAATTTATGAAATCTCCAAAAGGAAAAGACTTAATATGTATATATATTTATAATAATAATCGAATGTATTATTATATTATTTCTGTCAAGTATATATCCATTTTTAATAATAATAATAATAATGATGCTAAATATATTGATAATAATAATAATAGTAATAATAATAATGAAGATGTATATATTATAGATATGTATAAAGAACAAATAACATAGATTGTATCAATATTGATTTGATATTCAAGAAAAACTTACTGGGCTGATTTGCTTACTCATTCACATGCTTTTACACAAAGTGGGAAATTTGGTTTTGTCACATGCCGCTTTTTTCTCTTCCATAAACAAAACTTGGGATAACTTCTATCTGGAAGAATGATAGCTGCCAGCTTTGCAATTCAACAGGAGCTCAAAATAGATTAATACATGCATATTTCCCTCTGATCCTCTGATATTTCCAAGTACTTCTTCAGTTCAGTTCAGTTCTTTCTATAAAGAACCATTGAAATTTTCTGATAGGCAACTCACTTTCAACTTTTGTTTTAGTTCAATTACCCCAGGATGTGTCAGATCTGTTTTGCTCTACAAACCATTGTTGAAAACTGAGTTACACCAAATAACTATATTTTGCTAGATTCTTATGTACTTTACATTTTGAACAATGGCCTCTAACCTCAAACTATGGTATTTCCTCGCATCAAAGAATAAATTGAATAGCATTTTTGCTATTCTAAAATGCCAAGATTATAACAATACATGCTAGTACTTGTTTGTATAGTTTTCAGCATATGAGTTACATCATAACTGTACAATTCAACTAACTCAGTTATTCACATGATACTCCTGGTGGACATGTCTATGGAGTGCATGTGACATCTAAACTGATATCTGAACTAGATAAATATAGTTCTGCTATGGTTGAAGAATTAGTTCAAAAACTGAATTCAACGTATTCAGTGGTTCAGCATAATCTGCAAGAACTTGAAAGGTGCCTAAATTTGGAAAAATTGTTTCCCCACAATTTGACTGAAGCAAACCATAAAGCAAGTGTGGACATCTGCACCTCTCTGTACTCTTGTGAATACATCTCACCATTTTTGGACAAATTAATCACTGATTACTTTATATCATCAAAGAAATTACTGTCTGCTAAAATTGATTGCATAACCTTGGGAATTGTCAGCCTTTCGTTTGACTGACTTGGCTGCATTGGTAACCATTTATTGACTAATCAAATTTGACTTCCTGCATCATAAAACATGTTATTAAGTGACTTTAGTGTTTTATGTCATGTTTTTGTTGGTTGCTTTCTTCTTATATAACTGCACATGTTATTCCTACTCTAACAAATGAAGTTCCAAGGATTTTACGATGGTATTTTTTTAGAAATCTTCCACAGTATGAATAAAGCTCTCAGATTTCTGCCTGCTTGATTAAATCACTGTTCAAAATAACCATTCATTTTAGATATTTTTCTTGATTTTGTTCCTCGTTTAACAATATTTGATGAGATAATGATGATAGAAAAAATGTCTGTCACTTATAATTAAATAGGATCATCATCATCATCAGTCTTTTCTTGTCCATCTGTGGACATAGACCTTCCCCAGGATCCAGCACAATTCTATCATGGGCGTCACAAAGCCAGTATTTTCTGAATTTTTCTGGTTTATTTCTCCATCTTCTATTCTGCCAGCTTTGGTTTTGCACGTGATGTCTGGGGATCCATGTTGTAAGTTGTTATGTCCATCGATTTTCTGCCATTCTTGCAACATGACCTGCCCATTGCCATTTAAGTTCCCTAATAGATTCTATGATCTCTCAGACTCCAGTTTTTTCCCTGATATACTGTGCTATCTTGTGATCTCTCCATGTGAGGTTGAGCATGATTCTCTCATGCCTGATGAAGGAGTTGCTGTGATTGTATATATCTTGCAGTACTTTGACATACAGGGTCTACACCTTGTAAGCTGATGGCATTCATGACCATGGGAATTTCGAAAGAGTCAAATGTGTCCTTGCAGTCTATAAATGCTACAGTGAGTGGCATTTTGTATTCTGCTGTTTTTCTTTCAGCTGATTTATTGAATGGTTGAATAACTTCTTTTAAATCCAGCCTGTTGCCATGGTTGGTTTCATCTGGTGTTCTAGTGTTCTAGTGACACTCTTACCAGCTTTTTTGAGTAGATAGATGGTGATGTTGTCTGGTCTAGGGGTTTGTTTTACCTCCCATGATGTAACTTGTGGGAAGTCCTCAAACTGATTGTCTGCGTCTTGTGTATTCTGGTTGTTGTTTTGGTGCCAGTGTTTTGAAGAGTTCTTGGTAAAATTCTTGTGAACGCTCAACAATTCTGTCTCTGTCTGTTGTTATATCTCCGTTTTCTTCAAGTATACTAGATATTTGTTTAAATAAGATTGTACCCATCAAAAATGATGAGATTTCTTACATATGGAGTGGCAGTATATGTGCTGCTTAACTCATTCAGGCCTGATTTTCTTTTTAAGGGTTACAAAGCAAGGGCAGTGAGGATAGATCCATGACATTCCCAGGGTTTTAATAGAAAAGTAAACATAACCAGCCCTGACCAGCTCTACCATTTGCTCTTCTATTGATAATGAATGCAGTACTACCCCACATAGTTAAGTGCAGATTCACTACAATGCTCTTTTTCCAATGTTTTTTGTAATAAATTTAGTTATGTTGAATTTTTTAAATATATAATGACATCATGATGGACAGTCTCCAGAATAACCATACACTGTACTCTTTGGGTAATGTGCTATATGTATGAATAAATGCAGTGATTTATCATAGTAATATACAACAACTGTCAGCACCTTGGGATATTTCACCATTGAGAAAGTAGCTACTAGATAAGATGCTGAGCCCAAATCCATTTCATCAATAAAATCTTCTAAAATGATTGCCAGCACAATATTTTTCTGTGGGATAGAACTATGTTTGTTTTAATAACAATGCTATGATGATCCCATACGGCACTATTTTGTTTAACGTTGCATTTTTTAAGAACCTCTCTATAGAGATATTACTGTAATAGATCAATTTCATTGATCATGATATAAAAAATTAATGTTATGTTACTCAAGCGTTTGCATAGCTTTGATGATCAAATAAATGATAAACTACTTTGAATAGCTGGTATCATGTATTCCAAAATGTTGTGTGTCTTAGAATCTGGGTTTTCCTATTTGTCTGGGTTCTCCGGCTAGTAACACCTGTGTTTATTTACATGGGTTGAACCCAAAGTCTTTGTAATGAGAAGATGTATATTCAGTGAACGATATCCTCGACATAACAAAGAAGACAAATAAAGCCTCTAGCAATTTCTGGCAATAAACATTTCATGGAAATGCAGACACATAGCATCTAACACTGATGGAAAATCCTCTTAGCTTTTTAGATCAAGTCTTGTCTGGCCTTTAATGTATTTTCAACTCTATCGCCTTTCTGTATTAACACAGACTGTTACGTCACACATTATTCCAGATAAAACTTCCAAATTTCAGACATGTTCCAAAGTTTCTACCAGTTTACTTTCATAGGTCCTCATGTATGCACACTCACACATATACACACACACGTATGTACATACTTGTGTGTGTGTGTACAAATGTACACTGAAATATACCAGAAACCATCAACCAGAACTGTCAACATAGTTTTCTTCAATTTTTAAGTGGTGCTGGCTAGCTGCACGGTATAGTGCTAATGAGTTGAAAATTTCAACATTTGTTCCTGATTGTGTCCATAAAAACTTTTGTTTGTTTTTAAATAGGTTTTTAATGAGGTTGGGGGTTCAATTTTCAATATAACTTTATCCTGAATTGATCCCTTAGTTTTTTAGCGACCACTGCCCAACCAAAGGCAAGAGGAGTAACAGGTTCATTCATCACCCCTTTTTCCACTTTTCTACTTGATCATCCACAACATGTCATACTGCCAAAAAACGTTGTTTTTTGTGATAGTTCCTATTGAGTGAATGTTTGAAAAATGTATTTAAATATATTAAATGAGTATTTTACGTTACATGATCACTTGAAAACCAGGCCTATATCCAGGAATTTCAGCCAGATATCCATTGTTAAACAAAAAGATTAAGATTGCTTTTAGCTAACAGGATGGAAACAGAGTAAAGGTCCAGTTTAGCAATATGCTTATATTATTAATCAGACCCTTTGCTAAAACTTTAAAATCCCTGATAAGCAATAAGGCAAGTCTGGTTAGTTGCTCAATTGAAACTGTCACATGTCCATTGTCTTTTAGCAGCTTGTTGAGAGTGATCAATTATGAAATTTGTGAAAGGGGTAATCAATTAATAACTTACTTTACTCGTTTTTTATTTGACTGTGATTAATAGAGTATTTTGAATTTCAAAAAAGGCATGAACTTTGCTAGACACAAGCTTATGGAAAAATTTAGCATAAACTTACATTGTAAATTCAAAACCCTTCAAAAATATTATTTGAGGGGGAATTTTCAAAAAAGAAAAAGAACGTTTTGAGTAGACTTGATAAGAAGTAAATGTTGAGATTTTCAGCCTACTAGCTTCATTGGTGTGGCTTGCATGTCATCGTCAACCAACCAGCTATCCCAACTTGAAAACTGAAGAAACCTATGTTGATGTTGACAGTTTTGGTTAATGGTGTCTTATTTTACTCGAAAGTTCTCTAAACGATTAGCATGTGATTCTAAAAATATATGAAGATTTGCACGTGATAGCAGTTTAAAGTTTCCTTACCTACATGGAATTGACCAACAATTGAATTTCATCATGAGCTCGTTTTGCTTCATCGATTAATCTATTTGACATTTATATGTATCCCAACATAATCTTTCATTCTTGGTGAGATAAAGTTCAAATGCATATTTAGACAATCTACTCGAGCCTTTTAAATGCCAACGACTTAAAACATCATCTGATCACTAATTATCCCAAATAAGAGATGCAGAGATCACATGACTAATCTACAGAGCAGAAGTCAGGAGGTTGTGGATCTTCAGTGAAATAATTACATAAATAAATGTCTTCAGGAATAGATCACAGGGCTTTCATGAATTGGCTTTAATGATATTGAACTGGCATCCAACATCGGGCTAATGTATAACTGCTTATTGGAAAGCAATAGTGGCCGCAGTCTCCATTTGGATGAATTCTGAATGAGTGCCTAGGGAGCACAACATTTGACTATTCTCTACTGTGTGGCCTAATGTACAATGCCTTTGCCATATCTGTGAGAAGGTTCATTACTGCAATAAACGAAGGTCAGACTGAATGTCCATGAATTGGATCTGCAAGCAATTTGAGTTTCTCATTTAATTCATTCTCTCTTGAACCCAAGTAGAGGAATAGGAAGCACTCAGAGAGCACATGCCTTAACAATTGTTATTTCCACTAAGAAAGTAACAAATCAAACAGTCAACCACTTAAATGAATGAGGAAATGAGCGTTGTGGAGTCTTGAACCCACATTCACCAGGAAACAGTCCTAATTCAACTCTGCTCTACCAACTGGGCTAACAACACTTATGGTAAGCAGGAGCTCAAAATAGTGCACTTTAGCCACCTGTCTATCTACACTGCAGTCATGATATAGATACTTACATAAAAACGTATGTCCCTCTTTTGCCGACAGTAAGTATATATCCTTAGATTGAACAGTTTATGACCAACAGAATGTGATCAATTGAGTAACAAATCCAACAGGAGTTTGAAATAGCACACTTAAACAACACATCTCCTGGTCACCAAAAGCATTGTTAGCTCAGTTGGTAGAGCAAGTCCTGTTGGATGTGGCTCCGAGGCTCATTTTCTTCATTCAGTTTACATGAGCGACTATTCAATTAGCTACTCAGTTAATTCCAGGACCTAACAAGATTCATTTTTCAAATGAATTGTGTCTATACACAAAGGTATAAAAATTTACTCAACTCTTTCCTACCATATTACTCTCCCTACAACAGAATTTCATTCTAATTCATTGAGTACTTTCAGAGATATTGTGCAGACAGACAGACGTTTCATTAGAAATAATAATTACCAAGTAACAATCTCCAGGATGTCATCTTTGTGTCCTATCCAAACAATGAGGGTGGACCATCCCGTCCACCCTTTTCTTGGTCAGCCACTGCTGCCCATCAATACAATTTCATTCAAGTTCATTAAGAACTTTTGGTGATATTATATGGACAGACATGAATGCATACACCTCTACCAACTTTAATGGAGGTTAATAAAGCCATAGATGCTTATGTAATGGGGTATTAATGGGGTATTAACGAGGTATTAATCAGATCACATATCTATATTCCACTGTCTTTACATTAGAAAATTCAAGATGTGTATTTCTGATAATACAGCTAAAAATGACAAATGATCTTGATAACCTAAACACTCATTGTTTTGTTGGTATAAGAGTGAATTTATAATAATTATTCTTCATTAAAAATGTTTCTAGAAAAGATTGATGCCTCCTCCCTATAGTATTGGAATATTTGTTGGTAAATCTCAATTAGGAAGTCTATCTCATTTTGTATCAATCGATTCTATTCTTATTCATTTTATCTATCTCTTTAATTTAGTTAGAAGAAATTCAAGATATTGATTGTAGTGAGATGGTTCTAAGATTTGGACAATACTGTCTAAATTTAGTGATCTTGAAATATTTTGTCAAATTCTTTCGTTAAATATATTGATGGAAAATTGACTTGAAGAATGATGGATTTTACATTCATATGGGTAAAAAAAAAACAACCGAAGAGACACAAACACGAGTCAAATCCATTTTTATACTTACTGATCCCGCATTGTCATATATGTTTTTTGGGGTAACCTACATAAGTATGCCCTTTGTTTGAAGAAATAAATTACACCCATATATATAATTATAATACCTATATAAACTAATAAACTACATGTATTATGACACAGCCTTGAAAATAGTAAAACAAAACTAAGTATTAAGATCATAATTTATGTGGAGGTGGCATTTGATTAACACTATCAATACAATGTTGATTTAACTGCTTTGTTTTTAAATCACCAAAATTGTTACATGGCAAAAACTATTGATCATAACTAGAAAAATCCACACGTATTTCCATAATATCTAATTCTGTGAAAAGATAAGATCCTTTGAAAAGCTTACATGAATTGCTTTCTAGGCAATATATATGCATATATACATTCATAAATACACTGTATATGCTGGTTTATAAGATGAATAATTTTCAAGGATATTGTTTCTACATTCATCAGTTCTATAACTGTCCATTCAAACGTTGGTAGAGAGCTGCCTAGTCGTAATACCAGTACTTTGCATGTGGTATGAATTTTGCAATATTTTTCAAAAAAATTAGATGTCTATTTTATATATTTGCATACATTAAGAGGTGCAAAAAAAGGTATACATTTATTATTGAAAAGATACAGATGTTTGGTGCATACTTCATTATCATTAACTGCGACAAAAGTTGACAATCCTTATAATGGGCAAAATTTCATGTTAAGGCTAATTTCAAAATTGGTTAAAAGTGATTGCGAGGGAATAAATGACCTGAAAATGGTGAAAGAGAAATAGAGAGCGTTCTTTTTCTTTTCAATCATTTCATACTGTTGGTAGATTGAGAGATAGTGGTCAAAGAAAAAAATATTTCTTGTTCTTTTTTACGTTACACTATGTGGTAATTTTTTTTTTTTTAGATTAATTATCAAAATAAAAAATATCCAAGTACAAGTGAGTGAGTAAGAAATAGGAGATAGAAAGAAAGAAAGCAGACTATAGACTTCACTGGTGTGACAAGCTAGACAAATTCAGAAAGTACTGGCTCTGCAATACCCATGATAGAGAAGTCTGGCTTATCTTAGGGAAGATTTATGCCCAACAATAGATGCTAAAAGGCTGATTATGATGATTCACTCCATATATATATTCATAAGAGTTTCATTTAATCCATATATATTTATTCATAATAGTTTCATTTTGTACTTGGGATGATAATTTTGTTTTATTTTGACTGCAATGATTATTTGTGTTATGGACATTCCGACAGGCATTAGCTTGAAAACTCGATTGGAAACAAATAGTTTTATTACTGAAACAAATTTTAGACAAATTCTGTCAAAAATAGAGATACAATATCACAGTTTTTAACAGAATTTGATCTCTTTCTTGTTTCTTCCATTTCTTCTATTCATCATTTGCTCATCAATCTTGTTACATTGTTGTATGTTATCGTTATTGTGACTCAATGATAATATTGTAATAATACATAACTTTGTAATCATCTGTATGTTATTTTTTATAATGACAACTGTACACTCACTTTTCCAACTCCCGGGAAGTATCAAATAAAAAGTAATGAGGTTATCTACTATCTACTTCCAGTAATAACAATATTCATTGTTGTTCACAAAGAATCTGTTTGCATTACAGATGTGAAAGTTGCTATCAGAGGTGATTTGTGTGAAGAAAGCTAATGCCCCAAACAACATGGGCCAAAGAAAACAGGAGCCAAAATCACATTGCCGAAAGAAAACATTTCTCCCTATTGTAGCCTGAAGCAGAGGAATAATGATATCAGAAAATTGCTCTCAGATAACGGAGAAGTTTTATTAAAAGTAATAGAATTACTCAGATTTATATCAGTGGGAAAAACCTCAGTTCTGACCTGGAAGCACCTATCTGCTGGTTTAGTTTTGTCTAATCTCGGTGACCAAACGAAATAATCTACTTTTGAACAATAGATAGTCAGACAACATTTTGCTTGGCTGATCCAGTTTGAGTGACTGCTTGCTGGTTGACTATTAATGTAGCTTCGAACTAAATATTAAAGAAAAGAAAGACACAAAACCATTTTGTTTATTTTTTTACCATATTTGCCAGCCGATAAGATGCTAAAAGTGGTAAGATGCACCTACAATTAGCTTGGTACTTTTTTTCAATCAAATAACTCACCAAACTGCGATTCTTGGGGAATGGGAAACTCCCAGCTATAACTCAATTTCCGAGTGTCATCACACTGTAATTTTTCAGGGTATTTTTCTGAAAAAAATGCATCATAAGCCAGA
The DNA here is from genome assembly GCA_963457665.1 of Thysanoteuthis rhombus. Lineage (NCBI taxonomy): Eukaryota > Metazoa > Mollusca > Cephalopoda > Oegopsida > Thysanoteuthidae > Thysanoteuthis > Thysanoteuthis major. The sequence continues at coordinate 52,279,096 of OY735218.1, forward strand.
ATGTTATGCACTTTCTGACGGTGAAACTATATGATAAGCAACCTTTTACTCAATCGATCCTGTTTGGGAGACAATTTGGTGGTGAACTATTAATACAGCTTCAAACTAAATAGAGAAAAATCTTAACAAAATACAGGTGATAGAAAGATGCAAAACCAGTCTGAATTGAGTTGCTTTCTATGATGATGAAAAAAATATATAATGATATAATATGAAAAAATTGATAATTCTTTTGTTGGATATTTTAAAATTAATATAGCAAAGATGTTATTCTGTTTAATAATCAAAATACTAATTTGAAGATGTTTATCTAAAAATTGATTCATTTTTTTGTGCTACTAACCATTAAGCTATCCACACCTCTCCCAAATTTTATTGATACAAGTTTGTCTGTTCGTCTATGTATCTTTTTTTTCTGCAAAGGACTGACTGTTCTTTATTTGGAAACATTGGAAAAAGATATAAATTCTGGATCATTTCTCTGAAAATATTCCAACAGAATCTACAAAACTGTTTCCAAACATTCAACAGAGAAAATAAGAAAAAAAAAAATGTACAAATGACGAAAGCAATGTAATACTGGTGTGACCCAATTTCTTTTTGAGTAATCCATTTTGAGCGATCAGTCACCGAAATTAGAAATTCCATGAGTCTATTGAATGTTGTTCAGAATTGGATTAAAGTTTAATTTGAAATATTGATTAAAAAATTGTCTAAAAGCTTCAGAATAGTGAATGAAAAACAGCAAAGAAAAAAAAAAAGTATTCATTCCGATGGTAGTGCCAAAAATCTTTAAAATCTCCTAAACTGACATTGTAATCTTTATAGTTATTGCAACTATTATTATTCTCTTTTCTCATTGATGGAAAAACAGAAATATTTGAGGCATTTGGAAGGAGAAAATTTTGTTTCTCAATCATTTATCATAGGAGAATTGAAGCAGTCGTCTTTTTTTACAAATGTTTTTTTTTTGTCCATCTTCCTTGTTGTCAATCCATTCATAAGTTGGCGGATTAATTCCTAATGTCTGTTTTTTTTTTTTGCAAAATTATATTAAATACTAGCAGAAGTTCCCAGCATTGCATGGGAAATAGATGGGACAGATAAAATTGTGGCACAATGATCATATGCCCTCAAACTTACCTGATTTTTCCTGACAGCTAATTAATATTTAGTTCTGCAAGAAAAAAGGTATTTTGTTTTTGTAACTCAGATGGTTAACCAGGCTTCTGTATGACAAAAGGGACATTATTTATTTCTTGTCTTTGCTATTTACTAACTGCTGTGTATTGACTGCCTGAGTAATGATAAAAAAAAATCTAAATCTAGATGTGGAAGAATAGTTGTCGAAATTGTATAATAAAATAGATATCTTTCAAAACTATTGAAAAGTGGTTTTGACTGATAATTTAGAGAAATGACATAATTTTAACTGTACATTAATGGAATGGTCTGGGTTCTGTTTCTACAGACAATGGGATGACAAAGGAGTTCCCCATTCCAGGACAGCCTGCACAAAGCATATGGAGATCCACCTTTCGGCCTTGCTGATACAATCTAGAGGAAAGCAGAAAGGACATTAAATTGGATGTCAAACCACCCTAAGTAGACTCCACTCACTGATTTAGGATCAGAATTATCATTCTCCTAGACTGGTTGCTTTTCAAAGGCTAGAGAATCCGATCTGCCCTCTTATTTTACCTATAGCTGGGATGGGGAAGAGATGGATTCATGGCTTTCGTACAAGCATTAGTTTAAAATGAATTAAAACAGCCCCGACTGGTGTTTGAACTCAGGTTGCCAATTTCATTGTCTGCCATTACCACTACTCCAATTGTACAAACTATTGACATATCTAGGTCTCCTTTACTTCTTTAAGTATTGTTTATGGATAGAACAGCATATTATATTCTTTTGGGCAAAAACCGTTTAAGAAACTGAAACACTAACTGGATCAGAAAATGTGTTGATCATACAAAAACAGATTTATCAGGAAAAGAAAAAAGGATTATAAATCTTATCTGCAACATATCTCAGAACTTAAGTAGAGCCTGCATTTCCTGAAAGAACTGCTAGTGAGATTGTACTGCAGGATAGTGATCGTTTCCACCCAACCTTAGTGAAAGCCAGAAATTTTATAACCTTCTCAAAGAAAGAAACCAAATATTTTAAAACTGTACAAGTGGCAGAAAGAAAAGATAGAACCTCCCTATAGAACTTTAAAAAAATAACTTTTTTTAAAAACTGTTTGAAAGAGCAATACAAGGCATTAAGGTGCACCAATTAGTGTTGGAAGGACATTGGTATTTTGAGAACATATGAGTGGCACCAAATCTGAGCAAAGTAAGAATAGAGAGTTATACAGAGAAGAGATTTAGTGTGCTCGTGTATGCGCAATAGCACTAACAAGTCATAAAATTGAAATAATAAAAACAAGTATTCATCTTCTCACAGGGATATAAGTACACATTTGTGCAGAGAAAATGTTCTATAACCAACTTAATTTTTCATTCTTAAGAGAGATTAAAATGCTGTTTATTGTATCATTTTCTGATTTCAATTATATTGAGAAATTTATTTTTCATTTTTATGACAATTTTCTTCCTACCATCTCTGTAGAGGGATATATATGTAAGTGAAAGTTTTTTTTACTGTGCCTTCAAATGATTCATCATCATCTGCCTTTCATTGTAATATTGAACCATCAACACCAGTACCTATGAATTACATATAGGTTTTCAATTTAATCACAAAGTCATGTTTAGCTTAAGGCAATATTCTCCAGACCCACCTTCCCTGAGGGGGCCAAGATTGAATTGCAAGACTTCTTTCACCACCTATGCTTCATCATGTGATTGAAACAATGCCTCTCAGATATTCTTGTATTGAATGTTCTATTTGGCTGCATATATGTCTCCAGTTTCCCCCTCAAAATGGCTCATAAGATGGACATAATATTTATTGTCCAACCTCTACAGTGGCCAGAACTTTGGGAGGAGTTAAAGAACTGGATTATAAATGGAGGGAATACATCTTTTTCTTAATATTCCCTGCTGAAATAAGGGAGGGGGGTCTTATGTGTCATCAAAAAAGGTAATTCCAATTCCTGAATTGTACAAAGATTCTGTCTAATTTCTTAGTGATTCATTTCTTTTGCTTGGACAAAACAATTATGTTTTGACCAATAAAGGAAAAATGTTAGATAGAGATTAATTTGATCAAAAGGTTGGAGAAAAAAAGTCCCAGAGATTAAATTTCAGATCTATGTGCATATACCTTTGCACATAAATGTGTGTTTATTCAATCATATAAATATTATATATATATATATATATATATATATATATATATATATATATATATATATATAATAATTAATAATTGTGTCATCCACAGATAGCTATCTTATTGTATTACAACACTTCAGTGTGGCTGTAGACTATCCAGCATCACTTCCAGTATCACATGGTAGGATTCACTTCAGACCCAGAGGCAGACATTCTACCCCTACCCTACACAGAACTGGATGGTCTGTAGGACTGAATTAAGTGATATATTTACTTGCGCATTTCTACAGAATTCTGTCTGTTGATATTTGTGCATATGAATAAAAACCTAAACACATACACTGTGTACTTACATACATATATGCATACATATATTCATATGTGCAAATATCAACGGGCAGGAAAGTGAAGAAACTTACATATATATTCATATTAGCAAAATATTTGTTCAGATTGATGCATACTACATATGTATATATATATATGTATATGTATAGATAGATAGATAGGTTGATAGATAGGTAAACATTCATATTCACTTTCATTAAGTAAGTTGGAAGGCAAATTTCAAGTTTTATTCAGTCAAGCCAGAATGAAAGTAATATCTTCAATTATCTTAATAAAATATCATTTTGATAAAAAGAAATGATGAGAAAAGAAAAATGTTAATAATAGCATTCTTAATAAAATATTGGACCAAAAATGAATCAGTGTCTACAAGACTACTTTCCAAATGACTTATAGTCTGCTGAGCCAAAATACACAATGTCTGGATTTGATTGTCGACAACAAAGATAATTTAGATTAAATTCAGATTGGGATTTCATTTAGAATCTTTTCTGTGTATAATATACAAGATGGCTATTCAATCTTCTTTATTAATAAAGGATAAAAATCATCTTTGCTATCACATTGTTTAACTCTTGATAATGACTAATATATCTCAATTGCAAATCTTACATCAACAACATTCTCTTGTTATGTGAACACATATTCATCTATCTGTCTGCCTCTCTATATACACACATACACAAACACACACACACACACACAATTTTGGTCTTATAATTAATTCTTAGGACATATTTACCAAATTAATTTGTCTGTAAGGAAACATTTTAAAATCCTAGAATAGAAGTAACTTTAAGAAATCTTATTAGCTTTAAAATCCACTTTGTGTATTCGTAAATTTGACTGTTCAAGGAAAATGGAAGGACCAGATATTATTGTTGCACTTTTAACCGCTGTCATTCATACATATACGTCATTCAAGCATACATTGTTAAAAATAACGGACAAACTCTGTCTATTAAATTTTTTTGTTAATTATTCTAGTTTGTGTACAAACCTTTTATTAAGGTCATCGGAGTTTTTAAAAAAAATGTTCCAAAGTTGGTGGTTGGATATCTTTCAACCATCATTGAGAAAGTGTGATAGTGGTATTTCAAGAGTAATTAGTATTATTTTTTGATGTGATTTTACATTTATATTGTAAGTGTTATCTTTTTCAACTAGCGTAATCATAAGTAAATCTGTTTAAATGTGTGACTGAAACAAACACAATGCACTGACACTTACGAAAAACCATGCTGATGTCAAAAGATATCATTGATAATTGATTTTTTTGCTTTAATCAGACGAGCCTCCATTATTTGAAGTCTTTTCTTGGAGTTGGTATTGTTTAAAATTCTTGTGTTGTCCACAAGGAGCTGGCAAATATTGATTCTTCGAAATATGCTGGTAAATGGCACTCTGGTTGTTGAGGTGACATGTCAATCTGCTGGAGAGGGTTGTGGTAGTACATCCTATATGAGACCTTTGTGTTATTGTTGTTGTTGCAGTTGGGGTCTCAATCTGCCAATTGGTATATAGATTGATGTACAACATTGGTCATGTTTTCAACAACGCATGTTTTTATGGAGAATTTCTGCCTAATTCTTTGGAAGACCTCATCTTTTGACCAGATAGAATCCATCCCCATCATGAACTTTGGAACACATTCAATTCAAATATCTAGGGAGATAAATAGCTTTAAGAATTTCATTCCAAAAATCCTAAAACTTATTATTTTAAAACCTTCCCCTTGGTTCATTCAGTATACATGTTAAATTTGGTTGGGCAAATCAGACATTTGATGATATGTAGGAATCGATGAAAATCAGGTCAGTATTATGGATGAATGCAAACACAGATCCTGTGAAATATTTTTTAAATACAGAAAGATTTTTACTTTGAAAACCTCCTCCTGTGTCCATTGAGTATGCCTACCAAATTTGGTTGGGTTGCATTCAAGTTCAGGTATTTTCTATAGCATGACAAACAAATAGACAGTTCTCGCATATACAAAGATATATATAGAGTATGCATGAGTGTACTGACAATTATTTTCATTTATCTGAATTAAAATATGCCGTACTATGTATATGTTTATAAATCTATCACTCTCTCTCTCTCTTTCTCTTTCTCTCTCTCTCTCTCTCTCTCTCTATATATATATATATATATACTATGTACATATTTATAAATCTATCCATCTCTCTCTCTCTCTCTCTCTCTCTCTCTCTCTCTCTATATATATATATATATATATATATATATATATATATATATATATATATATATATGTATGAACTCAAATTTATCTTCCTGTCTATGATTGGTAAAGTAGTCGTTCTTAATCCGAATCCGAATATGTTGCACTGACAAGGATTATTATCGAGGGAGTAATCCACATTTTGAAGAATGTCAGTTTCCTGATATTTTGCCAGTATGCAGATATCAAGTCGTGTGTTGCCTATGAAGATACATAAGTACTTGAATTGTACAATTGCAAAAAAAATATGAATCTGTTGAACATATAAATTCGCTCTAGCACCAATTTTTTTTCCTTTCTAACTTTCATCTTTTGTACCAGAAAATTTCATGGTCTGCTGCCCCCGACTGAAATAATCAAAATCAAAACTTGCTATTGAATGAACTGTAAGTCATCTGCAATTGCCAGGGTTTTTTTTATGTTGGATACATTTAACAGTTGTTTTGGTTCTCAATGATATCTCGTGCTTTTGGCAAATGCTTCTCAGTAAAGTGCAAAAATTAGGGTCGTTTGTACTTTACTGAAGTTTTGAACATGGAAAATTGTTAAGCTTGATTTGATCAGTTCTCACTCTACAATATTTGTATTCAGCAAGAAGAATTGTAGAAAGTTTTCAATATAAACGTATATTTGTTTACTATAGGTCAACAATTGTCTAAGAATACATTTAGTTTTTTTCAAAATAAACCACAAGTATTCTGAAACAATCGTTGACCTACATTGAACAAACACACTTATATTGGAAACTTTACTCAATTATTCTTGCTAAATATAGATGACAATGAATCTCCATAGAATCCTCAGAAGAGGCACAAATCAAATGAAGAATCAGTCAAGGTTGGCAAGTTTTTGCAGTGCAATCGAAAATTCAAGAACCAGAAGATGAGGGGTCTATAACCAATCCATCCTCTTGACAGTCACCTATGAAGCTGAAACATAGAACTTAATCAAGAAATTATAGTTTGCTTAAGGTTTCTGAATGAGTGCAGTTTAAAGATGTCTAATTTTCACCATCCTCCAATCCTTACCGCTAGTTTTTTGTTTTGTTCAGTTGATGACACATGGTCATTTATTGTTCTCTTATAATTTGACTTTATCTCTTTATTAACTCTGTGGCTATAAAATTAAGAATTTAATTCAGTATAATTTTCTCCTTTCTCTCAATTCCATCTTGCTGTGAGATTCCAGTTGCCAAGAAAAATGAATCATTCTTAATTTATTGTGAAACAGCAGCAGATACTCCTCCTTTTTTATTAAAAAAAAAAAAATTAAACGTTCAATTTTATGTGAGGCAAAAAATCCTCAGATATTTTCCAGTTGTTTTGTTTCAGAGCAAATCATTTAACACTTGAAATTCACTTTAAAAAATGGTAGAATCTCCCAAACCTTCTTTAAAAGATTCATTATTCAATTCAGTTCAGTCCCTTGACTGCAGCCATTGAAAGAAGGGAGCTGTGGACAAAAGAGGCTGAAGTCCTTGTCTGTGTTTGCCTGTCATAAAAAGTTTGTGAACCAGTGTGAGACAATCGTCAAAGATGCCGATCAAAAAGACCCTAAAAAACTGTTTATGTTTGAAGTTCCCAAGTTTTAATTGAAAATTCTCCAATCATCATTGGGCAACAAGGACTGAAAACTAATTCCCATTTTAATGATTGTCCAAAAAATTTATTTACACTTGTTCGCTAGTTGAAAAGTTTTGAAAATTTCAATTACAAAATTTTTAGCATCAAAAAATTGTCTTCTCTCCTAGCAAAATATGTCTGTTATTTGACGCTGTTTCTTGCTAACTAACTGAAGAGCTCAATATTTTATGATTAGAACAGTGGTTCTCAAACCCATTTGTGTAATGGCACACAAAGAAATATATTTGACTTTTGCAGCAAATCAGACCCCTCACAAGATCACTAAATCCTGCATATTGAGTCATGGGTTTACATCTAATATATGAATATATTAAGTCAGTTAGAAAAATGTTGGAGAATATAATAAAGACTTGAAGTATTAATTCATATGATATTCTTATTATTATCACTATCATTTATAATTTACTTGTTAAATGTTATAAGTTTATGCCCTAACCCTGAAATCAAATAGCTGTGGTGGGGAAAGCTAACAAAAGCATTAAGAATTTTGCAGAAGCAAAGATAACCACTCACATATTATATTATTTTAGCTTTGATTTGGTTATATTACCCTAAAACCCTTAAAAACAGACCAGAAGAGCTGAATTCAACCCAAATTCTCTACTTGTTTATTCTGGGTTTAATTTGCTCTTCCAATCTGACAGTTATATATTAATTAATGGGCGTAATTGATCTGACAGAATGAATTATAAATCATGTTATATCATAGAGAAACTCATTTGAAATGATCTCTCATTATTACACTGTTAATATATCACTCAATTTAGACCATGTAAATAGATGGCAGGTGGCAGGTTTGAGTCCTGCAGCAACCCCATTTTCTTTAATTCTTTATTTATTTACATTGTCTATATTGAGTGATATATTAATGCAATTAATGATTCATACATATATATATATATATATATATATATAAGCTAAACAGCTGCTGGTAATGCTATGGCTCAAATAACTGTTTCAACTCAAAATTTTCATCTTGCTTATTCACGGTCTGTATCAGCTTTTTTTTGTTCTTATCAACCCAACAATTATGTTATTAAGAAATGGATATATGATCCGATAAAATGATTATAAATTTTGTTATATCACATAGAAACTCTCATTTGAAATAATCTCTAATTATTACGTGTGAATGTATCATATGGCCTAGAAAATATGAATAGAATAAACAATCAAAGAAAATTGGGCTGCTGCAAGAATCAAAGCTGTGACTGATAGGGTAGTGACTTCAACGTCCTTTTGACATATGTAAAATACATTTCTGTATTAGGAAAATATATACCTGTTTAATGGGCTGCTTGTAAACTTTGAAGTAGATATGGAGGGCACTGTTAGTTGACATATGTTTAAAATGAAATGAAATGAATGAAACTTTTATATCAACATATTGATATAAGTTCTTATTACCCCTCTTTACTTTCATTTGTCACTGAAAAGATCGATATCACACAAAATCAAGTGATAAAACCACTAAATTGTCATCTCTTCAGCAGTATTCCAGTATGATACCAATACTGGTCAAGTTCAAGGCTGTTTGCATAATTGGAATATTTGGAAGATATTTACAGCAGACTATTGTACTTCAGCACCCAGATTGAGAACTACTGGGTTAGATAAATGGAAATATGGCAGCTTCAGTGGTATATCTATCTTCCTTTTCATAATTTAGCCAATCAAATTAGGGCTGTATTTTCTACCTTGAAGCAGCTTTGGTTCCAGGAAATTTGATATAATACTATCCACTGATACTAGCATAATTTCAGACCCTGAATTGACAATTCAAAAGATTGCATTGTTTAACTAACATCCTTTGAAAGATATAATCTGGCAGTCAAGTCATTATCACAAGATCGTTAATTTAATGGTTTGGTCAGATCCTTGAATATCACAGCTGAGAACTGTTGTGGGCATCGGCAGATATATTTGACGCATTTTACTATATTGAAATGACTTAATTTTAAAATCTATATGCCAGTGTAGGTATTGATTTTTCCTTCTTGCTTTCACAAAATTTCACCATTTTGTATTCAATGTGTGTAGAGTTAAATAAAAAAAAAAGAAGATACTCTGTTAAAACCTGTAATGCTGTTTACACAATTTTTGACGGGATTTGTTTACATTTGTCAACATTTGTCTATTTTTGTCAACAATTGCCTACATTTGTAAACATGTGTTTCTGTAATGAAACTATTGGTTTCCAATTGATTTTTATCAATATTGATCCCTGTTAGAACTTCCAAAAAAAAATAGGTAATCATTGCATCATAAAAAAAAAATTAAAATATCGTCAAAAATGCAAGATGATTCATTGGCTATAAATATAGATGAAGTGTATACATGATTGATAAACACTGTATAGTCTACTTTCTTTCTTTGTTTTTTATCTTGATTTTTGAAAGAGGAATGACATGATGTAGAGTGATGTAAAATAGAAACATATATTCCTCTTTCTTTGCCCACTCTTGATATCATATCTTTATATTTTTTCCAACCCTATGAACTGATTGAAAAGAATCTGAATGAAAAATCTTTTACCATAAATATAATTGTCAACATTTGTCGTAATTAAAAATTTCTGGATGAAAAGGATTCTGTCTTAAATGAAAGCAGTTGAACTTACACCTTCCCTGTCAATCCTGTTCAGCTAAAAATAAGAATTATTATTAATATTATAATGATGATGATGATGATGATGATGATGAAATATCAGCTTAACCTATGGAGCCAAGCCAGGTATAGATATCATTATCTGCAGCAGCCATTGTAAGTCCTCTGCTGGCTAAAGGCCTTTCCCATCTCTTCGCATACAAGTACCTTTACGTCAAAATACTGCAAAATATATACGATCACAGCAATTCCTCTATCAGGCTACATAGAGATTCTGAAGCCTTCCAACGCCAAAAAGAAGTAAGACAAGGCGATACTAGCTCACCCAAACTCTTCACAGCCTGCCTCAAAATGATCTTACATAAAATAGAAGACTCAAAATAGACGACGAATACCCGAGTAACTTCAGACTTGCAGACGACATCATACTTTTTGCAGAGAACCTATACAACTTCCAACTAATGCTAGATGAACTAAACAAAGAAAGCAAAAGAGTTGGCCTACACATGAATTTTAGAAAAACAAAAGTCGTGTGCAACAATCACATCAAGAATGAGGTCATAAGTCAAAATCGAAGATGCAAAACTGGGAAAAGTAGACCTTAGGATAATGAATCTCTATGAAACCCACAAAAGAAGAAGAAATCAAGTGGAGAATCACCCTAGGATTGCAAGCTTTTGGCAAACAAGCTCAACCTTCAAAAACAAGACGATTCTAAAAATCCTAAAAAGAAGAGTATATAACCAATGTATCCTCCCAATAGTCACTTATGGAGCTGAAACATGGAACCTAACCATAAGACAAATCCGCGAACTAAGAAGTATGCAAGATGCACATGAGAGAATCATGCTTAAGAGAGAGATCACAAGACAGTACAATATATCAGAAAGAAAACGGGGCTCAGAGACATCATAGAATCCATTAGAAAAATGGCAATGGGCTGGTCATGTTGCGAAAATGAAAGACAACCGATGGACATAACAACTCACAACATGGATCCCCAGAGACCACATGCAAAAAAAAGGCTGACAAAAAGCAAGATGAAGAGATGAACTAGACAAATTCAGAAAATGTTGGCTCTGCTATGCCTATGATAGAGAAATTTGGCAGATCCTGGGGAAAATCTGTGTCCAATATCAGACGTTAAAAGACTGATGATGATGATGATGATGGTGATGATTAAGATGACCTTCATTTCATTCTGTTTGGATTGTTCACATTGAGTGAGTCTTTTAAGCTTTTTTAAAGCCTCTTAAAGCCTCTAAAAATGTTGTGTATCTATTGACAGGTGAAATACCTAAACGCACTAAAGCAAATGAAAGATTGATAAGAATAACTTAATGAACTTATCCAATATATATTTTTTTAGATTAGCCAGATTTTTGGCTATCGTAGATTTTTAATGCTAAATTAGAAAAAAATCAGCTGAAAATAATCTTTTGCCATTCATATAATTGTCAAATTTGATAATTTGGCCACCCTTGTGTGATATCTATTGCTATATTATTATATAATTGTAAGCTTACTCTTTAACTCAATTCTATGTGCTGCTTGGAAAAAGAGTTCCTTTGTTTACCTGTGGATGATACACCTCAAGAAGGCCATAGAATGGATCAGCCTAAACGTTGCATGTTCAATAACAAGAACATTGTCCAAAAAACTCTCTGAATATGACTGGGTTTCTGCATGCCTGTGACAGGGCATGTTCAAGTCATTATTTGATTCAGGCCCATCATCTACCATTATAAGACCCTTGGCAAAATTTGGTTTTGAGGTTAAACTGCCTTTTGGGGGCCTCTGGTGGTCAAGAGACTCTCTATCTTGTGTCTGTGTATTAATGAACCAAATACTTTTTGCTTTTTAGATGTGCTAGCCGTCACTGACTGACTCACTGACAAACTGATAGAACAAATGCCTCACATAATCTCCATGAAGCATTCCTTTCCACTTCTTCTATGAACCTGATATCACTCAAGTAACACATAATTACATCATCAAAACATTGAATTCTATTTTACCATGTCAGAATACAAATACATGTCAATTGCATGAATGAAATTGTAACTATGTCAGAATACAAACCTGTGTCAATTGCATGTATGTAATTTTATTTTACTATGTCAGAATACAAATGTGCGTCAATTGCATGAATGAAATTCTATTTTACTACAATATCAGCATTATATGAAGGTTCTTTCAGAGAAAGAGACTTTTTTTAAGGGCTAAGTTTTGAAAGGAATGGGTTTCTAAAAGAGAGGGGCTGTCAAAGGCCTTAAAAATCAAACTAGTGCATCTATGGTTTGACTTCCAGGTTTGTTTATGATAGCTGAGATGTTCATTTCATAAATGAGTTGAGCTGATCTTGTCTAATTTGTGCCAGACAGCTGACCAGACCCACCAAAGAATAGAAAAAAATCATTTATTCCATCACACACCATTAAGTCTTAATAGTGGAGTATGTAGTGACACAAACGAGATGCTTGTTTTCATACTTTCTTCTCTGGAGTGTTGGTTTTCCTTTGTTAACTATTATCCAAGAACTTGTTTTTTCCGAGAAAAATCATTACTGATTCTTGCTGACTATTTCAGACAGAAAATCTTGGCTGACTGATGTGCGGCATTGATTAGTGGCTGTACAATGCTATTTTCCTTCAATGGTTTCTTCTCTTTGAGCAATAAGAACCTCTCTTACGTAACCTTGTTATGAGACACTTCAACTGATTACGCAAACTTTCAGTCAAATGAATAACATGGTAAATGAAATAATTGGATGAATGGATATTTTGATGAAAAAAGTTAATGACTGGAAAGCAGTTATGTAGTGGGGAAGATAGAAATGAGGTAACACAGAGCTGCCTGCTTTCAAGGAGGGATGTCACTTTGAGTGTCATTTCACAGATGTTCTGAGGCCATATAGGATGAGTATTTGGACTTATATTGATTGATTTTTCATATCAATGAATTGTTCAAATAGTCAATTTTAGTAGTATACAAACTGCTGCAAACTTGAACTCAACTCAAACTGAAGATGATTACTGCAATTTTTGTATCATATATAAAATAAATAAAAAATTATGAAATTAGATATTTTTTTGTAAAAATGTATTTATTAGAATGAAATGAACCTTTACGCATATGTATAATAAATATTTTGATAATACCTAAGACTTGTCAATTTAATCCAGTCAATAAAACAGCCTGCTGGTACTCAGTTTATTTGAGTTCAAATCACATCAGGGGAATGTGGGTTTTGCATATCGGTGTTTATCCTTCATTTTGGAGAGGATTGTTTGTGTTGTTACAGTATGAAATCAAAGTCAACTTCAGACTGGTGTTTGACAATAGAAAATAAGGGAATGCAGTCCCCCCTTGCAAAAAAGTTAAGGAATATCTTCCCGCAGCATTACACCATTACTGAATTAGCAAATCTATCATCACCCTTAATTAACTCTTGTAGTTTTATTTCCCACATTGAGAGGTCATAGAGACAAGGGTTAGTGATATGCAGAATGGAACTGGCAAATCAAGTTCAAACACCAGCTGCAACAGTTTGCATTCATTTTGCACTAATGCCACTTTCAACCGCATTATTTGAAGAGAATTTGAGGCAAGATCTATCTATTGTTTAATTCATTTTTTACATGAACAGAAAAAAAATATTCATTATTTTTCTCATTTCATATCAGCTAATTTTCAATTTAACGGTAAGTTGTAAATTGTAAGAATCAATCTGTTAAAAGAGTGAGTAAAAGAATCGGTATCATTTTTGGAGAAATTGATTCTTGAGATTTCTCGTCTTCACTGTGTCTTCATCATTATATATACAAATTGTGAAGTGATTCTGGAGTTTTACAAATTCATTATGCCTTTGATCTTCAATAATGCCATTTATTTCAAGTCAAAGGTCATCTGAAGAATGGAGAGACAAAAAAGTTAATCTTTACAAATCTCCCTAAAAAAGAAATTAAATGAACTTAAATCTGGTGATCATGGTGACCAAGTTTTCATACCTTTTCCAATCCATCAGCTGGCAAATTTTGTCATATAGAACAGTCTACCTATGAGAGCAAACGGAAAAGTTGCCTCATTCTGCTGAAACGCTGTATCTTCAATCAGTTGTAATCATGTGAGTTCAGGAATAAAGTAATTTTGCCGCAGGACGCAATTTACTCTCTCTTCTATTGAAGCCAGGGGTCAATACCAATTCTGTCAAAGAAATAATGAAATGATTTGCAAACAATAATAATAATAATAGCAATAATATTCATAACAAGCTTGGCTGCACTAGGGTCAAACTCCCTTACTTCATCAAATTTTGAAAACTAAACAAAACAGAATTCATTTCTCCACACAATATTATTCCAAAACTGCATGTCTCATTTCAACTCCTTTATTAGTAGTTTCTGTGAATGGGATTTGAAGACTTTAGCTAAACAAGTCAATTTAAGTTGGACTTTAAAAGTAGGAGTGAATTCATCATCAATTTTTGCATATATCGCTGTCACTGTTATTTGTGCATGAAGTCAATGGTTTTTGGTTTGGTCATTATTATCTGGCATTTTTGTTACATACGATAATAAAGTCTGAACTCAATAGTAGGAGTTTGTCCACAAAATTAATGCTAAATGAGAGTAAAATGAATCATGCTTCTCAGTGCTACTTATAAAACAATCTTATGAGGAGATCCTAAGTTGGAAAAATTTGAAACTGTACAAAGACTTCACATGTGCACATCAATAAGTCTGCAGCCTTTATTTACACAACAAACATTTATTTTTAAACATAATCTCTTCCTTTGTCAATGCACTTGGGTCGATTCTTCTTCATTAACCACGTAGATTGAAAATTTTACTGCGAAAATTTCAGGTCAACATTCAAGAAATTATTGCTATTCAGCTGAATACTATACACCGCTGAATCAAGTACATTGACAAGGAAGCAGACTTTGTTGAAAAAATTGATATTTGTTGGGTAGAATAATTGCTCATTTCATCATTAGCTGCAGATTTATTGATATACTTTAGCATTCTATTGGTTATTTTATGTACCTATACCTGTATATATGCACATATGTATATATATATATATATATATATATATATATATACGCATGGTCAATACATGAAAGTTGATTATACATTTTTATAATAAAGAACAAATATTACAAGAAACATCATGTAAAGTATCTCTTGTGACTTAGTTATAACTCAACCTCATTAAATAAAAAAAAAAATTAAATTTAGTTCATCAACTTATAACTGTTTTATCCAGAACATCCAAATAAATGAAACGGCCATAAAGTATACCCATTTATATATTTTTATGCCTGTGAAACACATTTCAATGAGTATAAAGATGCTACACTCTAATCCTAGCTATGGAATGGGAGTTTGATCCTAGGTAGTTGGCTGGGAGCAATACTTTGACCAAAGGCAAAATGCACAGATTCTATGATACGAGTGCTATTCATTCCTAGAATAAACCCATCATTTTTATGTGTTCTGTGCTAATTTTAAAATAGAATGTTATTTAAAAGCAAACTTCTAATACGTTTTTTTCAAATTAAACTTGACATTTTTCTCTATCATGAAAATCTTCAATTACATTAGAGCTAATTACCTTAAACAAGTGTTAATTTTTCTAGAGACACTCTTTATTTTGCCAGCCAACTTTTCTAAATAGTGACTAAAGTAAAATATCAATCATGTGAACATTTATGTGGAATATGGATTCATATTCATTTCCTTTTAGTTTAGATGAACTTGCACAGCATCTCATTCATTTACTCGTTCTTTATTCCTAACTGTGAAAACATGATAAAAAAAATAACTGTAGAAGTGAACTTCATGCAGAGTTGATATTCTACATTTTGGGAATGCAACCAGAATTTAACTTTACCAATGCATTTGAAAACATCTCTTATTCTTAGATAAATTATTCTATAATGATAAACTTAAAATAATATATATATATATATATATATATATATATATATATATATATATATATATATATATATACATATTTATAAATAATCACTTACATCTCATCAGCTTCTTTATCTTGATAGAAATTTATCTCTATTAGGCTTGATAAAAAGGCAGAGATATGGAGAAAAAGTATTTTATATAATACATAAGAAATGTTGCCTGCATGAATTCTCCTAAGAGATATAAGATTACATTACAGGGGGTGAAAAAAATATATGCACGCTTAGGTGAGAGTAGATTTGGTTCTCGCCTGAGTATAAATTATTCAACAACAAACATGTTTCCATGTCTAAATTCTATCATAACATTTATCATCTTTTCTGGTTGTGTTTAAGCTTAATAAACTTTTACTTAATAATCATACCTGCTTTTTACAAATAATGTCAGTATATATTTGAGGGAGCTCTGTGTGTGTGTGTGTGTGTGTGTGTGTGTGTGAAATTAAGTTTGAAAATAAGTTAAAAAACACAGTATTTATCAATTATTCTTAAATTCTTGCAAAGCCTGTAAACAAAGATCAATATTTAATACCAAATTACCGTAATGGTTTGATACTAAATCAGTGCGTAACCAATGAATTTGCAGGATCAAATATTTGTGGATTCTTTGCCTCACTCTTCAAATGAAGAATGAAATAAATTTGTATTTAACATGCATATGGTCTAGAAACCTTTACAGCTTTAAACACTAAACATGTTAAAGAACTTTTTTCAAAAACGTCTTTATCTCACTTCAGTCACTTATTTCCCAATATCTGCTAAAATAATAACTGTGTAAATATATATATATGTATATGTATGTATATATATATATATATATATATATATATATATATGTATGTATATATATATATGTATGATTATTAATTGTTCTATGTTATATTGAAACTCTTTGAAATGATCTTCCGTTATTACATGGTGGATGTACCATTGGGCTAAATAACGTAAATAGATCAGATAATCAAATAAGATGGGGCTGCTGCAGGAATCACACCTGCTTACCATTGAGCTGAACAACTGCGGGTAATGCAAAGGCCAAAATACCTGTTTTAACTCCATCTTATTCATTCACTGTCTATATCAACTCTATATGTTTCTTTCAACACAACAATTATGTTATTAAGAATGGATATATGATCCAACAGAATGATTATAACTCTATGTTGAAACAGTTACATAATCTGTCGATTCCTTTTTAGGCCAAATGATACTGATACATTCACCATGAAATAACAGATCATTTCAAAAAAGAGTTTCAATGTAATATAACGCAATTTATGATCATTCTGTTGGGTCATATATCCATTTCTTAATAACAAATATGTATTTATATATGAATTGCAAGTGGCATAATGGTTAGCAGCACAGACATTGAGATCTGTAGACAGAGTTCAAAATCCAACCAGGGCTGTTTACATTCACTTTGCACTAGTAAGAGAAGGACAACTCTAAATTCAAAACCAGCTCTTCAGAAAATAGTGGCAACAAAGGGGCTCAATAACCATTATCTTCCCCAAACATACATGGCCATACAATCATAGTGGTAGGATTTGAGATAGGCTTTAGTCCAGCAGCGGACCTTCAATAGCTGCTGCTGCCGACTATATCTAAGAATTTTACAATAACTAAATTTCAAGTTGTATATGTGAACTTTGATATATATATATATGTGTGTATTTAGAAATCTATGAGAAGTATGTGAATGTGAATATTTTCTTTCTCTACAATCAGTGTTTTCTATCTCTCACAATTATTTTTGGGGATGATGTCAAATAATAAATACCTGATTAATACCAAAATGTATTCATGATGAAAAAAGAAAATTATACCTGATTTGAACGAATAGGATGATGAGATAATTATCCAATTGTGTCTTTGAATTCTTTCAAGAAAAAGGTCATGCCATGTCACATTTACAGAATGCTGATTCCGTTTCTACTGATTACCATTCTCAGGAGTCTTTGTTACTAATTTTAGGAAATGGCCATTTCTATTTCCCTTTCCTCAGATATAGGAATTTTTGGATGATATTTTGTACGCATGACTATCTCATCTGTTAAAGTTAATTTGACACACAATATACATCAAAAATCATACAAGAATAGAATTTTTGTTCTCTAAAAACAAGAAAAGAAAAATAGATTTTACATTGATACGAATGATCCAGATTTTTAACATTTGCTTCTCTCTCTGAATTTTTGAGATGAGGTATTATTATTATTTCTATTAATATTCAGACCATCTTACCAGATGATACCTGATGAAGGCTGTAGAGTACAACGGCTGAAACGTTGTATGAAAAATAACCAAGATGAGGATGGTCCGAATATTAATAGAAATAATTTGCTTCTCTGTTAAAGAATTCTTAAAAATCATACAAGGAAATACCAAAAATAGACATGAATTATAGATTCATCCCTGTTCTTTATTTTAGAAAAAAAATCTGTGGCTCATTTCAAACATGCTCCCAAAATCATATCACACTTTCAAACAATTGTTTTTTCTTTTTCTTTTCAATCACCCCTGAGTGAATAAAACACAAATTTTGAGGAGAGGAATTTCTTTTTGAAATTCACTGCAAAATTTTGCTGGCATTAACTCTGACAAACCAGTCACCTTCATTGATTGAGCAATAAAAAACTATTCCAAGACTTTTGTCATTTTGCCTTGTTGGAATTTGGCCTGGTCATGATTGGTGACATTCCACTTGGCTTGAAACACAAATACCACTCATGTGTTTTATATTTAGTCTCCTCCTTAAAAGCTTCTCAAATCATTACTACTGTTTCACAGCAGTTATCCCTCAAAGTGAAATAACCCTTCACGCACACTCTATTTCTATTCTTTTATATCAGCTGTAACAAAAATTACTGAAAATGCTTGCATACACCAGAAAAAAAAAGCCACAAGGAACAAATCTGTCAATCCAGAAGCATGCCATGTGGCAGACTGGCTCAGAACAGTGTTGACATGACACCTAGCGTGTTCTACATGCCAAGAGCATTTATTTATAAAAATCAAACTCGACATCCAATATGGTTTTTGTACAATTTGTTAACAGACCTTTTTAAATCTGTTCAGCAGGGCCTTCAAGAGGAATTCAAGATGGCGGTGAGAGGCTCTTTTCAGGCCGCTCTCTTCACATACTGCTCAAACACACTCATTCTTCCATCATCCATTTCCGTCTGCTATCACCTGGAATCCCTGGGCTTGGATAGGGCTTCTCTAAGTACGGGTCAGTACTCACACGCTCACACACACACACACACACACACCAAGAGTCATATAAAGATTATTGTAAGTCATAGAAAGATTTGAAAATCTTTATTGAAGAATGATTATGTAACTAGTGCTTATTGAGAAAATGGTTCACTGCTATTCAATTTTGTTTTAGTTAAATCGTAGTATTTTTGCTTCTTCTCATAATAAACACTGTATGCACCAGGTTTTTATCATTATTAGTAAAATAAAATTAATTGTTATTTTTTTCCCTCCAAACCCTTAGATTATGAGGCCCCTGGGCTACAGTCCACTTGGCTTATAAATATAAATCCGGCCCTGCAGTAAACAATTGTCAAACTGTTTTATTAATGGATATATTTTATAGATTTAGGAGTTTCAAAACTTAGATTAGCCTTAGAAATTCTCGCGGCCCCAGTGCGATGCACTAGCTGCACCCCCAATTCAGAGGCCCTGCTGCTCTGATCAATAGATTGAACCCTGGCTTCCATAAAAGCTTGTCAATTTCAATAGAGATCCATAAATTGATGCCCAAGGTAATTTCAGGGAGATTCTTTTGTGTTTCCATGAGTTTAACTATCAGCTTTTCTAAAAATGATTCACAACAAAAGAAAAGAGAAATAGATCTGGTTAGTCATGTCATAGAAACAGTCATGTGACCAACATCTTTAGGCAGCAGGCCGTGTATGCGGTGATCAATTAAAACATTGAAAAAAGATTGATCAATAAATGACTTATTTCTGTCACCTTTTGTTGGGCAATGATTACCAAATTTCTAATTAACGAGCATGAATACAAATGGACACAAACTAAGTGACCTGTTTTGCATGAATTTACATTGTGAATTAAACCACCACTAAATAACCTACTGGGGAGAATTTAAAAAGAGGTAAATTCTGCTACTCCTGATATGGAGTAAATACTTGAATTTGCAGTCCTTTTGCTCCATCAGTGCAGCTCGTACAAGTGATTCATACATAGCCAGCCAGCCAGATCAACTTGAAAACTGAAGAAACCTATGTTGATAGTTTTGATGTCAAATTTACTTGATGGTTTCTAATAAAGTATCTAATCATTTAATCACATTTACTGCCGCGTGCATATTTTTTCTGATAATATCAAAACGTAAATCTTCAATCATGAATTTGCACGAGTTTCAATTCTCTCCTTAAGGGTATTGTTTTGATGATTTGAGTTCACTGTGGCTGAGTTGAGTAGTGACACATTGACAGGGTTTTTCATGCATCTATTATTAATGATAACTTCAAATACACATCTTCAATGATTTCCATAAAAAATCACCACCAATTCGTTGACTAATGTTTATAAACAGGTGACCCTGATTCTCTGCCAGTGAAGTGTTTCTAATTTATTCCGAGAGGTGCAAATGGATATTCAGCCCAAAACTGTTGGAGATTAGGGTACATGAATGAGAGGATATGTATTCAAAAGGTCTAACTTTGTATCTACTTATGAAAGTAGAATTCAGCATCCAATACTGTATCTCTACAATTTGTGAACTGTCCTCTTTGAATCTGCTTGGCAAGGTTTCCGAGGGGAATTTTCGATGACCGTATGAGGCTGTTTTCAGACCCTACTCTACACATTGTTCAAACACCCTCATCCTTCAGCCACATTAAAGAAACTTCTTGGCCCTCTTTTCTCTTACTTTTTTCCAAGTCGAAAACAATCATGGTTAAATATATTTCATGCAACATACCTTGATATACAGATCATGTCCACACATGTGCATAAATGGCAGAGTTGTTGTTATTCAACCTCCAATACTCTTTTTGTTGGCAAATCTTTTCCAGGGTTCCAAAATGAATCATTTTCGGCTAAATTAGCTGATTTGCTCCCCAATTTAGCTGATGAAAATTTACAGTAGCCAATTAAATCAGGCTAGTTGGAGAAAATTGAATGTTTACTCTTTATTCATGATTCGTCCTAGAGTCTTAGTATATAGGTATTTCATTCGATATGGGTTTCAAATGAGAATTTATACATCTAGAAAAAGGGGCTCTATTTGAATGAGAAAAAGCCATGAATTTTGTATCACTAATCAGCCATTGAAAGTCTTTTTTCGATTATAGGCCTTTTCCAAGATCTGCCAGTTCTTTTTGATCTCAATCACTATAGTGCCAAACATTCTGAACTTGTCCAAATCATCATACTATCTTTTTTTTGCCAGCCACAATTTCACTTATGATCTTGAGGGATACATGTTGTGAGTCACAATGTGTAGCAGTTATCTGATATTTTTACAACATGACTTTTCACGTTTTCTTTATTACCACATCAATGTAGCTGGGTAACTGTTGACTAATATTTTTTATATTATCAATAATAATCTTCATTAATTATCATTATTTATTAGGAGTAGATGAAGGAACAGGTCAGAGATTACTCTCTACCACTGGTACCATGTAACTCTGAACAACCTATCACAGGTTATTTGGAGGGGAGATAGAATGAACACTGTGCGCCCAATTGAACAACCGTAACCACTGAGGGTAGTAAGGGGTTCAATCTCTTTTTATACGTGCCTGTATTTGTTTATGTTTCTGTGTATTACAGCTCTCTTGGCCATTCCATTTTGTCTACAGACTTGGAAATTGGTGTCAGTACTCCACCAGAACCATTCAAAAAATGTTATATTCATTTTTGAGCATTATTTTGAAAGTTAAATGATAATATCTAGTTTCTATAGAATCTACATGTTTTTTTGACTCTATTTTAGATGTTTTCCAATGGAAAACTCCACTGATGTCATAAATAGAATTTATTTTGACCATATTTATTCTTTGATAAATTTTTTTTACATGACTTGAAATTTTGAGACTACAGTTGTTCAATTATTGACTGTGATGACGAGTTACTTTTTATCTATTTTTCCTTTCTACCTGATATGAAGCGCAATGTAAGCAGCCAGTAGTAGTAGTATAAGTTGTAATGATAACAATGATGATCAAGAAATATTGAAGACTGGAATGCTTGGAAGAATCTGCTATTTTCATACAAATGTTAAATGCATCACAAGGATTTTATGAGAGTAAGAGTCAATAAGAAATTTTCTTTACTGATGTCAATACATTGAATTTCCGTACCCAATGACTTTAACTTAGCTGAACTCAACCAAATCAGCTGAATGACACTGAAATGAACTTACTGTCTATAGTGATATCCATTTTGTGCAATTTACGACACTTATCAGAGTATTCAGATATTATCTATTCACAGCTTTATTTTTAGCCTATATCTTTCCAACTCGGATCACCGCAGCTCTTAAAAGTGAAAAAAAAATTTCAGATGTTCATTGGATTTATTCAATTCTCGAATATCAGAATCAAATGTTGTGAAGCTATATTTAATCCACACTTCTCTCCTTTCTTAGAAACAGTCAACTAAAAACTCAACATAGGTTCTTCCAGTTTTTAAGTTAGTCTGCCTTACCGATTATATATGTATGTATCATGTGTTCAGGCTGCACTAATGGAGCTAAAGGGCTGAAAACATTTTCTCCTTATCATGTCTAGAAATTGTTTTTTTGTCTTTTGAAAATCTTTCCCAGGAGATAGGTTTTTCAGTTGTGGAATCAATTTGCCATGTAAATTTGAGCTGAAATGATCCCAAGTCCATGCTCTGCTGCATTCACGCTTGTCTTTTTTTGTAAATTCAGACTTATTTCAGATATCACTGCCCAACAAAAGGCAGGAGAAGTGACTTATTCAACAATCACCTCTTTCAATAATTTTTCAATTGATCACCCCCAACATGGCATGCTGCCAAAAGACGTTAGTCACATGACAGTTTCTATTGAGTGACTCACCAAACCTGTGTTTTTTGGGGTTTTTTTTGCTCTATGATATTCTGCAAGTGTGATTTTAGTAGTTGAGAATTTTTATTTTGCAGATTTTTTTTCCTTGCTTTTTCGTAAATGTAATAGAATTGCATATTCAAGACATTATCAGAACTGTACTGACCTTTAACCAGGTCTTCATTTTGGTTAGGAATTTGTACATGGAATTTACACACAAGACAGATATAGCTGAAGAACCATCTCTTTTCAAAAACTGATTTTAGTCAAGAAAATTCTACTCTAGTTTTCTTTATGAGAAACATTACTGATGAAATAAGTGAGTTTATTACTGCTATTTCCATATGCATGCAAAAAGCTAGGGTCTTTGACCCTATTAATAGTGATGATTACACCTGTTTTTTGAGGGGGTAAAAAAATTATTAATTTTTAGACATGATGGGGTATAAATTTTTTAATTTTAGCCCTCCAGAACATTCAATGTGATCTGTATACATTATAGATAAATAGCCATTTCTACTTTAAAAAGAGTCAACATAGCCAAGTTACTCTCTGAAAGCTCTCATCTCTTTGTCATCCAACAACCAAAGCTTTACTAACTCACCTACCCCAGCCCAACTCTTTGGTCAGTGGTACATAGAGAAATAAACAACAAGAAGATGAAAGGCACTGACTGACTGGCATTGTCAGTTTCAAGGAAGGGAAAATGTAGAACAAAAGAGTGTGTAATTTCTATTTACAAAAAATTTAGACTTAACCAAAAACTCTTTCAGACTCTTTTTCTCATACCCTTACTATACCTATCTTTCTCTCAATCTTTCCAACCAAGCTTTTTGCAAATGCTTAGACATCATAAATACTGCATCAAAGCACTGGAAAAAAGTGTTCATTTTGTAATTAATTATCATTGCAAAACTAGCAACCCCTGAAAAAGAAGTCAAAAAAGACAAATTTCAAAAAAGTTAAAAAGGTATTTTTAGAAGGTAGTTGCTGGACTACAACAGAAAATTTTCCTAGGTTTTATACCAAAAAATATGACCAGGAGCTCTGATATAGACACGAAGATGAACAGAGAGATGAGTGAAAAGAAAAAAAAGACCTCTAACCTATGTTTTTTGTTGTTTGTTCGGGTCAGTGATCGTGGCTACAATGATTCAATAGATAACCGAAGAAACCTATGTTGACTATATGGTTGATGGTTTCTAATAAATAAAGATAATAATAATGTTTTTTTATGTACAAAGTTCTGTAAGTAATCTTAGCCAGAGAAGAGTATCAAAAACAATTCCCTTGGCCGTTTCCATTTGACATATGCCAATTTATTGTTCATGAGTCAAGACAAGATCAAAAGTTAAAGGCCAGAAGAATTGTAAATTGTTTGCCAAGAAATTATTCAAGTCAAAGTTCTTGGATAGTTTGAGCTGGAACAAATATATCTTAGGATATATAATGATGGACATATGTGTGGGTAGTTTATCCCATAAATATAGATACATGTGTATATATATTTTCAAAGCACTTTTTTATTATATATATATAGATAGACATGCATACTTTTTTTCAAAGCATCTTTCATTACAGAAATATAGACATGCATGCATATATATTTACATATCATTTATTACATTAATATAAACACATAAGTGCATATATATTTACATACATGATGAAAATATACAAGATGGTATGTCAACAGCCAAGTTCTATATTTATTACACAATTTGGGGGTGGAGATTGTTCGTTACGTAAACACTGCACTCAGAATATTGAAAGCAGAACTGTTGTTCAAATGTTTTCATATGGTGATTTACGATGAAGGTGTTATTGGGAAATACAACTTATTATAATTATATTCTCGGGATGTCAGAAGTTATTCCCAAAACATCGACAACGCTGCATGTTGCTTATGAATTACGTGTTAAGAATTGTAGGCCCTGCTGTTATGTTGAAATAAATGATTACTTTGAAGTGGAATTTATTCAATGAATTACTTGTATGAATATGCTAGTTTTTGTTGATATTCACACACACGCACATCCTAGCTCAGATCAGAGTTTAGTATTTGTGAGCTCTGTCTAGGATCAATATGTCTCTCATCACCATTCCAATATGAAAGTAGAGGATTTGTTAAGCCCAAACAGGGCAGAGACATTAACGTGTTAGGGTAATGAATCCTGTATTTCATCATTTTAAGCTCTATCTTAACTCAACTTAATGTTTGATGTTGAATGTATCGAGCATTTTATGAAATAAACCCATCACACAGCAGATATTGTATCATATTAGATCATATTTTATTGCATTCCTGATTTTTATTACACATATATAGTATATTTTGGCAGAAATTTTTCTCATTTCTTATTTGCGATTAAGTTGAATTGGCAAAAATTATCCATCACTTTATATATATATATATATATATATATATATATATATATATGTATAATTTGGACAGGGGTTATAACAGGCTAAGGTGAAGTTCTCACTCTCTAAAGTACACATTATATATATATATATATATATATATATATATATATATATATATATATATATATATATATATATATATAATGTGGATAATGTATTGCATAATATATACAATACTTAATATAATTTGTACCGTATATATAAAGCGTCAACTTTTACCAAACCCTTTTTCATCCAATCCAGCTTTTGAAATGCAATCTCCCAGAAATTGATGAGCTTTTGGATGATATTGAGCAGAGATACCATCTTGTTGAAAGAAAACAACCTTCTTTTTCAGAGAGCTGTAGAATATAATTTGCTATTCGTAATATCATAATTATAGATATAAAATAATTTTTCAATTAGAAATAATTCAATTGTCATTTTTTTCCATAAGCACACACGCACAGTGAATTCTTATTATTCTTGTAAGTACATATGTTCTGGATCTTTTAATCTGATGAAATATTCATAATGCAAGATAATAATTTTCAAAATATTATGTCTTCTAACCATATAAAACACAGGAATCTATTCATCTATCAATCTATCCATATCATCATCAACTGTGTAATGCTGGACAAAGGGATTTCCTATTTCCTCTCATGATGACCATCACTGACCCAACCTACCATGTCTGCATTACACTATTTAATGAGCGCACAGACTACACTCTGATCCTAAGCAGAGTGCACAGATACTCTGATCCTACTCAGAAGTGCCAATCTCCAAATAGAGAATAGTGATTTTTGATGGATACCATTCGAGTTTAAATGTATTTACCATAGTATTATTATACAAGCGATATATATGTGTGTGTGTGTGTGTTTGTGTTCGTATTATTTCCATAATTTTGGACTGCTCTTCAAAGTTTGGTATTCAGTGCCATGATTTTGCCAAAGGCCAGCTGCCTTACTTTATGAGAAAATCACAAATATTAAAGGAACTTGGTTATGAGGAATCTACTTGAGAACCTGTTATGTACAAAATTTTATGTATGGATGGAGCAGAGAAAACATGGCATACATTTATTTGGGGGATAGTTCTAGAAGAGTTCCTCAGAAAAGTCCCCCCCCGCATTCATATCCCCTAGTGAGGGACTTAGAGAGGTTCTATTGGAATTTTAGGAGCCAGAAATTTTGTTTGTTAAAACATTTTCTGCTATCAGAAGTGGATAAAAAAGAATTGGTCTTATAGCCTTCATCTTCAACGTTCTAGTGTCTGTCATTGAGCATAGACTTTCCCCAGGATTTGCTAGATCTCTCTGTCATGGGTGTTGCTAGAGCCAATAATTTTTTAACTTGTCTATTTCATCACGCCGTTTTATATTTTGCCGGCTGCAGTTTTGCATATGATCTCCAGGGATCCATGTTGTCACAACTTCCATTGGTTGTCTGCATTTTTTACAACATTTCTATTTGAGATTTGTAATGATTCTATGATATCCCTGACTCCTGTCTCTTCTCTAATCTACTGTGCTGTTTTGTGATTTCTCTATGTGATGTTGAGCATATGCTCATTGCATGGTTCTCAGTTTGAGGTGCAATTTTTTGATTAAGTTCCATGTTTCAGCTCAAATTTGTTTATTGTTTAATAACTCCACCATGTAAAGAGTAAAAAATTCCTGTAAAAAATGACAGATTTGTAAATAAAGAACTGCTCTATAAAATGATATGAAACATCCAACTTCTGAGGCAGTGATAAGGTCAATCGCACACCCCTGCTAATTTTTTTAAAGATCTTTTTTTAGATGATTTCAGATTTTTCAGGATTCCCCACATATATTGCACCCTTGTAGTTTGGGTGCCCTCTATTTAGGGTGTGCAGGTCCAATGCACCACCTCTGCTTACTCATATGGAGCTGTATTATTTGTTTCATGTAGAGATATGTCAGTGTAAGAAGAAAAATTGTATTACTTTCTGGAAAAGTTGATACACACATGTAAGTATTCATATATATATATATATATATATATATATATATATACATATATAGGTGCATTTGTTTGAATATATATAAGAACATATATATATGTAGGTATATTTGTAATTGTGTGTGTTTGTCTGTGGGCCTTTTGACAAAAGGATTGGAGTTCAGTGCTGCCTGCAGAAGTCTGTAAGAGACGAAGACTTTTCTTTCCTGCTAAGAAGTCTAAGATCAAGTACACATGCCACAAATCATGGATTCTCTCATCTCCTGTTCGCTCTAAAATCAGATCAAAAGTTTGTCTGATGTCGGCATAGCTTCCTTGCAACGTTCAATTCTCTTCTTAGCCTGAGAGCTATACGATCAGTACGCCTGTCAGTTGCCGTACTGTTTTATTCTACTTCACTATCAGACATAACCGGAGATATTTAAATCTTTGTATTGCTTTTTAGCCTTTTTTTTTGTTTTTATTGATGCTGGTTTTGTTTAAATCTGCCACCAACTGATATTCATGACTTCAGATCTTAAACCAAATAATGCATCAAAAGTTTATAATACATACATCTAATGAGAACCGTGTCTTTCATATATATATATATATATATATATATATATGTATGTATGTAATGAGAGCCATGTTTGTCACACATAGTATTGTTAGCAGCAATCAGCCCTTCACCCTACTATCTTTCCCTCCTCCCTTCTCCCTTCCTAAACTACCTGTGTTTTCTCCACTCTCACTGTCTTCCCTTATTTTATTACCTTTCTCTTCTCCCCTCACTCTTCCTACTCTCTCTTTAAACTACCTTTCTCTTCTCCCTTCTCTCTTCCTGCCCTTTTATTAAACTAACTTCCTCCTTCCTATGTGCATATAAGATAACTTTCTTGCCACACATCTCCTATCCTATTGTGTCTGTCAGACTTATTGTATCGGTAGCAGCCATTTTAATAAAACGTCAGTGAAGCAAGTGGTTGTGGCTTAGTATCTTCTGATTAGTTAATTCAGAGTATATTAGTTATATTATTATTGTATTGACAATAATAATATTACTAATTAGTAGTATTATTATTGTCTCAACAATAATGATACTACTAATGCTAAGAGGGGAGTGCAGTCAATATACCCCCGTTGGATAAGTAAAGGGTTTGTTTCATTACTTTCCCCACACCTACCAGATGATACCTGATGAAGGCCGTAGAGTGCAACGGCCGAAACGTTGTATGAAAAATAATATTAATAGAAATAATAATAATACCTCATCTAAAAAATTCAGAGACGTATTATTATTTGATGATAGAAACCATCAACCATATTTTTTTTTAGTTTTCAAGTCAGTCTGACTGGCTATGTATGTATGTATATATAATGTGTACAGGCAGTACCAATGGAGCAGGAGAGCTGGGAATTTAAACATTCACTACTTATAGAAAAACATTTTTTCTTATTTTTTGGAAAATTCTGCCCTAAATATGTTTTAGAGGAGGGGTCAATTTGCAATGTAAGTTTATGCTAAACTGACCCCCTACTTTGTGTCTGGATGCATTCATGCTTGCTTTTTTTCTTTTTAATTCAGACTTTTTTGAGAGATAATTGCCCAACAAAAGGCAAGAGAAGTATTATCCATTGATCACATCATTTTCCAATTTTTCAATTGATAACAACACGGCATGCTGCCAAAAGATGTTAGTCACATGACAGTTTCTTCTGAGTAACTAACCAGACTTGTTTACACTTATTTTTACTTGAACACACATTTTTGCCTTCTTACTTAGACCCCCAGAGGTTAGGTTGCAACTCAAGACAGAAGAAGCAATTATTTGTTTCTAAGAAGTAGAATATTCAGTATCTTAAAATGTAGTTTGCAGTATCTTGAAATATTTCTCCGCTTCAACTCTTTTTTTTTTATACCTTTCATTCTGCTACAGCTAAAAATATGCTGTTAACTGCTTTGGGAAGTAATCCATTTAATTCTTAGCTTTTTTTAATCAAATGATTAAGTCTCAAGATGTCTGCTGTCATTCCTGCTGCAAATAAGAAATGAATTTTAAAGTTCCGGTTTTAGCACTGATTGGAAAAGTCATCCAGTTATAGAACTGATTGAAAAAGTTCTCCAGCTGCAAAGATTATCCAAGAAGGAAAGATTTGAATTAGTAAACTACTTTATTCCATGTTTTATTTTGGGACTATTCTCTTCATCTTTATTTTTAAATAGATTTTGGCTGATATATTCTTTGACAGTCCTTGTGTTGTATTTTGTGGTGTTTAAAAATCACTTGGTGCCTTTTTTACTTTCTTTATCTGATCCATTATATTACAGATTAATAGAATCATAGGACTGAGAGTTAAGGTATTTTGAAAGTAATAGACATAAGCATAGTCTAAATTAAAAGACAAGATCGAAGGCCATTTGCCTAACCTAATCTGCTACTGTATCATATTGTATGATGGGAGAATTAATGTAAGAAAGATTGGAAGTGCTTCAGTTATCTTTTTTAAAGATTTTGCTTTGGCTTAATGTGATCAGAAAACATGAAGATATTGGATTATTCCACCAAAATATCTGTGAATATATATCTATTCACCAAACCTGTGGTTTTCCATATTGTCGATAAATTTTCTCCATTATGTTGGATAAAACTTATCCATCCAATGATCATATATATATATATATATATATATATATATATATATGTCCCTTGTAGGGATCATCAGTTGTTTATCATTTAACTGTTTTGGAGATTTTAAAAACAACAGTTATATTTACATGACACCCCAACAGTTTTGACCAAACACCATCTCCTGTTCATATTATATAGTTTATGCCACACATATAGTTTGTCAATTTATATAAGGTTTTATGTGTATTGTATATTGATATCATTTTATACTACATAGCTATTTTTTTTAAAAAAAGGGCTCACTTTGGCAGATTACCCAAAAAACGTTTTCAACGGTGAGAGATCAGGAAGTACAGTCATGACTTACTTTTCTTGTCATTTCTATTGAATGTTCACCCATGTGAATATTAAATCCATTGTGTCGGTTTTAATCTCAGACTGAAGCAAACCAACTCATGATATCATCTTTATGAGCACTAATTACGCTGAAAAAACTTCTTTGAGTCAATTCTCGACAAACATATTCAACCAAAGATTTTGACCAATATTTTCGACTAACCTTAAAGTCAATTTTTCTATGCTGTATAACATTCAGCTTCCATCAAGTATTCTTTTAAACACTTAAATATATATATATATATATATATATATATATATATATATATATATATATTTCTTGCTCTATCTTGAGACACAAGTTTTACGCATGGAAGCTAAATGTATACATTGCACTATATAAGTACCCAAACACACATACAAATGACCAAGTTTGTTCTGTGTATATATATGCATCTATAGATAGATAAATTATACTATTTATAAAACCATTGATTCTCCTCAAAAAGTAGATAAATGGAAATATAAGCATATCTTTACTTATATAGTGATGTGTACTTTTCTTTTCCTTGTCAATAATCTGTGTCATATACAGCAGGTTTTTTTCCTGTTTTTACAGGATATCAGTTGTAAAAAAGAATCTCTTCAAAGCTTCAGTTAAATTTCCTTTGATGTAAGAAAAGTATGTGTCTCTCAGTTTTGGGCACCTGTTGTAGACATATGTATCTTTGAATGTACATTAAAACTGAATGCCTTATCTAAAACACAGGTTTCCATCTGTGTGGAGCATGGCGCCAGCCTCTTGAGGAACCAACCACATGTTAAAGTAATGGTTGGTAATCTTGGGGCTTAAATGTGGGAGTTTAGTTCTGCATCTGGCTGAGCTTGGCTTAGGTAATTTTTATAAGTGAACGAGCACATTTCCTAGGAGCTTGGCATGAAGGTGCAGTACAAGAACTTCTCTAAGTTGTGGGGTTTTACGATCTTGCATGGAGGGTAGACACAAATATTCTTCACTTTGTGTATGTTACGATGAATTGGCAACATTGCTTAATTGGCAAAATTTCAAATTTTCTTTACAAAAAAATAAATACATAGATTAGATTTAATCAAAAGTTTTTTTCATCAAAACCAGGATATAAAACAAGTATTTTTCACTATTTGAAATTTATGCAATCATAGCTAATTTTTTTTTTACAAAAATAAGTGAATATATAGTTTTAATTTGATCAAAAGTTGAAAAACAAGAGAATTTCACAAATCAGCATAACATATATGTTCTACTTTGCTTGCATATAAGTTTCAATAATCAGTGCCAGATCAATTATATGGCAAAAGTATCATATTCTACTGGCCTTGCAATTTCCAGAGCCTCCACACTAGATGCTCACAAGCTACCAATTCCAATTAAAGGATTCTGTGCTTGCTCTATTATCATAGTACTATTAAGCCTTTAACTTTTATGAACGAGTGGGTATTAGAGGTTAGAGATTTTAGCCAATTATCACATTTTATTGGGGTCATTATTTACACCAGGTAATTCATGGGAGTGCAGTATCTTTTGATACATATACAACACATAAATACAAAGGTATTTAAAACGAAATTCAAAGCCATTGCACAAAGATGAAAGTGATAACAAAACAATGCTGCTACTGAAATGTCTGACATATTTGTTGTATTCTCAGGCTATACTGCAAATGAATAAATTCAATAACTTTGAAAATGAAAATCTACATGTTTTAATATATATTTAAGAGACAATACCTAATAGAGTTTGATGGCCAGTGACAATGTCCCATTTTCTGATGCATGTGTCAGCTCAGTGATCCTTGCAAATCTCAAGTCTGGTTGAGACCAGGACTTTATTCCTACACATTTTTTTTCAGCTTAGAATGTACCCAGTTAGCTGCTCAGGGAAATTTTTCCTAATGAAGAGTTTTTCACACACTTCACTCATACTGGGGAGTGAAACCAGGACCATTAGAGTCTGAGGCAGGTATACTAATCACTACACTATCCAAGTGTACCCTGAAATTAGGGACTCCTTATAACATATACAACAGGCCCAACACTAGTTTAATCCCACCATGGAAATGATATACAGTAATACCTTGATAAGACCCTTCATGAAAATGCATTGCTGAATGAGACAGCATTACATTGGTTCATTATCATCATCAGTTTTTTATCGTCTGTCATTAGACATAGACCTTCCTCAGGATCCTCCTCATTTCTCTATAATGGGCATCACAGGGCCAGTATTTTCTGAATTTGTTTAGTTCATCTATCCATCTTGTATTTTGTCAGCCTCGGTTTTGCATGTGAACTCTGGGAAACCATGTTGTAAGCCGAGATGTCCATCGGTTGTCTGCCATTCTTGCAACATGACCTGCCAATTGCCATTCAATGATGTCTTGGACCCCCATTTTCTTCCTGATATACTGTGCTGTCTTATGATCTCTCCATGTGAAGTTGAGCATAATTTTCTCATGCGCATGTTGGTTCATTTCAACATCGTATAGACATTTTGCAGGCAATCATTTTGAAGTATGTGATGTTGTTTTTGAGCCTTAACAAGGAATGGATTAGTACTGTGCCTCACATCTGGTAGCTACTGTCCAGATCTTGGGAAATATCACTAGGTTTCAAAATATATCACTTCATGATGAATTATTGTGTATATTTTCATTTTCATACACATGGCACATTAAACAAAGTATACAGTCATATCCATGTTGGTGTCTTTCATCATTTTTTTGTTTTGGAATTTAAAACAACTGAATACATCGCGAGAAATATCTTAAAAAGAGTGATATCATGAATCATGGGATATTACTATATATACTTTACATTGCTTATATACTAGATGCATTCATATACAAAGGAATTCACAACTGGATTGAACATTTGGAAGTAAGAAAGGTCATCAAGTCTGTCTTGGCAACTATATTGATATATCAATTCATATGCTTAGAGAAAGCATTGTGCACTCAAAAAACGTCTCACATGAATGCTTGATCAATTTTTATTTGAAAAAAAAGAAAGTTTTTTTAATCTTTTGATGGTATTTTTACGTTTAAAATAATTTCCTGCAACATTGGCTCTAAATTGCCATTCTTTGAAATAAAATGCTCAGAAAAGAGAAAATATTCAGTCAACAAAATACTTATTATCCTTCTTCTGATCACAGAAGAAAAATGAATTGGTGAAATGCAAAAAATATTAAAATATTCTGATATGTATATCATCAGAATATTTATCTGCAGATATTGTAGATAATACCAAAAAGGATGAAAAGGAAGGATTCATTGTTCCTCTTTGACTGGAATTTTCTTTCATCCTAAATTTTTTTATTGCTTTTTATTTATAGAAATGATTGTAAGTCTATAGCAGAGAGTAGACAGTGCAGATTGGAGATAAAGAAGAAAGAAAGAGCTCTAACCGATACTTAAACTTGCATCCCTTTTACCTTGGGATGCTATCTAGGTAAAGCACTGCTTTACTGATTGAACTATGAGAGCTTTGTTTCGGCTGGTAGGAGATCAAACTCAAGCCATGAAATCATCTTTTATCCTTGCCTGATCATTTGACACCATATTCATTTTATTCTTTATTTCTGATCTGCACCAATTATTCACAGCATCAAACTGACGGCCTGATTAAATTTTTATAAAAAGAAACTAAAAAATTTAGGAAGAAAGAAACACTAGTGGAAAAATAACAATGGTGGACAATGTTTGATCTGATGAAAAAAGATTTTAAAAAATTTTGAGGTTATTATCTTTAACTGCCGCTTTCTTTCTAGCAGTGATTAAACCTCTGAAATCTTGCACCGAAAAATTCATTGATTGTCCTTGAAGCTGCTTATTCAAGTTGACCGCAAATAATCTATCGGCCATGACTTACCATTGGAATTGTTGATGAAGTGTAGAAAATCAATCATGGTTTCTGCTTTTTTTTCAATTCCCAAGCTGAAACACTCTTGAGAGACAAAGGAACCTTTTACAATGAAAAAATTGAAGTGTAAAGATATTTTAATCTATTAAATACAAATGACAGAAATTTTAGTCATTACTGTTCTAAGGTTGACTCCTTGTGATTTTCATTTTATTGTGATTGATGGCATCCCAGTTTTAAGTCAGAGCTTTTATCTAGCAGTTGATAATCTTGCAATAGATAAGGGCATTTATCTTGCAATGAAAGCTATCATTCTTCACCACCTGCTGCAATTAATGGGTTAATGGATTATTGGGAGGTGTACTCATTCAGAATCATTGTTTTCAGTTGATATCAAAACGTTGAAAACTTATCAACTTCCAAAGCTCTAATTCCATCAGATGTAAAGCCTTCTCAAAATATCTCTCTCTCTCTCTCTCTTTCTCTCTCTTTCTCTCTCTCTCTCTCTCTCTCTCTATATATATATATATATACTCACACAGAGTTATCAAACTTAGTTTCATCAGTCAGAAGGGTTGTAGCCTAAATGAGACTAGGAGTGTCCAGCGACGCAGACATAGACATTGACACTCAAAGAAATAGGAATCTCCAGTCTACTTGGCTGGTTGGTCAGGCAGGACATTTGCAGGGCTATCATAGCTCAAAGGGTTGGATGAGTTCATTTGGTATGTTTGGAGGTTGCAGTTTAGTGTGGGACATTCTTCTGTATTCTTTATTGGTGTTTACTTGCATCTCACATCTTACCATTCTATGGTCGCTTCCTATGTTTACTTGGTTTAGAATTTGAATGTCTTTGATGGTGTCGCTTTTCTCCATTAGGATGTAATCTATTTCGTTTTTGGTTTCATGGTTGGGACTCTTCCAAGTCCATTTTCTATTGGTTTCATTTTGGAGAACGTATTCATGATTTTTAAGTCATTTGTGGTTGCAAAGTTTACAAGATCTTTCCCTCTCTCGTTCTCTCTTTTGTATCCGAATTCTCCAATGCAGCATTTGTTTCCTTGTCCAACTTGTGCGTTGAAATTTCCCATAAAGATGTTGAAGTATTTTTTTGTGTCTTGTAATAGGGAGCTCAAGTCATCATTGGAGTTGTTTATTTCTCTTTTGGTTGATTGCGAAATGGGAGTGTAGACTTTGATGACATTTAGCTTGTACCTCTTTGAGAGTTGTATTATGAGGCTGGCTATGCGGTCTGAGATAGCTTTGAAAGCTACAACATTGTCTTTTAGGTTTTTATTGATGAGGAAGCCTACTCCACTTTGTTTTACTTTCTACTTTTCCGTAGTTGTATAGAATATGCTTGCTTTTCAATTCTATTTGTTCTTCTCCAGGTCTTCTCATTTCACTGATACCGATGATGTCTCTTTTGATATTTTGATTCTTTTCTTGACAAGTTAGGTAAGAATCTGTTGAGAGTGTTCTGACACTGTTGGTGCTGATCCTTTCTAATAGAAGCTACCCCTACGTTTAAACCAAGAAACACACTGACCATTAGCAAAATCTTGGGCAAAACCAGGAAACTCATGGAAAAGCACAGAAACCACAAACCACCAACAGCAACAAGGGGGAAAATAGAGGAGGTCAAACTAAACAAAACAATCAAAAAGAAAATAAGAGAAGACAAAAGAGGGTATATGACAGCAATCATTGGAACCACTTTTGAAAAATGTCAAGGCTTCAAGGCAATAAACAAAGCTCTCAGTATAAGACAGAAACAAATGACTAGCATACTTAGAAAAAAATAGAGTCATAACAACAGAGACAGAATTGTTAAACATGCCCAAGAATTCTACCAAGAACTCTACTCTTCAAGACATAGGCAACTAAAAATGACCAGGATACGTAAGACGCTGACAATCAGTTCAAGGACTTTCCAGAAGTTACATCATAGGAGGTTAAACAAGCCATCAAACAAACAAAAAAAGGAAGGCCCCTGGACCAGATGACATTACCATTGATCTACTTAAAGAAACTGGTAAGACTGTCATCAAAAAACTAGCTAATCTAGCTAACTTTTGTCTAAAACAGAGTAAAGTCCCAAAATCATAATGCCCCTACTAAAAGGAAAAAGGAAATCCCAAAGAGCTCAACAACTACAGGCCTATAGGTCTACTCTATGAACTTTTCACAAAAATTATCACCAACTGGAAATGCTAGATGAAAACCAAGCATGAGATCAGGCTGGATTAAGAAGAAGCTACTCGGCCATGGACCATCTCTATTCAATAAATCAGCTGAAAGAGGAAGCAGCAGAATACAAAATGCCACTTGCTGTAGCATCTATGCACTTCAAGAAGGTATTTGACTCTGTAGAAATTCCTAAGGCCATCACACTACAAGGTGTAGACCCTGCATATGTCAAAGTGCTACAACATATACACAATCACAGCAACTCCTTTATCTGGTAACATAAAGGCTCTAAACCCTTCCGAAAAAGAATAAAGCAAGGTAATACCAGATCACATAAATTCTCCTCAGCCTGCCTCAAGATGATTTTCCGAAACCTTGACTGGAAGAATAAAGGAATCAAAATAGATGGCAAATATCTGAGTAACCTCAGATTTGCAGATGACATCGTCCTTTTCACAGAGAACCTATACAACCTCCGACTAATGCTAGATAAACTAAACAAAGAAAACAAGAAAATTGGCCTGCACATGAACTTAAGTATAACAAAAGTCATGTGCAACGATCACATCAAGAATAAGGACATAACTGTCAAAATTGAAGATGCAAAACTGGGGGTAAAGTAGATTTCTACATCTACTTAGGACAACGAATCTCGATGAAATCCACAAAAGAAAGAGAAATCAAGCAGAGAATCACCCTAGGATGGCAAGCTTTCGGCAAAGCAAACTTAACCTTCAAAAACAAGATGATCCCAAAAATCCTAACAAGAAGAGTATACAACCAATACATCTTCTTGATAGTCACTTATGGAACTGAAACATGGAATCTAACCAAGAGACAAACCCACAAACTTAGAAGAATACAACGTGCGCATAAGAGAATCATGCTCAACCTCACATGCAGAGATCACCAGACAGCACAATATATCAGAAAGAAAACGAGGGTCAGAGACATAAAATCCATTAGAAAACTCAAATGGCAATGGGCTGGTCAAGTTGCAAAAATGGAAGACAACCGATGGACATAACAACTCACAACATGGATCCCTAGAGACCACATGCAGAACTGAGGCCAACAAAAATCAAGATAGTGAAATGACAAATCAGAAAATACTGGCGACGCCCATGATGGAGAAATATAGCAAGTCCTGGGGAAGGTCTATGTCCAACAACGGATGTCAAAAGAATGATGATGATGATCAAGTGAATCATTAGGATTCATATAGAATTAATGAAATTGAAGTATTTTATCTCCTGCATTCAATAAATGCTCAACTCCCTATAATGTCTGAATGTTTACATATATTTAACTTGCTATTTCCTCCTTGATTGGCTCCTTTTCTCGTCTACTCACAAAACTATTTTGAGTTGTTTTCTGATAAAATATTTTCATAATCCCCTTTCAGCAGTTACAAAAAAACAAATATTGAGATAGCAGCCCTAAAAATGCTGTTGAATAAAAACATTAGCCAGATTAAATATACACATACTTGTTTAAAGTATTTACATGATCATGTAAAAAAAATGTTTATTCGATAAATACAAATCTACAGGCATCCATGTATATTTTTGTTTTATATATATATATATATATATATATATATATATATATATATATATATATATATATATAATTTTGGTCTTCAAATTAATTATATCCTTATCTGTATAAATGTAGATATATAATTAGATTGTACACATATGATGGTGGATCAATAATTCATCTACCTAGCTCGTGGTAAAAACTTTAATTTTGATCTTAAATTTTCACTGCATAATCTATGTGATAATTTTTGCCACTGAATAAAGTCCATCAGTCAGGAGAGTGATGCTGAAGAATAAAGATATTTTGTATAAAAGAAATGTTCTTTTCACCGTAAGGCTATGGACTAATTGATGTACACTTAGACATACCCACACATAC
This sequence comes from Thysanoteuthis rhombus, assembly GCA_963457665.1. Taxonomy (NCBI): domain Eukaryota; kingdom Metazoa; phylum Mollusca; class Cephalopoda; order Oegopsida; family Thysanoteuthidae; genus Thysanoteuthis; species Thysanoteuthis major. The sequence continues at coordinate 52,317,633 of OY735218.1, forward strand.
ACATACACACACTGATGCATATACAGAGAGTGAGAGAGAGAGAGAGAGAGATGAAAACAAATTTTCCCGTCAGTTTATAATTAGAATATTAAAGCTACTGACAACTAAATTAGGGAAAAAATAATGAAAATTAGAAAATGAAGGAAGAACATCAACAAAATCAATCATAAACCAAGCGTCAGAATAAGTATTCAACAATATTCTTCAAATTTTTTTCTCTCGGAAATAATAAGAATTATACTAATGAAAAACAGATAAATTTGTAAAATAACAATTATAATTGTTCTGTATCTTACAAAAATGAGAACTAGAAGACGAATGTCTGGAATAAGTAATAATAGTGCAAAAGAGAATAGCTGAAGATCATTACCTTGATTAGTGATTATTTGAAAAAATTATGAAAAACTTTCAGCTCCACTAATTGACCTTGAGACAGTCAGTGATGAATGACTTCTGACATAATCAACTAAAGACGTTTGCTTCATTGATAATTTTTCATTTGTCGTTTTTCTTGAAAAACAGTTTAGTGAGAATGGAACTTGATGGGACATTTTTTTTTATCTCATTATTTTCATCATATCTTGTGTATCCAAAAACAAAGAAAATACTGTACCTAATATAAATGAATAACCATAGCAGCACACGTATCAGAACTAATTATCTGAAAATATCAGCACAAGGTTTGAGTATTGCTGAACTCCAAGTGACCCCAGAGACCCAAAAAAGCACTTTGAAAAAAAATATATATGTTTAGATGGTGCTTAGTGGTGTACGCATGCAAATCTTCAAGGTTGTAGCCCCAAACACATGATCAGAGACTTCCTTAGACTCACACAACCAAACTGTAGCTCACTTGACTGGTTGGTCTGGCACATCATTTATAGATTTATGATGATTGGATTTTTATAATAAAAATATACAGATAATTGAATGAATATTTACTTGATTTATCTTCATATTTTTGTGTTGTTAAGAGAATTGCTGGACATTTTGCTGTCCAGAGAAGTTTAGTTACATTTTCAGGTTTTAGAGGACAGTGAACCATTATAGAGGCAGCAGGCAACCTTTTCCTCTCTCTTCTACACTCCAGTTGACTATAATACCCTAACTTCCGATGACTCAACTTAACATACCATCATTTCTTTGGGTCTGGGAATGCTCAAAAATGTTTCCCACATAAATGAATGATAATTGTTTTTTGGCTTTATGCTATTTTATGTCAGGGAAGGTTTTTATCAGAGTTTTTTCTCTTGCCTTTTGTTGGGTAGTGATCTCCAAAAAAGTAAAAATCTTTAAAAAAAGCACGAATTTTGAAAAAACAAAAAAAACCTTAGTTCTAAACATAATTTTAGTCCTCTATTTCTATTTATGTGGCCTGTACACATGATACTACATACATATCCAGACCATGTTGAAAACTGAAGAAACTTGATGAGACGGTTTTGGTTGCTGGTTTCTTATGCATATGCTTCTCAGTATACAGTCAGATCTTGATGAGAAAAACAACCCCCTATCCCTATTCTGTTGTTGATGAAGAATTCAACTTTGGTTTTCTTCAAATGAGCAGCAGGAAATAAATTCGTCCTCTCAGAATATAGAATAGAATCTTAGACAATGAATTGTTTTGTTTAGTATTCACGTCACTGTGAAAGACTTCATTTCTGTAATCCTTTCTAAGCCTTTTTTCTTTTTAGATTAAGGAGGACATTGTCAGTTGATTAACAGAACCCCTGTTAAAACAGACTTCTACACGAGAAAAGGATTCCATTTTTTTACTTCCTTTACTAATAGAGTTATTAAACATTTCATACAAAAAGCTTTCAGCCAAATATCCTTGCTTTATAACAGTGTGCTCTTTATGAGTTCCCACATTTAAGAAAAAAACAAATTTAATGCACAATAACTAATTGCATCTGTGAAAAAAAATGGATCAGAATTTATTATTTGCTAATGTTATGAACATTGAAGGGAATTTCTGTCTGGACAAATGTTCATTTGCTTGATTGAGTGTTTATCATGGTGAAATGCTCATTAATGGGATTTCTTAATTAAGCAAGATGGTTAATTATCATTCAGGAGTGAGTTCTTTATCATAATCTTAAAATTTGTGAAACAATTTGTCCATAATGTCTCCTTAATTGATGTTTTCTCTACGCTTAACTCATTTTTAAGGGCTAAAAACAAGGACATAATGGATGGATTTAAATTTTCTCAAGAAACCCTGGAAAGTCATATATTATAATGTATTCAAAATGGCCACCAAATTCAAACTGACCATGAAATGAGTCAGGGGAATCATTTGCTGGGATGGATTTAGACATTGTTAATTTTCCTCAAACAACAAAGAAGCACATTTATTGACTTGAATCTGTTTGTCTGTCTTCACAATATCTCCAAAATCTGAATTGAATTTAAGTGACAATCTATTGAAGGATGGACAATGGGTGAAGAAATAATTGATTGAATTTTTTTGTGGATCCAGGAATTTTCAGTTACCTCCATTGCACTGCAGCTAAATGACTGTCCACACAATATCTCCAAAAGTTCTTGATGAGTTCAAGCAACATTTTCTGGAAAGGTAAGCCATGGGCTGAGGAAAAATTGATCAAATTTTTGGATTTATTTAGCTATATATGAGCTGATATCCATTCAGTTTTTAAATGACAATGATGTTGGCAGAAGTATTAGTTCTTTTTAATCATGTTTTTGTTTTTTGTTGATTGCACTAAAGGAAAATAAACTCAGGTCCCTGTTTCCTTATTAAATTTTTTTTTAAATCCATCGGGCACCTTTCCCCTTTCAGCTCAATTATTGCCTCTTGAGCGGCGATATTGTCCCACATGGTGAATCACTGCTCTATTTCATCTAATGCCTTTAGCCAAGAATATACTAACATTGTAGCTTGATTATACATCTTCCAAAAGGAACACCGCTTTCCATAATGCAAAGCCCTATCATAGCTGAGCCAAAAAAGTTTCATGATAAATTGTTTACAGCAGATATTTAAAGCTTTGGCCCAGCACATTTTTGCATGATGAAATAACACATTACAAATGTTTTTGAATACATATTATGTAATTCTCCAAGTGGGAGTAGCTTCCCCTTATTCGCTGACTTTACCAATATTTTTTTAAAAAGAGTGCAGTATTCATTTGTGACAATCTACCCCCCTAGAAATTTTGCCAATATCAGATCCAAAGAAACCACGATGTAAAAGAGCTCGGACTTTGCATTGGAAGTTTCTTGACACTCGACTAGGAATGGTCTCAAGTGTTGCTTTTATATTCATGCACAAGGGAGAGGTACAAATCTATTTCGCTTCTCTTCACATCTAAGGGGCCATGCTTTTTTGAATATGTAAGTCACAGCTTGAGGTCTGATCATTCGGAGAAATCAGTGAATCAATAATCAACAATCTTTTCACAGACAATCAATGAAACATGAAATAGATTTGATAAAAGATTTCTTTGAACCAGAGCAAAAAAAATTTCAATTACCATTACCATTCATGAGAAATGCTGCCAAAAGACTTTTGATAAATGACTTGTTATGGTTAATTCAATTTATGAATTTATATACAGCTGTTGGTGTTCAAGCCTGGATAAACGAAGATACATACTCTGAATCCTGATTTTCAAGATAGGTTGAGGGGAGCAGGCCCTCCTCAGATGATTTACACGATGTAATCTTTCAGACCCCATTTTGGGCCTATGCCTCCCTGAATCATGCTTAATAACTAGTTTGGTTTGTTACTAAATAGGAACCTTCACCTGGCTGACATCTTTTGGCAGCATGTTGTATACGAGGTGAACAAATAAAAAATGGAAATAAGGGTGACAAGTGAAATAATTCTCTAATTTTTTGTTGGGCAGTAATCATTGAAAAAGGTCCAAATTTTTGTTAATGCTGCCATGTGCTGGTAATCATTACGCCACTCTGAACCTCCATTTCGGTTGGCAGTTTGTTGTACTTTATCTCCGAAACTAATAAGCATTTAGGCAAACCTGAAAAATGAAAACAAAAAATACAAAACAAATTTGGAAGTAGATTTGGGGAACAGGAGATGAATGATCGAATTCACATGAAAGGTGTTTGAATGGGAAGAGGTACAATGGGCGGACGAGCTATTAAGGTTTCAAAGTAGGACAGCTATTGTAATCACTTAAAAGAAGTCAGAAGGTCGAAAGTTGCGCTTTCGCTCTAGGGTGAGCGACCACCAATTCAACCCCTAATTTCCTCTGAGGAATGCCGCTATTGTGATAACATGGATATTATGGATGATGAAGAAAAAGTGCCTCAAGAACTGCAGATATAGTGTGTACAGTACAAGAAATGCTTACGAGTTACCGAACATCCTTTCATGTATATACAAGTGTACAAACTCAGACATAATAAAATATCTACACCTTTATTCTTATATTTCTTTGACATTAACATATACATAAATAAAGCACAAATATACATTCACATATCTATAATTCCATACAGAAAGATTTTCTCCCGCTACCACTGCAGAAAAGCCTGCCTCTCCCATATCAGCCTTGCTGGCTACCTGAGAGATGTAGGAAACCCTTCCAAATTTTTGTTTGTTAAGCCAAGCCATAATTATTTGTGTGTGTGTGTGTGTGTGTTTGTGCGTGTATATATATATATATATATATATATATATATATATATATATATATATGTATGTACATATATATATATATATATAGATAGATAGATAGATAATCATCATCAGCTGTTATAAGTCCACAGTTAGGCAGAGGTCTTTCCTATTTACCGCCTTGATGACTGCGATTGTGCTAACCTCTGCCATATTTTACAGATACACCTTTCTTTTTCATCTCTCCAAATTGTATCTGGTGTTTTCTTACTGTGTTTACCATCCTAAAGGCACCAATCAGTTAGCTTCTTGTTCCATCTGTCATCCTTTCTTGCTATGTGCCTTGCCCATCTCCATTCATGTAGTTTGCACCATATCCTTCACCCTGGTCCTCTCTTGGATCCATGTTGATCTTTTCTTATCGCTCTGAGTTATTCCCAACATTGCTCTTTCCATTGCCATCTGTACTATTCTATTTCCAAGTGGTTTTGTAAAATGATGTGCTACCCAAAAGTTTGGGGATTTTTAAAAAGTCGATTAATCTTCCAGTCAGTCATGCTATGCATTATTTCCCACATCTCACTACCAGGGACGAGAGCAGAGTGCATACAAGGATATGACTGATATTCACTCTTCAATCACCAAGTGTTTTTGTATTTTCAGTGTCTACTAGTAGAGACATTACTAGTGGGGACATTATTGTATACCTTGTTCTCAAAGCCCTATCTTACCATGTACTTAGTTTCCCAAACTCATTTCCATGGCTCCCTAGACATTTTCACACTCCGCCATCAGATAGAGAACCTCATTTGCATTGAACGTTTTTTACTTTCACAGAACCATTATACACCTTAAGTTCCAAGAAAGTTTGGGTAGCATCTCGTTTACAAAGTGGTGGAAATGATAATATGACAGGCCTGGTTAATCACTGAACAGCAACCATTATGTGACCAACGTTGAGGGTGATCTATTAAAAAGTTGGAAAAAGTGGTGATCATACCTAAGTTACTTCTCTCACTATTTGTTGCGCAGTGATCACAAAAAATGTCTGAATGCTACAGGACACAAACTTACGGGACTAATTTCTCTTAAACCCTACATGAAAACTTACTAAAAACCTACTTAGGAGGGGGATTTTCAAAAAACAAAAAGGGTTTTTTTTTCAGACTTGATGAGCAGTAAATGCATAAATTTTCACTTCTTTAGCTCAGTTGGTATGACAAGTACATGCAATAAAAACATACATAGCAAGCTAGAACAACTTGAAAACTGAAGAATGTAGATACTTTTGGTTGAGATGGTTTTTTTACAAGCTCCTAATAAAGTTGGCAAATTTTAAATGTTTGCCATAGAAAGAAACCCGCTTCATTATTTATAATAAAAAAAATGGATGGGGAATTTGATTTAAAAATTGATTTTTACCAAGGGTCTCTCAGTGTATAGATTAATGCAAATTTTGAAAAATCACTCAACTAAATTTTAGACATGATGAAAATTGTTTTAATCAAACATGAAAGGGACAGTAACAAAGTTTTTCCTTTTGTCTTGAATGTAACTCATTATCATAATTATTTCAACTTTTTATGACTACTTTTTACCTTCCTCTTAATTTGTGAGTTGCTTTTTATAACCGCTTTTTTTTGTTGCTCAGACTGATTCCCCTAATGAACGTAAGAAATAGTAATAAAAATTCTAAGGAATAATGATTTATAATACTTCATCTGCTAAAACTTTTTTTAGATAGAAAAATGTACCAAACATGTTTTGCATTTAGGATATGATCTTTTCCAAGGTTTCCTGTGAAATTTCATTCCAGCAACACTTCAGACTAGAGATTGAGCTACTCCTTTTTATATAGACCTCTTTGTGCTTATAAAGGATGAAAACAGCTCAGAAAAATGTCTGTATGTATTCATTAATATTTATCAGACATTGTCAATCTAGTTCGATACAAAAGTCACAACAATAAACTTCAGATGTTTAAGATCTGCAAGATAGGAACAAAGTTTACACATGTAACACTCGAAGTTAAAAATTTTCACTAAGCTTGAACATTTAATCTTGGCTTTAATCCAGCAGTTCATATTCGTAAATATTTATAAAGATCAAATTTTTTACTCTTTTGTAATATCTAAAATAAGAAGAATATATTTCCGCAAGCTCTGTCAAAAGAATGTCAAAAAGCTGTATGTATTCCACAAGCCATAATTTGGCCACCCCTAACATGTGTGCATGTGAATTTTATGTGTTCATATGGATGTAAGTTTCAATATTGACAAGCACACACAGTGCCCATGTGGAATACAATACACTGGATAAAAATCTACAAATATATAGATTAGAACACATAAACATAAGTTTGTCATTAAAAATGAACTGTTTCATAGATAGAGAGAGAAAAGCGGGTAACAAAAATGATAAGTAGGTAAATTTAGATGTGTAGAAATGTGATATATATATATATATATATATATATATATATATATGTGTGTGTGTGTGTGTGTATGTGTATATATATATAAATGTGTATGTAAATGTGTGGATGAGACATGGCAGAGGTATGTGTAATCACAGTTGTCATGGAAAGCGATGGGGATGGCCTTTGTCTAGCAGTGGACTCACAATGACAGATGATGATAAGTATATATATGTATATATATATATATATATATATATATATATATATATATATATATACACATAAATATACATGGAAGTTGAACAGAAAAAACTCAAGAGATAGGTGTTACACCTCTAAGTTGTTTATTATTCTGTGGGTGTATTTCGATGCCATCTCTTTCAGAGAAAAAATATTAGCGGTGGTTTACAGAGAAAAATATATAGAGATACATACATATATATGAGTGTATATATATATATATATATATATATATCCATTCATATATACATGTACAGGCCAGCATGCACATAAATTTGTGTGGAATATTGTCTTGAGTAGGTATTTATTGAGGCTGACAGTGTGGAAATAGAGGCACAATAAAGTTGATTGTGTTGGTGGATGTGGTTTTAGTTATGGTAGTAAAGAGGAAGGTGTAGGTTGAGTCAGGCAGATAGATGACAATAATGTTTGAGGAACAAAAGAAAGAAAATTCTCTTTAGACAGTAAAGAAATCAAAATCCTTATTGTCATTGATTCCTGTTTTTGTTCATCCCATTGTATTTTTTTTTGCCTGAAGATGATTTTAAATAAATGAGCAGACGCCCTAGTGAGAGAAACAATAGTCTATATAGATAAATGAAAAATGGACAATTTCTGTCAGATAGGAAAGCCTTCTCAATCACCCTCATAACGACTGTGATCATGCTAACCTCTACCATATCTCACCTATACACACACGTATATGTTAATGAAGAAAACCCAATTCTTATGAAGACTTTAGAAACATTGTCTGATAGCCATTGTCTGATTGTGTCTGTCTTTGTCTCTCATATTTGTACATCTACATTTACCTACTAACTATTCTGTCTCCCCTTTTCTCTTCCTCATGCTTATACTCTCAACCCCCTCACATACACACCTCTATCAGGTTCTTATTGAAATTCTTTCTTGATTGCATTTCCGACAAAAGAGAATCCAAGTTCATTGCCGATCACAGCTGTTCTTTAGCAATTGACGGTACCATCAAGGACTTTGTGCTGTGATGACCAATAATGCAAATTCTGTTACAGCCAAATTCTTTTCTTTATTCCCATTAGATAACTCATGTTCCTGTCTTTCAAGAGGACAATTTTTGGTCATTTTTCGGAAATTTATAAACGTCAGCATTTCTCCAGGTTCATTATAAAGCCCATGTGCATAATTTCAATTTCATACATGATAAAAGTCAGAACACATGAATGACTTAAACCTAGCAACAGTATTTAAACTTGAGTTCTCGGTAGCAGTGATTAATAAAATCAATATTTAAAAGTGATAAGAGAAAGAATTTACATTTCTAATTTGGTTTTGATGAGCAATACTTTGATCCCAGGCAGAAGTACCAGTCTGTACACAAATGATCCCGTCATTTCTGACATGTACTATGTTAGTAATATAATAATAGATAAACTATATTTATAACAGATTTATCCATAAGATACAATGAAATGAATGAATCCTGATTCTCAATGCTCTTTACAGAAAGAATTTGTTAAAATTTAAACTGCACAAGGACTTCATAATGAGCCCTGGATCAACAATCAAGCAAAATAAGCAAGTGCGTAGGGCATCGAGCAGAGTGAGGTACCACTGAGAGTTTTCAAGTGTACGATTTACCATGGACCATGGTGCAAAAAGAGTATATTTGGATTTGGATGAAATTTAGATGAAATTGTGTGCACTGTTTTCTAGGGTGAACTTTGTTCGTTGTATATTATGTCGATCTTTTTTATTGAGTTACTCTGTGTTTATTGGTATCCAATTCTCATGTAGTCATACTGAATGGCTGTTCCTTTATCAGATTTAGAGTCATCTTTGTATTCTCAATCTAAAGTTACATTTTTTATACATTGTAATACTGATACCAATAATGAATAGTGAAATAAATCTTATTATAAGGTTTAGTATTGTTTTATTTTTGATTACATGTATATGAGGACACCATATTCTTTTTAGAGCTCAGAGCCTCTGAATCTGACCCTGGCTGCATTGCATCGTTTACAGATATACAAGAAATAGGAGTGTAATAGGATGCCTGCAACACTAGTGACAAACCTCTGGAGATGTGGATGGCACTGTAAAAATTTACAGATATATTTAAATAACTAGGATATTATTATTTTAAAAAAGACACTAATCAATTTTTTTCAGTGGAATAGTCCATTATTTCAAATGGTAGGTAGGGCATATTTTTATCTGCTAAATTGTTACCTTTAAACACGAGAGTGCAGAAATATAATATATAATGAACGGTGCAATTTTATGTACTTCTGAAGATATATGAGCATACATGTTAAATTTTCTCTTACTATAAATATCTGTGCATATTAGAAATGATTTCTGGTAAACTTGTGTAAAAGAATAAAACTTTATTTTGCAATGAGTGATAGTTATCTTCACTCTATGTCCAATAAGAAATGATTGATGCCAATTCAATTTGCTCTGAGCAGGAACATCACAAGTAAAACAGAAACCAATTTTCTCTTGGTCATTTGTGAAGTTGTCGACTTTGGAAAGTTTATGTCTTTTGCTTGTTAACAAAATTCTACCTTTGTCTATGCCGACTTTCATTCTCTTTCTTCTTCCTACTTTTCCATCATTGAAAATGTTTTTTTTCTCATAATCCAATCATTCATTTTTCCCCTCCTTTCATTCTCCACTTTCTTTTGTTCTTTCTTTTAACCTGTTTGCAGCCAAGTATATTTTTCAACCTTGTAGCTCCTGTTTTCTTAATGAAAAGTTGATGAAAATAGAAATTCTTCATTGCATATTTAAAGCGCTTGTATTTTCATACAAATCAACTTATATATTTACAACAGAATGTATAATAAATATAACACATTCATAAATGTGTGCAGGAAAATTCTCACACTGTCTTGATTTACTTTCTTTCATTCATTCCAGTTTCTCTTTCTTTTTTGATTACTATTTTATACTTTCATTTTCACCAAATCGAATTTCTGCCTTTCCTTTTTTCTCCTTTTGAAATCTTACCTTTTCTTGCCAACTCATTCTTCAGGGAACTAAAAAATGTTAGGGGATGGCCAAAATGGTAATCAAACAAAATGCAGCTGGGGGTTTGGTGTTATTCAGACAACATTGTCATCATCAGTTTTTTTTTTTTTTGTCGTTAGACATCGACCTCCCCCAAGATTCTCTAGATCCCTTTATTGTAGGCATTGTGGAGCGAATACTTTCTGAAATTGTCAGGTTCGTCTCTCCATTTTGTATTTTGGGAACCTTGATTTTGCGGTCAATGTTTAGGATCCATGTTGTCAGTCATGATGTCCATCAGTTGTTTGCTATTCTTGCAACATGACCAGCCCATTGCCATTTGAGTTTGCTTGTGGATTCTATTCTTGAATCTAACATGCTATCTTGTGATCTCTCTGCATGAGGTTGAACATGATTCTTTCATGTGCATGTTGTGTGGTTTTTAGTTTGAGGGTCAGTCTCTTTTTCATGATATCTTTCTCTTTCTCCATTTTTATATTTCATCTCATCCTTCGCTCTGTTCATTTCTTTCTTCCCACTTTTCATTATCTTCATTTTTTCCTTATTATTAGTTTTTGGTTGGGATTTAATTAGCAATGTAAATTCATATCAAATTGATTCCTTGATTCATGTCTAGTAGTATTCATGCTTGTTTTTTGAAAAATTTGTCTTTTTTCACTACCAAACAAAAGTTGAAAGAAATGATTTATTCATAGATCACACCTTTTCCCAATTTTTTCAATTGATCATCCCCATCATGCTGCCAGATAACATGAGTCAAATGATGTTTTCCATCTAGTGACTAACCAGACCAGCTCAATTCCCAAAGAGTTTCACCTCTTTGGATCTTATCAATTATTCCATTTGCTTTCACTTTTCCCTTTAGGCTCATGCCTTTGTCATACTCATTTTTTACTCAGTTCTGCAGTCATCTAATTGAATTACCCAATTTTGTATCCATTATATGAAACTGGAAACTGGTTGAGGTTTTCTGGATTCATACATTCATATTGAGAAGACATTCAAAGACTTTTTCAGACAATCAAACTCCTTCTTGTTATTTATGTTGTTTCAAGTGATCTATTTTGCTGCCTTATTCAGGTGGGCTATCTCAATGTGATGGTGGGAAACAAGACTTTTACTTTAATGGTAGCTACGTGTATAATATAAGATTCATGTTTTCTTTTGTTAGGCCTTGATTCCCATACCTTGTCAATGTTGCATTGCAAAAGCCACTTCATGATTGAACTCTGCCCTTGTCTGACTTATACACTCAGTCAACATGTTGATGTGTGCTGTATCTTTCATTTTTCTCAATAGAATGGATTGTCACGTGAAGTTTCTCAGTTGGCAGGAAAAAACCACTGAGTGAGCTTGTGTACTGTCTAACTGTCCCATTCACAATGACCGAGCTATGTTTTTTGGCATAATGTTGCATCAGACAGGTGTGTAAGCTCCCCAACAGACCTGATTTGGCTACTTGCAACTCTTGAAAATTTCTCAAAGAGATTTTTGACCATGGATGAAATTAAGGAGAATGTGAAGAGGTAATCTCAAAAGATGACTTTGCAGATTGTTTAAAAAAGTAGAGGGTATGCAAGGATAAGTATGTGAGGTTCCAAGCTGAGAGAAATTCTTTGGAGGGATTTCAGGCAATATTGTCCTACGTGGACTATCTTTTTTTTTTTTCATATAAAATGGCTGTATACTCTATCGACAGATATCATTGAAGTTAAAAAGATAATTATTGCAGTTCTGGGGTAGATATTAAGCAAATAACATATTTTCAGATTTTTCCCAGTGTTTGAAATCTATCAAATCACAAAAGACTTTTGATCAATTTACTAACAATGTACTTTTCTGTGAAAATCTGTTGTTAAGAAAAAAAAAGACTTTTAGCAGCATGCAGTATTTGGCATGATAATAAACTAGTTAGCAAGCCAGCCAGCCAGCCAACCAAACCAACTTGAAAACTGAAGAACCTTATATTGACAGTTTTTGTTGACAGTTTCTGATATCCTGAAAGATGGACGCATCTTATACAATTAGTTACTTCAAATGCTTCCCAGTAATTGATGCTGCGGTCTAGTAATGAGATAACGGCAACGGACGATTAAACTCCATCCAGATTTCTTTGATCTTTCTTCAAATGCCAAGCTACAGTTCAAGTCTCAATTATGATATTTGCATTTTTTCTTCATTTGGAACTATTCCCTCCAGAACTTTAGTGAACTGTAACATGAGTTTTATTAGGTGCCCTGTTCCTAGAAGTGTCCATATTTGAAGGTGTGCTACTCTCTCACTAAAGGCTTTGTTAGAAGTCATTAACCACGACCGTCAAAATGTAAGATGAGTTGGTTAATCTTGACATTTACTGTCATAGCACAAAGTCTGGAGTTGACTTTGTTTTCCTGCCATAATAAGTCCAACAGGAACAATCCTCACCAAGATGTGGGGCATGAACCGATGTGTAAAATCCACATTCCTCTACTGTGGCTTGAACTCAAAACCAACTGATTGCCTAGATTCTGTCCGAACTAAATTGACAAGGTTTTGATATTAACAAAGAAATATACATACATACAGGCATTTTTCATTCTAATGAATAAATGCATTCACAAGAAAAAAACGTCTTCATTATTTTTCATTTAATATATATACAATACAAAAGTTGCTGTAATCATCATCAGTTGGAATAGAAGTTGGAGAGGAGTTGTTACTTCTTTGTTTTTTGCTGGTTTCTTAAAACTATGGAGCCATTGGAATTTTGGACACTAAATTTGGCCATTTTTTTTTCGAAATTTCCATTTGATACAAGTCATGTGGTTGCAGCCAAACATGTATAAAGTCTGATCATGCTGCCAGCTACTTTAAGACAGCAACAGCACAATGTAGAGTATATGATGGTTCTACCTATCAGGTGAGTCAAGTTGAATGAAATGGCATTCTTATGGAGACTAAGAAAACTTAAATCACGGGAAATTGATATTCTCAGAATTTATCCTGAGAACAAAATTTTTGGGGTTGTACTTTGTCCATAGGTGTATGGGAACTCTTAGGTTTAGTGGGGGAAGATGGCTTGATTTACATTTCATCTACAATAATTGAGGTACATATATGATTTATCTACAACGGTATATAAAGGTAATTAAATGACTCTACACACACAAACACATACATATGTATGTGTGTGTGTATACATATGAATATTTTATAACTTTGTATAAATGATTGTAGATGAATTGTTGTAGCCAATATCAATGGACACCATACAAATTTTGTGCCATAAAAATTTGGGTGGCACTGGGCAGTGATCACCGGTGCAGGAAACAGAATCGATGGACTGGGTTCAAGATTTAACCAAGGCTGTTTACATCCCCTTTGTACTTATTGCTTTGGGAAAAGTATGAATTCATTCCTCCTCCCCTCCCTCTGCCCAGCTATAACTAAATAACAGGGCAGTTAGAGTTCTTTTGCTCTGAAAGGAAGTCCATCTGAAGGTTTACTCTGATAGAAGAAAACTACACATTTGCAGTTGCCATAGCTGGTCCTGAGTCAGGACAGAGGGTTGGGCATGGGGCTAGCATCTCTACCCTATAAAATCTACTAGCTATTGTAACCATAACAGGAGTCAGGAAAAAAGCAGTTCTGCTTAGTTACTCAATAGAAACTGTCAGGGCGATCAATGGAAAAAATGATGATCACCGAAAAAGTCTGAATTTTCAAAAAACCTAACGTGAATGCTGCTGGATACAAACTAAGGGTCCAATTAGGCATAAATTTGCATTGGAAATTGAACTTCCCAAACAATTTAAAAGAAACAAAAAATGCCAAAAATTTCAGTCCACTAGCTCCATTGGTGCAGCCTGTATGTATTATACATAGATAAAGAGCCAACAAGCAGAACAAACATAAAAATGGAAGAAACCTATTTTGACTGTTTTAGTGACAGTTTTGGTTGTTGGTTTTTAAAAACCTTGGGTGGAATAATCATTTTTTTCAAGGCAGCTCATGTTGAGCCTATTACAAGTTGATCAAAGTAAAGAAGGACCTGCACATAAAAAGTTTCTTGATATATTGGAAATCAATGAGGAATCTTTTAAACTGTTCATTGAATCAAATCACCATTTATAACCCTTTGCTTTTCGAGTCTCTGATCACGAATCATGATTCCCAATGGACATCAAGTGAAAGACCTTGAATTTACAAAAATCTACAAAGGTTAATGTCAATTGCTTTACAAAAAAGTAACTCAGTTATTCACAGAAGTAACACAATGCCAAAATTGATTAACCTTTCTACTGCTGTATTTTCAACAACCCACATGATCCATGTATCAATTTATCAGGTAAATACGTGCAGGGCCTCAGAGATGAATTCTATAAAGTAGTGCAAAGTTGTTTTTGCACCCACTCTTGCACACACTCACACAGCACAAACACCCTTGTTCTTTAGTCAGCTTGTTTTCGTCTGTTATAACTATTTTCACATCAGATGCTATGTTTGCTTATCTGTAAACGATAGTCAACCTACTTCACTGAAAGATATATCATATACTTTCAGAAGTTTCAATGTACACAATATACTTTCCATGCCCAAAACTTTCTGAATTTCATCTAAGGATGTTTACATTCAACAGTATTCAAGATGAAGGTAAATATTAGCAAAATTTAATAATGATTTGAAATAATTCATTTAATAAAATAAATGAAAATAAAATACCTCTAGAGTGGATGTATTTTTTGACAGCTGCACACTTAGAAGAGGGATCATTGTTGACTCCTAGATGCTAAAAACTATTTTTATTTTTCTTCATCTAAAATGAATATGGTGATAGACTGAGTATTTTCACATGTATGTTAGAAAAATTTAATTAGGGTATTTATGAATTTTAAGTCTGAGACGCAAAGGTAAGCTGTCAAAATAGAAAAAAAAAGGCTGACTTGTGAAATTACTGGCTTGCTGCTGAAACTTATTTGATCTGGCCAGAACAATTTCTAATTTTGAAATGATTCAAGATCTTTCTGAAGAGAAATCAAACTTTATTAAAAAGAAAGTCTAATTTAGAATTTATTGACTTCCCAATAATTTTCAGTCTATGGCTTGATTGAAGCTTCTTATGTTTTTATTCACAGGATTATTTTCTTGTTCAATTGATTTTGAGACTTCAAAGGGAACGAGATATATTGTCAAATCAGTGATAGAACTTTCCTTAAAAATCTCAAAGACAAGGCTAATTTAATTTCAAAAGCACCTCCAATTTTTTTTTGTAATTCAGCAAAGAATTAACCTTAGCCAGTGATATAAGATATTCAGCAAACATAATTGTTGTGTTGAACATTGTAGATGGCATAGCACCATTGGTAAATGCACTAAATTGACTTCTGCCCATGAAGAGAACATGTTTTTCACAGAAAAGGCTCCCTATGCAGCAGAAAAATTTTATATATATTTTTAAAACTGGCAAAGAATTAACTTGCTGGTTAGCCAGAAGACCTTTCAGAACAGGATATTTTCTGGCTGATAGATAAGATTATTGTATTTGAAGGCATTTAAAAACTCCTCAAAAAGGGCTTAAAAGAGACCAAAAAAAAACTTTAGTAAAAAAAAAAAAGTCTCATCCAGAACTTGTTGACTTGCTGATAATTTTCTATCCATCACTTGATTGAAGTTTCAGACTAAAAATCCTGTCTTTTTACTTCCAAGAGAGGATTGTTTTCTTGTTCACTTAATTTTGAGACTTCAAAAGGAACAAAATAGGTAGTTAAATCATTGATGAAAATTTCTTGAAAAAATCTCAGGCAAGGCTAACTTGATTTCAAAAGCACCTCCAATTCTTTTCTGATACAGCGAAGAAGTGACAATGATTTGAGACATTCAGCAAGCATCAAGGTTGAATTAAACGTGGTAGATGGCATTGTCCGAATAGTAAAGGCCCTGATTTGAGATAAGCCCTAAGAGGTATATTTCTCAATGAAAAGAATGTGTGGAATAGAAAAAATCCTTAAAATCTATCTTAAATGCCTGCAAATAATCAAAATTTATATTAGTCTGAGTTTTTTGTTTTTTTTTAAATAGGATATCTTCTGTCTGCTAGAGAAGATAATCATATTTGACAGCATAGAAAAAACTCCTTTTTTCCAAAAATATGGCTCAAAAGATAAACCTGATTTTTCCAATTTAGCCAATTAGACCTGGTAAGTTTAAAAAAGCGAATGTTCAATTTTCAATCAATAAATTGTTCTGGATTCTTGGTTATTTATAGTTATTTCATGAGATAAATAAACTCTAAATGAGTATATATGCATATAACAGTTAAAATATATAAAATTTAGTTGGTTTTAACCATTTTTAGACTATAAATAACAAACATGGCAACACCAATTTCTTGCCTTATTTGGCTTGCAATTCCATTTTGTTAGCAAATCAGACCTACACACCCTAATAAAAATAATTAGCCATGACCCTACACATATTACATAATCTTTTTCTATTAATGAGGCTTTCAATATAGTGACTCAATTTGTTGTGCCAGTATGAATTCGACATATTTTGAAATCTGATATTCTTGATCAAATACAAGAAAATGTTTTATGAGGAACTTTATTGCATCTATTGAGGCGTGAAGATTTTTTTCACCACAATCCAGAAAGTTTAGCATTCCAAAACTCTTATCTATGCTTCATTAGATTAATTGTATATTCTGCTGTATGAACTACTTATAACTTTAGCATCGATGTTCTGGTGTTAGAAAAAATTTCTTCTCAGCAAGAGTAGCAAACGCTTGGAACAGCCTGAGTGAAAAGACAGTCACATCCAAGAATATCAATATTTTAAAAAATGACCTTTATTGTGATATCGGTCATACCAAATTTTCTCATTAGTTTAATTCCACCCCAACCTAACTAAAGCTGACTTAATGATGCAATTTGCTGCTTTCAAAAGAGGCCCATTTTAAGTGCATTCAAGTACATTTCAAAGCTCATACAATATAACATGCATTCCTACATATTTTCATGTAAGACTCAGTGAGTGTGTATGTGTAAGCATAGAACTTATTATAATGGTAATAGTACGTAAGACCATTAGAAACCATCAACCAAGACTGTCAACATATGTTTCTACAATGTTCAAGCCACAAGCCATAATAATGGAGCCAAAGTGCTAAAAATTTGAACATTTACTCCTTAAGTCATGGAAGAACAAAATTCTTCTCCTAAATGTTTCTAGCAATTGATTCAATTTGCAATGTAAGTTTATGCTAAATTGATCCCATAGAGAAGTTATTTGATTCATTTATCACCACTTTTTCCGATCTATTAATTTTTTGCTGATTTCCAATTGATCATCCCAATGTGGCATGCTGACAAATGATGTTGGCCCCATGATGGTTTCTATTTACTGATAAACCAGACCTGTTTCCTCATTATTTGGAAATATCTATTACTTGTAGACCTGCTGTGTCTCGGATAATACACTGAAAAAAATAGTATCTTAACTGAAATACCTGAAACAAAAGATGATAGAAGTGTTAAAACATTGTCTGCTATTGACTTATTTACGAGGCCTTGGAGTCATTGACAAGGGAGCCATGTTTCTGCATCTGCACTCGTTGCACTAGCACACCTGTCATGGACTGTCAAAAACTAGGAGATTACGACAGCAAACTAGACGGAGACATTGATCGGTGAAAAGTGATGTAAAAATGTTTTTAGAAATGCGTAAACTCCTTTGAGGATATGTTGACTGAATCGGAAACCAATAAAGCATTAGTGGTAAAAAATAGCAAAAAAAGAAAAAAAAATTCATTAAAAGACAGGTCTGGTTAGTTGTTCAACAGAAACCATCATTTGGCCAGCATCAATTGGCAGCATATTGTGATGTGGGTGATTAATTGAAAAACCTTGCAAATTGAACTCCTGACTAAAACCTATTTAAGCGGGGAATTAATAAAAACAAAATAGGATTGTTTTTTTCTTGACACAATGAGGAGTAAATGTTTAAATTTCCAGACTCCTAACTGCATTGGTGAAGCCTTTGAATATGATACATACATACGTACATACATAGCTAACCAGCTAAACCAATTTTTAAACTGCAGAAACCTTTGGTGACAGTTTTGACTGACAGTTTCTAATTAGAAGATATGCTGTATATAAGACAGACATTTAGTTTAAAAGAAAAAACATGCAAATATTGCACTTTATCTATTGTGCTGATATCATGACTAGAGGGCTGTCTACCAAAGCTGGATATGGACAGTTATGGGACTTGGATGAGTTTTAGTGTGTGGCAGTCCTACAAATATCCTTGTAAACAATTTGTCTTATTGTCCGGCATATATGGAATAAGAAGATATTGGGCAATATTTCAATCATTACAAAATATAATTTACTTACTGTATTCACTCTTATACTATACAAGAAATTTAATATAAAAATCAATACTAAAATGAGGGAGAAGCATCATATTTAAGCCTGAAAGAAATGATAACCAATATGTATATATATTACTGATTTTTAGAAACAAAAAATGGGAATAGCATGATATTTGAGTTCATATCCATGAATATCTCTTCTTGAAGTGGAAATCTTTTGACAAAACTGGTATCAAAAACTTAATCTACTAAAAATTCAGATTTTTTTTCTATGGAGTAATATTTGGGGAAGTTGCCTTGTCAGTTGGAAACAGCACTAGTGTAAAGAGTTTTAAGGATGATTCACATAGATGAATCTTCATCCAAAATTACCTCAAAAAATACGCATTTTATCTAAAATTATTTGCACGAAAATTAGGCATTTTTTGTCCCAAAATGACCATCATCATCATCATCATCATCAGTCTTTTAGCGTCCGTCGTTGGACATCCTTCCCCAGGATTTGCCACACTTCCCTATCATGGGCGTCGTGGAGCCAGTACTTCCTGAAATTGTCTAGCTCGTCTCTCCATCTAATATTTTGCCTGCCTCGGTTGCGCATGTGGTCTCGGGGGATCCATGTCGTGAGTTGCAATGTCCATCGATTGTCTGCAATTCTTGCAACATGGCCAGCCCACCGCCATTTGAGATTTTTAATGGATTCTATGATGTCCCTTACTCTTGTCTTTTCTCGGATGTACTGTGCTGTCTTGTGGTCTCTCTATGTGAGGCCTAGCATTATTCTCTCATGTGCACATTGCATGGTTCTCATTTTGCGGGTCTGTCTCTTGGTTAGGTTCCATGTTTCAGCTCCTTAAGTGACTATTGGGAGGATGCATTGGTTATACACCCTTCTCTTTAGGATTAATGGGATCTTCTTATTTTTGAAGGTTGAGCTAGAAGGACCTATAAAAGCATTTTTTTGAAAAAAACTAGGGAAAAATGTATTCAGACGGTGCTTAGTGGTTTATTCATGCAAATTTTGAAGGTTGTTGCCCCCAAAATGTCATCAGGAGCACTCTCAGATGTATGCATAGACACAGACACTCTAAGAGAGAAGAATCAGAGCCTACTCGGCTGGTTGGTCAGTGATTCAATAACATATACATATTTATATATATATATATATATATATATATATATATATATATGTATATATATATTACTGGATTTTAATGATAGGAAGCAGGGGTTGCATTATATTTGATATCACATAGTACTTATGCAAATATGATACGTTGAAAGTTGTTCTTAATTTTGTTTACCTAAAATTCGCTGACGACATCGTTCTTTTCACTTGGAACCTTCATAATCTCCAAATAATGCTAAACGAACTAAATTAAGCCAGCAAGAAAGTTGGCCTCCGTATGAACTTCAGAAAAACAAATGTCACGTACTACAAACATGCTGGGGACAAAGACACAATGATCGAAATCAAGAATGCAGAGCTGGTGAAAATACACCACAAAATCTATTTACAACAAGGAGTCTCCATGAAATCCTCAAAATAAGAAGAAAAAAGGCAAAGAATCTAACTAGGTTGGCAGGCTTTCGGTAGAGCAAGCTCAACTTTCAAGACCACACCACTAGTCCTAAAATGAAGGGTATACAAAGAATGTATCCTACTGATAGTCACCTATGGTGCTGAAACATGGAACCTAACCCAAAGATTGACTCTCAAACTGAGAAGCATACTATGTGCACATGAGAGAATGTTTCTGGGTTTAGGTTATTTGTGTGATCTGACATTTATATGAATGTATGTCTGTATGAATTTATTGACGTATCCAGGTTTCATTAAGCCCTAACTGTTTAGGGTAGAAACTTGAAATTTTGCAATAACAAATGAATAAGGAAAATGTTTTTCATGTTTCTTGAAAATTCATCCCTATATAGATTTTTTTATTTTACAGGGGATTCAATTTACAATGAAAGTTGGTGTTGAATTGGTCCCTCAGTTTTTGTTCAGCTGTTGTTTGTTTTTTTTTTAATCCATCCTTTTCAGTGATTACATGCCCAAAAAGACAAGAAAAGAACCATTTATTTTTTTTTGAATGTTTCAGTTGATCACCCTACTGAATGACTGACCGGACCTTTTTTTAAAAAAGAATCATAAATGTATGATTCTAATCATACTTGTAATATTTTCATCAAGGTAACCTAATTTTTTCACAACCACTGCTCAATTCATGAGGTAAAAAGCAGCATATACAGATGGTGGTGATTCATATTTTCCCTTGGGATGCCAGTTTTATTTTTTGCCCGCAGTGTATTAACAAATCTCATAAACCAAACTCCTGTCTTCATGAGATTCAGTCAGTATTCTAGACTAAAAGACAATAATGTCGCATTTGGCTCAGTTTCTAATTTCAAGTTTATCTTTTCTTGTTTTTTCCAAACCGCAACCTGCCGAGCTCTTGTAAATAAACATCCCTTTCACACACCCTTCCTGCCAAGTATGAATATAGGTGCCAATTTAATATTGGAATCAATTAGTTCTTGCCAAAATGGTGACCTTTGATGAGCATTTCTTGTTAGCTCAGTCATTTTCAAAGCAAAGATTTGAATCCTGTGTAGTCAGAACTTATTAACCAATATGATTTCTTTTGCCTTTTAAGGCTCTGCAGCACATTGCTTTTTGTTTGCTGACCAACCTTTGAACCTTTCCAGCTCATTTTGATAGAAATCACTCTCACGTCTTAATCCTGTTCAGTGGGTTTCAATGGCAGAGCATCAGACTGATGTCAGCAACCTGTGAATAAGGAACTGTTTATTACATCGTCAAAAAGGAGGTTGCTTCTCTTTATGCTCAACATCAGTCTCACTTTCTCTATTTCATTGAATGGTAGTTATGACATATCAGGAAGGCTCAACAAAACAAGGAGAGAAGAAATTCTTTGACCTCATGAAGGTTCAGAGAATTTTCACTTCTAATATTACTGATTAGTAATTATTTGTTGGTAATTTTGATTGAGGTATGTACTTATTTAGATAAATCTATAAATCTGCAGCCTTGATAAAAAAAAGCATTTATTTTACACAAGGAATATTCATTTTTTTAATATCATCTCATTTTTGTCAATGCAATTGATCCAGTAGTGAGCATCTATCACAAAAATCAAACATCATACAAAGATAAACTTTCAGCTAATAATCGTCTGGTTATAGACATTGATCCATCTTCGTAATTATTTCAAATATCAGTATATATATATATATATATATATATATATATATATATATATATATATAAGTATATATATGTATATGTGTGTGTGAAATTACTACTTTTAGATGATATTATTCCAAAGTAAGAGCAGACTAAAATGGAAGCTTCATCTGTTATTGTTCCCAGATTGGACAATGCTCTCACATTGTCAATTTTTCCCAGAATGCATCTGTGCAAAATAGTAGCATTATCTGTACATATATATGAATAGGTTTGCTGGTAAGATATGACAGAGGTCTGCGCAATTGCAGTCGTCATAGAAGGAGACGGGGAAGGTTTTTGTCCAACAGTGGACTTATAATGACTGATGATGATAATATATATATATGTATTTATATATATATATATATATATATATATGTATTTATATATATATATATATATATATATCTTTAGATGATATCTCTGTGTGTGATGTCTATCAGACATATTGACAAAGGTATTTCTCCGACAAGTTTGTAGTCCATTAAGTGTAATAGTGCTGGAAAACGAAGTAGCAGAGTGTAAGCAAGGCACAGTTACAGAAGTTGAAATAAGCTGAAAGAATTCTGTTGTTGCACCAAATCTCTTTGGATTTGGAACTGAGCGCTTTGGTTTGCATGCAAAATTGATTCCAACTTCTTTGAGAAGCAGCAGTGGTAGATAGAATCAATTACTATCTGCAGTCACAGACATTTACCTAAACCTACCAAAAGGAATGTAGATGTGTTTGGCTTCTACTAGGCGTAGTCTGGTGAGAAAAATCTCTTTGTACTCACCATATTGATGGATATTCCGTGTTTACAAAAAATGAAGTCTAAGTAACCCCATTCATACCATCTGCTTTGATGAACTGACTCATTATCAATGAACCAAGTCATTACCTGCATGGTAATTATGGTTTGATGGTAAATCCATTTCCAAACTTTCAGATACATGCTTTTTAACCAGGGGGCATGCCCCCTAAAGAAATTTCAAGATAGAGTAAGTAGTTTCAAGAGGGGGCAAATAATTTCAGTGGGGGGCAAGAATTTCTCCAATTGTTCGAGGAATTCTCTCAACAGCTGTTTGCATAATATCTAGATGAGCAATATATTTTTTTTTTTTGTTCACTGATTTGCAGTATTCATTTCAAACTTATAATTTGGTTAAAGAAGTTTGAAAAGGTATATGAATTCACTTATGTTTGTCTGTCTGTCCACTCAATATCTGCAAAAGTTTACTATGACTTTCAACAGAATATGATATAAACATTTATCAGAAATAGATTCAAGGAGAGAATATCATTATCTTCTTTCTCCTTGTATAATTCAAAATTCAGATGTCAAGAAATTGAACTTTGGTTGCTTGATCTATTGGAATATACCATCAAATCATACATAGGTACTTCTCAACTTATGACTAGGTTCTGTTCTGACTGGCAGGTCATTACTTGAAATGGTCCTAAGTCGGACAAGTTTTGTTCTGAAATGTTTGCATGCTCTGCTTTACCATAAAAATAGTGTATTGTCACGTTTAGTGTTTTATACAGTGTTGCAATTTTCCTATTTTTTTACACTGGAATTCACTTTCAAATTCAGAAAACATTGAAAAATCTATATATTGTCAACTTTGGATTCACTAATTCAAAAAAACAAAAAAAAATATCAAAATTGGCAACACTGCTTTTATTCCCCAACAAATTTTCAAAACAAAATAGAAAATAAGAACCTTGTCATATTTACAAAATGAAAGATAGGTAAGAGCTAATGATAAAAAACAATTAATTCTTTTTGTTTCAGGAGAAAAAATTGAGAGAAATGATCTAATAGAAAAGTATGCATTGTAGAAAAATTTTTTTTTTTAAAAAGTGAAATTCTCCCTGGCCTCCTCTCTATGAGTTGAGGTGGGTTGAGATGCTAGTTCTAAAAATGCTGCTGATGTTTGCTTTTTTTTTTATCCTCGTGGATTTGACAATAGCAAGTGAAAGCTTCCCGAATCTGTTGATCAATCTTTGGAAATCTTTCGACATTCAGATCCATGTTTTACAAATCTACGAGGGCTTTATTCACTTATTAGCTAAATCCATCACAGTGAACTTCTTCCATGGCTTCTCTTTGTCTTCCTCTCTCTTTTTTCCCTCCTCCAAAACTCTTCCTGCTTCTATTTCAATTATCTTTTTGTTTGTAAATTTTTTCAATTTTCTATCAAATACTTCTTCCACATCCAGAGATTTTACAAGATCCACAACATTCACATCAAGTCTGCCAAGCATGGATAGGTAAATTTTATACTCACATGAATTTTTATCAATGTATTGTGGTCGTTTGTATGGATGATCACAAGTCAATAGGTTGCAAATGGTCAAGCACCAATACTAAACTAATCATACAAATTTTAAAAGAAATAAAAAGAGTTGCATTTTATATTAGTCCACTCACAAAGTCAATTTGTAGGAGTTCAAGTCATTGACATTGTGTTTATACCCGACTGTAAAATAATTAATTTCCAAAAGTATTTTGATGATCACCCCTCACTACAACTCATTCAAGTCTCATAACTGTCTATATCAAACTTTGGTAGATGGCCCCCTGATCATAATACCAGCACATTGGATGGAGTGTAATATCTGCATCATTTTTTTAATCAAATGTCGGTCTTATATACCAGTATGTATGGTATGTATTGAGATATTTGGGGACAGAGCATCCAGGAAGGTTAGCAGACTATTTGTGCAGTGCAAGTAATAATCTCAGTAGATATATTAAATTTTTGGAACATCTATTTGACAAGTATTACAATGGCCTTCAGGCAAGTCAGAACAGGGTTCCCAAGTGTGGGCTTTTTTATTTATTTATTTTTTTCAATATCCTGTAACCAAGTGCAGGGTCATTGGGGCACCATAGATAATATCATCTTTGGTTGGTCAAGGGTGAGATAGTCACATGGAAACCACTCCTTTTCAGACTGGTATGAATTCATAGTTATCTGTCACCTGAATTGACTGATAAACATAGCTAGAGAGACCAGTCTGCCCTACTATTTATGTATTGGAAGAGAGAGATGGATTCATGCCTTCCCTATGTTTACTGTGAAGTTAAACATGCACGGGAGAGAATAATGCTCAACATCGCATGGAGAGATCACAAGACAGCACAGAATATTAAAGAAAATACAGGAGTCAGTAATGTCATAAAATCTAATGGGCTGACATGTGGCAAGAATGTTGGACAGCTGCAGAACATGACTCATGACATGGATCCCCAGAGATAATATGTAAAGACAGCAAAATATAAGATGGCATGATGAAAACGAGATCTGGCAAATCTTGGAGAAATTTTATATCCAATGACAGACGTTAAGAGGCTGCTGTTACTGAAACACAAACTCTTGTGAGATTAACCATTTGACCACTCTGCACCCAAGGGTGAACTTGACATAAAGAGAACAAATTCATTCTTTTACTTTGAAAACTATTTTCCAAACTTGAAACTCTGCTCAGCTGTATTTTGTTTTTGTCATTGAACTTTGAAAGTCGATGACATTTTTAAAATCTCACAATATTGAATCTATATACAAGACTTGACAAGAAAACTGTCTGATAATTTAATATATGGGATGATATTGTGAAAATTCTTCCAAAATTTTATAAAGGGAAACAAAATGATTGAGAACAGACTCTCCTTCTGTCTACACATAGACACACAACTCTCTCTCTCCCTCTCTCTCTCTCTCTCTCTCTCTATATATATATATATGTATATAAAGTACAAATTAGTAATTCAAAATTAGATGTGTGGTGGGTTTATATTATAAAGTGCTTGATATATACTACTTTAAGTTAAAGTTGAGCTTTAAATATGGTGAAATAATGGATTTGCTACGCAAACACATTTATGTTTCTGCCCTCTTTGGGTTTTCTTCAGACCCAAAAAGTCAGAAATATAAACGTGTTTGTGTAGTAAATCCATTATTTCACTACTCAATTATTTGATTATTATAATAATTAACGCACCTTTATTCAGGGTTGAGCACTCTTTAAGTAAGGTAACTTGTTAATTATAAGCTATACGCAGAGCTCTTCCAACTCTGGAATCGAGCATTCTGGTGAATGGGGAATTGTGCATAAGTAAATATATCGCTTTAATTCAACCTCACTGACAATCTGGTTCTGCATAGGGCAGAGGTAAAATGTCAGCCTCTGGGACCGAAGCAATGGTTTTGATACTACCTCGTGGTACTGGATGGGATAATGGATAGTCTATAGCCACACTGAAGAGTTCTAATACAATGAAACTGCTGTCTGTGGATGACTCAATTATTTACTTATTATTATATACATATATACATACTGTTTCAGCTTTAGCAGCTTTTTTGAGTAACCTATGTAAGTAAACCTTGTTTCAAAAATATCAAATGATGTGTATTATAAAATTACATCCATATACAATACATTATGATAATACCCGATATGAAATAACAAACTACATGAGTGACACAAACTATCTGTTAAAATCAAAGCTGAAAGGGAGGTGATATTTGATCAACACTGCTTGGGGTGCCATGTTAATATGATTATTTTCTTTTCAAAAAATTACATGGTAAACAACTGATGATCCCAACAAGAGAAATTTAGTACCATGATAACAAAGCACATGTAAAACATACAAAAACACTTGAGAAAATTACATAAATTACATGAACTGATATTGGGAAATAAGCGACAGAAGGGATACAAAGTTTTTGAATGTTTTTTGATTTATTTAGTGTTTAAAGCTGTAAAGCTTTCTAGACTATATATATATATGTGTGTGTGTGTGTAGTTAAGCAGCAATTCTTTTTCTATACATGGAAAATTCATACACTCCTTCAAACCAGCTATAAAGGTCAACATTGAAAATTGAAGCTTACTAAAAGGTTGAATCAATGTCAATTCTGATTAATGAAACATATCTATCTATCTCTATATATTTACAATAATACACAATGAAATATTTATTTATATATATATATATATATATATATATATTTCATTGGGTATTGTTTTGCTATGAATTTTTATTGGCAGTATGACAAAGACTTACTTACCTCAGGAGAAATCCCTTGTAGACCAGTAGGTATGGAAATCCATCAACAAATGATTGATGAGGTCCCCCAGCCATACTGTCCACTAAGTTCTATCTCACCACAAGTACCAAAGTGAGAAAAAGAAAACCAGTCTAGTCAGTAATGCAATAGAAACCGCCATGTGTCCCAAATTTCTTGGCAGCATTCCATGTTTTGGGTGATTAATAAAAAGTAGCAAAAAGAGCTGATCTGTAAATAACTTATTTCTCTTGCTTTTTGCTATGCAGCAATCACTAAAAAAGGCTAAATTTTCAAAAGGTGTGAGTGAATGCTCCTGAAAACAAACTAAGGGGTCAATTTTGCAGAAACTCACAGTGCAAATTGAACCCCCAATTAAAACTTGAAAGGAGGTGTCTAAAAGAAAGTTTTATCAGGACATAATAAGGAATTAGACTTTAAATTTTCAGCCCTATTGCTTTAGCAGTACAACCTGTATTCATGATACCTAGATAGCCAGCCTGACAGACCAATTTAAAAACTTGAGAAACCTATGTTGACAGTTTTGATTGAGAGTTTCTAATGTGTAAAGCCTCAAAGCATCAACAGAATAGATTTTATCAGTTTAAAAGAAGAGTGTCACTTTCACTTCTGGAGTGACTTCAACATTGAATATTGAACGTACAGAGATTCAGGTTTTCTATGGTTCAAAATTTTCAGTTGACTCTCTTTAGTTGTTGTCACAAGTGGAGGCTTAAAATTCCTTCTCAGGAGAATTGACTATTTTGAGATGAGATTATAAGCCCATTTCTGGACAAAGGTCTTTCACATCTCTTTCCATGACGACTACAACTGTGCTAACCTCTACCATAACTCACAAGTGAACCCCTCTATCTCGTCTGATCTTTTTCTATTGCATTTGCAGTCCAATGAGCTCCAATCAGTTAGTCTTTTGCTCCATCTGGTGTCATCTCTCTTTGTTAAGTATCCATTTTTATAGCTTCATTATCTGTATAATATCCTTCACTTTAGTCCTTCCTCTGATCGATGTTGATTTTTTTTCTCCTGGGGTTATCCTTAGCATTGCTCTTTATGGCTCACTATCCAATTCTGGATGTTGGTGAAGAGCATCTTGCCAATGTGCTTAAAGTGTAAAGTATGCATAATACTTGCAATGACTCACAGATGCCGAACATCGAAGATAATATATGTATATATATATATATATATACATATATATGTATATGTATATGTATACATATGTATAGATATATCTCATATCCCGTAAATATACATTCAGTACTTCTCTTGAAATTCAATAAATTTATATTCAGTATATACATATATATATATATATATATATATATATATATATATATATATATTCTCAGAAGAATATTTTCAGTCTACTCAGCAACAAAGGTCAAACACATTGAAACTTCATGCTTCAGTTATCTGACTGAATTGTTTACAAATAATACTTCTACCTTGTGAATAGATATTGTATGTATTAAATATCAGTGTGGTATATACAAAACCTAAAGCAATTGATGATCTTCAAAGGTCAGGGTTCATTCATTGAAAAACATTGTGGAAATTTATTTCTATGCTGTACAAGCTGCTCACTATCCTACTTTTGAGAAATCCAGGAAATAAAAAAATTATACTGATATTTTTTGTGTTGTGCTTATGGAGGTATGATTGATGTAGTCAGTTATAGCAGAGACAATAGAGTTCATATTCCACATTTGAGCAGGTTTTCACTTGGCACTAATGCCCTTCAGAAAATCATGAATCTATTTCCTTTCTCCACTGCTATGGGTTAAATAGCAGGGCAAATTGGGCTCTCTTGGGAGTGCAACCATTCTAGTAAAGAACTCTGTAAGTTGGTTTGACAACCACTTTGATTTCCTTCCAACATCTCCTCGAGCCAAGCTGATGCGAGGGACATTCTGACAATCAGGCATTCCAAGATCTTCATGGGCTCCACCCAGGTATGTTCTCACTTGGTGGGAAGAGATTTTATCTTGGGAGTACTACCAGTCTAGGAGAAGGACAGTAGAGAACTCTTTAAGGTCGTCTAACAATCATTTTGATGTCCTTCCGGCAGCTCCTAGAGCCAAGTTAATGCCAGGAATATTGCTCTCTGCTTCCCCCTGGACTACATCCAAAGGCCAAGGGAGAGATTCAAATGCTTAGGTATTCCAAGATCTCCACATGCTCTACCAAGGCATGTGCCCGGTCAGTGGGAGGGACAACATTCCATTCTTCACAGAATGAAGGTCATTCATACATTAACAACACAAGATCAATATTTAGAACTGCTGATAAAAGAATTTAAAAGAAAATCTCTCAAAGTTAGACCCTTTATTAGAAACTGTCAGAATGGGTTTGTTTAGTCTTCAAGTTGGTCTGGCTGGCTATGTATCTCTAACGAGTGCATGTAGTGGACTGGAAATTTAAACATTTTGCTTTTCACATCTAGAAAGAAAATCCATTTGTTCTTTTGGAAATTCCTCTTCAAAGTGATTTTTAATGGGAGTTCAATTTACAATTTAAGTCTCCATTTGTTTGGAGAAGAGATTTATCTAGACAAACCCATTTTCAGGAAAGAATTAGGATGGGAATAGTAAATAAAGTACTGACCAAAATGGTACCTGTCTTTAAGTGGTCGCCAAAATAATCAAATCTAACAAAATTCTTTGTGCCATTCATTGGCTGGAGATTCACTCATCAACATTTCCGTCATTGGTAGGTGAATGTAGATGTTCATCATCATCATAAGCCTTTTACTGTCTGCCATTGGACATAGACCTTCCCCTGGATCTGCCACTATTCTCTACCATGGGCATCACAGAGCTAGTATTTACTGAATCTGTCAAGTTCATCTCTCCATCTTGTGTTCTGTCGGCCTCGGTGTCTTATGTGATCTCTGGGGATCCATGTTGTAAGTTGTGATGTCCATCTGTTGTCTGCCATTCTTTCAAAATATCCTGCCCATTGCCATTTAAGTTTTTTAAAAAATTCTATGATGTCTCAGGCTCCCGTTTTCTTCCTTGTATACTGTGCTGTCTTATGATCTCTCCATGTAAGGTTGAGCATGATTCTCTCACGTGCGTGTTTCATGCTTCTCAATTTGCGGGTCTGTCTCCTGGTTAGATTCCATGTTTCAGCTCCATAAGTGACTATTGGGAGAATGCATTGGTCGTATACTCTTCTTAGAATTATTGGGATCGTCTTGTTCTTGAAGGTTGAGCTTGTGCTGCCAAAGGTTTGCTATCCAAGGGTGATTCTCCACTTGATTTCTTCTTCTTTTGTGAGTTTCATAGAGATTTGTTGTCCTAGATAGATGTTGTGGTCTACTTTCCCAAGTTTTGCATTTTCGATTTTGACAGTTATGTCCTTATTAGTGATGTGATTGCTGCACGTGACTTTTGCTTTACTGAAGTTCAAACTCTTTTGCTTTCTTCATTCAGTTCATCTAGCATTAGTTGGAGGTTGTATAGGTTCTCTGCAAAAATGACGATGTTGTCTGCTAATCTGAAGTTGCTCAGATATTTGCTGTCTATCTTGATTCCTCTATTCTTTCTGTCCAGGTTACAGAAGATCATCTTGAGGCAGGCTGTGAAGAGTTTGGGTGAGCTGGTATTACCTTGTCTTACTCCTTTATGGAGTTGGAAGGGTTCAGAGTCTCTAGCCTGATAAAAGAGTGGCTGTGACTGTATACATGTTGCAGCACTCTGAATTATATAGGGTGTACACCTTGTAGAGTGATGGCCTTCATGACCATGTTTGATTTTAATATAGTGTTTTAGTAACCTGGTTGGTGATGATATCTGTGAAAAGTTTGTATATGCAGTTGAGTAAACTTACAGGTCTGAAGTTGTTGAGGTCTTTGGGGTTTCTTTTTTCATATAGAAGCATTATGATTGCAATGTTCCAGTCTTTTGGGACTTTACTCTGTTTTAGGCACAAGTTGGATAGAATAGCTAGCTTTTTGTTGACGATCTTACCAGCTTTTTTGAGTAGAATGATGGTGATGTTGTCTGGTCAGGGGCTTTTCCTTTTTTGCGTTTGTTTGATGGCTTGCTATGTGTGAATATCTATTGTAAATGTTCCAAATGTGAGCACTGAGACATGGCATAAGCAATTAAGCAGTGTTGCTTTTCTCAGATTTGGCATTTGATAAATGTATACTAATTGACACATCTTGAAGAAAGAGTCGATTCATACTTACCAAAAGGGTATGATGTATGAAGTGAACGTAAACAGACAAGAGTTAAACTCAAACTCTTCTTGCCAATTTCATTTTCTGTGCTGGTAAATGTTATGCCACTCTCCTCCCTCATAAATATGCATACAGATGCAATTACAAATATGTGTGTGTACATATGAGGAACAGTCAACCAAAACTGTCAACATTGGTTTCTATAGTTTTTCAAGTTAGTTTGGCTGCTTGGCTATGAATGCATATATTGCACTCACAGTCCGTACATGTTTTGCTTTTTTTTTTAATCACCTGCTAAATTGGTTTTTAATGGGTGTTCAATTTGCAATGCAAGTTCATATTAGATTGGTTCTTTTGATTGGTTGCATTCTTGCATGTTTTTTAAAATTTTTTACTTTTTCGTGATCACTTCCCAACTAAAAGCAAAAAGAACTAACTTAATCATCATTATCCCTTTTCCAATTTTTAATTGATCACCCCCAACAAGCTATGCTGTCAAAAGATTTAAATTGATTTGTTCATATGCATGGATGTACTCTTAGTATGAGGTTGTGCTTTCTTTCCAGGATATTTGACTCCTCTCCTTCTCTGAATACCAATAATGTATATATATATATATATATATATATATAGACATACACACATGCACAGAAGCAATCTTATTTTGGTCTCCCTCCTCTGAATGTCCAAATCTTATCAGACATTTTCCAGATTTCAGCTCATTCCATTTTGTCCCTACTGTAAAAAGCAATATTTCCCAAATTGTTGCCTATGAATGTCTATTGCTGAGGTCATAGTTAAATTACTTATATCACGTTGCATATCCCTAAAAGTAATGCTGAGCTCAAATGTGTCCATTCTACTTTCTCCCTGAGCTGACCATAATGCTGATCTCATGAGAGAATTGGAATGTTCACATCAGTGAGAGTAAAAGAGAATTGGTTCCTTTTGAATCAGAATATTACTTTCTTTTTCTTTTTCATATCACTGTCAATTATTATTATTCATCATGTGTCTGCATGTTCACACCAGATGACTGGTGATCATCACTGGTGTCTGGGAGACTATCTCATCAAGTCCCCAGCCCTCCTCTCAGTGTTTCCACGGCAGTGTTATGGTTTGTGCACTTTCTCTCCAGATGTCTGGTGGTCATTGCTAGTCTGTAACAGTGAGTCTCAGTCCTCAGATCTCTAATCCTCCTTTCAGTGTTTTTGCATATTACATTAGCACTGTGGTTCATTCTGTCCTACAATCCCCAACTCTTCAAACACTTATTCAATGTTCTTTCTAGCTATTCATTTCTGATGACTGAAGGTTGTTAGCCACTTATTTTTTCATACCATTTTGGCCGTGTACTCTCAGGCCTTCTTTAGATGTTCTTCATTCCGGAATATGGAAACTGATTCCTTCAATGCATGCTCCTTGCTCTACCAAGACTTCAGTGACCATAGAAAAAATGAAAATATTTTCTAAGCTAACTGAAGATGTAGGGTTGTTCCCTACAAAAAGTCAGTGAATAAATACCTATCCACCCAATCTTTGTTTTCCTCATGGTCTATAAAATGAATTTCACAATTTCTCTCTCCATGTTACATCTCTTCTGTTTTTTTTAAATTTTTATTCCTGTGTTTTGGCACGGGTTCCCTTCAATTAGGTAACCCTTTCTTTCTGAAATCAAAAGAGCTTTTCTGATCAAATGTTCAAAGACCTTGTTCAGATGCATGATACCAACCAGAACTATTGGTGTATGAGCTGGAGCGGAGAGGGGCATCATTGAATACACTGATGTCATAATAGTACCAACTGAGTATTTGAGCAGATCCAAAATTATACATCACAGATTTCCAGTACTGCAACATTTTTTGTTTGAATGTCCAGTTGCTTTTCAAATTTATTCTTACAACAGAATTCCTGTTAGACAGCAACGATTCCACTGTGTTGAGACTTTTTTTTTATACTCATTTGGTGGAAGAGCTACCCTTCAGGGAAGACCAATACCTTTTACTGCTTGATAATTAACACTATTGAAAACGGGAAATATGGAGTAATTTGTTTTTTGTGAAAAACTTTTCCACACATGACATTAGCAATTTTCCAATCATTGGCTAAGAAGCAAAATTCTGTCTGAAAGCAATTCTTGTTCTGAGAATGGAAAACTGACAGATCCTAGATTGTGAAAACTTTTAATGATTAATATAATGACACACACTCACACGCATATACAAACATACCCATCCACTTGTGAGAAAATTGACACCATTGCATATACTGCATACAAACTTATATACAAATACACAATCACGTTTATCTCTTTATTGCTCCATATATATGCATGTTTGTTGTGTGGATGTAAGGCAATCCAATTGAATAGTAGTGGTAATTTTACAATGGGGAAAAGAAAGACTGGGAAAAATGTGTGAAACTTCTAAGAAAATGTTATTATCATCAAAGAAAAAACTTCATGTATTATGCTGTTTTTTATCAGTATCATCAGAAGTTTTTCACAATACAGAAAAACAATGGAAAACCGTGAAAAGTCTTATCTTCATGATTATAAAAATTTTGTTTTTGTAAATCTCTCATTTCGAGATAGTCAAATTACTACTACCATATGATTATCGGATAAATAAGGTATATCTGACAGTGAAATAGTGAATTATTTCTAAAGACAATGAGGAAAAGTTTGGGTGAATAGGTATTTATTCACAGATATTTCAAAGGGAATGACTCTGTATCTTCATTGAGCTAAGAAAAGATTTTTTGTTTTTTACTTGTTCACTGAAGATATAGGATAATTCCCTACGAAACTTCTATGAATAAATATCTATTCACCATGTCTGTGTTTTCCTCATTGTCTGTAAAAGTTCACTGTGTATATATTTGTATATACATATATATATATATATATATATGTGTGTGTGTATGTGTGTGTATATATATGTATGGATATATATATATATATATATATATATATATATATATATATATGAGCAGTGTGATTCTTTCTGTTTCTTTATCCATAACAATGGACTCTCCCACTTACAGGTAACAATATCTCTTACTCACTATTTAAAATATTGATATCTTCCACTGAAAGAAGTAGTGGTAGTCTCTTTTCAAAAAAAAATCAGATAATCTTGGATTTTTTGATTGGCATAAACTAGTATATATGTGCCGAGGAAGCTATCATTGTTATAATTTTGGGACAGGATCTCTTAGATAACAATGACGGGCTGATACCATTAAGTAAAAGATATGTAGAGAAAGCCACTTATCACGATCACTATAACTAGAGTCTTGAGGGCCAACTGATTTTGATAACTAAGCCGCTAATAACATTATCTGCCAATGTATTGAGCAGACTCTGCTGTATATACTCACATGCATCTATATCCAAAATCCACGGATGCACACACATATATAGACATATACATATACACTTGAAAAACACATACAATTATGTCTACATACACTTACAGACAGATATTTGCACTCACTATTTATTATGTTGGTTTCAAAATTTTAAAAGTGTATATTCCAGCAACTATCTCTCATCAATGCAGGTCATGGAAGCCTCATAAAAGTAATAACTTCCAGGTAAACTAGATTTTCTTCTGTCAAGCAACTCAGGTACTACAAAGTATCAGACAAATAAGATGTATATATATATATATATATATATATATATTTATATATATATATATATATATATATATATGTATTTATGTATTTATATATGTATATATATATATATATATATATATGTATTTATGTATTTATATATGTATATATATATATATATATATATATATATATATATATTTATATATATATATATATATATATATATATATAAGATTATGTTTTGAAACACTATGAGCACAATCATGCAAATGTATATAAGATTATGTATTGATAGATGATAAGCACATCTATGTAAGAAAAAAAGCATCTATATATATATATATAATGTATAAATGCTGAGTGATTAAAGTTTTTAAACAACATTTTCTCCAGTCAAGCTACTTAGGTACTCAAATATGTCAAACTAATATGTATATATGATTACGTAATTATGCATGAGTATGCTGAAGTGTATACACACATGTATATGAAGAAATATACATATCTGACACATTAGTCTTGAATGATTACACAGTATTTATCTATACACACTCAATCACGTTAGAACTTCTAGCTAAACTAGATTTCCCTCAGTCAAGTTACTTTGGTACTGAAACAACTAATATATATATATATATATATATATATATATATATATATATATAAGATTATGTACTGATACATAGTAAAGTATACTGGCTTATGAATGTGAAAAGAAAATAAAAAACATACATGCTGCATATATATTGAATAAATATAATCAGTATTAATATAGCACCCATATTTTTTAGAGATAGATTGGTACATAGTGAATTTCTTAATCTATTAATGTCTTGAATTCAGAATTTGTATTGCTAATTATCTATGAAGAACCAAAGAATTCATTTTTTAATTCCTGACTTGCTCTTAACGCCCTCAGCATCAACATTTTATTTGCTGAGTTGTGTAGGCCAAGAATAGAAACATGAGCATTCCTCGGACACTAAATAGCACTGTTGACAATCAGGTATTGTACCCAGCAGTGTCTGGACAACAAAATGGAGACAAGGTGCAGATTTCAAATAGGAGGATGCTGTATAAATAATGTCATTTGGTGCTCAACATGTAAAATAATGAAAATATTGATAAACATCTTTTGGCATTGAAAGTATCAAGATTAGGCCCAATTCTCTCACTTATGGTGACTTTTGTTATTTTTTTTTTAATGATATTGCATTCATTATTTTTTATTCTAAATTAATTTTTTCTGTGTTTCTAATGTCAATATCTCCAAGGAAATGTTTCAAACCAGGAAGTTGCTTGGGGTCATAAATTTGTATTCTTAAAGTAGAACAAATATTTTTCATTTAAAATTGAAAAGCCCAGTAGCTAAATCAAATTTAAAAATTTCAAAAATACAGATAAAAAATACTCATTATATCAAAAATCATTATGTATGTATATGTATATATATATATATATATATATATATATATATATATATATATATATATATATATATATATATATATATATATGTTATCGCTGTTTCTGTCACATTCAGTGTGACGGAAAGTAGAGGTGTAATGGTTACGGTTGATCAGTTGCAGCCATAATCCTCTCTCCTTTCCTACCCTCTTTAAATTACCTTCTTTTCTTCCTTTTCTCATTCTTAAACTACTTAACTTTCTTTTCTTCCCTTCCCTTTATACTATGACTGCCTCACTAATAGTATCAGTAGCAACCGTCTGCTGAGTGTATTGATGCACACCTTAACAAATGTGAAGCAAAGGGTCAAGGACGAGGACAAATAATATTAAAAAGGAAATTTCTTTAGAAGCTTTTCTACTTGATTTATGAAAGTTAGGCAGTTTAATAAGAGGGTAGGATGATAGAGTGGCTGATGGCTGCCACTGATATTATATATGACAGACTCAGCTCATTACATGTCTGATGATTTCAAATAACTTGGAAACATATAAGCAAAGTTAATCTATTTTCGTTTTATTTCACAATCTAGAAAAGTCGATGTGCAATAAATCTGCATTTCTTCATTTCATATGCACATCGTAAAATTCTCCGACTGTTCAGAAAGTAAAAGCAATCTTCCATGATCCCCTTCCTGCCAAAGACCCAATCAAACACCTGCTTGTAATGATTACAAAATCTTGACTTCATGACATTGAAATAGGTTATTGATTTTCTCTGCTTTCCTCTCAACAAATTGGATAAAAAAAATGTTATCAAAATATTTCAAGTTCATAATTCAGATTATGAGAATGTCAGACTCACAATTAACTCCTACTTTATCATCCAAGGTTTTTCGATTCAATTTTTATCAGCAAACCTTCTCCATTAAATAAAATTAGATAAATCCACAGAATTTTGATCCAATATCTACCTACATTACCAAACTTCCTCATCCAATAAATCCAGAGAATTTTGATCCATAACCAACTACCCCCATTCAATAAAGGCAGAGTAACCTAATCAAATTTTGACATCCTTTACAATATGTCCCAATCTGGTCACATCACATCAATCCAAAATCTTTTGATATAATTTTTACCTCCTTTACCAACTGCCCCATAAAAAAAATCCAGGTCATTTTGATCCTGTTTATACTTCCATTATCCACCACCCCATTCAACAAATCCAGAAGATTCTGATCTAATTTTTACCTCCATTACCAACAGCCCCATCCAAAAAA
Source organism: Thysanoteuthis rhombus (assembly GCA_963457665.1). Taxonomy (NCBI): domain Eukaryota; kingdom Metazoa; phylum Mollusca; class Cephalopoda; order Oegopsida; family Thysanoteuthidae; genus Thysanoteuthis; species Thysanoteuthis major. The sequence goes on from OY735218.1 coordinate 52,355,100, forward strand.
AAACTGGAGTATCTTGTTTCTACCTATATGAACAACAAGTCAAATGTTATCCCACTCAAATTTTCTCTTTGGTTTTCTTCATTTTTCATACGAATAATTTATATTCTGCCCTGAGATTCATTTCACAAGTTTTCTTTTGAACAACTTCATAGTATATTTTGAATTTTTTAAACATCTCTTCAAAATACACTTTTCTAATCAACTCCATAGTTTCAAAAGCATAAAGATAACTTTTGCTACTGAGGATTCCTTTGAAGAGAAATTTGGAAATTGTGTATATTTCTTGATACTCAGAAGTACACATCTGAAACAATTATATTGATTATATATAAATTCCTTTAGCAAAGAAAGATAAAATTCTAACCGCGACGTCACTTCCAATTTCATCCTGAGATCATAGGTAATTCTAAAGTAATTTTTTTCCTATTTTTACATGCACATTTTCAATTTATCTTTTGAACTTCATTGATCTTTCATTTGATCTGGTTTAATTATTAAATCTTACGTACTCAAAATGAATTTCAAATTTGAAAGTGATTTATGTTTGGACTCATTGGAATTCAGCACATCAGAAGATTCAATATGAAAGATGCTAACCTTTTTTTTCTTATTGACATCTGTTTTATGTGCAAATTAATACAATGATGATAAACACTTGATATTTATAGAGCTCAACTATTTGAGGTCCACTCAATAATATTATAGTGTGATGCAATAGTGTAATATTTAGTATGTCTGCCATGCATGCAGAAGGTCCCTTCATCAGGACAGATTTCCCCATGTATTTAGCAGTTAATCAAGTACTCTTTAAGCTACGTGATTAGAATGGAAGTATTGCTTCAGTGGACTTGCATCCTAACAAGGGGTTGGTCATAAAAACTTGTTGGAATCCTTGTTTCAACCTGACTTGAAACTTGCAGGGGTCACCAAGTTAACAGATGCAACGGAAACCTGGATTTCATCACTAGCTCAGTCATACTCTAATGGGAATCGTCTCTCAAGACAATTTTCAGCAACTGTCTAAAGTTGTAGAGCAGTGATTCCCAGTGAGTAGTGTCAGCCCATTAGTGTGCTGGAAAACTCAACAACAGAGAGTGTTGGATGGTGGTAGGGTACATAGTAAATCAAGGGATTGTTAGGGGTAAAGGGGCTACGAATACCAATCAATACCTCCCACCTAATGCACTTTCAATTACTTTTGTACCATTACATTGTAATGGTTTATTACTAGTTCACAAACCGAAATATTGAAGGGAGGTAACGAATAATGCTGATTTATGTGACTGCTGCTACTATCATATTACGGATCAAATGAAAGCAGAAAACTTGACCATTTAAAACTGTATTTTAATAGACTTAATCATTAAGGATATAATTCAACTTTATTTTAATATCAGTTGTTTGTTTATATTCTTTTTAATTCTATAATTATAAAAAAACGGTTTAATCAGTTAAAAAGAAAATTATTGACTACTGAATAAAAATGGGAAACTTCAAGAAGTGATAATTTGCTTTGTTGCAAAGTGAAGGGGAATACAGGATTATCACTTCAGAGCAATTTTAACCAGAGGATTTTTACTTTGCACATCCACTTTGAACACTACAGAAAGGAAGTGCACATCAATGGTAGCAGTTCATATTAGCTGAGTTCAGCACCAGGTCAAGTTAGGGAAATAGGATCAAGAAAGCTTTGTTGTACCAATCATTCAATTAGGGAGAGTTTTCCTACCTGAAATTTAAAAAAGAACAACATATATAAAACACAATATGTATTCACATCATTAAATTTTCTGACGACTGTGTGGATCTAGCTTCCCATTAAGACCTAAGTCAAACAATAAACAATAAAATTGTGATTCCATGACATTTTATTGAGACCAGTTATTGATTACTCTGACATATACATACTCATATATATATATTAGAACCGACACGACAGATTTAATATCCATAGGGGTGAACATTAAATAGAAATGACAAGAAGAGCAAGTCATTTTTGTTGTTGTGCTTACTGATACCTCATCGTTAAAACATTTTTTGAGTAACCTTCGTAAGTGAGCCTTATTTCAAAAAAATAAATTTGTAGTATTAAATGACATCAGTATACAGTATAATGAGAAAGGGAGATGGTGATTGATCAACATTGCTGGGGTGCTATGTTAATATCACTATTTTGTTTTTAAAGTCCCTGATACAGTTACATGTTGTACAACTGATGATCTCAGCCAGAGACAATTTATACATTGTACAATAATAACAAAGTATAAGAGAAGCAGGGAAATCAAACACTTTGGAGGATCACATAAATTGCATTGTCAGATATTTGGAAATGGGTGACTGAAGTGATACAAAAAAAATCTCTTAAAAAAGTGTTCTAAGGTCTAAGGCTGCAAAACTTTCTAGACTATATATATATATATATATATATATATATATATATATGTATGTGTATATAGGAGCATCAACTGGTTACGATGCGAAAAGAACAACTATAACAATTTCCCATTATTACTTGGCCCAGCTTTCGCAGGTAACTGCGTCGGCTGGAGCCATTTTTTGGCGGTAAGGTACCATTTCTTCCCACGTTAAGCCCGACCTTGTGTCATATATTGCTGTGGTGGGACAGTGATTAAATAGAACAAAGTATGAATTTTCGAAATTTCAAAAGAGCAAGATGCTGTAAAAGAAACAATATTAAATCATTTTGCCCTTTTGATAAGTATTATAAAAGGTGCGACAGATTTATTTTTGGAATATATATCATATTTCATTTATTAGTTTAGCTCTATTTTTATCAACATTGAGGACTGTATTTTTAGAGATGACAACAAATCTTCCCTAAGTATGTGTATGTGAAGGGCTTGGCTTCATGAGCAATGATTGCTGGGGATTGTTTTCAACAGCAGTAGGACCATAGATGGTGGGATCTGTGTGCAGGAAAACCCTCCAGCCTAAACAATGGATATTTAAGGTGAAATCGGCTTGCTGGTAAAAAATAAACAATCTCGATCCAGGATTTTGTGTCGTGGCTTGAACATCAACATCAGAATTGATGGGAAATAAACAACTCTTTTAGGCACTCAGGTTAGTCTGGTAGAAGGCCATGAATATGGAGAACTCATTTAGGATTGCACTCTATACAAGTCTTCAGCAGCCATTCTAAATTTTTCTGGGTCATGGCCCTCTTAAGAGCTCTCCAGTTCCAGGCCATCCAAGTCAAACAAGGATACAACACAAATGAGTTGACAAAAATTAATCTATAATTATTTTATTCTGTGCCCCCCTTGAAATGTGCTAGGATCACATTGGTACCTACCACAAATGGCCAATCTAGTCCATATATATAAAACACAATTTGTATCCCTCTATATATTTGTGTGTGTGAGTGTAGACTAGCACTTTTCAATAAACTCACAGGTACTACACTCTGATTGTATTCACTTGATTCTCCACAAGAGCAAGATGTAACGCAAGGTTGTTTTAATGTGGGTTCCAGTAATGGGAGTACTGCAACTAGTGTTGCAAAGGTGTCAGGGCAAGCCTGACCAATCTCTTTTAGTGTGATAGCACAGTGCTGCCCCAGGGTGTACTGCTCCTCCAAGACTGGGCCAAGTAATTTTTTGAAGTAACTGGATGAATCCCAGGCCTCTTGCACTTAGCAACGCCAAGACTCAGTAATCTATCATTGGCCATGGTTTTGCACCAGTGCAAAACCAAAGTGAGTTCTTTGAACAGATACTGCACTCTGATTATGGGCAGAGGGCTCGGGGTGACACTTTGATCCCAGACACATTCCATACATGCTCTGATCCTGGGCAAAAGTGCTGATCTTGCAAAAAATCCAGTCATTTTTTATGGATTCTATGCTCGTCTCTTATAAAGTATTTCTATCCAAAGTTATGTGATAAAAAAGACAGAAATTGGAAGCTCAAGAAAATAATGAGAAACATTGACACTGATTATGTTACTTCATGAGTCAATAATAGCAGAAATATCAGAGGCATTAATTATACTGAAAATAGTAATAAGCCCCATCAACTAATTAACTCTAACAGAAAAGAGCTCATTAGTTCACTATTTACAGACTGAACTGATGAATAGAGAGAGAAGATAGTTTGTTCTTAGCTTTTATCTTAATAATAAAGTGTTGTAAAATATTTTCATCTGACTTATTTTCCGATATCAAGGTGGCCATATTAACTTGATGAGGCATTATTCCAGGAGATCAAGATGTCTATTCAAAAATAATTAGAACAATAGAAACCGCTACATTTAGCAGCATGCCATGTCAGGGGTGATCAACTAGAAAATTGGAGAAAAGGTTGATAGATGAATAAGTTACTTCTCTTGTCCTTTAGTTGGGCAGTGATCACTAAGAAAAAGTCTGAATTTTTTAATAAACAACCATGAATGCTGCTGAGCAGAAACTTAGGGATCAATTTAGCATAAATTTACATTGCAAATTGAACCTTCTGTAAAAACCTTTTGGGGGTCAAGAAATGAAAAAAAGTTTTCTCCTGACATAATGAGGAGTAAATGTTTAAATTTTCAACCCTCCAGCTCTATTGGTGTGACCTGTCAGCATATTACATACATAGCCACCAGCCAGATCAACTTAAAAACTGAAGAAACTTGTGTTGGCTACAATTTCATACCTATTTCCCAATCATATCTAGTACTAGTATTATACACAAATCATGTTATACAAGGAGAAAAATTATGATTTTGTCTGCAAGATAATGTTTATCTAAATTTAGCTTCTGAATTAATAATGTAAAAATATTTACTTTACTGATTTGCACTGCAATATAAAGCTATAAATTGTCTGAGGTACTTGAGAGTAATGACTGGCTTGGAAACATAACTGAATTTAAAACAGCTTTATATAATTTATTAGCATGACTCTCATTTGCTTTCAAAGATTAAGATCTGAAAATAAGTAATCATATTTACCAATACATGAGACAGTCATTTAATTGAAAAAAAAGATACAAATAGTGCACTGTGTCCCATGAAATAGCATTATGATTAGAGGTCTACAGGGTGTAGACCCAAGCTATGTCAGAGTATTGCAACATATATACCATCATAGCAGCTCTTTTATCAGGCTACATAAAGACTCAGAGACCTTTCAGCTCACAAAATGCGGTAAGACAGGGTGATACCAGCTCATCCAAACACTTTACAGCCAGCTTCTAGATGATCTTCAGAAAACAAAGGATTTAGAATAGACTGCAAATACCTAAGTAACCTCAGATTTGCAGAGATCCTCCACAATCTCCATCTAATGCTAGATGAATTGAACAAAGAAAATAAGAAAGTTGGTCTCCACATGAACTTCAGCAGAATAAAGATCGTGCACAAAAAACATGTTGGAAATAAACGCACAATGATCTAAATCGATGATGCAAAGCTGGACAAATTAGACCACTACATCTACCTAGGACAACGAATCTCCATGAAATTCTCAAAAGAAGAAGAAATCAAGCAAAGAATCACTGAAGGATGTCTAGACTTTGGTAGAGCAAGCTCAACCTTCAAGAACAAGAAAATCCCACAAGTCCTGTAAAGAATATGAGATGGCATGACAAACTCAGAAAATATTGGCTTCACAATGCCCACGATAGAGATCTGTGGCAAATCCTGGGAAAGGACTGTGTCCAACATCTGATGATAAAAGATTGATGATGATAATGATGATGATGTTGAATTGCAGTGAACTGCAGTTCTTCAAATACCTTTTTAGATTGTGTCTTATACATTGGTGGAAATGGGAGGGTATGCAGATATACTGCGTATACCTACTTCTTAGTTTTCAGGGTTTTTAGGTCTCACAAACAGCCCTGGAAATAGCAATATTTGTAAAGAAAATATCCCTGTTTAACATCCCCAACAATTCCATCCCTGCATTGGACAAATGATTTACCAGGGTATTTGAAGGACCACCACTCACTGCAACATACAGAACCCCAGAACCCCAGCTGCACAGGTTCACTTTGTTCATTTCTGATGGACCCCTCCGTGATCCTGAGCATAAATCCTAGGTATAGCCTTAGCTTATATCTAGTTCCCAAAACCCATTACTATCACTGGTCTTATATTTCAGCATATATGGTATATTGCCATTTCCAAAAATTGATCGTAAGTCTCATTTGGTCCCGCAATTCTGACCACATGCTAAATATCAGATGATGCTAGCAATTATCAAAGTGTTTCCTGGTTGAAATGGTCGACATCTCTGGGGAAATCTCATGGCCAGATGCAATGGTTTTTTGTTTGATATTTGAAAAGGCTAGAGATCTGTAAAAACGAAACTCAGTCTACCCATGTATGGCTATACATTTTCTTTAACCTTTTTTCCAGAAATGTATGAATATTTGCTAAGTTAAGAAACATCAATGATGTGAAAACTACAGGAAAAAATATGCCTTACATGTCAGTGTATGACAGAGACATTGAGTTTTTTTTTCCATCTTTTCAAAGAATGCAATGTATCAAGTATGCTGGTGTTATGACTTGGGGCTCTCTACCAAAGCTCAATGGGGATAGTTATGGGGCTTGGATGAGTTGCATGCAGTAATAGTTCATTAAATATTCCAGTAAATCATTTGTTCATAGTCCGTCATATGCAGTATGCTTTTGGTGTGAAATTATTTAGGATACCTTGAAAATAATTCTTGAGGTCATTTGATGAGAGACCAAAGTGAAAAATGCGTGAATTTACGATCACAAAATTAGAAACTTTGAAGAAAATTTCACAAGAAATTTTCTCCCTGAATGAAAAATGGAAAAACTTGTACCCACATATATATATATATATATATATATATATGTATGTGTGTGTGTGTGTGTGTGCATGGGTGCGTGTGTGTGTGAGTATGTGTGATTATAAAAACAATTTATTCAGAACTAATTGCTCAGTGCAGATTTTGATCATAATCATCAGTCTTTTAACATCCATCGTTGGACATAGAACTTTCCCAGGATTCACCACACCTCTCTAACATGGGCGTTGTAGAGCCAGTACTTATAGAATTTGTCAAGTTGGTCTCTTCATCTTGTAATCTGCCAGCATTGGTCACTAATTTGATCCCAGGAGATCCATTTTGTGAGTTGTCTACCATCCTTACAATAGGACCAGTCCATTGCCATTGAGTTGTCTTGCACTCTCATTTCTTCCCTGGTCTACTATGTTGTCTTCAATCCCTTATTAATTAGAAAGCCTAATCCGCTCAATTTTACTATCTCTTTTCCATTGTTGTAAAGAAGATGCCTGCTCTTTAGTTTGATCAGTCCTTCTCCGGATCTTCTCTTATCACTAAGAAATTTTACTAACCTTACTTTTCTCATTGCCCTCTGTGTGTTTCTGAGTTGGTTTTCAAGTGCATCATAGCTGGTATGATGCATTAATAGTATATTAAATGTTTCAAGCATGTTGGCAATTTCCTCTTCTGTATGTCTCTGTTTACATGAAATGCTTTCGATAGTTTTGATGATATCATATCCTTTTGTTGGATTTCTTTTCCAATTGTGTGTAACACTTTCCAGTTAGTGCACAGATACATATTGTAATTCTGGGCATAATTGGCGATCTGTATGAAAATAATCACATCATTTTTTACAGCTACTATACTAGTCTGAACATATAACTAACATTGTCACTACTTTTCAAAGCATTTATTGATTTAGTATCTAATTTCAATAATTTAATATTAACATTTGGTACTTGATTGCAATGAATCCACAAATACGATGCAATCTTAAAACCTGAAAATGAGGAATGAATTTTATCTTTTTATCACTACAAACTTAAAAATAGAAAATCTAAAACAGAAAAAGGACAACTGACATGATTCCGACTTCCAAATTCTGTACATTTGTTGTTTTGTTACCTTAATAGAGCAAAAATGCACTAGTATGTATATAATGTCTAAAGACTTGAAATCCACACTCTTTCATAGAGTAAACAGTACTGGCAGAGTTACAAGGGAGACAAAGTTTCAGGATGTTTTCAGGGAATAAAAAATGGTTTGATTCTACCAATAGAAAATTGCTTTGACTGCTTCGTAAATGTAAGCTCAAAGAAATTGTCAAAGAGTATTTTCCCAAGAACATCTGGGGGAAAAAAATGTCAAAACAAAATGTCCTCAACATAACATTGCCTTATATACCAAACGAGTGTCACATTTATTTTTGTCATCTGATTCGAAATGTCCTCATTCCGGATTTTTTTTCTTCTGTTTTACTTCTTGTGTAACAATCATAATCATTGACCAATTTCATGATGGAAAAATGGTATTGCGTAGTTTTGTTCTCAATGCACACCTGACATGAGGAAGAAATGTTTAATGGTTTATTATTTTGTTCATAGGAAGATAATAATCATTTATTTATCAGCATCATTTTTGTCAAAGGAAATTTCACCAATCACACTGGTTCTTGTTTAGTATTATTAGAAACTGTCATCCAAAAGTGTCAAAATGGGTTTCTTCAGTTTTTGAATTAGTCTGGCTATTCATTTATGTATCTATAATGCCTTCAGGATTCACTAATGGAGTAAGAGGACTAAAAATTTATACATTTACCCCTTACAATGTCTAGAAAAGGTGAGAAAATATTAAAGTTAAATGAGTTTCAATGAGGAACTGCTTGATAAAAAGTGAGAAAATGAAGCCTGGTGAACTTAAAAACTGTAGAACTCTGTTTTGGTTGCCGGTTTCTAATAGATTAGCCATATGAAAAAAAAGGAGTCTAAACTTTTTTATACGGTACTTTTATCTGTTTTGGAAATTTGCCACTGAAACATTTCCAGTAAATTTTGTAAGAGGTTTAGTTATTATAGATTTGTATTTGTGAACTCACAGCCATGGCTGGATTTATAGGAAGGCAAAAGAAATGATTGTCCCCATCTCCTTCTATACAACAATATAGTGATTGAAAGATTGTTGAATCAGCTATTTGTATGTATAGAAATTAAAGAGTACATAACAGCATATGAATTCTGTAATTTGTCTCTCTTAAAAATCTCTTAGGAGTTTTGATGGTATATATTTACATGTGTATCTGTATTTACTTCAGATATAGGACTCATTCAAACTTTCTATGTATATATAACTATTCCATTCAAATAACATGCAATATATGAACTTCAATATGTGAATTTCGTAATTTGCTGTGTGTTCTAATTTCTGTATTTGATGGGCCCTCCAAATCTAGAGCCTAAAACTGGCCCTATTCTCAGCAAATATGTTTGTTTCGTGTCTCTATCGTACAAAAATTGCACAAACAGAGACGTAGCTGAGGAAGGGGGCTGGAAAGAGAAATCACCCTTCCCCTTGGACCCCTATGACGGTGAGGTGAGCCAACAAAGGGTTTATAAATCTTACTTCACTTACAGTGCTTCTACTGGCATTATACAGTAACAAGGATATATTTATGCATACATGAATTGTATAAATAATAAAATCCTTATGAGCCAAACTTTTTACATAAACAATAGTTTTTTATGCAAAAAGTACTGCTCAATATTTGAACAAGCACAAAATCTGTTTTATTGCCTAAGATTACAAGAGCCATTAAGGATTCTAAGCAGGGTTGGGGGTCCAAATCAACTTATTACTTTGGCAACCCATCCAGATAGCAATGTAAATTTGCTTTTTCAATCTCCCCGATCGATTCTGAAAAAGATTTTAGAATGAAAAAAACTCTCAAAACCAAGCAATTGGAAGCAAAATGACTGTTCAAATACTTATGACATGTACTGTGTATTATTGCTATAGAAAAGAATGATGTTTGAAAAAGACCATCAAACACAATACATTTTCGAAATAATAGACAGCAAATGTTGTCTACCTCTTTGAGATAATATATGTTTTACTATTGTTTGTACAAACAAATATACAATCATAACCACAAGCATATCTTTGTATGCTTCTGCAATGTATATATGGATATATATATCTATATCTATATATGTATATATGTGTGTGTGCATGTGTATGTATGTTCAGATATATATGTGTCATATGTATATGTGTTTGTATGCTAATATACATATATATATATATATATATATATATATATATATATATGTACATTTGTTTGTGTGCTGTTATATATATATATATATATATATATATATATATATATACCATACTCAACTCACGATACTATCAGAAGTTTGAGTTGGTGAAACAAATTGATTGTGATTGATAAAGCATACATACATATATATATATATATATATATATATATATATATATATATATATGCATGTATGTTTGTGCTATGCATGTGTGTGCTCATGTATATACATGTGGGTTTATATCTATATTTTTGAAAGAATATATTTACTTAAATGTAGATGAAATAAAATAATTTTGATTCAATAGCTTTTAGCAATTAAGGAAGCTTAATGGACAGCAAACAATTAGATCATTATGACAGTTTTTAATTATTCCTTTTAATTATTCATTTAATTTTGTATTCAGCATTTCTAGTTTTTTCAGTTTTGTTTTTAGGTTTGGTTTTATTTTGCTCAAGCTAAACATTTCCAGCCACATTATTTTAAAGTTCTAAGCCACACAAAACTCAGACATCCGCTGACTTTATATAGCAAGAATGTTGATGGAAAAAAAACTAAAAAAAAACCCCAAAAACACTATAATAAACAAAATCGTGAAATCACTAGCAAATTGAAGTTCTAATTGTCCTCGTTAATTACTAATTACAATTTCGTTCCATTTTTGATGGGGCTTGGTTTGGGGGTCGAGTGAGGGTTTGAGAGTAAGGGGAGTCGTTAATGATCTTAATTAGACTAAAACAGAGGTTCTAACGACTATACCATGTTATTATTTCTGTTCAAGAATCAACTTGTGTTTCTTGTTATTTTGGTGTATGCTCTTAGATAAAACTCCGAAACATTGAATGAATATAAAAGCCACTTTTTTTTTAATTACACTTAGTATTTTGCTAATGTATTGATAATGATTATTATTTTATAGATCTTTCTTTTCCTTTTTAGATATCAAAATAATTACATAAGATGTCTCACTATACAACCAACTACTTCGGAAACTAATGACTAATTCATAAAGACTTCAGGAAAATGCACAAGAAGCTGAAAGTAGGTTTAGTTCTTAAAAGATGATCCATAAAATTTTGTTGTGTGTAATCTAGGTGTATCATAATCTGTAAGAGGCAGAGGGTTCTGTCAGAGTTGATAGGGTCCAAGGTGAAAATTTTGAACTATTGTGCATTTTGATTTCAATTAATTTAGTAAAACAAAACAGAAAGTTCTTTGTTCTTTTCTTATTTTTTTAAAGATTGAAACAATTGCTGTTTTTCTTTCACTCTTTGAGGCACATTCTTATGTTCATCTTTGATTTGATCTATTCATCAGGCTAGGTACTAAATAAGATGGTTGGATGGAATATAAATTTTTGGTATCTTAGATATATGAAGATAAAAAGGTGGTATTAAGAAGGACTCAGCAAGCAGATACCAACTCTTTCTAAAGGGTTGAGATTTTTAATCTTCAATGTTTCCATGAGTCTAAAGATGAAATGCTTGGAAAAGTATTGACTATAGGAGTAGCAATCACTAGATCAACAAAAGATCACTTTTCTAAATTCAAAGGCAACCATTTCTTGATTATTCATTCCATTGTGCACTTCATCCGTCTAATTGGAAAATGGATAAAATGAATTTTTATTTCTAAGGTTAATGTAATATCTACGGGGAATTATCTGTTTTTTTATAAATTTCTTTTTCAAGTCACCGTAGCCCCACAAATGGCCTGACTAACCTGCAAAGTGGGCTATACTTTCTTTCGCTCGTCAGTATCTTTGTATGTCTCCAGGCACTCTAGGTCACATTTTTGGGGCTATGAGCTTGAACATTAGCATAAGTATACAATCAGGCAACATCTAAAAATGCCTTTTTGTGTCTCTATGGTCATTCCCAAATCCTGTGCTGGTATTTTTCAGAATAATTCTTTATGAAAGATCTATTTTTTTTAGCTGATTTTAGATAATTAGTTCTGATATAGCAGCAAGCTATAGTGATTCATTTGTGTGAGGTACAGATATCTAGATATTTAGAAAAAAAACAAAAATTGCTCCCTCCCACCCCTGTTTTCACGCCAGGAGATTCTACAAGTCTCATCTGTTATCGTGAAAAGAATTTGGAAATATCACTGTAGGTTATAACATAAGTAATTATATATTGATTTTTAGATGGCACACTTTCTTTCTCTTGTTTCTGACATATATTCCATGGGAAGCATTTCAGCAAAATTTATTTTTCTGAATATAAGAGTTTTTCATTTCAAACAATTATTGTAATATCTGTGCTTCTAATAAATGAATCACTGTTGGCCGCGCACGAACCAAAACTAATTATCTAAACGAAAGTATCTAAAATTACCTAAATAGATAGATCTTTTATCTAAAAATCATCAGCACAAGATTTGGGCGTTGTTGGTCCAAAATCATCATCATTATTATTATCAGCAGCCTTTTACCATCCATTATTGGACATAGAACTTCCCAAGATTTCCCAGACCTCTTTATCATGGGCATCTCAGAGATAATATCTTTTGAACTGGTCTGTTTTGTCTCGCCATGTTATATTCAGTTTGCCATGGTTTTGCGTGGGATCTCTGGGGATCCTTGTTATAAGTTGTGATGTCCCGTGGTTGTCTGCAATTCTTGCAACATGATTAGCCCATTGCATTTAAGTTTTTCTGATATATTCTATATGATCTCTCTCTCTGTGTTGAGCATGATCCTTTCATATGCACGTCATATGGTTCCTATTTTGAGGGTCAGTCCCTTGGCTAGGTTCCTTGTACCCACTCCATAGGTGACCATCTGGAGGATGCATTGGTTGTATAACCTTATTTTTAGGACTAATAGGATTTTTTTGTTCTTGAGCTTCCTCTACCAAACAAAATCTCACTGATATACAAACAAGCTCAGAGAGAATAATCTGTAATTCACTTGGTTGGTTGGTTGGGCGACCCATTTGTGGGGCTACTGTGATCCGATTAACACTAAAGAACTTGAGAGGTTACACTCCTGTTCTCTTGAATGAGGGTCCAGATTCTGAACTTGGCCTGCCTGTTTCATTGTCCACACTTTTAATTGTTACACCACTCATACTTTCGTTTGGTCAACAAATATTAATTCCAATCCTCTACCTATAAATTATTCATTGAAATATCCACATTCATAATTTCCCAAATATGCATGAAATTATATCCTTGAATACAAAACCATAATCGAATCACTGTAGCCCCAGAAATGATCAACCAGCCAGCCAACTGGGCTAAAGATTCTTCTCTCTTCATGTCTGTGTTCATCTATCTATCTATATGTATTTCTGTATCTCCAGATGCTCATGGTCACATTTTTGGAGCTACAACCTTGAAATTTTCCATAAGTAGACCACTAGACACCATCTAAAAATATTTTGTCGTTGTTTTTGTATTTTGTTTTTTTATTTTTTTTTCAAACTCTATGGTCATTTGGTAACCAACAATGCCCAATTCTTATGCTGGTACTTTTTAGATAATTTTAGATCAAAGATCAGTATTTTAAGATAATTTCAGATGATTTATTCTGGTACTCATGCAGGCTATGGGGATTCATTTATAGAAGATGCAGATGTTAATTCTTATTCACTGACAATAAAGTATTCTTTGAAATATCTATATACATAGTTTCCCAAATATGCATGGAATTATGACATTGAATGCAAAATCATAATTGCTATCATTTCTTGGTCTATTTGTCATAAATTCTTTGATTTTATGGTTAGTAGGACATGACCCATGTATTATCTGACAGTTATACCAGTATAGCAGTAGGCTGCTACTAATACTATACATGTATGGCAGTATGACCTTTTCATTTTATGAAGAGAAAGGAGATGCTGACCCTTATCTGTTTCTTTAGACATCAGGTGAACTGGGAGGCTTAATTCAGATGTGGGGCCTCTCACATGACTGGGTTCCATGATCCTGATTGGCTCTGTCCAATTTACCCAATTAACTATGAGAATTCTAGTCACCCCTGATCTACTTGTGATCAAAAGTGACTCTTATTTATTAATCTATTTGTTTATTTATTCTAATTAGTTAATTTTTTGTATAATTTGTACCATTACACATGTGACAAACATGATTGGAAGGAAGAGGATATAAGCGAATGTTAGGTTGTTTAATGTGTACAAACACTTTAGATCACAACCCAGGTTGATTTTATGCGATTACCTCTCGATTCAATGATATATCCTTTCTTTCCCTCTCATTGGAACTTTCTTGTCATTTTTCAACTATGCCAACATTACTATTATTGTTAATATTAAATGTTTTAATGAATGAATTATTGAATTTTTCTCACTTTTCATTCATAGAACTGCAACACAGTAATGTGGGGATCTGTAATTTGAATAATCCTGGTTTGATAGGAGGGTAGGAAAGGAGAGGGGAGAAATGAAAGATTATTTCATAAAAGGATAAAAAGAAAATAAGGTAGTTTGGTGAGGGTAGGAAGGAACAGGGTTTGATAGCTGATTCTGGTACCCCATGCAAGCTGGACTCCAGAGCCCTTCAAAGAATAGTATAGCATTACCTTATCTAAAGTATACAAGGTACACATAAGGGAATCATGCTCAACATCAGAGATCACAAGACAGCACAATATTTTGGGGGAAAATCAGGAGTCCGAGATATTACAGAATCCGTCAGAAAACTCAAATGGCAATGGGTTGGACGTGTTGCGAGAATGGCGGACAACCGATGAACATCATGATTCACAATGTGGATCCCTTACAAAACTGTGGCCAGCAAAATATAAGATGACATGATGAATTAGACCTCTTCAGAAGTCTTGGCTCCACAATGCCCATGATAGAGAGGTCTTGCAAATCTTGGTGAAGGTCTATGTCTAACAACGAACACAAAAATACTGCTGATGATGATAATGATTAATTATCTATTGAGTTTGTCTTCATACATGAGAATTTTCAATGCCAATTGTTTCTCATAGACTCACCACCACAGAAAATATAACAAAAAAATATGACTTCAAATCAGATAATTTTCTCATTTTGACTGTATTTATTCTATTTTATTCATTGCATGATTTTTCCATTTAAATTTGGGGCGTCCTATTGGCGTAAATGTCATGTACAACATCCATGTTGAGGAGGAAGGACACAGCAATTAGAATAGAAAATTAAAATCTGGAGAAAGTATACCTAGGATAAGGAAATCTCCATCAAATCCTCAAAAGAAGTGGAAATCAATTGTAGAATCATTCTATGTTTGCAAGCTTTTGATTGCAAAGAACCATGCAATGTGCACAGTAGAGAATCAAGCTCAACCTCAAATGGAGAGATCCCAAGATAGCATAGTATATAAGAGGAGAAACAGGTATCAGATATATAATAGAAACCATTATAAAACTCAAATGGCAATGGACTAGCCATGTTGCAAGAATGGCAAACAACTACTGGACATCCTGACTCATAGCATAGATCCTCAGAGATCATATGTGAAGATGTGACTGACAAAATACGAGTGACAAACTAGACAAGTTCAGAAATTATTTGGTAGGATACTCATCATAAAGAGGTCAGGAGGATCTTGGGGTAGGTCTACGTCCAACGGTGGTTGCTAAAAGGCTGATAATGATGATGATGATGATTATTGGCCTTTTTACCCAGGGCCTTGAACCAGACTGCCTGGCATTCATTTCTCTTTCACTGCTTTTTATTTTTCTCCCAGAAAATTATTATTGCGTTTATCAATGGCAAACATTATGCTATTAAAAAAACCTGTTCTTACCAATTGATTATCATGGGATTTTGTTGCAAACATTTTATGTCCATTCCTCATCATATTCTTAAACCCCTGCAGTTCTCGATTGTCTCATCATCGTATGTATAATTCAAGGCACAGTTTCTGCTACAGGTTATATTTTTTTTATTCTGTGTCATCTTCTCTGTACCGATCCCTGTAGGTATGTCCAACAAAAACAAAAAAGGTCAAATCCATATATTGACATTAACAGCA
>OY735218.1:52373680-52378680 GCA_963457665.1 Thysanoteuthis rhombus
TGTATTAGCCATGGGAATTTAGCCAGAAATTCATACAAATTGTACTGATTTGCCTCTAATTCACACCAAGTCAATGAGTATCTGATAATTGCCATCTCTCTAAAAATGTACACAGATCCTTGGGGTTATATGATACAAGCAACAATGAAAAAATCAGTAACCTTACCACTCTTCCTCATTGACCATAATGGCATTCCAGTGATGAGATGTCTATAAGACATCTGACAATGGAACAAAGTGCAAGGAGATGAAGATTCATGCCTTTCTAAAGTGCAGTAGAACAATTTTGAACAATTATTCTTTTCCCTTATATTTTGAGGAAGAGGAACAATGTTTCTTCACTATCTATACACTCCTAAAATTGTTTTATTTGAACTCTATGTTGATGAGGAAAATTAGCCAGTGTATATCAAAATATGGTCATCATCCGCCCTTTAATGTCTGTCATTGAATGTTGATATTCTCAAGAATAGCTGGAACTTTCAATCATTTTCCCATGCCATCTAATATTTTACCTGCCAAAGTTTTACATGTGAAATCTGAGGATCTACATAGTGAGTTGTGATGGCCAGCAGTTCTCCAACATTCTCGCAACATGGCCAGCCCATTGCCATTTGTGTTCCTGTGCATGTTGCCTAGTTGCATGATTCTTAGTTTGAAAGCCAAGCTATGTCCCTGAAATTGGTCAAATTAAGTGCCCTTGGCGGGGAGTGATTTTATACACCCTTATTCTTTTTTTTTGCGCAACATCAATGACTTGGTTGCTTCAGTTTTCAAGCTGGTCACGGAGGGTGACTATGTATCACGAGTACAAGCTGCACCAATGGAGCTAGAGGGCTGAATATTTAAACATTTACTCTAGGTTTCAAGTTGTGGTTCAGTTTGAATTGAGGGTTTATGCTAAATTGACCCCCAGTTTGTGTCGAGCACTCATACTTGTTTGCTAAAAATTCTGACTTTTTATAGTGATTAATGCCCAAAAAAGACACAAAAAGTAACATATTTGTTGATTACCCCGTTTTATGATTTAAATGATCACCTCTAACACTGCACAAAACCAATGGGTGTTGGTCATGTGACAGTTTTTGTTAAGTGACTACCCAGACATGTATTTTGTTGAGAGAACCTAGAAAGCACATATTGACATCTCTCGAAATAACTCTACAGAGATGCATATATAAATAGACATAATCATTACCGTTTGATAAGCACTCTACATTAGTGAAGCACTTCTCAGTTCGTCCAATTGATATGAACCGGACAAGTCGGTAGGAAATGGACAACTGTTGTCATTGTTTGCTTCTTTGTTTGTCGGCAAAACAGGAAAAAAGGAACAAAGTATTGTTGTTGATTTTGTTTTTAACACTTCACTTGTTCTGCAAGCGCGACTATACCATTGAGCTTTGTTATACTGGCTTCTAATTGATTGTTTTTTGGTTTTTGTTTATCTCCCAAACACAGAAAAGAATATGAAGTATTGATTTTATTATGTAAGTGAGACTCAATAAATTTATTAGGCTTTTGTTGTTGGCCATTAATAAGGCTCGTGATTGATCTTTTTTTTTTTTTTATGATGATGCTTTTCTTTGATCCAGACTTGGCTTTCAGAATTATTATTACTCATCGAGCTATCGCTTAGCAGTTGATTATTTATATATATATATATATATATATATATATATTACATGAATATTTATATATATATATATATATGTATATATATATATTATATGAATATTTATATATATATATATATATATATATATATATATTATATGAATATATATATATGCTATATATATATATATATATATATATATATATACACATATCAGGGGCATCACTGGAGATTTGGGGGCCTGAGGTTGCTTCGATCCTAGAGAGGCGCCGTCCAACATTTAGGGAGATTTGTTCGTAGACAATTCATAAAGATAATACATACGTGAAACTGATCAGAGAAATCTTTTTGTGAGCTGAGAAATATAACTATGAACACAAACACTTTTTACTATCTATACAATCATCAAATATCAAAATCTCAAGCTTCTCCCTTTTTACTTAGATCTAACATTTATACAGCTTAAACACTAAACATCAAAAAAAACTTTTCCAGAAGATTTCTTCGTGTCAATTCAGTCACCTGTTTCTCAATATCTGTCAATGCAACTTATGTAATTCTCTTCAGTGTTTTTTCCCTTATTTCACGTATACTTTGTTGTTATGGTACAATTTCTCTTGTTGGGATCATCAGTTGTTTACCATGTAACTGATTTGGGGATTTTAAGAACAAAACAGATATATATATATATATAAATATATATATATATACACACACACACACACATATATATATTTATATATATACATACATACATACATACATGCATAAAGAGAAAGATAAAGAAGTCTTCATGTGATAAGTGAGTGACTTAGGCAGAAAAGGAAAAAACAGAATTAAGCTTGTTTTTTTCTCATTTATGCCTGTAGTGCTTAGCTTTGTTTATGTATGTTTATTTATTGTTTTATTGATTTACAGTGCCTATATGGGCATCTCCAACTATAAACAATATTTATCCATCAATTTGAAAACAAACACAAAATTCATAAAAACACATTCAAATGTACATGAATACGAACATCTACAATTTAACATGATTCATAAATCAGACTTTCTTCAAAATTTCATCAAACAGAATCTCAAAATGTCCTTGTAAGCTCATGCTCTTTTCACTACTTTTTAACTTATCTTAATTATTTTGAAAACACTGTACTATATATATATATATATATATATATATATATATATATATATATATAGTCCAGAAACGCTAAATACATTAGAATTTTTTCAACATTTTATTGTTTCACTTCAATTTCTTATTTCCCAATATCTGTTAAGGTTATTTATGAAATTTTCTCCAGTGTTTTCTCATGTTTTACGTGTACTTTGTTGTTATGGTAGTATGTGTAATTTTCCTTTTGTTGAGATCATAAGTTGTCTTCCATGTAAATGTTTTGGGGATTTCAAAAGCAAAACAGTTATATCTACCAGGCACTCCAGCAGTGTTGATAATACACCACTTCCATTTGAACAATGATTTTAATATATAGCTCATGTTATACATGTAGTTTGTTATGATATATATATATATATATATATATATATATATATATATATATATATATATATATATATATATATATATATATATATATATATATATTCTATTCA
This sequence comes from Thysanoteuthis rhombus, assembly GCA_963457665.1. NCBI lineage: Eukaryota > Metazoa > Mollusca > Cephalopoda > Oegopsida > Thysanoteuthidae > Thysanoteuthis > Thysanoteuthis major. The sequence goes on from OY735218.1 coordinate 52,376,913, forward strand.
CGAACCTTAACTAACAATATACTGCTCACAAATTCCCTAACACACACCCATGTCATAATATTATACACACCAATCTAACGCAACCCTAAGGAGACCTCACCTGACTCACACCCAGGAATAGATAATTATTATCACATTAAAAGAATAAGATAAATAAACAAATAAACATGAAAAAAAATTTTTTTTTCAAATATGAAAAATTATGAAACTGACTGCGTCTACACTAATATAAGAACCTGGTACACTTTTTAATTATGAAAATATTCAGTATATTATATCAAATGGGACTTAAAATCAAGGATTTCTGATCATCACTCCTTCCTAGTTTTAATCCCCTTATTCTACTACACATTTTCTCTCCCCACCCAGAATGTCCATCATGGCAACCAGTCTCTTAAAAACCTGATCCCTGGGTGACCCTTACTCACACAAGCCAGTAACCAATTCTTAAAACAGTCATTAGTATCATTTCAATCTGCTGGGCATAGCTGCAGGGGGGACTTGAAATGAAATGTCTAATTTTACTGGATTTTACACAGTTATCTACTGCTCACCCAAATGCTGAAGATGTTAGACCTTTTTGCTGAAGATGTATCTTTTTCACTATGTAACGTGTTCAGAATAACTATATGTTGATAAACAACTCCATATATACAACACACTCTGGCTATGTCTCAACTTTTAACAGTACAACTCTTTGAAAATATTAGAAGCAAAGCAGTCATTTCTTGTCAATTTTCTTTTTATCTCAAGTTTAAGCAACAAAAGAAGATTCCAGTTGTAACAGCTTTCTTAATGCTTGCTTGGTTGCTTTTTCACAACTTTTCTGTTAAATCATCCAGACTGTGAGTGCATGTAAGTGCAGCCATTTTTAATATGGTGGCTATTTTGAATACATAATGAAGTCACATGACCATTATACTTGCTATAAATTAGATAAATACATTTTTCGAAATGATATTTCACTACCAAAGATTTCATGAAAATGATAAGGTTTAAATTCATCAGTTATGTTCTTGCTTTGTAAACATTAAAAAGAAAGTTTATGCCTGTTTTTGCATACTTTCTTGAGAGCTAAATTAAAATGTTATACATTCAATACTTTGTGTCAGTCCAAGTGGAATAATTAGTCCATGTTCTCAAGATCTTCTAAAATCTTTTGCATAGAGAGACACTGGAAACTAGGTAGTCTAGTAAAAAATGCCCTTGGGCACAAATGGCAATATCAGAACAGTCTACCCAGCAGAGCAACTGGGGATACGTGGGGTAGGGGGCTTGACTAGAGACTCAGAAAGTGTGATCAAGTATTACAAGCACCTAAAGGCCATAGTGCACAACAGCTGAAACATTGTGAACATATAAATTATCAAGATGAGCACAACAGTTTGAATAAATCTATTAACTTTTCAATATTCTTAATAACATTAGAGAACTTAGCTTGATATATCATCATCATTTTTGGTCTGGAAAAACTCAGAAAATTTTCCATATAAATTTATGGTAATTGCTTCTTAGATTCATGCTATGTGGGCTTATGAAAGATTTCATTTAAAGAATGCTCTACTTGCAGGTAGTTGACAAAATCTCTCTCTATATATATATATATCTATGTATATAAATACATATATATATATATATATATATATATATGTATATATGTGTGTGTGTATATATATATATATATATATATATATACATATATATCAAGTGATCAAACAAATGTGACATTGAAACTAGAATGTCATATTTTGTATAAGGATCTCTGTAA
>OY735218.1:52383680-52403680 GCA_963457665.1 Thysanoteuthis rhombus
TTGTCTAGTTCGTCTTTCCATCTTGTATTCTGCCAGCCTTGGTTACGCATGTGATCTCTGGGAATCTAAGTTGTGATGTCCATAGGTTATTAACCATTCTTGCAGCATGACCAGCCAATTGCCATTTGAGTTTTCTTGTGGATTCTCCTAGATACATTGTGCTGTTTTGTGATCTCTGCATGTGAGGCTGAGCATGCTTCTTTCATGTGCACATTGCATAGTTCTCAGTCTGTGAGTCAGTCACTTGGTTAGGTTCCATGTTTCAGCTCCATAGGTGAGTAGTCAGGAGGATGCATTGGTTGTATTCTCTTCATTTCAGGACTAATGGGATCTTTTTGTTTTTGAAGATTGAGTTTGCTCTACTGAAGGCTTGCCAAACTTTGGTGATTCTTCACTTGATGGCTTCTCCTTTTGAGATCCAGCCTTACCATATACTTACTTTCAAAAACACATCTCCATTGCTACTCATATCTATTTTTGTAGCTTTTATCAAAACATTTCTTAGCCACCACAAAATGTCTTCAGAAATAAACAACAGCATACACCTTCAAGGATTTTCCGAAGGATTCTCTAAAAATTATAGATATTTATGGTCTTCTATTAAACTTGGCTCATCTATTTTCTTTGAATATTTTCCGTTGGTAAAGGAAAAATACCAAACCTGGAATGAGGGCCTTAAGCAAACCAGCTTTTCAATTTATTTCCTAATTTCAATTTTGAGTCACGACAGAAAAATGAGGTAAAAACGTTACCAGCAGCAAAAAGACTAATTAAGCACTATTCATCTTAAAAAGGAAGTGAGCCATAAAGAAAAAGATGTTCTTTTAAAATCCAGGATCTTCAGGTGCTGATCTATTTGAAAATAAAATTTTTAAATATCTAGATGAAGTAGCAAATGAAAGACCAAAATAAATCAACGTAAAAAATAGATAAAACAGGACTGGTTAGTCACTCAATAAAAACTGTCACATGACCAACATCATTGCCGAAATGCCATATTGGGGGTGATCAATGAAAAAACAGCAAAAAAGGGTGATCAATGAATAAGTTATTTTTCTTGCGTTTTTGTCTAAAAAATTCTTTATTTTCAAAAGATATGAGTGAATGCTAATGTGCACAAACTAAGAGATCAATGTAGCATAAATGACTTGACTAAAATTCTATTAAGGGGGAATTTGGAGAAAATTAGAAAAATCTTGTTTTTGTAGATATAAGGAGTGAATTTTAAAATTTTCTATTCTCGAGCTCCATTTTTGCAACCTGTATGTATGATACAGACATAGCCAGGCTGACAGACAGACAGGCAGACAAACCAATTTGAAAGCTAAAAAAACTTATGTTGACAATTTATTGACAGTCTTTGTATAATAATTTCCGATCTGTCGTATTCCTTATCTAATTAGACAAACAGAGTAATGAAAAGTTTGACCCATCCTCCCTGGCTGAAATTCTGGATCCAGCCTAGCTGCTTATTTTCCAGTTGCTATTTATGCCACCTGTGATATCACGGGTACAATTTGGGGGACAAGTATACCGAATTTCATGGAAAAGAGACTTTTTTAAAAATTCACTATTAGAAAACAAAAACCAAAACTGACTCCTACACTGTTAACAAAAGTTTCTTCAGTTTTTAGGTTGGTCTTGCTGTCTACTTATACATGTATTTATCACACATACAGGCTGTACCAAAGGAACAAGTGGGCTTTTTTTAACTTCTTATGTCTACAAAAAAATGTTTTTGTTTTATTTTTTTTGATGAAACGCTCCTACCAGTAGGTTTTTAACGACAGGGGGTTTCAGATTGCAATGTTAGTTGATCTTATTTTGTAGTTTTTTGGACTTTCTTTTTAATGTTCACTGCCCAGCCAAAGGCTAGAGAAAAAACTAAATCATTAACCACCCCTCTTTCAATTTTTGTGATTGATCACTCACAACATGGCATGCTGCCAATTGACATTAGTCATGTGACAGTTTATAGAATGATTAACCAGACTTGTTATGCATTAGGGTACCTTTTTTCCTAGCAAGGAACATCATTTGAACAGTAACTGTTTATGCAATGTGATATCAGAAGTAGGATTATCTTAAGTGCACAGATACTCTGATCCTCGACAGAAGTGCTGATCCATATATAAATAATCCTATCATTTTCGACCGATACTATGTTAATTGTTTTAATCGTATTCAGTATTTTATAAGATAAGATATTATAGTCTATATAGAAGGAAGAAATCTTGAAGTGTAGATTTTTTGTTCGAGCTGTAAATTTCTGAAGCTAAAGATCAAAGAAGAGAACATTTTAACCAGATCAGCTTTGACACAAGATTTTTTAGAAAAAAAAATTTTCTACAATATTGTTGGGTATTATATGAGATTTTAGCATTTGTTTTCATATCTTTTGTATTCAGTCAGTAGTCTTGCTTACAGAAATGATCAAAGAATCTCGATCTGATCTACTAAATCTTGACACTGATCAGTCCTTTTGAATTGATCAGATTTATGAATTACCCTCTATGTCTCTGGTTTTCTAGGAATACTACTGCCCTATTTTTTCAATTTTAGTCCCTAACTCTGAACACTTATGAAAAATATGCTCAAGTACAGAACATTTTTTCAAATTTGATGCCAAACTATCTCTGCTCTGAAGGTATTTTCATAGTTTATCGTGGTTTTAGTTGAATTTGTAAAATTTTCACAATATCTACCAAAAGAAATATGGTACAAAAGAACCAAATTCAGCAGCCAAAAATCATGTGATGTTTTAGTATTTGTTTTAGTAATTTTTGTTTCCAATCAGTTGCCTTACTGGAATGATCAATGAATCTTGATCTCCTAAACTTTGATACTGTTTCATCTTATTGTTAATGGTTGTTTTAATAATACAACTTCCTTAAATTTTTACAAATTAAATACAAAACAATCATTGCCTCTGTTGGACAATGCAGGTGTACACTGCATGGATTTAGGGTGGTCAATGATGATAGGTCATTGTGGAATGATGAACATTTCTGTGGACCGCCAAAGTCAAGTGGTATGTCACAATAAAACAATCTGCCTCAAACATAAATCAATGAAGATGGATACTTCAGAGAATGATAAGCTTTTTTTTTTTGACCCAGTCTGACCGTAAGATCCTTTCAGCCGAAAACGATTGTTTTCAAGTGGTGTTTGTCGCAAGGAACAGCATTCGTTTATTTTCCGGGCTTAATTGACTTAAATACAGCTACATAGTATGTTATCTATATCCTAATCAAGGGACCTTTCCTCATAAAAAGCCGTTCACAACTATGGTCTAATGAAGACAAGGATCGACTGTCAAGCGGCAGTCGTTAGTTTCACATGGAGAGAATAAGAGACAGCCACTTTCTTATCGCACCCCAGCCAACTATTTCCCATCTTCCTTCAGTTTTTCTTGCTTTGTACCTTGATTTGCTGTGTTGCATTTTTGGACAACATCTTTGAGCTGCGGACCCCCAAGTTTGAGAAAAAAAAGAAATAAAGTTGTTATAATAGCGTTTTCTTCTTTTCCCATTTCTGCGACTTTTCACTTTGACTGTAGACACATGATTCATGGGTTTTACCTTTTTAGCTGCCGCATCATTAATCTCAGTAACTCGTTACACAACACTTTTGAATATTTTCCTATTTTATCATGATTATGAATTAGATTAGTAAGATTAAAGAAAAGTAGCTAATGTTCACAATGTTAATCAAAACAACCAAATCATATGAGAAGAACCAAATTTGAAACAAAAGAACCAAATTTGTCAGCCCTAGATTGTTTGTGATGTTTTTGAATTTGTTTTCATATCTTTTGTAGCCAGTCACTAGCCTTAGTTACAGAAATGATCAAAGAATCATATACTCTTAAACCTTGACATGAATCCTTTCTGAGTTTAACAAAGTGTATTTTAAAAACTGAATCTTTCTTTTAGTGACTATCTTGCTCCATTACTGCCCTACTTCCTAGAGAATTTCTAAACTCTGAGCTGAAACAACTGAACACTGGAATATTCTCACCTCACACCAGCTCATGATGTTAGGCACTGTGTACCTCAAAAAAAGATAATGACAGTGTCACGATTATTCTCTGTGGGGGCGTCTTTGCCTGTTCAGTCGATAGATCTTCCGGCATTGTCGTGCTTCTGAGCAAAACATTGCAGGTGTTGGGAGATCATACCATATTTTTTAAGATAAAAAGCATATATATAACTATTTTTTTTAATTCATATTGGTAAAAACTCAGGGAAAATGACTGCAGTTGGTCATATTGATGAGATCTGTTTGGAAAGTATCAGGCATTTGATATTAACAAAAAAACAGTTCTAGTTAATAACTCAATGGAAACTTTTATGAGTCCAACCTCTTTTGGCTGCTTGTTTGGGGGAATCAAGTAAAATATTGGAAAAAGGGGCAATCAATGAGTAAGGGAAACTAAGGGATCAATTTTGCATAAACTTTGTAAATTGCAAATTGAATCCCACCACTGAAAGCTCATTTTTCCAGACATGATAAGGAGTAGATGTTTAGATTTTCAGCACTTTAGCTCCATTGCTATTTTCTGAATGTACATGAATAGTCAGTCAGCCACACAAGCTTAAAAACTGAAGAAAACTATGTTGCTAGTTTTGGTTGACTGTTTCTAATAGCCTTCACAAGGCAATGACACCTTAGTTCCCTTTGGAGTACTTGGGATCTTACATACTAAAGTATCACTTCCACTTATCAAAACTGTCTGCAAGTTCCTTCTCTAGGATCACCATCAGCTGCTGTGTTCCAAGTTATGGCAGATACAGGCCATTGTATACAACTTGGAAAGAAAATGGCTTACATTATTAAAGAAAAGATACTGCTTTAGTTCTTTTCTATTTCTCTTTCCTTTTTTTACCAGATTTTCATTTACTTTTTCATCTGATAAATTCTTTCCACAATAGAGGAAACTTTGTTAAAAAAATACATCCTTAACAGATCTTCAGGTGATAAAAATTCTGTTCTAACTCAATTTTTCAGAGGCTAATGAATACAAATGATAAAAGACAGTTTTTCTTTTCTTTAAAATCATTGGATAACACTAAGGTCTTCTTTCTTTTAAGGCCTTGAGGTGTCAAGTGAGACTTCTGGGACATATATTCCATGGCTTCTATGACCGCTATAATATATATGTCCAACAGATATCTTTTATAAGTCTATAGGGACACTTTAATTTGGGCAGTAAACACCTTAATAGGTTAGTCTTGAAAGGGTTGAGAAACAAGATGGCCAATATTACCAAGGAACAGACACAGCTTTAGTTATTTTTGAATTCTTTTGTTTCTTTTTCCTTTTTTTTTTTTTTACCAGCATCTCAGCTTCGTCTCGATGGGTTCAGCATTTTGTTTACTTCTTCATCTGATAAATTGTTCTTGCAGAAGAGTTAAAAGGTTGTGAAAAAAAGTGATTGTGGCAATACAATTTCTCAACAGATCTCCATAAAAATTATGTCTCGACTTAATTTTTCTTCTGTTTATTTATTTCTGCTTATTCCATATGGAATTAATTGGATGGATAACTTCTGCTGTTTTCATAACTCATTTGAAACCAAAATGTTTTTCCGTCTTTGCATTGTGGTTATTCCATCTCAATTCAGGAGGGAATAGTAAGAAATTTTGAGATGTGACGCTATCATTTTCGTCCACCCACTTAGTCTAGTATTCTCATCTTTGTTGGTTTTATTTTGATTTATTTTTTCAGTGAAGTATTGCCAACAATTATTAATTTTTGGCTCGTATTTCTCTTATCTTATTTTTAGTTGCTTTTCATCGCAACTACTCTGTCAGTCGAGAGCAGTGAGTAAACAACGCAGATTGGAAATAAAGATAATCTGTAAGCAAGACCTGAACTCACATCCATTTCCCCTCTTGAATCCTACCTGTACAGAGCAGCTGCTCTAGCAATTGAGCAACTAGGGGTATTATGCATAGCAAAAGATCAAATCTAATTCTTGAACTTTGTATTCCCATTATTTCTCAGTGCTGTATTTGTTATTGTTTATCTTTATTTCCTTTCATTCACTTTTATGGTCTGAGAAGTTGCGATGAAAACCAACTCAAATTTAGATGAAAGCAAATACTTGTCAAAAATTAATAACAGTTTTCTGGTTTTATCGCTACATTTTCACTTGCATTTTCCCCAGTCTTCATCATCTTGTCTGAAAATTCTATAAACATGGCGAGTACACTTCAATACAGACAAATACAAAGTAATAACATCAAAACTCCTCATCCATAACCATATATCAAAAATTACAAAAAAACTGCAAAGATAACTGAAATAATAGAAAGCAGATTCGATTTCCCTGATATAAAAACATTTAAAATACTATACACAACATTCATAAGACCTCAATTAGATTATGTAGAGCAAGCATGGTCCCCTCATTGCAAAAAAAGATAAAATTGAAAACATCGAAGGAAGAACAACAAAACTTACTCCTGAACTAAAAAGCCTCCACTATGAAGGAAGACCTGAGACATAGAAAATCAACAACATTGGAAGAAAGGAGAATAAGAGGAGAAATGATTAAAAATTTAAACATTTAAAATGATAAAAGGCATCTACAACATACCAGCCAAGAAATTTTTGATAACAGATAAAAGAAAAAAAAATTTATATACATGAAGGATATTGCAGAAAAAATCCAAGAAAAGAATTCTTCTTGCAAAAAGTTGTTAACAACTGGAACAAATTAATGGATCAAGATCAAGAAATAATAAATAGTGAATAGCTGTCAAAATGAATGAAAATGTCCAACAAAAAAACTCTGACAAAACTCTCAAACAGAATGTGAGATATAAGTACAGATACATGCAAACTATTTTACTCACTATGTATATTATCTAATTTCATTATTTCACAAATTATTTTGGCTGGTATTTTCACTTTTACAATTTTTAACACAACGTTTCAGCTGGTATGCTCTTTGGTCTTCTTTAGGTTCATAATTCAATAGGTAGTTTTTTTGCTATTTTTAATTTTTAAAAAATACTGTACAAAATTAAGTTATAAATTCAAAACAAGATGTCACTCCTCTTCGCAAAAACATATAATTTGAGAACAAAATAGACTCACGGGTTTCTTGCAGTTGCCCACATTGAATTATTGTAAGTTGTTTAAATTCAATTTTTTCTTTTATACGTAGTCAATTCAAACATTTAAACCATTCAATCCTCCACACAAATACTATTGCAGAAAACTCGTCATTAGTCAAGCACAAGTTTTGTTGGTCAAGATTTGGTTTTATAAAATAGTATATTTTTGTGGGGAAATGTATTTTTTCTAATAAATTTTTATGTATTTTTTTTAAAGATGTTTCATTTTTTGAAATCTTGTCAGTTAAGAAATCGGAACGCCATGGTGGGAGCACCATTTGTCGGCTGTCCTTAGGGCATCAAGTAGCTCTTGTCTAGCCCTGATCATAGTGTAGATGCCACTACCTTGTGTACTTACCAGTACATTTGGTACTGAATTTGGGATATAAAATGCAGATCTATAATTGGTCAAGGGGGTCTACATATTATTAAGCCACCAACAGCTCATTTTGGTAAGTGTAGGTGAAGGTGCTGAGACCTTAACTGTATCTTCTCTTCTTTCAAAATTTTGCAACTCGAAATTGGGGTACGTTCATGAGGCTGGAGTGTCCTCTACACTATCAATTACGTTAGTTATCGTCTTTTCATCTTGGATATTCAATGTTCGTACACAGTGAAAGCAATTATCTATGTACATAAGCCTTGATCTCATACTGAGCAGCAGTTTGCCAATTATCTTCAAATGTATAGAACATAAAATATCAAGGCTAGAACTTCATTAGTGACTTTCAAAACTTCTAATTCAATAAGCTTTCGATGTGTAACATTTTATGCTTCCATACATCATCAATCACTTCCATCAGAAAAAAAAACACTACAAATACTAGTTTTATATCCTTTGAAGTCAAAATGTTTATTGTAATATAGAGGCCACTTCTGTCACTTAGGGGTAGTTGGAGTAGCTATAAAAAGCATAACAAAATGATTTTTAAAGAGAAATGATGTAAAATTACTGAGTTCTCTTGATTGATCAACTGAAAAATTACATCTCTTCAATTTATATTTAGATAATCATGGAAACTTCAGTAATCCTGAATCTGTGCATGCAGGGTAAGGTTCAAATCATTTCATGATGCTGAACATAATTTTGTTGATTAACTTCCAGCACACTGCATTTTTTCAAGGATTTTGTGCATTTAATAACTTTGAAAGCCTGAAACTTGATTGTCTGTTTATGTATGACTGAAATTGACATGACAAAAATGCAACATTCAAATACATTATTGTTTAACAATCGGAGTCACCTACAGTGGGCTAAAAGTTATAATAATTTCCAAAATAGACAAGTGTTTCTACTCAGAAAATCTTTGAAAATTCATATCTGAATATCAGAAATTGGTTAAGCATTGCAGTCACCTGGTGGTCTTGAGCTAAACTTTTTGGAGGGTAGTGGAATCCAGTGGAACAAGCTGAAGCAGTACTGCAAGAACATTAACAGAACAATTATCTTATATGAAATATCCCCTACCATGGACAGCAGGATGAGAACAACGGGCATCTGAAGAAAACTAGAGTTTACAACTGCCAAAATGCTGAGACTGCAAGAATCAAGATGTGGACAATAAATAAATCAGTGTAAAATTGTATGATTTATTAGTATGAAGTTGTCCAGGAGGCAGCCACATCATTACAAGGAACTGGATCCTACCTGAACTGTATAAAGTTTTTATTCAATTGGTTTTCACTGACAACCCCATCTATGTTGCTTTGAATACAGCATTTTACTTGGTCTTCTCACCAGCCATCATGAGATACATGTAGCTGTTGATTTCTTCAACTGAAGGATAAACATAGTGCTAAAGCCAACAAAAGTTAGGATAAGAATCCATCTAAGTTACTAAGCCACATTTCAGAACTTGAAGAGATCATAGTTCGTTGTTTGTAGGTTAACAATGCAATCAAATATGGTGCTAGGACAATTTCTTCTTGTAAAAATTGGCGCCAGTCAATTGTTTGTCTGTCAATTTATCGTGAAGTAAATTAGTCCATAAGACAATTTGTCTCTGGTGTCGGCTATAATTTGTTTACATTTGTTGGTTTGAAAAACGCATATTGAACCAATGATCTCAAACCAATTTAGCATATTCAAATGTAGTCCACCGTGTACCAAAAAGTACAGTGAGAATTAGTCATCCAAGTATAACAAACCAATTGATGAATTGAAATTTCAAGAAAGGTTTTCAATTGCTAAAGTGCAAAAAGTTGTACAAGGAGAAGAAAGAATCTAAATGAGAAAAATACAAAATCAGTAGATAAGATTATGTGATAGAAATAGATGACTCTGAACAAAAAGTTAACTGAAAGGACTCAACCAAAATTGTCAACATATTTCAACATTTCTTTAATTTCCAAGTGACTGCAGCTGACTATATCATCCGTATAAGCCATTGTGTTCTTGCTAGAGGGCTTAAAATAACAATTTCATCATCAGTCTTTTATTGTCTGTCATTGGACAAAGACAGACCTTCTCCAGATTCCACCACATTTCTGTATCATGGGCATGAAGGAGACAGTATTTTCTGAATTTGTCTAGTTCATCTCTCCATCTTGTATTCTGCCAGCCTCAGTTTTGCAAGTGGTCTCTAGGAGTCCATGTTATGAGTTGTAATGTTCATCAGTTGTCCTATTCTTGCAACATGACCAGCCCATTGCTATTCTGGTTTTCTAGTAGATTCTATGATGTTGTGGACTCCCGTTTTCTTTTTGATTTACTGTGCTGTCTTGTGATCTCTGCATGTGAGGTTGGGTATGATTCTCTTATGTGCGCATTGTATACTTCTCAGTTTGTGGGTTTTTCTCTTGGTTAGATTCCACGTTTCAGCTCCCTAAGTAAATATAAGGAAGATGCATTGGTTGTATACTCTTCTTTGGAGGATTTTTGGGATCGTCTTGTTTTTGAAGGTTCAGTTTGCTTTGCCAAAAGCTTGCCATCCCAGGGTGATTCTCCTCTTGTGGATTTCATAGAGATTCGCTGTCCTAAGTAGATGTAGTGATCTACCTCACCCAGTTTTGCCCATCTTTGATTTTAACAGTTGTGTTCTCGTTCTCTATGTGGTTGTTGCACATGAATTTCGTTTTACTCAAGTTCATGTGTAGGCTGACTAATGATTTACTCCTTATTATACCTAAATATTTGTTTTTTTCATTTTATGAAAAACCCCTCCCCTAATTAATTTTTCTTTTGTGGTTAGGAAGATTCTGATGTAATTTCATGCTAAACTGGTTTCTTAGTTTGTGTCTGGCAGCGTACAAACTCATTTTTGAAAATTCAGAATTTCTACTATATCACTGTTCAAAAAGAGGCGAGAAAAGTAACATTCATTTATCATCCTTTTTTTCCAATGTTTTAATTGATCACCGCCAGCATGGCATGCAGCCAAAAAACCTAGGTCACATCATGGTTTCTATTGAGTAACTAAGCAGACTTGTTTCATGAATATAATCCTAAATTCTAATGTTTTGATATCAAGTGTAGTGAACTTGAGTTTTATTTTCTCATTCAATTCTAATCCAATTTTCTTAGTTCTTAAAAGCAGTTATACATTATCTTGGATTTTGTTTTTTCAATTTTGTACATTTTTCTGAGGTTTTGATTGACAAATTGACCAGCCACCAATTGACTGGTGATGAATTGACTTGATGCCATCAAATATTAGTCCCATTAGATTAATTGGATCCATCCGAGAACTCCTATTGTTGATTAAAAACAAAAGCCTTTGGGACCAATAAATCCCATTCAATGCTTAATGATGAATGATTTCTGAATTAGATCTAAGGGAGATAAATTGTTATTGATTTACTAATTCAGTCAGTACACTGAAATAGTCCTTGGAAAGGGTTCATCATCTGATGGAGGTTTAGTTGAAGGCATTACAGTATGAACTTCGATTTAAATAAATACAAGCCTCCCCTGTTATAAATCAGTTCATTATGTAATACAGGCAGATGTTGAACCTCAAAATATTAATCAAACAAAATAGCTAGATTAGCTTCAAAATAGCTAGTTCTAGCTAATTTTGGATCTAGATCTAGCTTTAAAGTTGTGTTGGCAACTTATAATCATAGCTTATAGCTTTCTTGGACTTTAACAGCTGCATTTAGGTTGGTCTGACAAATGGTCACTTTATTAAAGCCTCCAGTGAGTGAGCTGTGAAACAAGTATGGTAACCATCGATTTACACATAGTATGTCAGGAATAAATGTTGTTTCATTCAACCTCATTTCATTATTATCAAATAATATATAAACAAACGTTGATATGAAATACTGTAGGTGGAATTGCGATTCAAGTGCTCTTTCTGACTAGACATAAGTGACAAAAACAGTGTAAGTATCAAACAAGACAATGAGTGAAAGGAAGTAATAAGTTTCAACAATGCTCATTTTTCATGACTCATATTAGTTTTGACTTCTATTTATTCGCAGTGTAGACTGCCAGCTTAGGCCTCATATTTGTCAATTGTTTTCTTTTCACTCAATACTATTCAGTCAAAGTTGTGATTTCCAGGAACCTAACCATGCTGTTAATCTTAATCAGGGAGTTCCTGTATTTTTAAACCACTGACAAACTTGTCAGGTATGTTTGTATCAGCCTTCATTGTCACAATACTTCATTAGATTATTTGAAATGTTACGAGATAAACCTTTGAAACTGTCTTGTTTGAGCATGTAAATGTTTCAAGATAAAGCTGAGGATTGTCTTCTCTTGATGTGTCTCATTCCAGTATCTAAAAAACTAGATTCTGATTAACACTGACAGACCACTGATAAAGAAGCCATATATATTTGAGTGCCAGAGAACCCAATCCTAGAGAAAAATAGATAAAATAACCACTAAGCTTAAGTCTACTACATTATAGTAGTCACACACACAAATGAAAAGATGAACAAACCCTTCTCAGGTGTTGATCCAGAGGGGAAGTCCAGACCTCCAGACTTTATTTCTTTAAATAAATAACTCCAAATAAGAATACATAATCATAAATTAACCTGAAAAACACATTCATTATTTTCATTCTCTATTTAGACTGATAAAGTAAAATTTGACCCTTCCTACTCAAAATCGTACGACTGACTCTGTTCCTTCTTTTCTCTGAATATGATGTTTTTTGTCCCTTATCAATATAATTTTTTTCTGCTCAATATTTCATAACTATCATCTTTATAGTAACTATCACAAAATCAGATAAGTTAAATATTCTGTCTTGGCTCAGAAAAACAGAAAATCTTTTGAGAGAAAAGATTACAGTGTTCAATGACCTTGATATTTCAAAAATTACATCAATCACATTGATTAGAGAATCATAGAGAGTTAGCTTTAAAAGAGCATAGTTATCTCCCTTGAATTGAATAATTTTTAATGGAAACTGATGCTGAAAATGTTTGATATATATACATATACATTCATTTAAAATGGAAGAAAATCCATTTATTAGGGTGCATGCGTGTATGTATGCTCTGAGATAACTTGGCAATTGGCCATAGTAGAAAGTTGATATCCACTTTATGTATTAGTCAACACACCAGCTGTTGTAGTGTTCAGTTTCAAGTTGTTTGGAATAACGATTCTTGAGAAAAATTTAAAGATTAAAGATCTTTTATCTGAAATCATAGATCTACATTTAGATATAGAATATCTAAATTAGCAATAGATCTAAATTTTGGTGTAAAATATCCGAATTGGCAGTAGATCTATACTTAGATATGAAATATCTAAATTGGATACAGATCTACATATAATTATCAAATATCTGAATTGGATATAGATCTACATTTAGATATAAAATATTCAAGTTTGCAACACTGAAGAGAAGTAACTGAAATACCTAAAAGCCATGTTTTTTTTACGACAGACAAGAATTTACTGAGCATTATTAAAGCCATATACCTTAGATTTCAGTCTCTTCCAGACAGGCAGCTTTGAAATGGATGCTGTCCTAATTATCATTAAGTACATTCCGTTGTCAGATTTTGGAAAACTGAGTAATATTGCTGAATCTTATTCATAGAAATCTCAGATCATTCTCACCGATTTAGACTTTTTATGAATAAAATATTGTGAACTATAACAGAGAAATATAAGAAATATATTCTACCTCTTATAGAACAGTAATTTTACATATTGACATATGTATGGCTATGGTGATGTGAGTGACATCACTTCAGGTGCTTGTCATTGCTCTTTTTAGATTACAAACCTCAAGAACTAATCTAAAGAGAAAGATAGGCTATTTGCATGCGTATCTAAATCTAATCAATGCATATGTATTTATTGATAATAGATACATATTGAATTCAGAAGTTTATTTGAACATTCAGAGTGAAAGATTTATATTTCTTTTGTGGTTTGTTAATATAATTATGATTATATATTTCTATGAATAACTTTCATTTTTTTGCTGTCCCATTGTCTAAGGTTGAAGGTTAACCCTCTCAATTTATCAGCTGCCCTCTGGCAAATAAAATTTTGTTTCCCCAAAATAAAGAATGTCCTCAGATTGATTCTTGTTTGATTTTTAGTGTTGACTTCATCATCATAATCAACTTTTTAGCATCCGTTGCTGAACATAGATCTTCCCCAGGATATACCACACCTCTCTAACATGGGCCTCATGGAGCCCATACTTTCTGAACTTATTCATCACACCATCTTACATTTTGCTGGCTTTGTTATGAATTTCATGATATTTTTGACTTCTGTTTTTTCTCTGATGTACTGCGCTATTTTGTAATCTTTCCATATGATGTTGAGCATGATCCTCTTTGTGCACGTTGCATGAATTTCAGTTTGAGG
Source organism: Thysanoteuthis rhombus (assembly GCA_963457665.1). Taxonomy (NCBI): domain Eukaryota; kingdom Metazoa; phylum Mollusca; class Cephalopoda; order Oegopsida; family Thysanoteuthidae; genus Thysanoteuthis; species Thysanoteuthis major. The sequence continues at coordinate 52,397,601 of OY735218.1, forward strand.
GCCAATCTTTTGGTTAGATTCCATGTTTCAGCTCCATATCCCAGAACTCAGGGTTTGTTTATTTCACGACTTGACTGTCTTGGGTTCGTTGAATATGACAAGTAGCATTTAAAGGGAAATTATGAATCATTACCACCCATACATGCTCTATTGAGGGTGATCAGTTAAATGTTGGAAGAAAGGATGATCAATGAAGTTATTTCTCTCAACTTATGTTCACGTGGAATCACTAAAAAAAATCTTAATTCTCAAAAAACTAGCAGGCACAAACTAATGACAAAATTAGCATAAACTTACATTGTATAGTGACCCCCCCCCCAATAAAAACCAATTTTGGATGGGAATTTTCAGAAAAGAATAAGCAATATTTTCCTTTCTCATTGAGTGGAATGTTTGTGCAAAATTTTGAGTTTCCACAATGAATGGTAAAGGATGGGCAAAATCCAGATTCATACCTAGATATAAATGACAGAAAATATGAATAACCCCCAGTCACAGTGATTTTACTGGTATGTTTAGGTGGGTAGTGAGGATTAATATATTGAAATCCGTCATCTTTCCTGGTTTGATTTTTTATAGAGGGGGTTCAGGAGTTTGGCAAACTTAGTACTCCGAAGATTAGGAGCAAATTTGGGAAAGACATTGCACAATGATTGTTAGAAGACTCATGTCACTAGATGAACACTCAGGGGTACTAAGAAATTCATGAGACTGATAGGGCCTAGGCATCAAACTGAGTTTTTCCAATTATATCCTTAATGTTATTTGCCAGTTATTGTTATCTAGTAGACTTCATCCCAAAGTGATTGCAATAAGCAGCTTCCTCTGTAATCAAGGCACTTTTTCTCATTGTAGTTCTAGATGCCAAGAAGCTTTGCAGAGATATTGCCTTAATTTTCGGTAAAATTGAATATTTTGTTTCGATCCTTTCCTAAAGATTATCAGACATTTGCCGTTATCTAAAATACCCTGTCCCAAAATGATCGCAGTATCCGTCGTCATAGCACTTTTTTCTCATTGCTGTTGTAGATGCTAAAAAGCATTGTAGAGACAGTGTCTTAATTTTCAGTGAAATTGAATTATTTGTACAAGACAGCAACATAGAGGAGGGTGAGTACAAATCTTGTAGACACAGCTGCATGATATTCCTGACACCATTGTTCTTGGCAGAAGCCTAATCTTTATAATGGGACGGCTGTTCATGATCTACTCAGATGCCCTCGAGCAGATTTGGCTGCGGTAGACAGAATTAACAAATGCATTTCCTTGGAACTCACAGATCTAAATTTATTCAAGTAACACGGTTAACTGTGATATACACGACAATATGCTGCTGAAGAATTGTCAATTATTATTATTAACTCACTACCCATGCCATTAAAATGACAGCAGTATTTAAAAATATTTTAAATAGTATTATACTAAAAAATATCCTCAAAAAATGTTAAGAAAAATTTTTTATATCTAATGCTTAAGCAAAATGAACTAAGATTTTTTATGTCCTGCATTGAATTGTTATCTCCCTTGATAATTGTTACAGACAAAAAATATAGACATACATATAGCCCATTATGTAAGCAGAATCTCAACTATCATTTCTTCACTTGAAAATGTTTCCTTTTTTTCTTCCAAGAGAACTTGTCTCTTTTGGTCATGGGAGAATCTATGAATTATCATATCTGACAGCATTTAAGACTCCCCCCCCCCAATAGGCGCAAAAGGTGAACACAACCTTTATTGTCCAGCCCCAGATTGGCCAGAACTTAAGAAGGGTTTCAAAAAATTGAATGATAAATGAGAAGAATTCAGGGAAATACATATTTTTTTAATACGGGATGGGGGAGTGTTTCTCAAACTTGGTTCTGCAGAAACCTTGGGTTCCACATCATGCATTTCTGGTTCTGTGGCTGATTTTGATAAATAAACTATTTGCAGTTCCAAATTAGATATATGGTGTTAATGCAAAAGATCAAATGTGTCCATTGTGCTAGACTTCATTTATTTTTCATTAGGAATAAACATGAATAACCATCGTCATGTATTTTTATAAATTCTATATTCTAAGATTATACCATATCATGCATGCAAAAAGATTTCTAGTCTGTAAATGAAATGCATCTGGTCATCACAAGGTACATATGTATGTCCTTCTGTCTGTCTGTCTCTGCAGTCTGCACCCACTTAATGGCTCCACTGTCATGTATGTTTACTTTGGGACTTCTGTTTAGGGCTTTAGCGTTTTGAGATTTTATACTTGATAACCTAGGTGAGCCTAGTCTTTTTAGTCTTTCCTGAAATTTTCTGCTCAATCTCATAAACGAAAAGTTGGAGAAACCTTATTATGTTCCAAATGTTATGTAACTCTTAAATCTATAAACCCCTTGAAACCTCTAGTGATTGAAGGTGACACTTTTCAATGAACATCATATATAGTGGAAATATGGCCCTGTACCATACTAAGCTGAGCTTTGTAAATATTACGCAGAGAATTAATGCAAAGAGTTTTGAATACTCGAAAATGCCATTTTCTATATCATGAATATTTTTGATTGTAATTATTATTTCTTTCATTTTTTAGGTGTTTTACTTCTTGGAAGTACTTTTTTTAATCATCTTTGGTTTTACTCTAGGGGTTGAGAATACATTTTTTTAAAGACTCCATTGTTAAAGTCAGTTACTTCCGTCTGGAGACCAAAAAATATGGAATGATTTTGAGAAAAGAAGTTAGATTGTGAAAAGTCTTTTACTAATAACAAAACATCACTACATAAGTTGGAGTTTTAAGATTATGCAAATAAAATCATCTCTATATAAGTTCATATATAAGACATTTCCTGCAATAATAACAGGTTCATGAGTATTTTTAATTTCTGAATACATGAATAATTTGAAAAGTATTTTCATGATTCAGAACAATCAATGCTATAAACATAGTCATCATAGTGATTCTGCCTGGCTGGCTATCAATCTATATATATGCCATGTGTACATACTGAATTTTCAAAAAGAAATATGAATACTCCCAGACACAAACTAAGACACAAGTTTAACATAAACTTTCATTGTGGATTGAACCTTCCTCCAAAGTCTTATATAGGGTGATTTAAAAAAAAAAAAAAATTTTCCTATCTAGACATAATAAGGTGTGAATGCTTGTGTTTTCAGCCTTCTAGCTTCATTGGTGCAGCCTCTTTGCATGACACATACATATAGGTTTTGTCAGTTTTTAAGTGATTCTGCCCGGTTGATTATCTATTTATGCATGTGTCATGTGTACATACTGAATTTTAAAAAAAAAAGTGTGAACGCTGCCAGACACAAGCTAAGACACCAGTTTAGCATGAAAAAAACTTATATGGGGTTATTTGAACACATGAAAAACATTTTTTCTTAATAAAGTGTAAACGCTCCAGTTTCCAGCCCTCTAGCTCCATTGGTGCAGCCCTATGGCATAAGATACAAATACATACAAAGATAGCCAACCAGCAGAAATCACTTGAAAACTGGAGCGACTCATGTTGACAGTTGTGGTTGATAGTTCCTGATATGATAAAGATATATCTAGTTAAAAATGTTAAATGGCAATAGTAAAGCTTTTCTGTTCTTTACTTAAAAGCTTTAGGCAATAAACCATGATCTGTTCCAAATAATGTAGATAATAAACTGACATCAAAGGTTGTGGTTAGTCCATGATAATAGAAAAATGTGTTAGGTTTTTGGCTCTCTCCATCTCTAGTTTTTCTTTGTGTAGCATATAAATATGTCAAGATCTCAAAGACCGGCTGCTTTTTATTCCACCATCAATTAATCTACTATCTTTGGTTCACCATCTTGACAAGTCAAAGCAAAAACCCCCCCCAAAACCCTGGGAAAATGATGAGTATAAGCCTCATATATATATATATATATATATATATATATTTATATATGTATATATGTATGAGGCCCATATCTTTTTAATAAAGACATGATCTCAAGATAGCATCAACAAATCAATTCCTGCTTGGTAATGTATAATGGTTAGCACATCGTATATTCATCCAAATTATACCCACAGACCAGAAGATATCTTTTCCGTGTCACAGGTCAAATTTATAAGTGGAAGATATCTTTTGGTGTAAGCCCTCTCATACCTTGTAATGAAGTCTGATGATGGTGCGTGCATACGATGAAAGTTGGTGTGCAAAGAGTGTGGGTTATTGAAGGAAAAACAAGATGTACCATTTCTTTTGATCTTTTTGGAGATAAAATCTCTGCATAATGGCTTGGATACTGTTGATGTTACCCTGGCTTCTAAGAATGTCTGGCAGTAAAGAAGGTTCTGTTATTGGAGACTGACTATCAAAACTGTCAATATAGGTTTCTTCAGTTTTTAAATTGGTCCAGCTATGTATGTATCATGTGTACAGGTTGCACTTATGGAACTGTAGGACTAAGAATTTGAACATTTACTCCTCATTATCTCGAGGACAACCAGTTTTTTGTTTTTGAAAATCCCCCCACCAAATAGCTTTTTAGTGAGAGGTTCAATTTACAATGTAAGTTCATGCAAAATTGGTATCTTAGTTCTTGTCTAACAGCATTCATGCTTGTTTTTTTTTAAAATTCAGACTTTTTTAGACTGCCCAAACGAAAGGTCAGAAAAGTAACTAAATCACTGATCACCCCCTTTCCTAACTTTTTGCCCCAACATGGCATGCTTACAGTAGTGATTGTTCATGTAACAGTTTCTATTGAATGATTTAGCTGACCTGTTTTTATTGATAATTTTATCTTATGTTACCTGTTTTTTAGTGATCAGTTCAGTTAGAAGATTTTGATTTTGAAATTTCTGGTGGCAATTGTTTGTAACACACCATACAACATTTTTGATTTTCAGACGTGATTTTATGTCTGGAATTAATTTTTTATGTTTTTTGTTTTTTTTCCACTGAATGTTAGGTCTTATCGATTTAAAACCCTGGTAGCCAATAAGCTACAGAAGCTGTGATTAAATTTCAAGGCAGATCTAGGAATTTTTTTGATTGAGAAATATTTTGTCGTTTTTTTTTTCATACATTTATGTATCCACTTATGTTAGTCCATACAATATCTTCAGTAGTTCTCGATGAATTCCAATGACATTTTGTTGAAGGGTTGGCTAAAGAAAAATTGATTAAATTTTGTGGCAGAACTAGAAATTTTTTTTATGATTATCTCTCCTGCTTTGTTATTTGTTGTTAACTGATTTTCATTCAATTTTATAATGACATTGGCTGAAGTATGCACTCTCTGAGTGCTGTATTTTTACATACTGTTAAATTCGTAGACAAGTTCTTTGTTGCTTGTTGAAGATGGAAACCTCCTAGTTCACGGCATATGTAGCCATGTCATAATCTTAACTTGTTGAGTCGGCTAGAACAAGTTAAGCTTAAAAATTAATGTATTCATTGTATTGAAAAGAATATGAAGCAACATCCAAAATTAAGGGATAAATATTTAGAAATTTATTTCTACCTCATCTCCAAGTAACATGGGACAAGTAATAGTTTTATTCAAGTGCAGCCCAAGGTACTGGCAATACATGCAGTCACCTAGGGTCCCAATTTAAGGAACTGTCTGTCAGATAGTAAGACTTTCTAAATACAATATGAAAATTATCAAATCAAACCGAAAAAAAACAGTCAAAAAAGTAAGAAATTCCCACATTTGAAGTAAGATTTTTCAGAAATATCTGACTGTTAAATACTTTCGATTGGGGTGAAACTAAGAGAAACAATTAGTGGAGGAAATTACCAAAACCAATGTCAAGTTCATTTCAGCTTAGCTGGGGTTTGTGAGGGAATGTAAGTGGAATGAGAGAGTGCTAGCGGTCATGAGTAAATAGATTGCCCGGGCTACTTGTGACCCAGAGATAGCTCTGGCTTTATATGTAACCAGTTACCAAAAATATTCCCTCATTGGATTGCACAGTACTATCAGCAAGATGAAAACATTTTCAATACTGTTTCTGAGTACTATTATACTTATTGCTCTGACTAGTATCTTCATCTTGGTTGTTATAGTTACAATGTCCTCTTGCTGAGTGTAAGATATGGAGG